>JBBGZY010000135.1:12960000-13560000 GCA_037952925.1 Lithobates clamitans | reverse complement strand
ATTTGGACTCCTTCCTTGAAGATCTGAATACCAACTCTAGGGGCATCCATCTCAACTATGAAGCTAGTCAGCATGAGATCCACTTTCTAGACCTTACCAATCGAATAGATAATGGTCAGTTCACTACTGCTACCTACTTTAAAAGCACCGACCGAAATTCGTACATCCCCACAAACAGCTGTCATCATGAAGCTTGGATTAGGTAGGTGCCCAAGAGTCAGTATATTTGCTTAAGACGTAACTGCTCTGACACGGGTGAATTTCTCATACAGGCTAACGTCCTGACTAAACAATTTCTTGAGAAGGGTTACCAGATCACACATCTCAACAATACACTAGAGGAGGTGTTGTCGATCAACAGGAGTGAGTTACTCAAAGAAAGGGTACCCAATGCCAACAGGGTAACATCTGCCCCCTTTATTACTAGATATTCTATTCAATATAGGAGGGTAGGCCAGATGATTAGGAAACATTGGCATATCCTGATGAGTGATCCTACTCTTAATACCTTTCTTCCTCCTAGACCCCAGGTGGTCTATAAGGGGGCACCTTCCATTAGGAGTACAGTCGCCAACAACATCATAGACACACCCAGCGTGAAAAGGGGATTTTTTGACAACCTTACTGGATTTTACCAGTGTAGGCGTTGCAGAATTTGCACTTTAAATGGATGTTCTCAGAGGAGAACCCACTCTTTCAGATTGAATAGCACACAAGTAGAATTTACCATTAGGCCTTTTGTCACATTCTCTACCAAGGGGGTCATATACCTGCTCCAATGCCCTTGTGGGCTACAATATGAAGGCAGGACTAAGCGACCCCTTATGGATAGACTCCATGAGAATGTGACAAATATTCTGAACGGTTTCCCTAAACACCCCGTGTCTAGGCACTATTTAGAAGTTCATAATAGAAACCCAGATAAAACAGTATTTTTAGGGATAGACTAATATACCAGTCCCTGGAGAGGTGGCTCTTTGGTGCGAGGTATTTCACGGCTTGAAATGGCCTGGATACATAAAATAAAGTGCTACTCACCTTTTGGACTAAATGTAGAGATAGATTTAAATGCTTTTATTGATAATGCTTAATATTGCCCACTTAGATTTTATTTCATTGACTCATTTTTGTCGACTAGTCTGTGTATATGTGAACTCGCTGTGATTTCCTAGGTGCAAGACCCAGTATATCTACATATATTTGCATATTTTTACCTAATATTTAGCTTGAGTTCTAATTTTCGTAAATGCATCCATACGGTAATATACACTTACCCATTTTCAAATTTTTCATTATATTTATTTTATATAATTTTACCATGGTTCCGTAAATTCATTTATAAAAAAAAAAAATAAAAAAATATTCCCTTCTTTTTTCTTTATTTTTAATTTTAACCTCTTTTTTCCTGCATGTGGATGCCATATTTAGTTTTGGCTTTTTTGTGGTGCTATATTTGCAGGATATAATTTTTTGATTCGTTTTATTTAGTTGTCATTTTCTTTCTTCTTTTTTTCCACAAGATGGAGCCACACTGTTTTATAGTCTATTAATGTTGGCATTACATGATTTTAACCTTTAATACTTTATTAATTCCACACTTATGGTTAATATTTGAAGTGTTTTTGTATACTAAAAATAAATTATATGTATACATTTATTTTATCCCATTCAGTGTGTCTATAGTCTGGTAATGCAGATATTTCCGCTGCGTGGTGAATTGTTATCCTGACCTTCCTGTTGGTCACATGGGTTGCAAGCCCCTACGAGATCACAGTGAGGCGTGGTTCTAACTGGGTATTTAATGGCGATGACTCAGAGCGTCGTCAGTTCCCCAGACGAGGTCAGTTATTAGACGAAACGTACGTCGGGAAGGTGACGCTCCGACGTCATCGCCTCACAATAGGACGGGACACTTACTAAATTGTAAGTGTTTTATCTACTTTTTAATAAATTTCATCCCACGGAGTTACACTATGGATACCTCTTTTATTCCTATGGTTATATTCGGGGATTGGCAATTTCCTAAATCCGCCCACGACCACGACGCCAGAGGGACGCCTTTATGCTAGCTGGGTTTCCAGGTCTTCTTTCCAGCCAGCCCACCTGCTGTTTGGTACAATACACAGAGTGACGCTGCAGATCCATGTCCATCTGACCTCCGGTTTATTTGATCAAGCTCATTCAGCTTCCTATTTGGTAAGCGTGCACTTCAGGTGGTGGAGGATCACTGTGATGGGTGTTTTCCTACTCTCTCCCTTTACACATTGATCCTTATGAACGGCGATCGGGGACTTCTTCCCACTGCCTAGTGGGCTATCTGTTCATTTGATTTATGGACTTTGTGTTGTTTATTTGGTTTCATTATAATTTTGTGGTATTGTTAATTTAATACCAGTGTGTTTTTCTCACAATTTCACTCAGGTACAGATTTGATATTACTTGTCATATATATTCACACATATGGTTGTAGGGATAGCGCAGTTCCCTTTTCTTTTCCTTATATATTAATGTGGACATCGCACATTTGAACTGCAGCGTAACTCTTTTGAGCGCAGCGTTTTTTCCGTTTCCACAATTACTCAGGATAGTCACTCAGCATCAGCATAGGCAGTCTTTGAATGGATCTGAGATTTAAAAAAAAATTCATCATCATCAGGTGCTTGGTAGCTGGTGGTGATCCAGGACTGATTCATTTTTATGAAGGTCAGTCGATCAACCAAGTCGGTGGACAGATACACCCTGTGATCGGTTACAAAGCCTCCAGCAGCACTGAATGTGCGTTCCGAAAGAACACTGGATGCAGGATAGGCCAGTAGCTCAATTGCATATTGTTCAAGCTCTGGCCCGTGATTCATCCTCAAGACCCAGTAAAGCAGAGGATTTTCGGTGGGAAAAGTGTCCAAGTCAGATCTTGCCCCTAGGTATTCCTGCACCATGCACCATGTAAAACAGACGCTGGCGATGGTTGCTGGAACCGATCATACCTTGGGGCTGCGGACTAAAAAATTGTCTGAATGCGTCGGTCAGACGGCCACCTTCTCCACGGCTCCTTCTTTGACTGACCGAAGCCTCAGCAACACATTGTCCAGAAACAGGAGGTTGTAACCTCCCAGTCTCTGGGAACGCGTTGTACAGACCTTTCTGCAAGGCCTCCCGAAGATGTTTCATCCCCTGCTCCCTCTGCGATGGTGAGATAAGGTCCGCAACCTTACCCTTGTAACGTGGATCAAGGAAGGTTGCCAGCCAGTATTGGTCCTTCTCATTGATACCACGAATACGTGGATCCTTACACAGGCTTTGCAGGATCAGGGAGGCCATGCAGTGTAGGTTTGCTGAGGCATTCGGTCCGGAGTCCTCTGGGTCACTAAGGATGACATGGTCCGCAGCCACCTCCTCCCAGCCACGTACAAGTCCATGTGTTTCTTGGGACTGATCCCTTAAAGACTGCTGCTGATGCTGAGTGCCAGGCTCCACCTCCATACTGACACAATTCTCCTCCTCCTCGTCCTCTTCCTGTGTGATCGGCGGGCAGGAACACTGTCTGGATAAAAGGGGCCTTGAGAGCTAAGGAAGTCCTGCTCTTCCTGCCTCTGTTCTGCCTCAAGTGCCCTGTCCATTATTCCAAGCAGCGTGTGCTCCAACAGGTGGACAAGGGGGACAGTGTCCCTAAAGCATGCACTGTCACTGCTCACCATCCTCGTGGCCTCCACAAATGGTGACAGGACAGTGCATGCATCCCTGATCATGGGCCACTGGCGTGGGGAAAAAAACAAGCTCCCCTGACCCTGTCCTGGTGCCATAGTTGCACAGGTACTCATTGATGGCCCTCTGCTGTGTGTGCAGCCGCTGCAGCATGGCCAACGTTGAGTTCCACCTGGTGGGCATGTCACAGATTAGGCGGTTCTTGGGCAGGTTAAACTCCTTTTGGAGGTCTGCCAGCCGAGCACTGGCATTATATGACTGGCAAAAATGCACACAGACTTTCCTGGCCTGCCTCTGGACATCCTGTAAGCCCGGGTACCTGCCCAAGAACCGCTGCACCACCAAGTTAAGGATGTGAGCCAAACAGGGCACATGGGTCATTTGTCCCTGTTGGAGGGCAGAGAGGAGGTTGGTGCCATTGTCGTAAACCACCATTCCTGCTCTAAGTTGGCGTGGCGTCAACCACCTCTGAACCTGCCCCTGCAGAGCTGACAGAACCTCTGCCATAGTGTGGCTCCTGTCCCCCAAGCACACCAGCTCAAGCACCGCATGGCATCTTTTGGCCTGCATACTTGCGTAGCCCCTTGAACGGCTATGAGCACCCCTGGTTCCGAGGACAAAGCACAGGAAGAGGCCATGGAGGAAGAAGAATAGGAGGGAGTGGAGGAGAGAGGTGTGTCACAATCATTAGTAGTGGCATTTTGGAGGCGTGGTGGCGGAACAACCTCCAACACTACTGCACCTTGTCCTGCATCGTTCCCAGCTGCCAGCAGAGTCACCCAATGCACGGTGAAACTTAGGTAACGTCCCTGTCCATGCCTGCTGGACCATGAGTCAGCGGTAATATGCACCTTACCGCTGACCGCCCTGTCCAGTGAGGCATGGACATTGCCTTCCACATACCGGTAGAGAGCCGGAATCGCCTTCCGTGAGAAAAAGTGGCGTTTGGGTACCTGCCACTGAGGAACCGCACATTCCACAAACTCATGGAAGGGGGCAGAGTCTACCAACTGCTGAGGCAGGGAAATTTGCCTGGTACAATCTGACGTCGTTGTACAGAAAGCAGATTGCCCACAAGTACTTGGCTGTGACACACCTAATTTTACACCTTCATTCCTCTCAGTGCAGGTCTCAGAGAGGACTGAAGGTATAGTGGGGTTGGAGATCTCAGCTGATGAGGAGCAAGGAGAGGTCCTCTTTGTTCTTTGGTGTGGGTCTTTTAGATATGCTTGCCAACGAACTGCATGGCAGGTCAAGATATGTCTGGTCAAGCATGTGGTACCCAAGCGGGAGATGTTTTGGCCACGCGAGATACGCTTGAGACATATGTTGCAAATAGCAGCGGTGCGATCTGATGCACTTGTCTCAAAAAAGGCCCACACCAAAGAACTTTTGGAATAACGCGCAGAGAAAGCAGCACCCTGCACATGCGGAGCTTTGGGGTGTAATGCAGTCAGTGTGCTGCCCTTAGGCTGGCCCCTGGAGGGCATCCTGCCTCGTTGGTGATGTGCCTCCTCCTCCTCTCTCCTATCAGGCACCCAGTTGAGTCAGTGACCTCATCATGCCCTCCCTTCTCATCACTGGAGCAAACCTGACAGTATGCTGCAGCAGGGGGAGCATGACTGCCAGATTGCTGTCCTTCTTGGGCACCCCCTCTGTCCGTGCCTTCATCTAGCTCAGTATCATCATCAGCGCTTTCTAAACGCTGGGCATCCTCCTGGAGTATGTACCCAACAGTCAAACAGTTCGAGGGACTCCTCAGGAGGACATGGTGGGGCTAGGGAAGGAGTCACTGATGCCATTGAGCCGAGGGAAGAGGCCGCGTTGGCAGCTGCTTTGCCAGACAAAGTACCCTGAGCATGGGTGAGAGAGGATGAGGAGGATGAGTGGTCATCCACTCGACCAAGTCTTCCGCATGTTGTGGCTCAACACGGCCAAGCGTGTCCCACGGCCACGTGCTGATGAGGATGCACAGTCTCCACTACCAGCACTGTTGCCTCCAGACACAGAGCCTGCTTGCCCTCTTTTATTGGCTTGTGACTGTCTGCCTCTCCTTGTTGGCCTTCCAGACATACTAATGGCCTGTAGCTGCACTAAGCTGGGATATATATATATATAGATATATATATACATATCTATATATAATATATATATATATATATATATATATATATATATATATATATATATATATATATATATATAGATAGATAGATAGATAGATATATATATATATATATATATATATATATATATATATATATATAGATATATAGATATATATATATTATCTACTGATACTGCAGCTAGCAAAATCAACTGCCTGCCTGTAGTATGAGAACACCACCAACCTTCTACAGGTAGCTTTAGCTGAACACTGTGCAGAGCTCGCAAAAAACTAACTTGTAGCTTATTTAGCTGCTTGCGGTAGTGATAGGATCAGGAAAACACCACCAACCTTCTACAGGTAGCTTTAGCTGAACACTGCAGAGCTCGCACTACACTAACTGGTAGTTTTAGCTGAACACTGTGCAGAGCTCACAAAAAATTAACTTGTAGCTTATTTAGCTGCCTGCGGTAGTGATAGGATCAGGAAAACACCATCAACCTTCTACAGGTAGCTTTAGGTGAACACTGTGCAGAGCTTGCCAAAAAATAACCTGTAGCCTATTTAGCTGACTGCGGTAGTGATAGGATCAGGAAAACACCACCAACCTTCTACAGGTAGCTTTAGGTGAACACTGTGCAGAGCTCGCCAAAAAATAACTTGTAGGTTTAGCTGAACACTGTGCAGAGCTTGCAAAAAACTAACTTGTAGCTTATTTAGCTGCCTGCGGTAGTGATAGGATCAGGAAAACACCACCAACCTTCTACAGGTAGCTTTATGTGAACATTGTGCAGAGCTCGCAAAAAAATAACTTGTGGCTTATTTAGCTGCCTGCAGTAGTGAAAGGATCAGGAAAACACCACCAACCTTCTACAGGTAGCTTTAGCTGAACACTGTGCAGAGCTCACAAAAAACGAACTTGTAGCTTATTTAGCTGCCTGCTGTAGTGATAGGATCAGGAAAACACCACCAACCTTCTACAGGCAGCTTTAGGTGAACACTGTGCAGAGCTCACAAAAAACGAACTTGTAGTTTTAGCTGAACACTGTGAGGAGGACGCACTACACTAACTTGTAGCTTTAGCTGAACGCTGTTCAGAGGATGCACTACACTAACTTGTAGCTTTAGCTGAACACTGTGAGGAGGACGCACTACACTAACTTGTAGCTTTAACTGAACACTGTGCAGAGGTCACACTAAACTAACTTGTAGCTTTAGCTGAACACTGTGAGGAGGATGCACTACACTAACTTGTAGCTTTAGCTGAACACTGTGCAGAGGTCGCACTACACTAATTTGTAGTCTGTAGCTAGCAGGAACCCAGGAACAAACAGGCAGCAGGGAGGTGTTCTGTAGTACCACTGGAAGCACTAGCGAAGTCAGACAGGCCGGGTCAAACACAGGCAAGCAGAGCAGGTACCAAATGGAATCAGGAGAGTAGTCAGGGCACGGACCAGATCGGCAACAGACAGGCAGGTAACAACCGAAGGATGAGGCAGGAGAATCGTCAGACAAGCTGAGGTCGGGGACTGGCAGCAAACAGGAGAAGTCAGGAACAAGCCGGGTAACAGGAATCAGGTAAGCAGGTATACTGGATAGCTTAGGGTCACAGGGAACGCTGTAGACCGGACAGCAAGGAAGCATGCTGACAGGCTCCTTTAAATAGGCCTAATGGCGCCAAAAGCTGTCACACTGCACGTCTGCGTGCATCCGCGTGCACACATGCACGCCCGAGTACCGATCGTACGTGCCCGCTCATATCATCGTGTACCCGCGTACACCCGCTCGTATTAGCGCACACCCGCATGCGTCCGTTCGCGCCAACGCGCCTCCGCACGCGTCCTCTGGCTCTATTGACAGTAGTTCTGTTAACCGATCTTCCGCCGACGGCTGAACTAACAGAACGTCTTTCATGACAGACGCACTACCCTAACTTGTAGCTTTAGCTGAACACTGTGCAGAGGTCACACTAAACTAACTTGTAGCTTTAACTAAACTGTGAGGAGGACGCACTACACTAACTGTAAATAGTCTAGCTGCCTGACTGTGGTACTAATAGGATCAAAAGAACACCAGCAATTTTCTTCAGGTAGCTGTAAATACTGTAACAAGACAAGCCTGCCTGTCAGTAGGAAGATAACAGGAACGGATCTAGCTAAACTGAATACAGTGTATATATATATATATATATATATATATATATATATATATATATATATGCAACACCTGGGATGCATATATATACACAATACACTATAAGTGCACCTAACTCACTGACTGTTCTGCCTAATCTAGCTAACTCAAATGAAATGACACTGTCTCTCCCTCTCTCTAAGCACGCCGGAACACACTACACAGGGCCGCCGTGCAGGCAGCCTTACATAGTGTGGGGCGTGTTCTAAACCCCCTGAGCCATAATTGGCCAAAGCCACCCTGGCTTTGGCCAATTACAGCTCTCTCTACTGACGGTGCTGTGATTGGCCAAGCATGCGGGTCATAGTGCATGCTTGGCCAATAATCAGCCAGCAATGCACTGCAATGCCGCAGTGAATTATGGGCCGTGACGCGCCACACGAATTTGGCGTGAACGGCCCATATCGTTCGCAATTCGACGAACGGTCGAACAGACGATGTTCGAGTCGAACATGGGTTTGACTCGAACACGAAGCTCATCCCTATTCCTGAAGATACGGACTGTATATATTGTACATTCTTTTCTGCCATGTATCAAGGGAAAGGAATAAAGTTTCATGTTCAACTGTTCTGAACTGTCTGCTGTGTCAATCTGTGCAAGGAAGGGGGGTAATGGAAACACACTAACGAAAAGGAATGAACCACCAGCAGCTCCCAAGGGAGTAGTGTGCTACATATAGATATATATATATATATATATATGTTATGCAGTAGGTTTTATGCATTTCTATATGACTCTTTACACATAAGATGATATATTTTCAAGGTTGGATGTTTTACACTATTTATTGGGTTTATACACTTTATGTATCCAAGAGTTTATATGAATTTTTGTACAAGGTTATTATTTTTTAACAGTTTGTTGTGCTTATAGGACTTTGTATTTACTATTATTTTTTATACAGGGCATAACTGAATGTTGTCAACCTAGGACAAGGAGTGTGTTTCAAGGTTAAGTCCTCATGCACACGGACGTTTTTACAGCTGCTTTTTTGAGCTTTTTTTGCAGCTTAAAAAGGCCTGTCTATGTTAGTCTATGGCTTCATGCCCACCTAGGCGTTTTTGAGCTGCAAGTGGCATAGGCGTTTTTAAGCTGTAAAAAAACCCCAGGACCAGTGGGTTCTGAAAGACGTTTTTCAGCTGTAAAAACGCTCTAACGCTGAAAAATGCTCAAAACCGCTCAAAAACGTCATTCACCAACGTTTTTTAGCGTTTTTGATCCATTGAAAAAAATAAATAAATAAATAAATTTGAAAAAAAAAAACAACGCTCAAAAACGCTCAAAAACGCTAACGCGGAAAAACGCTCAAAAACGCTAAAAACCGCTATTGCAAAAACGCTGAAAAAAGCTGAAAAAAGTTTAAAAAAATCACTGCAAAGATACTGGCGTTTTCATAACGTTTTTTTAACAGCCTGTGTGCATGAGGGCTTAAGGAAAAAAAAATCGGTAAAAAAACAAATTCAGCCACCATAATACAATTCCTGCCTCTACGCTACCAAACAAGCCTACTTTGTCTCTCTTATTAATACTTTGTCATCCAGTCCCCGTCAGCTCTTCTCAACCTTTAACTCTCTGCTTCGTCCCCCACCCTTCTATCCACTAACTCACTGCCCAAGAGATTTCCACTTCCAATCACTTCAAAGTCAAGATTGATGCAATTCGTGAGGACACCTCCACTGTGCGTACATCTTGCCCACCCAACATACCTTGCCTAACAGCACATTCAACACTCTCCTCTTTTGAATTGGCTACTACTGAAGAGGTTACAAAACTTTTCTCAGATGCCCATCTAACCAATTGTTCCTTGGACCCTGTTCCCTCACAACTACTACGGTCACCCTCTTCTTCTATCCTATGCTCCCTCGCTTACATCTTCAATTTCTCCCTCTCTAGTTCCCCTCCCCTCTAAAACATGTGAAGATCACTCCCATACTTAAAAAGCCCTCAATGGACCCCACCAACCTGAACAACTTAAGACCCATCTCATTGCTCCCATTCACCTCTAAACTTCTAGAATGCTTAGTCTACAACCGTCTTAGCTCTTACCTCAGTGAAAATAACCTTCTTGACCCCTTACAGTCTGGCTTTCGCTCATAGCACTCCACGGAAACTGCCTTACTAAAACTCACTAACTGCTAAAACCAACAGCCAGTACTCCATAATCTTACTACTTGACCTCTCTGTGGCCTTTGATACTGTTGACCACCCGCTCCTTCTCAATAAACTACATTCCCTTGGCCTCCAAGATTCTGCTCTATCATGGTTCTCTACCTACCTATCACAGCGCTCCTTCAGTGTCACCTACAACTCTGTCTCCTCCTCTCCATTGCCCCTTTCTGTGGGGGTCCCCCAAGGCTCTGTTCTTGAACCCCCATGGCTTCCAATACCACTTATATGCCGATGACACCCAAATCCATCTGTCTACTCCTCACCTCACTCCTTCAGTCTCCTCTTGCATTACTAACTTACTAACTGACATATCAGCATGGATGTCGCACCACTTACTTAAACTAAATTTCTCTAAAACTTAGCTAATAATATCCCCCCCGCCCGTGCCCCCTCCCTGACTTTTCCATCAAAATCAGCAATGCAACTAGCAGTTCTTCCCCTCACGCTAGGGTACTAGGTGTAATCCTTGTGATTTCAGCCTCAAGTCCAATCATTGTCAAAAGTTTGTAGAATTCACCTCTGTAACATCTCTAAAATTCACCCCTTTTTAACAAATGAAACCTCCAAGCTCCTCATTCACTCCCTTGTTATCTCTCACCTTGACTATTGCAACTCCCTTCTCATTGGCCTGCCTCTCCATAGGCTATCCCCTCTTCAGTCTATCATGAATACTGCTGCCAGACTTATCCACCTTACCAACCGCTCAGTGTCTGCCAACCCTCTCCTACAATCACTACACTGGCTCCCAACCACCCAGTGAATAAAATTCAAAATACTAACCACAACATACAAAGCCCTTCACAACTCTGCCCCGAGCTACATCACCAACCTTGTCTCCAAATATAACCCAAATCGTCGTCTCTGCTCTTTACAATACCTCCTACTCTCAAGCTCTCTCGTCTCCTCCTCCCATGCTCGTCTCCAGGATTTCTCCAGAACCTCTCCCATCTTCTGGAACTCGCTACCTCAACCTGTCTGGCTATCCCCTACTCTTGCTACCTTCAGGCAATCCCTGAAAACTCATCTCTTTAGGGAAGGCTATCACATCTCCAGCTAATCTTTTACCACTTTCATCAGCTCATTCCCCAGTTACAACCTTTTGTACCACCTGCCCCACCCTATTAGATTGTAAGCTCTTCTGAGCAGGGCCCTCTTAATCCTCTTGTATTTTATTGTATTATAACTGTACTGTATCCTTTTTATATTGTAAAGCGATGTGTAAACTGTTGGCGTAATATAAATCCTGTATAACAATAATAATGATATTTAAACACTGGAAAGCTGCAATACACTACATTTTTGTTTTTTGAGTTCAGTAATTATTTGTGTTTGTTTTTGAATAACATCTTGTGTAGAAACCTTAATTGTAATCCCCTGACCAGCAAAGCTCTATGTGTCACAAATGTTAACCTTATACTAAGATCAAGGCCCCCTTCACACTAACATTCTGATCGGGTCTGTTTGTCAGTTATTCGGACGAACCCAATTGGTCCTTCCATAGCCCTGTATAAGGTGGCGGTTGTCATCGTCGGCATCCGATCCGGGCCACCAAAACAGACAGATGGGGAGCCATCTGGCGGATTGGATGACTGTCAGATGGAAACGTATAGGCGGTCTGTTTCTATAGAGGAAAGCGGGCTGTTCTCATGTCCCTTCTGCAGGCAGTGTCTGGGTCCAGACCTGTCATCCTCTGCTCAGTGGGAATCAGTGGAGGCCTTAGGCTTAAAGTGATACTAATGTCCCATTTTTTTTTAGTTAAAAATAACAAACATTTTATGTTTACCTACTGTTTGCAGTGGTTTTGCACAGAGCAGCCCAGATCCCCCTTTTCTCAGGTCCCTCTTTGGTGCTCCTTGCCCCTCCCTCCTGTTGAGTGCCCCCACAGCAAGCAGCTTGCTATGGGAGCACTCGAGCCGAGCTGTAGCTCCCTGTGTCCATTCAGACACTGAGCCATGGCCCAGCCCCGCCCCATCATGCCCCCTTTCTCTCCTTATTGTCTCACTGACTTTGACTGAAAGCAGCAGGAGCCAATAGCGCTGCACTGTTGTCTCCATCAATGATGAGGGGAGTCCCGGACAACTGAGTCTCTCTTGCAACATTGCTGGATCTAGATGGACCTCAGGTAAGTATTAGGGGGGCTGAGGGGGGCTGCTGCACACAGAAGTTTTTTTTATCTTAATGCATAGAACAAATATTGTGAATTAGCACTAAAGCTGATGTCCATGTTTCATGTCACTTTAACCACTTCAATACCAAGCACTTAGACACCTTCCTGCCCAGGCCAATTTTCAGCTTTCAGTGCTGTCGCAATTTGAATGACAATTGCGCGGTCATGCTACACTGTACCCAAACAAATTTTTTATCATTTTGTTCCCACAAATAGAGCTTTCTTTTAGTGGTATTTGATCACCTCTGCAATTTTTATTATTTGCGCAACAAATAAAAAAAGACAGAAAATTTTGAAAAAAAAAACACGTTTTTCTTTGTTTCTGTTACTTTTTTGTAAATAAGTACGTCTTCTTCTTCTTCAATGACGGGCACTGATATGGCTGCACTGACGGGCACTGATAAGGCGGCACTGATGGGCACTGATCAGGGAGGACCAATGAGGTGGCACTGATAAGGTGGCACTGACGGGCACTGATAGGTGGCACTGGTATGCGGCACTGATGGGCACTCGTAGGCGGCACTGATCACTCGTAGGTGGCACTGATGGGCACTCATAGGCGGCACTGATGGGTACTTATGGGTGGCACTGATAGGTGGCACAGATGGGCACTGATGGGCATGGATGGGCACTGATAGGTGGCACTGATAGACACTGATGGGTGGCACTGATGACACTGATGGGTGGCATTGCTGGGCATCCCTGTTTTGTAATGTGCCACAGAGGTGCCAGTCAGTGCCCATTTAATGCCCAGTCAGGATAACTGAACCACCGGCCGTCATTCTGCTATAGGCCGGGCGGGAAGTGGTTAAATAGTTGGACCAGTTTGGTCAAAATTAACTATTTGATTCACAAAGTGCTGCAGTGTCTCTAAGCATTGTATGTACTGCATGTACTGTAAAGTTAGCTACATGCAGTACACAATGCCAAGCAGTGCTCAGCCATTCCTAGGCAGTTTTGTATTCTGTGATTGAATACAAAGCTTCCTCCGACTGGCTAGAGTCGGGCTGTTGAAATCACGCCGTCAGACTCAGCCAATCAGAGGAAGTATTTATTCACGGAATGTAAAACTGCCTATGAATGGTGGAGCGCTGCTCAACCAGAATCTATTTTGTTCCGGGTGTGAAATGGGAAGTCTCTGTCTCACAGCCAAAACTCAGCATTGTGTACAGTATGTAGCTGAAGTTACATACAGTACATACAGTGCTTAGAGACAGTACAGCACTTAGTGAACCAAATAGTTCATTTGGACCAGCTTGGTCCAAACAAAACTATTTAAAGGGACTTGAAACATGGATATCAGCTTTAACCACATGCTGACCGTGCCATAGTCGAAAGACGGCTACAGCGCGGTCGGCTTATTCTGTGAGGACGTCCATTGATGTCATCACAGAATCGCGCTCCCGCGTGCCACCTGAGGCGCGCACCTGGGAATGTCCCAGGAATGTCCAATGACAGAGTGCTCCATCTGTGCTTATCCATGCTCCATCCATCCCTGGCTCATCTGAGCTCAATTCGTGCTCAATCCATGCTCAATCCATGCTCAATCCGTGCTCATCCATGCTCCATCTTTTCCTGGCTCATCCATGCTCCATCCATGCTCATCCATGCTTATCCATGCTCCATCCATGCTCATCCATGCCCATCCATGGCTCATTCATGCTCATTAGACATGTGCATTTCGTTTCGTTCCGAATCGAAATTCGGACAAATTTTTCATTATTCGGAAATTCGGATGCATCCGAATTTCCGAATTACAAAAGTCATGAATTTAA
Source organism: Lithobates clamitans (assembly GCA_037952925.1). Classification (NCBI taxonomy): domain Eukaryota; kingdom Metazoa; phylum Chordata; class Amphibia; order Anura; family Ranidae; genus Lithobates; species Lithobates clamitans. The sequence goes on along the minus strand of JBBGZY010000135.1, from coordinate 13,545,886 downwards.
ACGAATCCGAAAAAAAGCGAATGAATTCGAATCGAATTCGTAAACAAATTTGAATTGAATTCGAAAACATATTCGAATTCGAAAACATATTCGAATCGAATTCGAAAACATAATCGAATTCGAAAACAAATTTGAATCGAATTTGAAAACAATAGAAATCGATTTTCTAAAAAATACAATAAAATAGAATATAAAATCATAAAGCAAGAGAATACATATATATAATATTTTTTTTATTCTGTTTTATTGTTTTTCTATGCTTTTCTTTACTTTTCTATTATTTTCTATTCTTTAATAGTCTTTTCTATTCAAATTCGAATTCATTCTTTACGAAATTCAAATTCAAAATCATTCTATACGAAATTTGAATTTCGGAAAATGGTTGTATATATAACCATTTTCCGAAATTCTAATTTCGAAAATCGAATTAGAATAGAAGTAATGAATAGAAAAGACTAGACTAGAAAAACAATAAAATTATATATATATATATATATATATATATATATATATATATATATATATATATATATATATGTTCCAAAGGTTGCTGCACTTAAAAATTTGTTGCTTTATTCCATCAAATCTTTAGAAAAAGATTACAAAGCAAGTAGAGTCATTCCAAACAGAATCATTACAATCATTTGTTCAGACAAAGATTACGTTTCAGGCTGATTTGTTCGCACCCTTCCTTAGATCAGTCAGAACACATCTGAACTTTATTTTTATATATACAAGGTCGGTGGGAGGACCTGTTTGCTGACACTAGATTCAAAGCTGTGTGTGGTTCTCCTCTACACTTCAATCTATATATATATATATATATATTATATTTTTTTCTATTCTGTTCTATTGTTTTCTATGCTATTAGTTTCTATTATTTTCTATTCTATTCTAATCTTTTCTATTCAAACTTGATTTCAGTCTATATGAAATTTGAATTTCGGAAGATGATATATAGATATATATATATCTATATATAGATCTATATCTATATCTATATATAGATCTATATATCTATATATCTATATATAGATATATAGATCTATATCTAGATCTATATATAGATATATATATCTATATATAGATATAGATCTATATACCTATATAGATCTATATCTATATCTAGAGATATATCTAGAGATATATCTATAAATATATATATATAATATTTTTTTCTATTCTGTTCCATTGTTTTTCTATGCTATTCTTTTCTATTCTAAACTTTTCTATTCAAATTTGAATTAATTCTAGACGAAATTCGAGAATGAATTTGAATAGAAAATATCAGAATAGAAAATAATAGAAAATAGACTAGAAAAACAATAGAACAGAATAGAATAAAATATATATATATATATATATATTTATGGTCGGAGCCCTCCGTCCTGAGAGATATGAAGCACATAAACACGTCACAAGACTAACAACATAAAATAGACCTGAAGTGTGCCCTGGCCTGCTGTATGGTAAACCCAGATCTGCTGGGTGGCTATGCCAGAGAAGGGCGCATACCTTAAGAAAGTAATGGATGTTTCTGTAGAGAAATTGTTTGAAGAGAAGTACCCCAAGAAGGGGAATGGGTGGGTGGGTACCGCGCACTGGAACCGACACAGGCCATCCTGGGTGGTCTGGTTAAATACCCTCCAGGCTCCTCCCATAACTTCAGGCCAGTAAACCGGCCTTCCTATTTATGGTCGGAGCCCTCCGTCCTGAGAGATATGAAGCACATAAACACGTCACAAGACTAACAACATAAAATAGACCTGAAGTGTGCCCTGGCCTGCTGTATGGTAAACCCAGATCTGCTGGGTGGTATGCCAGAGAAGGGCGCAAAAAGACTTGGTTAGGGAGGTAATGATTTAAGTTTACTGACATACTACAGGGCAAGCTTGCCAAAGGCTTGTGACATTTCTGCTTGTGGATTGGGAATGTATCGAGCGAAGCAAGCAAATTTCTACCTGCCCATCTTCTAGATGACGTGGTCCGGGACCCCGTTTCGTGAGGCTGCTGATGCTACTCCAATGCGAAAGAATTTCCAGAGAATTGTCCGGGGTCAAGGCCTAAGTTGGGCAAAAGATTTCTAACGTGTCTAGTGAACTGGTTGCTACTTAGAGGGCTAGTAGGGAACGGTAGTAATGGCTGCCCCCCGAGAGGTCGGGCAGATGAGCTAATAACTGGTCTAGAATGGCCACGGGGCACCAGGCGTTTACGAGTCTGGGAAGTATGATATCTACACCGGGACCAGACTGTTGTGTTTCGGACACCATGAGGTGCCGGATGAAGTAACTTTGGTGGCGTGTCAGGTGGCGTCTATGTAACATGTTACTGGGACCGGTGACCGTGAATTCACTGGGACATAAGAAACCGCAGAAAGCCAGGTAGATGGCTGCGTGAACGAGCGGGCTGAAATTAACCCAAAGGGGAATGTGACAGGATGGTAGACCTGTCTCGGAATATGGCGCTGGTCGCAGGCAGGCGTTTACTGTTGATTTGGAGTTGTCTGTGACTACCGTGCAGTGTAGACTTGACCGCATGGGCGGCAACCAAAGATGGTTTGGTAGGATTCTGTAAGGAGATGAAATGCTGGATGCCAGCTAAGTAGAGACTAATGGTATAGTGTGAAAATGCCAACTGTGTGTGGCAAGATGATATGAAGGCCAGGATGTGATGGAAATCTCCTGATACTGCCCCAGGGTTTGAGGCTAGGAACCTGTCATGGATTTTCCAGGCAGTACGGTAGGCCTTCAGGGTGTTTGTGAGAAAATGATAGATTAATAAGGCGGGTAGCATTGTGAAGGTGTTTGTTTTAATCCGAGGTTAGCTACGACCAATGTGGGATAAGAAACATGGTCGGGTCGGTTCCAGATCCCTGCGAAAGAATAACGCAAAGTTAAAACGGGTAGTGCGTCGGCCAGAGTATTGCATTTGCCTGGGATGTAGATGCAGCGAACATTATTTGGTGCTGTGGGGATAGTTGCACCAGCCTGCTCAGGAAGGCCATGATGGCCAGCGAGTTGAACCTGCTTTTATTTATAATACTAGCTGTGGCTTGGTTGTCTGTGGTAAACGACAGTGTTTGTCCTGCCCAGTTACTGCTCCAGACATGAGCTGCTGCAATAATGGGGTAGAGTTCAATCAAAGAAAAGGACTAACTGAAGCCGGGAATCAAAAGGATTTCTGATATCCATGGCCCTTCAAACCAAAGATAGCCAAAAAATTGACGCGAGGACCTGTGGAGTCTGCGGCGTCCGTGACTACCTGAGATGAAGAGGGAGATGCTAACGGAATGAACATTGACATACCATTCCAGTTGATGAGAAATTCATTCCATCTGGGAAGATCCGCTATTTCTGGCACGTCTAATTTAAGGATTTAGTCAGGAACTTGTACTTGGGAGAGAAGCACTAGGAGGCGTGAGATAAGGGTCACCTCGAGTCTGTTTTTTTTAAGTGCTACTAAAAAGATGACGTGGGCTGTATGAGTGCTACTGAGTGTGCTTGCAGAGATTGCAAGGAGTATATGTTGAGATGCATGTTTGCAGCGATTGCAAATGGGTATATGCTGAGATGCGTGTTTTTGCAGCGATTGCAAGGACTATATACTGAGATGCGTGTTTTTGCAGCGATTGCAAGGGGTATATACTGAGATGCGTGTTTGTTTGTTTTTTTTGCCGTGACTGCAAAATGGGTAAATGCTGAGATGCGTGTTTTGCAGCGATTGCAAGGAGTTTATACTGAGATGCGTGTTTTGCAGCAATTGCAAAAAATGGGTATATGCTGAGACGCGTGTTTTGCAGTGATTGCAAGTGGGTAAACACTAAGATGCGAGTATTTGCAGCAATTGTGAGGAGTTTATACTTAGATGCATGTTTTGCAGTGATTGCAAACGGGTATGTGGTAAGTTGCGTGTATTTGTAGCAATTGCAAGGAGTTTGTACTGAGATGCATATTTTACAGAGATTGCAAAATGGGTATATGCTGAGATGCGTGTTTTGCAGCGATTGCAAGGAGTTTATACTGAGATGCGTGTTTTGCAGCGTTTGCAAGTGGGTAAACACTAAGATGCGTATATTTGCAGCAATTGCAAGGAGTTTATACTGAGATGCATGTTTTGCAGTGATTGCAAACGGGTATGTGGTAAGATGCGTGTATTTGTAGCAATTGCAAGGAGTTTGTACTGAGATGCATATTTTACAGAGATTGCAAAATGGGTATATGCTGAGATGCGTGTGTTTTTTTTTTTTTTTGCAGCAAATGCAAGGAGTTATGATGAGATGCGTGTCTTGCTGTGATTGCAAGGAGTTATGATAAGATGCGTGTCTTGCAGCGATTGCAAGGAGTTATGATGAGATGCGTGTCTTGCAGCGATTGCAAGGAGTCATGATGAGATGCGTGTCTTGCAGCGATTGTAAGGAGTCATGATGAGATGCGTGTCTTGCAGCGATTGCAAGGAGTCATGATGAGATGCGTGTCTTGCAGCGATTGCAAGGTGTTACGATGAGATGCGTGTCTTGCAGCGATTTCAAGGAGTTATGATGAGATGCGTGTCTGTGAATGTTAATGCTTTAATACACGTAAGGCTGAAGATCTGAATCCTAAGTTCCACTGTATTCGTAAGCGCCGATGCAACTAGTTCAAACCGGGCTGAGGTGTAAGCACCAGTGGGGTTTATTTGTGAAAGATCAGTCGAAGAAGTTTTGTATTGCCCAGGATCCGAATCGTTGAGCTGGTGCTGCGATTTGGACTCGGATTGGTCGGTGGAGTTGTACGGTTGGTGGAGTTCGTATTGCCGAGGATCCGAATCATTGCACTGATGCTGTGACTAGATTCGGATCGGTTGTGGATGTGAGGTGACGAGGGGGCTTGTATGGATTGCTGGATTGCTAGATCCGAATCGCTGAGCCGGTGCTGCGACTGGACTCGGATCGGTTGGTGATGCTTTGTATTGCAGAGAATCCGAATCATTGAGCCGGTGCTACGACTGGACTCGGATTGGCCGGTGGGGTTTGTAATGCCGAGGATTCTGCATCATTGAGCCGGTATGCGACTGGACTCAGATCGGTCGGTGAAAATTGGGTTGGCAAGGATCCGAATCGTTGAGCCAGTGCTACGACTGGACTCAGATCGGTTGGTGACGGTTTGTATTGCAGAGGATCCGAATCATTGAGCCGGTGCTATGACTGGACTCGGATCGGTCGGTGAAAGTTGTATTTGGCAAGGATCTGAATCATTGAGCCGGTGCTACGACTGGACTCGGATTGGTCAGGGAAAGTTGGGTTGGCAAGGATCCAAATCGTTTAGCCAATGCTACAACTGGACTCGGATTGGACGGTGGGGTTTGTAATGCTGAGGATTCTGAAACATTGAGCTGGTATGCGACTGGACTCGGATCGGTCGGTGAAGTTGGGTTGGCAAGGACCCGAATCGTTGAGCCGGTGCTGCGACTGGACTCGGATTGGATGGTGGGGTTTGTAATGCCAAGGATCTTTAATCATTGAGCCGGTATGAGACTGGACTCGGATCAGTTGGTGAAAGTTGGTTTGGGAAGGATCCGAATCATTAAGCCGGTGCTACGACTGGACTCGGATTGGATGGTGGGGTTTTGTAATGCTAAGGATCCGAATCATTGAGCCGGTGTTACGACTGGACTCGGATCGGTCGGATGAAAGAAGCACACTGTTGGTGAGTGCTTGTGTATGCTGAGGATCCGAATCATTGAGCCGGTGTTGCGACTGGACTCGGATCGGTCGGATGAAAGAAGCACACTGTTGGTGAGTGCTTGTGTATGCTGAGGATCCGAATCATTGAGCCGGTGTTGCGAGTGGACTCGGATCGGTTGGGTGAAAGAAGCACACTGTTGGTGAGTGCTTGTGTATGCTGAGGATCTGATTTATTGAGCCGGTGTTGCGACTGGACTCGGGTCGGTGGGATGAAAGAAGCACACTGTTGGTAAGTGCTTGTGTATGCTGAGGATCCGAATCATTGAGCCGGTTTTGCGACTGGACTCGGATCGGTGGGATGAAAGAAGCACACTGTTGGTGAGTGCTTGTGTATGCTGAGGATCCGAATCATTGAGCCGGTGTTGCGACTGGACTCGGATCGGTTGGTGATGTTTGTATTGCCAAGGATCCGAATCTTTAAGCCGGTGCTGCGACTGGACTCGGATCGGTTGGTGGAGTTCGTTTTGCAGAGGATCCGAATCTTTGCGCTGATTATGCGACTAGATTCAGATCGGTTGTGGATGTAAGGTGACGATGGGGCTTGTGTTCCGGATCCGAATCGTTGAGCCGGTGCTGCGACTGGACTCGGATCGGCTGACGGTGTTAGTGGTTGAAGGGGCTTGTGATTTGCTGAGGATCTAAATCATAGGGCCGATGTTGCGACTACATTCGTTGTAAGTGACTTGTTCCCGAAGGTGACTTGTGCTTATTCGTACGGTTCTTACCACCTAGTCGGTAAGATACCAGTGGTGCCGAGTGAAGGCTGTCATGAGTCGTAACATCGCGGATGCGACTGGGCTCGAATGAGGAACGGAGAAAGGCAGTAAGTACGGATGTGTGTGAATAACCGAGTAAGACCTACGAAGTTTGTAGGTAGTTTACGAAAGGGAACATAAAGTAACGGTTCGGTAGCAGGAAAGCACAAGTGCTACCTGCGACAGTGAGTGTGGGACAATTGATAAAAACCTACGACCAATCTCGAAGGACATGCAGTGAGTTGGTAGAGTCGGCCTCTGCAATGCATCTGATATGAATCAGTTTGTAAAACGTATTAAATTAATCCGATATAAATCGGTAGTAAGGAGTATCTGATACAAATTGGTTGTAGAGTGTATGCCATCCCTTACTGTGAAACTGAACACCTATCAACCACCCATCCCCCCAGGCTAATCAAGTGCAGAGAAGGCACCAGGTGGGCTCAACCACACCTCAATCAGCCACAGAAACCTATACAAACAATACATGCTGATCTCCTAATGAATGAGATGGCAACCCTATGGACCATGAATTTTATGACCAGTGAAGCCTATTGCGAGTGATATTGAGAACGACCTATAGTGACTGGAGGCTTGGGTCTACGAATGAATCGTATATTTGTCAGAAGGAACTTTACGAATGTACTATGCCTGTGCCGAATGATGTCGGGACATGAGCGACAACACTCCAGGGCAGGTTCTTTCACGAAAGGGGTGCAGGATAGGAAGCATAATAAACTGCAAGATTTTGCACACGACACGAAAGTTTGGATACTACCTGCGACCGTGAGTGGGAACCGCCGACGAAGACCACGAATGAAAAGCCAGAGTGCACCTGCGATTGAATGCACAGACTGCCGAACATGAGGTGAGCTGGGAAGAGTCAGCCCTGTGATGTGAACTACCGCGCACTGGAACCGACACAGACCATCCTGGGTGGTCTGGTTAAATACCCTCCAGGCTCCTCCCATAACTTCAGGCCAGTAAACCGGCCTTCCTAAATATAAATAAATAAATAAATATATATATATATATATATATATATATATATATATATATATATATATATATATATATATATGTTTTATTTTATTTTATTCTGTTCTATTGTTTTTCTAGTCTATTCTTTTCTACTCTATTCTAATCTTTTCTATTCGAATTTGAATTCATTTTATACGAAATTCGAGATATATATATTTTTTTTTTTTTTCCTATGCTGGTCTATAGTTTTTCCATGCTATTCTTTTCTATTATTTTCAATTTTTTTCTAATCTTTTCTATTTGAATGCAAATTCATTCTATACGAAATTCGAATTTCAGAAAATGGTTATATAGAAATTGAATGAAATCGAATTCTAATAGAAAAGACTAGAATAGAAAAAAACAATAGAACAATATATATAAAACATCTTCCGGTATTGGAATTTGCTACAGAATGAATTCGAATATGAACAGAAAATATTAGAATAGAATATATTTTATTTTTTTCTATTCTGTTCTATTGTTTTTGCATGCTATTCTTATTTTCTATTCTATTTGAATCTTTTCTATTGGAATTCGATTTCATTCTATATGAAATTCGAATTTCGCAAAATTGTATATATATAGTATACTTTTTCAAACTCGGTCAAATTTTTTTTGAATGCGGTAGAATTTTTTCGAATTTGATCGTTTTTTTCGAATGCGGTAGAATTTTTTCGAATTTGATAGTTTTTTCGAATGCGGTAGAATTTTTTCAAATCCGAATACGAAACTAAACGAATCCCGAAAACGAATGTAATGAATGCAACTAATTTAACTAAACGAATTTAGTTAAATAACAAACCGAAACTAAACTAAACTAAACGAATGTTTTCATCCTGTGCATGTCTAATTGCTTATCCATGCCTCATCTGTGCTCATCCATGCCACAGCAGTGCTCATCCTTGCCACATCCATGCCACATCAGTGCTCACCCGTGCCACATTCATGCTATATCAGTTCTCATCCATGCCGCACCCTTGCCACTACAGTGCCCATCAGTGTCTCACAAAAGTGTAATAGGTAGTCAAATTAAATTTGAAATGTATGTCCCTGATGGTGCTCCCTGCATGTTGGGCCTCTGTATGTGGCCAGGCTGTGGAAAAGTCTCCCACATGTGGTATCCCCATACTCAGGAGGAGTAGCAGAATATATTTTGGGGTGTCATTTTTGCTATGTACATGCTATGTGTTAGAAATATCTTATAAATGGACAACTTTCTGTAAAAAAATGCGTTTTCATTTTCTTTTTAAGTTTTCCAACAACTTGTGGAAAAAAATGACATTTTCAAAAGACTCATTATGCCTTATAGAATATACGTTGGGGTGTTTACTTTCCAAAATCGGGTCATTTTGTGGACGTTTCCATTGTCCTGGTGCCTTCAAAAGTGTAAGAGTTAGTCAAAAAATGAAATGTGTAATTTATGTCCCTAGAACGCCTGATGGTGCTCCCTGCATGTTGGGCCTCTGTATGTGACCAGGCTGTGTAAAAGTCTCACACGTGTGGTATCGCCATACTCAGGAGGAGTAGTAGAATATGTTTTGGGGTGTCATTTGTGGTATGCATATGCTGTGTGAGAGAAATAACCTGTTAATATGACAAATCTGTAGAATAAAAAAAAAAGAAAAAAAAATCTTCATTTTGCAAAGAATTGTGGGAAAAAATTACAACTTTATAAAAACTCACAATGCCTCTTATTAAATACCTTGGATTGTTTACTTTCCAAAAAGGGTTATTTGGGGTGTACTTTCCTGGCTTGAGATAGGCCTTCAGTACATCAGGTGTGGTCAGGTGAGATCAATTTTCAGTGATTGGCACCATAACTTGTAGACTCTATAACTTTCACACAGACCAAATAATATACACCGATTTGGTTTTTTTTTACCAAAGATATGTGGCAGTATGAATTTTGGTCAAAATTTATGAAAAAAATGACTAATTTGCTAAATTTTATAACTGAAACTAAGAAAGATGCTTTTTTTTCGAAATTTTCGTTTTTTTTTCATTTACAGAGCAAAAAATAAAAAACCCAGTGGTGATCAAATACCAACAAAAGAAAGGACAAAAAAATCATATGGGTAGCACGTTGCCTGACTGAGTAATTGTCATTCAAAATGTGAGAGCACTGAAAGCTGAAAATTGGTCTGGTTAGGAAGAAGGTTTAAGTGCCCAGTGGTCAAGTGGTTAAATAATGTTTTTTGTGCCTTGCCTGTGATAAGAAGCAAAATATTAATATTGGCTAACTATTTGCCTGTTTCCATCAATATCACATATTTGATGTGATTAATCAAAGTAAAACAAAAAGATTCCCTGTGAGTGCTGAGTTTCATTTTTCATCACCTTTACAGCAACAGTATATAGAGTGCCTGTGTTTGTAATCTGCACTAGGGGAAGCTAATTAGGAGAAAGCTGACAAGCTGAGTTCCTCTCTCCATACTGAACATTCCAGCCTGTACCCTAGGGAATTGTTGGCGTGGTGCGCGCAACCCCTTGGTTCTTTCTCTTTTTGCTGGAAATATTTTGCTTTTCACAAAACTACCTGAAAAAAAATACAGCAGTGCAAGCAAATAGTTTCAATCTTGTTTTCTAAGGGAGCTCAGACTGCATATAGATTTGTTTGAAATAAAAAATCATGTTGTTCCCTGTTAAAATACACACACACACACATTTTATATATACACACACACATATATATATGTATATATATATATATATATATATATATATATATATATATATATTTATATTTTTACATGCACACACAATATATATATATATATATATATATATATGTGTGTGTGTGAATGTATAAATATATATATATCAATCGAGCATTAGAGTACAATACTGACTGTTAATTACAACCTTACAGCTGCTCATTTTACCTTATTTCACAAAATTAGACTCATAATGAATACATTTAAAGATATATTTCCTTAAGTTAACTAATGTGTAATCTGTTATGGACATTTTTTTATTTCCATCCGTCAACATGTACATAAGATGAACATACAGTGTAAAACTAAAACTATTTCTATTTTCTAATCAGATACTTTGAGTGCCTTTTTTATTGTCAACATTTTTATTTTTTTCAAACTACAGTAAATTCAGGCATATCGTAGTAGGCAATTGATTACAACATAACCAAAGTGGGTACAAGAGGTTACAAAGAATAAACATAATAACAGAATAGACATGGTTGGCAAGGTAACAAATCTGTCCTGACTCATGGCAGGTGGAAACAGTGTGAGAATCCTACCAAACTATGGGAACAACATAAGCCTAGGTACCCAACATGATAACCTAATTAAGGACACCACCTGGCGGGTCAAAAGGGTGGAGAACCTGGTGTTCAATAAACTCACAAAGGAGATTAGTAGGAAAAAAGCTGAGGAAATGTAAGAAAGAGAGGGGAAGGGGGAGGAAAAGAACGAAAAAAAAAAGGGGGGGTTGGGGAGGTAGGGATAAGCATTTATATGAATCTTTGCTCATGCCATTATTATTATTTTTGTATATCATATTGCACATATGGGATTGGCTAATACTATGAAATTTGTATGCGGGGGCTTTATTTATAGCACTGTCACTTTTGTTTTTGAATTATTTGAATATCTATTAGATATTTGCACACCTGCTAATAGGTGGGTTAGGTTGTTTCAGCACAGAATTCTTTGGTTTATTAACACTCAGTTATAGCCTGTTCCCACCAGTGGACACATGGTATTGTGTGTTGTGGTGTGCATTGTGTAGGGGCATCATTACAATGCATCACAATGTTTAATTTTGTTTTTTCTTTTTTAACTTTATTGAAATGTCACACAATGACACTTCATTCCACTCAATACACACCAACGCACATGTATGGTGTGCCACAGAGCCCATAGAAAACAATTTTTTTTCACAGTATGTGTCCTTGCATTGAGCCTGCATTGCTGAATGCAGATTAAGTCACCTAGTGGAACCTGTAGCTATGGAGGAGCAGCATTGTCACCCTAGGTCAGGAAATGTGTTAAGACTACAAAATGCCTCGCTCCTTCCACTGCTGTCTGTCACCATTTCCAGGGTCCCTGGTGCAATTGAGGAGTCCTGGACTGCTGCCACCTGTTGTGTCTAGTAAACAGAGAGGAAAGGCAGATCCATCCGGTTTATCCAACAAGGAACTTCTAGCCCTGGGAAGTGGGTGGAGTCAGCCGCACAGAGCAAAGCCCGCACTGATGAGTGATACAAATTAAACTATAGGCAGCCGCTCAGATCTCAAAACAGCTCAGGAACACTTTGGAATGTGGGAAAGAGGGATAAAAAGAATAACCGAAAAAAATATATAAAATATACACTACTGGGTAAACATGGAGAGACAAAAGGAATAAAGGGGATTAAAAGGCTCAACCATATATAGAAATAAATATATAAAGATATTGTGCAGCACTTACGGCCATATTACAATATACATAATGGATTATAAATGAGATAAAATCAAAGACAAAAGAAATCTACTATATGGTAAGATCAATCAGGCAAAGTGACATGTATAGATAAAAATCATGTGGTGATATTAACATTCCACAAACATGCAATATCACAAACAGAAGATCATAGATCATCCACAGGAATATGGGGAAAAGTAAAAGACAATTGGATATACAAAATGAGGCATACATAAAAATAAATAGGGGGAGGGTCACATTATTTTCCTCATAGGATCATTTTTTATTTTTATTTCTTCATTTAGCCCTCCAAGTGCCAGAATATTTAAAGTAGATATCCAGTAAGTTTCCCTACGCTATATACTCTGAAATCTTTAGGCCTGAGAGCCACAAGGATGGATTCTACCACCCAAACTCTAAAACCTCCTGTAGAGTTGCTGTGATAAACAAGGAAATGCCTGGGTATGCTATGATCCTCAGATCTCTCCTTAATGAACCTCCCGTGCTCCCCAAAGCAGGCCTTAACCGCATAAACGGTAAGGCCCACGTTGAGGAGACCACAGGGGCAAGACAAACACTAGACCACATACAACAACTTAAACTTTTAATGGGATAAATCTTGCCCGAGGTATCCATAAAGTTCTTTTGACAACTCTGTACAAAATGGTACATCTTGCATCTGATCTTTTTGCACTGAAACATACCCATCAAGTTGGAAAAAAGAAGCAAGGGAATTGGAAGATGTGGAAACAGGATGGGAAATCCTACTTGGCGCCACAATATTTTTGACATTTGGTGCTCTTCTGTGAATGACCCTAGGTCTATCTGGTAAGATTGGCCCTAACTTGAGATCCTATAGGAAAATAACCCCAATGGCATTGAATGATATTCTCCATCTTTTTATGGGAGAACCACCAACAATAAACCAAGTTGAAGCACCATACTCCAGATGGGCCCCCCAGTTTTGTAACAATTCAAGTATTCACTAACCCCCTGACCCATCAAGCCACTGTGACAAAAAATATACTTTCCAACAATACATTCCCACAGCTTTTGACTTACTATGAACAAATCTAGGGCAGGTGGGTGTGGAACCTTCCTCTTCGCCTGAGCTTTCCCGAATGAATACCAAGCATCCACCCTGCCTATCTGACTTTCAGCCTCCAATCAGGTAAGACCTACAACCCCTTCACATTAAACTCACATTTTTTAACCCCTTCTCTGTTCTGTTTCTCCCTTTAGTAATACAGAGTTTGATTTACTAAAACTGGAGCATGCAAAGTCTGGTGCAGCTCTGCGAAGAAACCAATCAGCTTCCATGTTTTATTGTCAAAGCTTAATTGAACAAACTGAAGTTAGACGCTGATTGGCTACCATGCACATCTGCACCAGATGTTGCCCTCTCCAGTTTTAGTATATCAACCCCACAGACCCTCTTTTGCTCTTCTCTGGGTTTCACTTTATATTAATATATTCCAACTTCTTGTTGTTTGCTTTTTGATCATCATCTTTGCTCATGTACAAGGACAGAGATTGAACAAAAGAAAAAAATATATACTCACATTTTGTTTCATATAAATCCTGTATAATTATAATAATAATTATAGATGAAGTATAAAGTAATTAAAGAGACAGGATGTCATACACTCTTGAAAGACAAATAGTTGACAAAAAATTTGCACACTGTATTCCACTTAAACCAAATGCTACAGGATATTTATTTCACACGGCTGTAAACTACAGTATTAAACCAGCACATAAACACTGCTAATTAGGGTTAGTGGAGTTCCTTTAATTCCTTGGGCAACTCATGCATTTACCCACTTCAATACCAGGCACTTTCACCCTTTTCCTGCCCAGGCCAATTTTCAGCTTTTAGCGCTGTCGCACTCTGAATGACAATTGCGTGGTCATACAATGCTGTACCCAAACAAAATTTTTATCATTTTTTTAAAACAGATTTAGCTTTATTTTGGTGGTATTTAATCACCACTGAGTTTATTTTTTCCTAAACAAATGAAAAAAGAGCAAACATTTTGAAAATAAAAAGGTATTTTTTAGTTTCTGTTACAAAATTTTGTAAATAAATAATTTTTCTCCTTGATGTGTGCTGATGAGGCTGCACCGATGGGCACTGATAGGATGCACTGATAAGGTGGCACTGATGAGGCAGCACTGATGAGGTGGCACTGATGAGGAGGCACTGATGAGCACTGATAGGCAGCACTGATATACAGCACTGATGGGCACTGATATGTGACACTGATGTGCAGCCTTTATGGGCACTGATGGGTACTGATAGTCAGCATTGATGGGTGGCACTGATGGGTGGCACTGATGGGCACTGATAGATGGCACTGATGAGGAGGCATTGACAGACATCACTGATGGGCAATGATTGGCACCACTGGTGGGCACCGATTGTCCCTTACTGGTGGGCACAGGTGGGCATCACTGGTGGGCTCTGGCAGGCCACGCTAATGGAAATGCACTGATAATCAATGCACAGATTATCAGCGCAGATTCACCCTGTCAGGAGAGCTGCTTATCGGCTCTCCTCTACTCAGGTGTTGTCAGCATGAATAGAGGAATGCCGATAACCGACACTTCCTATTTGTACTGTGATCAGCTGTGATTGGGCACAGCTGATCACATGGTAAAGAGCCTATGTCATAGGCGCTTAACCGTGATCTGAGATGTAATGCGTACAAGCCACACACCGTACTACCAATCGCCACGGCATATTGTGAAAGACATGATATCACGCCCAGTCACAACAATTGAAACCACCATCTGGCCGTCATTTTGCTTTAGGCTGGGCAGGGTGTGGTTAAAAACTTAAACTTAGTTTGATAAAAAAAAAAAAACGCAACTTAGAGTCCTCATCTTGTAAAGAATGTCTCTTACCAGGTTCACCTACAAACAAGAATACTGCAGCGCTCTACCTCTTAAAACCTGCAGGACTGGAAAGACTGGTGCAAAGGTAGGAACAGCTGTATACTCCCCAATACAAATTTGGATAAAAGTCAGCACCATGGTTACATCGTGAAAAAAACAGTCCTTTAATAACTGCAAGGCAGAATCTGGGTTAGAGAAACTTAAGTGTTCCAGCTTACACAGCCTTAGTCATAGCACAGGTTCAAGTGCAGGTTGTTTTACATTCTGATGAAAATTAAAGTTATGTTGTAGGTAAAAGCATGAGTTACCTGAGGTGAGAAGATATGGATCCTTAAAGTGTTACTAAACCCACAGCAGTAAAAACTGTGTGTGTATATGCAGTAAAGCATGCTTGTTATACTCACTGTGGAACCTAAAGGGTTAATCCTCCGCATTATGGAAATAGGCTGTTTGATCCTGCCTTCTCTGATCTTTCCCTTCTTCCACTGTCCCCAATCCATCTCCTGACATTACAGAGCCTTGGAGGCATACTCAGTTTGGTGTGTATTGCTAGAGAGTTTTTTTTTTTGGGA
This sequence comes from Lithobates clamitans, assembly GCA_037952925.1. Taxonomy (NCBI): domain Eukaryota; kingdom Metazoa; phylum Chordata; class Amphibia; order Anura; family Ranidae; genus Lithobates; species Lithobates clamitans. The sequence goes on along the minus strand of JBBGZY010000135.1, from coordinate 13,530,495 downwards.
GGGTGCATGTAATCAGCACAGGGCCAATCAGCACTGTCCAGACAGAGAGCCAGGGGTCCTGCAGCTCCATAGGACAGTCAGAGTAGAATGAAAACTCATCCTACAAGCTTTAACCAGACACCAATAGAAGTCACAAAGATTGCTATATACTGCTGATAAGAAAAGGTATTTAGCAGTTTATATTTACTAAAATAATTGCATTTCCATATTCTGTGTACTGTGGGAGATGAGATATAGCAAATGCAGGGTCTTGGGTTTAATAACACTTTAATTGCCAATTTACACCAGATGCAGTGGGATGCATTTTTAAGTACATTATCACTGCATAGACAGTCCAAAATTCATGTTAGCTAAAGATCATATTTCACACTATTGCACTATGTTGCAGTTCAGTAAAAAAATGTACAGAAAGCTGCATTTTTATGCAACGTAAATGCACACAAACGCATGTAAATGTGCATCAAAGCCATGCACGTAAATGTGAATCTTTTTGTCCTTCCCTATGCCAAAAACGTTTATTTAAAAAAAATGCACTGCAAACAGTGAAAATGCAGTGGTGTGAATGGGTCCTTAAACTCTCTGAAATCAAGTCATGCTATTTAGAGCAAATATCTGCAGGTGGAACACTACCATCATTAGACTGACCACCTCAACATAACTGAAGCTGTGTGGAATCACATGAACAGGGAGAAAAATGAAAAAGCAGGTAAGTCAAAAGAAGAGTTATAGAAATGCCTGTAAGAACCTTATACTTACATACAAAAGACAGTGCAGTGCTTAAGTAAAACAAAAAAACAAGTCCATAAAGAGTTATGAATAAATATGAATAAATATAACCTGTGAATTCTTTAGTGATGAACACAATGTTGCATGCAGGTGACTTTTTGGGAAACACAGACCTTCACCAATGGTAAAGATGGCAGCTCACCTCACTACATGGACCCTTTCATTACAGAGGGTCTGACAAGCCTTCCCGCTCGGGGTATCAAATGGTGACTTCACAGGCGCTGTCCTAAAGATCCCCTCAAGACCAGGTATACTGCTCAGCGCTATGCACTCCAAAGCCACATTTGCCATAAACATAAAAAACAACTCATAGTGTTCTCTGTGTATATGCACAATTTAATAATATAATAAATAAAAATAACACTCACAAAAAAGGCACTTAAGACCAAGTGCCAAGTAAAACAGCATGTATGTGTACACTTCAGCAATGGCTGAGGGTAGCATCACGTCCGTCCGTACGCGGGCGGGACTTCATCAGCGGATCTGCATGCAACACTGTGTTCATCACTGAAGATTTCACAGTTTATATTTATTCATATTTATTCATAATTCTTTATGGACTTGTTTTTTTGTTTTACTTAAGCGCTGCACTGTCTTTTGTATGTTCTTAGTTCAGGGATTTGAATTTTGACCCTTGGTGTTCAGCAGCTAGTTTCTTAATAGTGTTATTTTATTCTGCTGATTTGTTTTTTTATCCAAGAACCTTATACTGCATCCATACTCTCTACAATAAATTTTCTATTTTATTGATCCACCATGTCATAAAACATTTCAACTCTTTCAGGTAAATAATTACCCAATGCTGCCAGCTGTTTAATGTCACAACCATGCGTTTAAAGCAGTAATCATATGTAAAAACACTATTTTAATAACAACTAATTTTTCATTTTAGCTAAGGTCCAATTAATTTTGGCAATGAATTTTCATTACTTTCATTTTTCATTACTTACAATACCTAATGCAGTTTTTTTTTTAGATGAACAAGGTTTATGTGACAATATGGTCAAAGATGATGTTATTTCCATTGCAGTATTAAAGTTTATGTATTTTGGGAGCATGGCTAGTGGCAGAGGTGAATGGTTGCAACTTAACTGAGCTCCGTGCCATCGAGTCCCACTGAAGTGGCTAGAAGCAGCACCATGCATCGCTAAATACACCACCTTGCTTCGGAGAGGTCAGAGAGCCAGCAGGTAAATATGGTGAAATACAAAACCTGCGGTCGACTCCGCAAATTTGCCGAGTTTTGGAGCCCGGCCAGCACGTCTGTGAAACAAGATGGCGCTGGTTCCTCCAGTTACACAGATGCTGGGAGACAGGCAGCGCGGCTCAGAGGAGAGAGCAACCACACTAAGATGCACTGGCACAACAGTGTTGCTGCCTTGGATGACATTAGCAGCCCACTAAAACAAAGAAGAAGGATCTCTCTGTCTGAGGAATATATAAGTGACTCAGCAACTAAATATGATATTATGTCTTTTAAAAATCCTTTAGCAGACAAACTAAATACCCTCCCTACATAAGGGAATGCAATATTAGACACAGATCTGAAATAAATGCTTTTGTCCTCAAGAGGAGCAATACAACACGTTTTGCAATCTTACATGAACAAAATTAATGTGGAGATAGATGCATTAGGGTAGAGAGTGGACTATGTAGAAAGCAAAATGGGGGATTTCTCGGCTGTGCACAATGATCTTGTGGATGCCCATTTTGAGCTTGAGGAGGAAATAAAACATCTCAAACTTAAAGTGGCAGACCTTGAAGATAGGTCTAGACACAATAACATAAAATTCAGAGGTATTCCTGAAAATGTCAAGAATGCAGATTTAAAACAATTATGTCAGACCTACTTCCTACAATTCCTTACCAGGAACTTGTAATCAATAGAGCCCACAGGCTGCCAAAGCAACCTCACATACCAGAAAAATTACTAAGAGATGTTATAGCAAAAATAAATTTCTTCTATGTAAAAGATCAAATGATGCAATATGTGCACCAGCATCCTTTGCTCCCTGACCCTACCCGGGTATCCTCCTCTACTCCGATCCTTCACAAGCAACAATACTATCACAGAAAGACCTGAATTCTATTATAAAAATGTTCTGCAACCGTAATATAACCTACAAATGGGGGTTCCCTCTCATATTCCATATACACAATTGATGTTGGTCTAAAATTGATGGGAAAATGGGGCCTACTACCCAACAACGATGACATCACACCAGAGAAATCACGTCCAGAAAAGATCTCACACTAATGGCACTCCAGCCCTGGTTGAAGACCATTCCTCTACATCAAGGATGAATTCCTTACACATCCCTTCGAATGTAATTGTTTAATTTGCTCAGGGAAATAATTTCTCAGGGGACTTTGTGCTTCAGAAGACACTTGTTACTTTCTCCCAAACAAAGTGCAGTTTGTTCTCCTTCTCAGGGAAGTCTCATTGGTCTAGTTTGGTTTATTTTCATCAATATGAAGCTATTCTTCACTATTATCTCCTCAGACTATGACACAACTTAAACTAATATCGTTAAATGCAAAAGGGCTCAACAGCCCTCATAAAAGGAAAGCCCTTTGGATGGATGCACTTACATTTGGAAGCGACATTGTATGCATGCAAGAATCACATTTCACTAGTGACAATCCTCCTAAATTTAGGCATCACAAATTTACACACATATTCTACTCTAATAGAAAAAGAAAGGAGTTATTATAGCAATTAAAGCGGGGGTCCACCTATCTATCGTTTTTTTTTTTTTTAGTTCATTCACAAACTTTTCTTCTCAGCATTACATACTCACATATTGTGTGTAATATGTCCGCCTGTGTCAGATTTCGTCGGAAAGAATAACTTATATTATTCACTGCAGGCGGTTTCCATCTTCATTGTGGGCATTTGAAGCCCACAAGCATTTATTTCCTGGATGTGGTGAATGCTGTGCTCCCAGCATTCACCGCTCGTTCCCGCACATGCTCAGTGGCATCCTGGGAAGCCTGAGACTAGCTCCCAGGAGTCTGGGGGAGGCTAGAAACACGCCTACTCCCACGGGAGGAGAACCAGGAAGTGCAAAGAAGAATAGGAAAATAAAAGGTAATTACGGCGATTTAAATTTTTTTAAATGGCATGTCAGCATCTAGGCAAGGAAGAGAATACATACAGATATTGTTCAAAATTTGGGTGGAACCCCGCTTTAAGGTATGTGTCTCTTTTCAAACTTTTGGACTCAGTCTCAGCTGCCCAAGGAAGATACATCATCTTAATCGCTGCAATAGACAATTTCACATACACAATTGCTAAAATGTATGCTCCTAATAAACAGCCTCACAAGTTCATAAGGAAAATTCTACAGAAACTACGCAAAAAATTAAAAAGAGGTTATGTCATTATGTGCGGTGACTTAATTGCTCCGATGGACCCAATATTGGACACCACCAAAAAAGATCGTACTGTCAGATTAGGCCTAAATAGTATCTTCTCTCAAGAAGATTTATATGACCCTTGGAGGTGATTGCATTCTACTGAAAAGGACTAAACATTCTTCTCTAATGTGCACAAAACGCAGATGAATTCTTCTTGCAAAAGTTACTGATGCTCAGATCCATAAAATTACATGGTTCAATTATGCCTCTATCACTCTAGATATAGTGAAGGGACAACAATGTACAAACTCAACTCTATGGAAGAATACCTATATTTTTTCTTAGGAGAAATACTTGTCTAATGATAGATAGACTTAAAGAATTTCTTTATTGATTTATAATAACTCTGTTTCCTCTACCAACTTGTGGTGTACTCACAGAGCCTACGCCAGAGGATTATTAATCCCAATGGCATCCAGGGAAAAACTTAAAAACTATTAATGGGATGGATATTGATTGAAATAACTAATCTAGAAAAAGAACATAAAGCGAATCCCAATAATACAACTCTCCTGTAGCAACTCAACATTAAAAGAAATGATTTGAGGTCCATCTTAATAAGTAAACATGACGGATTCCTTAAAAAATTAAAAATAAATTATTACTCCCAGGGCAATAGAGCAGGCAAACTGTTGGCTACTCTAATCTGCCACTGTCAGAAAAAAACATAAGATTCACAAATTAACTCACCACAAATCTAGAAAAGACCTGTTTAATCCACAAGAAATAGCAGATGCTTTTTCAGAATACTACGAGCTTCTGTATAACTTAAAAGAGGACAAAGATACCATTCAACCCTCTTCCAAAGACACAGAAAATTTCCTAGATGAAGTAAACTTACTAAAAATTCACCCAAGTACTTTAGAAAGACTCAATCAACCAATCGCAGTAGAAGAAACCCTCAAAGTAATTAAATCTCTTCCAATGCATAAGGCTCCAGGTATTGATGGACTATCTAGTAAATATTACAAAGCATTTGACAGCATCTTAGTACCATACCTAACTAAAATGTTTAAATTTGTAGTGACTACTAGCAAATTCCCTAAAGAAATGTTAGAAGCTGTAATCATTACTATTCTGAAACCTGGTAAAGATTATTCTTCCCCCACAAATTACGGACCAATATCCTATTTAAATTCTGATTTAAAAATATACACAGAAATACTAGCTAATCGCTTACTAGAAGTCATACCCTAACTTATAAACCCAGATTGGGTTGAATTTGTAAAAAGGAAATCAGGAGCCCAACAGTACGAGTTTTTCTTTTTTAATAAATCTGCAAAAATGTCAACAATTCTGTGTTTTTCTGTCAATATGTGTGTACATTAATGAGGAAAAAAAATGAACTTAAATGATTTTAGCAAATGGCTGCAATATAACAAAGAGTGAAAAATTTAAGGGGGTCTGAATACTTTCCGTCCCCACTGTATCTCAGAAACCTTATCGAAGTTTGGTTTATCGGGTTCATTTGTGAGGCCATTATGTCTCTCTATATGCATCCTTCAGGTAAAGTATTTATCTCAGGCATCATATCAAAAAACTTTGATCTAACGAATGAAACTAGACAGGGATGCCCTCTATCTCCCATAATCTTTTCCTTAGCAATAGAACCACTAGCAGCTACTATAAGATCCAATGTTGGTATAACAGGAATTTGAATTGGCAAAAAAGAGCAAAAAATATGATTATTTGCTGATGATATAATCTTATGACTAACTAATCCTAATGACTCCCTACCAAATGTACAAAACACGCTTGATTCTTTCGGAAAAGTGTCATACTCTAAAATCAATCACAACAAATGTTATGTCCCACCCATGAATATGATAAAGGAAACTACTGCCAGCCTATGTGAGAAATGTAAGTATAATTGGGACTCACCTAGCATTCCATACCTAGGAATTAATCTTACATTTCCTACAAGCAAATTATACAAAGTTAATTATCCTAAACTTCTAGATTGCTTTACTAAAGACTTCCAAAACCTACAAAAGACTCAACTTTTCTTAATAGAGAAAATCGTTGCATGCAACATGCAATCTTTACCAAAAATCCGTTACTACTTTTGCTCCCTTTTCATCCCAGCGCCCTTAAGATTTTTTACACAAGTGAATGCAAAATTAAGAAATCTTATATGGAATGGAAAAAAACTATAGTAGCATTTTCAATATTAGCATCCCCTAAAGGCAAGAGAGGTATGAACCTACCTGACATCCAACTATACTATTTTGCTACGCTATTAGATCAAATGAAACACTGGTTTATTCCAACTAATGATAAAACGATTGGTTAATGATTGAAAGAGAGTCTACTAAAGGTAATGACATGTTTGCCTTACCAATAGCGTATATATTGTTCCCTAAGGTATCTATACCCCAGCTACTACCCATCAAATCTACATTGTTGGCATGGAAGTTTCTATCTTCGAAATTTCACCACTTTTGCCCTGTACACACGGTCGGACATTCCGACGGAATATGTGCGATCGGAGCTTGTCAGCAGAAATTCCGATCATGTGTGGGCTCCATCTGACTTTTTTCCATCGGAATTTCTGACACACAAAGTTTGAGAGCAGGCTATAAAATTTTCCGACAACAAAATCTGTTCGCGTAAATTCCGACCATGTGTGGACAATTCCGATGCACAAGGTGCCACACATATTCAGAATAAATTCCGAGACGGAACTGCACGGTCTGGTAAAATTAGCATTCGTAATGGATATAGCACTTTCGTCACGCTGCAATGTTTTAAATTGTTGAATGCAGTGCACTCTCTTCTTCTTTATAATGCTAGAAAAAATGAAGTTGTCTTACTGCTCATATTCACACAGAGTTCTCACAAACTTCTTTCTTTATTATTTGTCGTGATTTAATGAATATAATATTTGTATTCGTCAGATCTAACAACATTTTTTTGGGTTTTATGTTTTTATATTTGTGATAATTTGTTGTTTTTTTAATCAAGATCTCCTGTTTTTGTGATTTTTTTTTGGTGATCTTCATAATTATCTTTATGGGTTTTGTGTGTCAAGTTACCACAACACCATTATTATATTGTATTTTTAGAATCTCAAGGAGGTCGATTGGTGTCCCTTGTTAATTTCACATTGTATTTTGGAAATGTACCTGCCTACTCACAAACAAACTGTCCTTTTTGAAGTAAAACACACGCGCAAGTATTTTTGAAAAATAAATATCCATTTATTCTGGGTCATAACAAAATAAGGAGGAAGGCAACGCTGGAGAAACTGGTGAAATTTGCGAAGCCTTTGTACCCCAGAGCATAAATCAATGATTTTACAGTCACAATTGGTGGCCTGAGGAGTCCTTATAATAGTGAGCACAATCCGGTCCAGGACTACAAGAGATCAGGAACAGCAGCAGATGACATATCTGTCCCCAGGCTGTGGTCATACAACAGCCTGCGTCTTTTGCCAGACCAGACTGAACCCAGGGCCATCACTCTCTGGTCTTCCTTAGAGGCTTCCTACCAGGCTGTGGCTCTGGTGTTGGAGATGTGGCAGGAGGTGGAGGAGGAGGAGGACCTGGAGGAGGAGGAGGAGGAGGACCCTGGTTTTACTCACAAACATGGCTTTGGCTAAACCCCCTCAACCCCTTATTTAGGGCTTGGAAGATGAGATACTCACATATTAGGCGTTGGCCCTCCTCCATTTGCAGCATTTTGCAGGCTGTAATGTATGCAAAGTCCTCTTGAACACTGTGGGGGGTTCTGAAGCCCGCAGTAGCCTTCAGAAATAGGCCAATTGCTGCCTCCTTCACGTTACTCCTCTTCCTGTCACTTTTTTGTGGAAGGCGGAGGGGAGGGACCTGGGTATCGGGCAGGCTACTGGGCCCGGCCACCTCTTGGCTGCCACTTACCCCCGCCATCTCCTGGCTGAGACTTTCCTTTGTATGAAAAAGGGGCATCGTTTTAATTTTTGGTTCATCAATCACACACAATTTTCATCTCATGACTGTTGCAAATTGAATGTTAATAAATAGAAAAGACTATCATTCTGAGCCCAACATTTTTCATTCTTGTCACAATCATTTGTGGCCACTACTGTCTATTGATATGTAAAAATACTTTGTGAAATCAGAAATGATTTATCAAAAGTAATATATATTTAACATCATTAATTTGACAACCAGAAATATTTAGAAGAATGCTATACCTGACTCAAGCTGAGCTCCTCCACATGTTGCTGCCTAGAAGGCCCAGGTTGGGCGTCAGAAGCCTCAGCTGAGGTGGAAGGAAGCGTTGAAGGAAGACTGGAGAGTGATGGCATGGGTTCTTTCTGGTCTGCCAGAAAATGCAGTCTGTCATAGTACCACAGCCTGGGTACATAAATATCATCTGCTGTAGCTGTTGATCTCTGGAAATCCTGGACCTTCTTGCACTCCCTTAGATAAGTACTCCTCATGCCACCAATTAGAGCCTTCAAATAGGGGATGTCCGCCGTGGGGATCACCAGCTTCACAAATTCCAGCAATTGATCCAGCGCTGCCTTCCTCTTTGTTTTATTGTTATAATGTGGGTGGTTTACCTGCCACAGACAGGGCAGCTCCCTGAACATATCAATGAATATTGGCATAAAGTCATGATCATTGACTAGATCCATTTTCTCTGCAAGACACAACACAAGACAAACCCTAATATCAGGCTAAACTCCCCTAATCTTGTCCCAATATAGGCCTCAATCTATAAGCAGTATAAACCCAAGTTAAACTTGTACCTTCGTTATCACGATCGGCGCTTCCGATACTCCTTCCTCCGCTCACAGATCGTACGTACAACACACGTGTGTTACGCTTTATATACACTGCACATTTGTGAAACTCCGCTCGCCCCTGCCATTCTTTCTAGTCTATTCCCCACCCCTTCTCTTTCGGCGCAGTGGGGGAGAGCACAGGCCTGGAGCCAGAAACATCACGATCCCGGAGGAGAAGATTTAAGGCATCAAATAAGTCCTTTGTTGAGATGGTGGAGATGGTGGACATATTGAAGAGGGCCGACTATGACGGGAAGTATGGACCTTACCCCAACCCAAATGTGAGAAAGGCCAAGATCATGACTAAAGTTGTGAAGAGTCTGCACAGGAATTTTGGGGTACAGCGATCCAAGGATCAACTGAGGAAACGGTGGTCAGACCTCAAATTAAGGGAGCACGATCAGTATAGAAGGATCAGGATAGTGCTGCAAAAAAGTAAGTAGTTGTCCTGTGTTCCTATTCTTTCTTTTTATGACGTTCGTGCTGCTCCATGTGCTTTTCTTTACTGTTGTACATTTTAAAATGTCAACTTTCATGTTCATGGGCACATTAATCGTTCGTAGGAAACATTGCTTGTTCGGCCACTAAAATACGATGTTTTGGGCAGATGCAATTCTATACGGTTAAAAGTTTGTTGTCTAGATGGGTTTGTGACTAGAATGAAATGCTAACTAGATTCTGTGTAAGGAGAGGACACTCAGCAGCTGTTTACACATCTGGACACTGGAGCACTAGTGTGGGACAAAAGAACACCCTATTTATTAGGGGCCCCACACAGGTGCTCAGTGTATACTGTAGGGGTGTCTCCATCTGTGAAGCTTGCACTAAACAGGTAAGTATTCCAGCTTTACAAAGGACCAAAAAATTCTTCAGCTTGGAACTCTGACAAAACAGACAATTGTACACCACTTCCAAGCAATGTTTCATATTCCTATTTCTACAATCAAATATCTGTGTGCTAAGTTTTCCCTTTTTTGTTCACATAGGGGAGAAAGGACTCGGAGGACACCACCCATCAGAGGAGATCAGGGACCCCCCACCTCAGGAAGAAGGGGAAATCCCCCAAACCCAACCAGAGGAGGAGGAGGGAGATGTAGAAATTGTCAAACAGGTGAGTGTCTGCGACTACAGCCTCAGGTAAGAGATGGATGCCTGCATATTTATAATACATGGTGTGGTTTTTTTTTGGTCTTTTTGTAGGTGATCAGGATGTTGTGGAAGAGGAATGTCATTTCACCAGTGAAAGTGCCCAAATCCTCACCGGGGAGATAATAGGTTGTAATCTAGATTTAGAAAATATAAAGCAAAACATCAATGATGTTCAAAACATGAAGAACATCATTGATATTTTAGGGAGAATCTAAACACCCAGAAATCCCTAAATTTCTTCTGTTTTTTGTGACAAATTTTTTTTACGTATGTTAAAAGCCAAATTTAGAAGATGCACACAGTGTGTCAACATGTGCTATCTGCTATCAACGGAGATCAATGTATGCGTTTTGTGGGTGCAACCTTCCTGAATAATAATGTAGCTGAGAGAAAGTGGTTGCACCCACAAAACACGTCCATTAATCACCCATGATGGCAGCTAGCACATGTTGACATTAGGCAATTTGTGTGCATCTTCTAAATTTGGCTTTTACAGGGGTGACATCACCCCATCTGCTGAATGTAGTATCAAACACAGTTTGTACATAATCATGTCTGATATTGCCTTCACTTTATAAAAGTTGAACTTTGTAAGTTCCAGAGTTGTGTATTGATTTATGGGTTTAAACATCCCTGTTTACCTTAAAATGCAATTTCTACTTAATGTGACCTAAAAAAATGTTATACAAAAAAATGTTGGTTTATTCAAAAACCCTTTTATAAACACACATGTGATTGTGCTTTGATTAAAAAGATTGATAATCAACAATGTGTGCTCCAAAACATTTTTTGTAGTAAAGTTGTTGGTTTCAGTGACAATGTGGGTTATTTACTAAAGGCAAATCCACTTTGCACTACAAGTGCAGTTTCAGTGCAGTCTCAAGTGCACTTGTAGTGCAAAGTGTATTTTCCTTTAGTCAATAACACCCCACTTTATAATGTTACACAATCACGCCATTTTTATGACTCCCCAAATTTCGGTCATGGTGTTGATTTGTTGTAGCCGTATTAGTGCAATTGTGACAAAGAAAATTAAGTACTGTCCGTGATACTTTTTTTATGTATGCACTAACATACAATTTTTCAGGACAAGCTTTCGGGGTATGTCCCCTTCTTCAAGGTCCAAGCAGTACTGATTCACAAATTTTTAAGCAGAATGTTAAAGAAAAAGAAGAAAAAAAAAAAAAAAAAAAAAAAGAGAAAACAAAACACATACAAATCAATGGTGATAAAGATAGCAGCAGAGTTAGTGAGATAAGACAGAGGGAGAGCTAGGGGGGAATGCAGGGGGGGATGCTAGTCAGAGCGGTCGTAAACCTTTAGCATAATGTGTAAGGAAACCAATATCTAAATTCAGGCCATTATTCTTCGTGTCAAAAAGAAGTATCATTCTTAGTTCAAACGTTTTCCTTTCCTGGATAGTTCTGAAATTCCCTTTAAGAACTAAGACATTGAGGTCTTCTATAGTGTGGTCCGATTGTGAGAAATGATGTCCCACAGGTGTGCATAAACTGTCTTCTTTATGTTCTTTGATGGTGTGTCTGTGCAAATTCATCCTCGCTTGCAACTTCTGTCCTGTTTCACCAACATAGGATCCTTTGCTGCACCTTTTGCATTGGATGAGGTACACAACATTACTTGAGGTACAGCTGTAAGATCCCATGATATTGAAGGTCCCATTTGTGTGTGTAACACTTTTGGATAGATTTATCTGGTTGCATAGTTTGCAGCGTTTTTTATTGCAGGGTTTGCTACCATTATTTTTGACTTCATAATCAGAGTGAAGTTTCCTGCTGATTAGTTTGTGTCTGAGGTTGGGTGGTTGTCTGAAAGCCAATAATGGGGGTTGTTGGAATATTCCTTTCAGAGTTTCATCCTCTGTTATAATGGGTTGTAAATCTTTGATTATCTTTTTGATCCCTTCAAGTGCTGGGTTGTATGTGGTGACTAGAGATACTCGGTTATTTGTTTTTTTCTCTGTGTATTGGAGGAGACTTTCTCTTCGGGTTTTCAAGGCTGTCTTTATGGTGTTGTTTATGGTTTTGTCTTTGTAACCTTTCTTATGGAAGGAGTCTGCCAGTGTTCTGAGATGTTTATCTCTGTCTTCTGGGTCTGAACAAATTCGGTGGTATCTGATGGCCTGGCTGTGTATGATGGCCCGTTTGGTGTGTTGGGGGAGAAAGCTGGAACTATGAAGATAGCTGCATCGGTCAGTCGGTTTTCTGTATATTGACGTGTGTAGCTTGTCATCCCTGATGTATACTGTAGTGTCCAGGAGGAAAGGAAAACGTTTGAACTAAGAATGATACTTCTTTTTGACACGAAGAATAATGGCCTGAATTTAGATATTGGTTTCCTTACACATTATGCTAAAGTTTTACGACCGCTCTGACTAGCATCCCCCCCTGCATTCCCCCCTAGCTCTCCCTCTGTCTTATCTCACTAACTCTGCTGCTATCTTTATCACCATTGATTTGTATGTGTTTTGTTTTCTCTTTTTTTTTTTTTTTTTCTTCTTTTTCTTTAACATTCTGCTTAAAAATTTGTGAATCAGTACTGCTTGGACCTTGAAGAAGAGGACATACCCCGAAAGCTTGTCCTGAAAAATTGTATGTTAGTGCATATAAAAAAAGTATCACGGACAGTACTTAATTTTCTTGGTCATGGTGTTGAAAATTATTAATATTTTTGTCAGTAATGCTTTACATACATTAACAAAAAAATGTGTGTGTGTAGCAGACCCACAACATAATAATAGTTAGCTGAAGAAGAGATTGTCAACTCATGTGTCAAGGAAATTTCGTTTGCACTGCTGAACAAAAAAGGCCAAAAAATTAGAACATTAATAAAACATAACCGAGGAGACAGCTAAAAGAAAGCCAAGCAGTAAATCAAAGCAAATATTTTTTCAGTTTTAAATATATTTTTATTTTAAAAATGTCTCAGGCATTGTCTGGCATATCGATGGCCCCCCTACCCGCAAAGTATTCCATGTATCTTATACGGACCTCGTGGGCACTCTGGGGGGGGGGGGGCAAGCCAGGACGGCCAGTTTCAAGCACCTTCAGGGTTGGTTCATTAATATGAATTCCGGCCTCAGACCCAACTGGGGCAGCATAGTTCAAAGAATTTCTCCTTAAAAGGTTGTGGAGAACACAGCAACACAGGATGATGTGATTGAGTTTATATTCCGCCATGTGTATCGGTGTAAGAAATAGGTGGAAACGGCTGGCCATTATTCCAAACGTATTCTCCACCACTCTTCTGGCTCTGGCTAGCCGGTAATTAAAAACTCTCTGGTCCGGGGTGAGGGTCCTCATAGGGAATGGCCGCATAAGATGGTCCCCCAGCGCAAACGCTTCATCCACAACGAAGACAAATGGGAGTCCTTCCACATTGTCTTCTGGAGGTGGCAAGCCCAAGCTGCCATTCTGGAGATGCCTGTAGAACTCAGTCTGGGCGATGACTCCACCATCTGACATCTGGCCATTCTTCCCCACGTCCACATACAGGAACTTGTAAGTAGCCGTCACCATCACTAACATCACAATACTATTGAACCCCTTGTAATTATAATAGTATGACCCTGAGTTGGGGGGTGGGACTATGTGGACGTGTTTCCCATCAATTACCCCTCCACAGTTAGTCCCACCGCTGGGCAAAGTGGGAGGCCACAGTCTGCCATTCGTGTGGGTTGGCAGGAAACTGTGGAGTCAAACACGAATAAAAAAAATTAGTCAATTTGCACATAAACATTGAAAGCAGATTAGACGCAAACATTCTTGGCCAACATAAGTGTAACATTTATTTTAGGGAGTGTTTAAAGACAAAAGTATAAGGTCCACCTATCAGATTCCTCACCCCCTCTGATGACCCATTGTTAAAATTTTAGGGGGGAGATGTTTTGGACAGGTAACCCTCTCCACTTTATTGAGAGATGAATGCATAAATAATGTGTGTTACTTTGTCCACTCTTGACAGGTAAGAAGTGTCATAATACAAAAATATAAATACACACTGTCCAAATTGGAGCACAATTTTAACGTTCTGCAATTGCCTATCAAGATAATAATAGGATACAAAAACTTTAAACAGTACGATTTGAAAGTATTCAAGCAGGCCCTAGCACTACATGCTTTGGGGAATTCATATAGAAATCTGACCACAAAAGAGGTAGGTATAGTGTGTATGGGTTTGGCAAAGTCAGCAGATAGAGGATTGTTATGTGTTGACTTAGCGGTTAGGGGGAGGGAGGGTTCCAAATTAGTTTAGGACCCAAAAAAAAGCCGCTGGCACTCTGCCAGAATTTAAGGACACAAATAACATTTGTACACATTTTAAGGGGTGTTTACTGTAAAGAACTACTATGGAGCTGACAAAATACATTGTTAAGTGACTAGCCGAGGTAGATATAGGCCTAGGAGACCATGCTGGGGAGGTTAGTGAAGGCAAATATGTATGAAGGACAAAAAGAAAACTTTAAAACATTCCAGCATGCATGAGGACAAAGGGGACATTCACAGCATATTACAATCATGGTAATTAGGGAATGAGGAAAGAAATACAATATATTATCAAACATTAAATACAATAAAATGTGATGTTAAAGTATAAAAATCTTACCTTAATATAGTCCTTCTGCAGGACCTGGATGATGACAGAACAGGTCTCTGGAATAATGATCCCCAGAGGCTGGGGGGAGATGCCTGTTGAGAACTTGAGGTCCTGCAGGATTCACCCCGTCGCCAAGTACCACAACGTGGCAACTAACCTCTGCTCCGGAGTGATGGCTTGCCTCATCCTGCCTGCTGATATAAGGGGTCAGCAAAGCCAACAAACGGTGAAAAAAGGGGTCCGTCATCCTGAGAAAGTTCCTGAAATCATCAGGATTATTCTCACGGATCTCACAGAGCATGTAACAGAATTGGTCACGCTGGAGCAACCAATTCTTGGTCTATAAACTCCTCCCCACCCTGTTCATGGGCTGGGCTTGTGTCAAAGTAAGAACCCCAACACCAAGCCCCTGCACAGCATAAACTCTACGATGAGTACGTACACGCAACATGGCTTCAAAATGGTCAGCTGGTCAGAACGAAGTAACAGAACGCACTGAAGAACAGCAAGGCCTGTGAAGAGCGACTTGAAAGTCAGCAACGAGCGGACAAGAACACAATGATAAATCAATGCGAACTCACTACACGCACTGAAGATCAGATACAAACCCACAAGCACAAACTGAACAGCAGAAAAAGGAACTGAAAACCACGAGTCTGAAAAAGCGCGAATCGTCTCTCACCAAACTTTTACTATCACAAGATTAGCAAAAGGAGCCCAAAGAGTGGCGCACTTGGTATTGAACGGCCCTTTTATAGTCTTGTCGTACGTGGTGTACGTCACCGCGTTCTTGACGTTTGGAAATTCCGACAACATTGTGCGACCGTGTGCATGCAAGTCAAGTTTGAGCCAACATCCGTCTGAAAAAATCCGATGGATTTTGTTGTTGGAATGTCCGATCAATGTCTGATCGTGTGTACAGGGCATTAGGTGAACCATCTAACAAACCTATTCCGCTGAGAGCCTTAGTTTATTGCAGGGCTCTACTTTCGATTGGGTAAGTGGATTAATCGAGGCACTAACTTCTATGCAAACCTTCCATTAACAGATAAAAAAATATTAGTTAATAAACTTCATAAATACAACCATTTGAAACATTTTAGCCCAGATAAGGGAATTAGCATCCCATTTATAATATGGAATTATTTCACATCTAATAAAGATGTGACAACTAAAGGTATAGCCTTTTTCTATACAACATATGGGAAGAACCCGAACATGATAAAGTGGGAAAGAGAACGCAAACATTTTCTGAGGAATCATGGTATAAAGCCTTGATAATTAATAACAGCCTCCTCCTGTTTCGAACATTAGGATAACTCCCAAAAAATCCTAAAAAATCCTAAATAGATGATATTTAACCCCTTAAAAATTTTCCAAAATGTTTCCTTCTTCATCACCAATATGTTGGCGCTGTAATGACCAAATCGGAACCCTGTATCTTATGGAGCTGTAGCAATCTATCCAGTTTTTGGAACTTAGTATCCCCTTTCATCACTTCCCTCACATGAAATCTACTTAAAATTTCCCTGGCTATGGCTCTTTTAAGTATTAACCTAGATATCTTTCTTCTACATCATAGAGTAATAGTAGCCAATATCCTGATAGCTGCATGACTTACCCTAACAAAATTGTGGAAATCTATGGATATCCCTAACCTTACTGAAGTCATCACAAGACTAAACATCCACATTATGAGCTAATGTTAGCTTGCAAAAATCTTACTATGAATCGATTTAAGAAATACTGGCATGTTTGGATTACCCATCCAAAAACTTCTGAATTTTTAAAAGAATACTAACATCAGCCTTAAAAAAATGATAATAATTTTATTTCCTCCTACCAATGAGCAATTTATGGTCGATTAGTAGCTTTATGTCAAAGAGAGGCTGCAACATTGCTCCAGGTGATACAATAGCTGTAGTGAAGATCTGGTGCTGGTCAAAGTATGTGCAAAAGAGGTGATCACACTCCAATCTTCAGAAGTATGAATGCTTTAATTATAGCTTTATGTACTTATCTAATTTGCTTCCTACTTGTTACCTGACATGCATTTACCTATTTTCTCTCTATACCCTATTTACAGTATGTTCCCATTGGGGTAAACAGGGTCTGTATATCTAAATGTAACCCCAACCACTGTTAATATATGAAGGATTCTATCTTCTAGTGTACTAACTTGTTATTACTCAAAATATTGATATGTTACAATTAATCATAGAACATTCTATGATATCTGTATCCTGTAAAATTCAGATTTTCTTTACTTAATAAAAAAATGTTGAAAGTCCAAAAAAAAGTTTATGTATTTTTAGTCTTCGAGAAAGGGGGAAAGATTTAAAACTCCTGTCCTGTTTTTGTTTTTTTAACTGTCAGTGTCCCATTGGGGAGATTTATCTTAACTTCCTGTCCTGGACATATACCACCTGTTCTACTTATAACTGTAACATTTTGGATGTCCCATCACTCCCTGTCTCGGTAATATTGGTCACCAGGACAAACAGATAAGGTGAATATAGCCAGAGGGGACATAGACAACATAAACCTGTCTGGGGTTCTAATTCTTCCCCACTCTGTCCAAAACTAACAAGAAAAAGTTTTTGCTATACATACACTTTAAGAAAAATATATGTAAGACAAAGAAAACAATACACTATCTATACACTACTATGCAAAACATATTGGTTTTTTTTAGAAGATTTTACATTTTTCAATATAAAAGATGGATTGGCTAGTGTTTTTTATTTAAAATGTTTAAAATGGTTTGAGAGTTATAGAGATGCAGATTTACTTCTTGAATGCTACCAGAACACTTTCTCTGTACTCCTAGTATAGTGAAAATAAAACTAGTGGAAAGCACTTATTCATCATTTTGTTACATATGCAAGCACTGACTAATAAACAGGAGGATCCCATGGTTTGGGTTCTATTCTCCACTGTATTGAGCTGTTATGTTGAAAGATAAAATTTTTATAGTTGACATAAATCTGTTAATGTTTTTCATTATAAATTGCTCCATACATCCTGAGACATCACAGAGCAACCAACATGCTTCATAGAATGCTGCAGACAAGAATCAGAGTACTTCTTACCAATCTCTTCTGCTTGTTGCCTTTGGGAAAAATGGTTTCTGCAACAAGCTCCACAGGGTCATTTTTTAGAAGGCTTCTTGTGGCATTCATAAAAGGAAAGCACAGAGGGGAGCCATACTAAGTGCAGCCTTAATAATACTCCAGTTTATTAAAAGCAAGAGAAAACTCACATCTTAGTAGATCAAGTAAGCATATGTAAAATCTTTCTGGTCAGTCTTCAGGCTCTCCTGCATGGTCCTAGTGAGATCTCAGGGATCAGGAAGGGGAGCTGTGTTTGTGGATGACAGTAGGAAGCCGATCGCCAAATTAACCAGCATGGAATGCAAGATGGCGCTGGACCAGACAATACATTACTACGGAGGCTGTGCTGCTGTAAAAGGTGAGGTAACGCATTTTGAAAATTCTGCTTCTTTTTTCACATTTTTTTTATATATAACCTTTATTTGATTTTACATTATATACAAAACAGTTGTCATCATATTACATTTGAACAACCATTCTTAAAAAATATAAAATAAATTCCTCCTCTAAGCAACAACCCCCCACCCCAAGAAACTTCCGCTTCTTCATTAGACCTCAGTGGATGCTTTGAAACGTATTACCACCCTTTTATACCTACAGAGCTGCCTGATTCACCCTAAGGGTGCTGCCGTTGGTGCTGCCTACAGTCATCTTTATACTATGGACGTATGAATTATGGCCCTTATATTCGTGGTTCTTGTGATCGGTATTGTATGTTTTCATTATGTCACATCCCTCTAGTGTCACTTTATTGGTCATACCTGTGGTCTGTAGATGTTACCATTTAGAGTTGTAACATGTATAATACTTTCTATACTCTGTACAAGTTAGTTCCATTTCCTGATCTTTTAATAGTATACTCAGAAGCCTGCACTTGTATTATGGATGCCTGAACTTAATAAAGCACCCTATAACTACTCTGCCTCCTAGACTACAGGACACAACACTTCTCACATCTAAAAGATGTGTTTTGTTACCAGAAGACTTTGCCACATGTCAGTGGCGTAACTAGAACCTTCAGGGCCCCGGTGCAAGAAACTATGAAGGGCCCCCCTGAACTCTGGCCAGGGCCCTTCCCACTGATTCTGGGGGGCAGCAGGACCTGGATAAGAGGGGCAGCATATGGAGGAACAAATCCGCTCCATTTTCCTCCTGCAGCCACTGAATGCCTATGGGGGGGTGAGGAGGAGAAGCAAGCTTTTAGCGGGTGCAAGAAAAAAATGGAGGGCATTTGTTCCTCTATATGCCCCCATCTAGGTGTACATGGGCAACATGTGTGCCATTTCAATTGTGACCCCTGTAGTCACGCCCCAGGAATGAGTGGCAGCAGTGGTGGTGGTGGGGGGATGGGATGAGTGGCAGCAATGAGGGGATGACGGGAAGGGTGGTGGTTGGGGGGATGTGATAAGTGGAAGAAGTGGGGGGCATTGGATGAAATGAGTGGCAGTGGTGGTGGGAGGATGGGATCTGTGGCGAGAGTGGTGGTTGGGGGGATGGGATCAGTGGCAGCAGTGGTCATGGTGGTGTGGGTGGATCAGTGGCAGCAATGGTTGTGGTGGTGTGGGGGGTATCAGTGGTGGTGGTGTGTGTGAGGAAATCAGTGGCAGTAGTGGTGCTGGTGGTGTGGGGGGTATCAGTGGCACTAGTGGTGGTGGTGTGGTCAGGGGAATCAGTGACAGTAGTGGTGGTGGTGGTGGGGGTATCAGTGGCAGTAGTGGTGGTGGTGTGGGGGGGGAATCAGTGGCAGTAGTAGTGGTGGGGGTTATCAGTGGCAGTAGTGGTGGTGGTGTTGGGGGGAATCAGTGGCAGCAATGGTTGTGGTGGTGTGGGGGGTATCAGTGGTGGTGGTGTGTGTGGGGAAATCAGTGGCAGTAGTGGTGGTGGTGGCGTGGGGGGTATCAGTGGCACTAGTGGTGGCGGTATGGTCGGGGGAATCAGTGGCAGTAGTGGTGGTGGTGTGGGGGGGAATCAGTGGCAGTAGTAGTGGTGGGGGTTATCAGTGGCAGTAGTGGTGGTGGTGTTGGGGGGGAATAAGTGGCAGTAGTGGTGGTGGGGGTATCAGTGGCAGTAGTAGTGGAGGTGTGGGGGGGAATCAGTGGCAATAGTGGGGGTGGGGGTATCAGTGGCAGTATTGGTGGTAGGGAGTATCAGTGGCAGCAGTAGTGGTGGTGGGGGTATCAGTGGCAGCAGTGGTAGTGGTGTGGGGGGAATCAGTAGCAATATTGATATGAGGGATAGGATCACTCACTTGCAAATTACTTGCAGATCACTTGCTTCCCCCTCCTTGCTAGGTCTTGCTTGGGTGGGCAGAGAGGATGGGCGGGGCCTGTGAGTACCCGTGAGTGCAGGCGGACAGGATGGGCGGAGCGGGCAGGGACTGTGCCCATGTGGGAGGGCGGAGGGGATGGGCAGAGTGGGTGAAGCGCATGGGCGGAGCAGGTGGGGACTGTGCCCGTGAGTGAGGGCGGAGCGGGCAGGGACTGTGCAGTGTGCCCGTGAGTGCCAGTGAGGAGGATGGGTGGAGCGGGCAAAGAGGATGGGTAGTGGTGTGGGGGGGACTGTGCCTGTGCAGGAGGGCGGAGAGGATGGGTGGAGTGGGCGGGGACTGTGCAGTGTGCTCGTGAGTGTGGGTGGGGAGGATGGGCGGAGCGGGCGAAAAGGATGAGTGGAGCGGACGGGGACTGTGCCCGTGAGGGAGGACAGAGAGGGAGGGGACTGCGCAGTGTGCATGTAAGTGTGGGCAAAGAGGATGGGCGGATAGGATGGGTGGAGCGGCTGGGACTGTGTGGCCGTGAATGACGAGTGTACTATCTCCCGGGCGGCGACGGAGCCCCCTACAGTGGCAGAACTCAAGGACCCAGTCGCAAGTGCGACTGCTGCGACCCTGGTAATTTCGCCACTGCCACATGTTAAACGGAAAGTTTACTGGATTTACATCCGTAGCTTTTTCACTGTCTGATCCTCCCAGCGAATTTCCTTGTCAGTTGCAGGACAATGAGTTTGGCCACACACACCCTGCTCTGGGTTGGAATAGAAGGTGTCTTTCTTAAAATGCTTAAATTTTTAAAAAAATAATGCATCAGTCTGTACCTCTGTGCTTGTGATTTCTGTTTTCTGATGGCCAAGTGCTCGTGACTAGTTTGATTATTTGTTTTTTTTTGCTGACCTTTTCTACATTAAAGCATGGCTCTGCTATATGCTGCCTGCCCTGACCTTTGCTATCTTACTGGATACCTCCACTGTTGGCTACCTGTTCTAACCTTTGCTACATTCATGCATTGCGCCTGCTGCCAGCCATTAGTCATGACTCCTACAGAGCGTCATCTAAATTGTTTCTATTATCGCTGTATGTCTAATTTCCTCTAGCTTCGGTCTATTAACATAACTCCCAACCATCCTAGATTCTGTGGGATTGCCCCAGGATTTTAAATAAATCCCAGTGTCCCACAGATTCAGACTGTTTCCCAGAACCCACTGCCAGTTCCACTGATTGACTTTAAAGCACTAGGAGGGGCACTCTAGTGCACAGGGCAGAGCACATGCCTTGTATCTTCTGTGGCGTTCCCTAGATCCCTGACCCTGTAATCTCCAGCTAGTGTAAAGTAACCTTCCCCTAGGCCCTGGCTTTATTCTGACATGCCTAATGACACACAGGACATGGAACCTGGGAGGAAGAACATCTCCCAGTATCTAAGGTCTATGTTTATAGGGGGTGTAATAACAGTTTGGGCTGAGGTGAGAGGATTTATGGTGGAAGGGAGTATTTAGGGGGAAACAAGTGGATTTGTGTTAGGGGAAATGTGAGGATATGTTTTGGAGGTAGATGACTTTGGAGGGGAAGAGGATTTGTACTTGGGAGTAATTTGCGGGGGGGGGGGATTTGTACTGGGATGGTTGAATAAGGGTGATGTTTGTGCTAGAAGGGGAGTATGGGGGAAAATTAGTGCTAGCAGGAGGGAGAGGATTTGGGCTAGGAGGAAGAATTGGGGGGCATTATTTGTGGTGGGGGGATTGGGGGAAAAGGATTTGTGCTGAGAGGGAGGATTTGGGGGGATGATTTAAACTAGGAGAGGGAAATGGGGCAAAGGATTTATGCAGGGAGGGGGTTTTGAGGGGGAATTTGCGCTAGAAGTGGGAGAGGATTTTTGCTGAGGGGCGAGAATTAGGAGGATTTATGAATTCTGAATTCATGGCCTTCACCTACTGTCAGGAACCAGGAATCAGACAGAGACAGAAAATACAGTAAAATCACACCTTTTAATAAAATGGTAAAAATGGTACAGATAAGTAAATGTAGTCAAAACATAGCCAGGCTTCGGTAGCCAAAGTGGATAGTCAGAACAAGCCAGTAAAAAAGGAAGCCAGAGATCAGTGTAATCGGAGGCAGCAGAAAGGATCAGGAACCAGAAGGGACATCAGCCGGGTACATTTGTAACAGGAACACAGCAGAGAATCTTCAGATAGGTTTGACCAAGGCGAAGGCACAGAAGAATTGAACCAGGTAGTTTAAATAGCCAGGTCACCAGGTGAGTCACTTGTGGAGTCATGAGTGCTGGCAATTTACCGACAGCTGAGCAACCTGAACTCTGAGGAGGGAGGACTGAACCCAGCCCTGACAGTACCCCCTCCAAAATGACCCTTCCCCCTCAGAAGGCCACCAGGTTTGAGGGGAAAACGTCTATGGAAAGCACGGAGGAGGACAAGAGCATGTACGTCCAAGGATGAGATCCAAGAGTGCTCCCCCAGACCGTACCCTTTCCAATGAACCAGATACTGTATGAGCCCATGGAACCTACAGGAGTCAATGATTGATTGTATCTCATATTCCTCATGGTTCTAAACCTGAACCGGGCGAGGACGTGGTACTGAGGTGGTGAAGCCTACTTTGCTTCTGTCAGTTGGGAACACCTGGGGCAGCATCTCAAAGTATATACCAACCTGGTTAAGAAACCCTCTGCATTGAACCGGATCACCCGCAAATCACTGGGGAAGCCGAGCGGAACCAGGTATACCTCTTACAGAGGTAATATTCGAGGCGGGTGCGTGCACAGAGACCGGAGCAGAAGCAGTGAGCAGTGCAAATCAGGAGTGAATCATGAGCATCTGTAACGCTATGGCAAACTGATCCATACGGTGGTCATGCTCATTCAATCTGGAAAAAAATATTACCACTAGGTGGCTTGCCTGCATCTTTTGAATTCATGGTCTTCACCTACTGTCAGGAACCAGGAATCAGATGGAGACAGAAAATGCAGTGAAATCACACCTTTTAATCAAACGGTAAGAATGGTACAGATGTGTAAACATAGTCAAAACATAGCCAGGGTTTGGTAGCCAAAGCGGATAGTCAGAACAAGCCAGTAAATCAGGAAGCCAGAGATCAGTGTTGTCAGAGGCAGCAGAAAGGATCAGGAACCAGAAGGGGCATCAGAAAGGTAAGTCTTTAACAGGAACACAGCAGAGAATCTTCAGGTAGGTTTGACCAAGGCAAAGGCACAGAAGAAATGAACCAAGCAGTTTAAATAGCCAGAAGCGGCTGGCTGACAAGCAGGAAATGATCAACAGGTAAGTCACTTGTGGAATGATGAGTGCTGGCAATTAACTGACAGCTGAACAACATGAGCTCTGAGAAGGGAGGGCTGAACCCAGCCCTGACACCCCATAAGTCAATACTTTAAAGAACCACCTTTTGCTGCAATTACAGCTGCAAGTCTTTTTGGGTATGTCTCTACCAGCTTTGCTGTCAGGTACTCACCAAGGCCGGAATGCTGAGAGCGGCTCCCCTAGCAACTGGGTGTGAGATACCCCTGAAGGTGGTACAGAGGGAATCAGGCACGGAGAGGCACGGGTTGCCAGCAGGTGTGCAGGTCACCAAGGTTTCACCAGATGTGTAGAACCCGTGTAGCATGGACTGGTTGCAAGCTGGAGAGAAGACTGGCAGGGACTCCAACACTTAACCTGGAACCAGGATCAGAGCTAGGGAGAAGCACAGGGTTAAGCAGAACAAGTCCGTTAAGCAGGCTGAGGGTCAAACACTGGAAAGCGTGGTAGCATGCACAGGTTGAGGCAAGGCAAGTCCGTTGAGCAGGCAGAGGGTCAAACACCAGGTAATCGTAGTACAGGTTTAAACAAGACAAGTCCGTTTAGCAGGCCAAGGGTCAAACACTGGAGAGAGGATTAGTAGAAGAGTCGTAATCAAGCCGGGGATCAAACACTGGAGAGACGATAAGCAGAGAAGTCCTTAATCAAGCCGAGGGTCAAACACTGGAGAGAGGATAAGCAGAGAAGTCTTTAATCAAGCCGAGGGTCAAACACTGGAGAGAGGATAAGCAAGGTAGTCAAACGGTCCGGGTCACAACAGGCAGGAACAGGTATGCAAAGGATAACGGAACACTGGAAGCTGAGAAGACAAACCAGCAATGAGCACAAGGCATAGCTGCCTTTATATAGGCCCGCCAAGGGGACGTCCCGCTGTACGTGCATGCGTTTGTGTGCCCACGTGTGCTAACCCGTTCGGATCACGCGCTCGTACCCGCCGATCGTGTGCCCGTACGTGCTGATGTGAGGCTCTACCGCGCAGGCGCACCGGGACGCGCCGATACTGACAGGCTCTGACTGTGTTAACCCTCTGACAGTGCCCCCTCCCAAGGGGCAGCCTCCGGATGCCCAATCTGGGCAA
Organism: Lithobates clamitans; assembly: GCA_037952925.1. Lineage (NCBI taxonomy): Eukaryota > Metazoa > Chordata > Amphibia > Anura > Ranidae > Lithobates > Lithobates clamitans. The sequence continues at coordinate 13,505,963 of JBBGZY010000135.1, read as the reverse complement.
GATTCCAGGTTGTCTTCTGTGGAAATTACGTACTAAACGAGGGGCGTGTAAGTTGCTGGATGGTTCCCAGGAGTTATCTTCTGGAGGGTATCCTTTCCATTTAACAAGATATTGGATCTGTCCCCCCCTTTTTCTACAGTCCATTATTGCCTCCACTTCATATTCTATTTCACCTTCAATTTCAATTGGAGGAGGTGGTGGTTCCTGTCTTTCAGAAAAAGGGCTAGGGACCACTGGCTTCAATAAAGATGCATGAAATACCGGATGTATCTTGTATGTGACCGGAAGGGCTAATTCGAAAGCCACGGGGTTCACCACTTTCTTAATTTCAAAAGGGCCAATGAACCTTGGACCTAACTTGCGGGATGGACAGGGCAGTCTAAGATTAATAGCAGATAGCCATACCTTGTCCCCGATCTTGAAATTTGGGTTTGGCCTTCTCCCTCTATTATAGTACTTCTCGTAACTGTCTTGAGCCTTTTTCATGGTTTCCTGGATCTGTAAAAAATTGGTTTGGATAAAGTTAATCCGGTCTTGTACTGCAGGGGTTGACACTTCAGGAAAAGAATCTGGCAAGAAGGAGGGATGGAAGCCGTAATTAGCCCAAAAAGGTGTTTGGTTGATGGCGGAATGAGTGGAATTGTTGTAAGCAAATTCCGCACACGGAAGGAGGGTGGACCAGTTATCTTGGGAACCAGAGCAGAAACAACGGAGATATTGTTCCAGAGTTTGATTTGTTCTTTCTGTTTGACCGTTGCTTTGCGGATGGTATGCTGAGGAGAGCGAAGTCTTAATTTCAAGGGATCTGCAGAGGTCCTTCCAAAATTTTGAGGTAAATTGGATACCTCTGTCTGATACGATGTTGTGGGGAACACCATGAAGCCTCACGATTTCTTTGATAAAAATGTTTGCTGTAGCCAGAGCAGAAGGGGTGCCCATCATGGGCAGGAAGTGTGCCATCTTAGAGAGGCGGTCAACCACCACTAAGATGGTAGTGAATTTTTCAGAGGGGGGAAGTTCTACAATGAAGTCCATAGAGACCTCCTTCCATGGACGTTCAGGGACAGGCAAAGGTCTCAGGAGCCCCCAAGCCTTAGTGTTAGACCCTTTGTTACGTTGACACGTAATACAGGATTGGACATAGTTTTTACAGTCCTGACTCCAACCCGGCCACCAGTAGGAGCGATGAACTAATTCTGAGGTTTTCCGGATTCCAAAGTGCCCTGCCAACTTATGATCATGGAATTTCTGTAATACTTGCAGTCTTACTGGAGAAGGAACAAATATTTTATTTTGGGCCCACAGTAAGCCATCCCTCTTCCTTAATGAGGGTACTTCAGGTTCTGTACATTGGCTGGATGCCTCTTTAATGGCAGTCTTGAGATCAGGCTGGATAAGAAGGAAGTTATGTGGGGATAAGATAGTTCCAGGCTCAGTTGCTTCATTGACTTCTGGAAACATTCGGGAGAGTGCATCCGCTTTTCCGTTCTTGGAACCTGGTCGGTAGGAAATGTGAAAATTAAATCTGGAGAAAAATAATGCCCATCGGGCTTGTCGGGGTCGGAGTCGCTTGGCCGTTCGGAGATATTCCAGATTCCGATGATCGGTAAAGATCATTATGGGTTGGGACGCACCCTCCAGTAGGTACCTCCACTCCTCCAGAGCGAATTTTATAGCTAGTAGTTCTCGGTCACCGACGTCATAGTTCCTTTCAGGTGGGCTTAATTTGTGAGAAGCAAAGGCAACTGGATGAAGAAGGGCCTTTGGACCGCTCCGTTGGGACAGGATTGCTCCTGTTGCTGATTCGGAGGCATCTACTTCTAGTACATATGATAAGGCTGGATCTGGATGTTGTAGAATAGGAGCCGAAGTAAAAAGATCTTTCAATTTATTAAAGGCTTCCTGTGCTTCTTGGGGCCATTGAAACTTAGCTTGCTGGCGGGTGAGTCGAGTAATGGGAGAAATGATTGAAGAGAATCCTCTGATGAACCTGCGGTAAAAATTGGCAAAGCCAACAAACCGCTGGATTCCCTTTTTATCTGAAGGAGCTGGCCACTCCTGGATGGTTCTAACCTTTTGAGGGTCCATTGCAACCCCTTCTGTGGAGATGATGAACCCAAGGAACTGGATGGTGGTCTTTTCAAATTCACATTTCTCCCCTTTCAAGAATAGACCATGTTTCCTGAGAACCGAGAGTACCTTTTTTACATGGGTGCGATGTACTTCTAGTGAGGTGGAGAAAATCAAAATATCATCCAGATATACAATCACAAAGTTATCAAGGTACTCACGGAAAATGTCGTTGACTAGGTGTTGGAACGTGGCCGGGGCGTTGCAGAGTCCGAAAGGCATCACAAGATATTCAAAGTGCCCAAACCTGGATCTAAAGGCTGTTTTCCACTCATCCCCGGCACGTATCCGAACGAGATTGTATGCTCCCCGAAGGTCTAGTTTGGTAAACACTTGGGCAGTTCTGAAGCGCTGGAATAGTTCAGAGATGAGAGGCAACGGGTATCTATTCTTCACAGTGATCTTATTAAGTTCTCTATAGTCCACACAGGGCCTTAAAGATCCATCCTTCTTTTCGACAAAGAAGATACCCGCCCCAGCTGGAGAAGAGGAAGGGCGGATGAACTTCTTCTCCAGGTTTTCGTCAATATAGGAACGAAGCGCTTCTAACTCAGTCTCAGATAGTGGAAATATGCGACCAAAGGGAATCTCGGATCCAGGTAAAAGGTCAATGGGACAATCATAGGAGCGATGAGGTGGTAAGCTGTCGGCCTTTTTTTTATCAAAAATATCCAGAAATTCGTGGTATACTGCAGGGACATGCTGAAGATTATCTGGTATTGACTGAAGGGTCAAACAAGAGGCCGGTGTGCTGGTGGTAGGCACGAAACAATGTTGGGAGCAGTACATAGATGGGAAGAGGATTTCTTTCTTGGACCAACTGAGGGTCATGAACTTGTAACCAGGGGAAACCCAGGATAACAGGGAACATAGGTGAACTAATGATGTTGAAGCAAAGGAATTCTTGGTGGCCAGAGTCTGTGGAGGTGAGAATAGGTTTGGTTTCTTGAGTAACAAGTCCCGAACATGGTAGAGATCCATCGGCTAGATGTATCTGCAGAGGTTGCTTCTTATCTTGGAGGGGAATATGCAGGGTGTGAGCCAGAGATGCATCCAGGAAACAACTGCATGCTCCGGAGTCAATGATGGCCAGCAGCCGAGCCTCCTCTTCCGCCACCTGTAATGAGACCGGAAGGACAAAGTGAGATTGGGTAGAGCCGGTAACTTGAGAGTTCACAGTGTACTGTCGCTGGCACTTACTGGGTCTCACGGGGCAGTTGCGTAAGAAATGACCGGCCTCCCCACAATAAAGGCAAAGGTTGGCTTGGCGCCGGCGGAGTCTTTCATCAGGGGTGAGTGGAGAACGTACCAATCCCAACTGCATAGGTTCGTGGTCCGAGGAAGAGGAAGGTACGGCAGAAGGTGCTGGAACAGGAGGAATGCGAGGTAACATCCAGGTGGGTCGTGAGGACTGAAAGCGTTCGGAGCGGCGTTCACGCAGGCGTCTGTCAAGCTTAATTGCTAGTTGTATTAATTCTTCCAGGGAAGAAGGAGTATCCATCCGAGCTAATTCATCTTTTAAATTTTCTGATAGACCTTGGCGATACTGGTACTTTAAAGCGGCCTCATTCCAGTTGGTGTCCCCAGACCATTTCCGGAATTCAACGGTGTAGTCTTCCACTGGTCTCTTTCCCTGGGTCAGGGTGTGTAGGATGGATTCAGCTGTGGCAGTGCGTTGTGGGTCGTCATACAGCTGTGCCATAGCGTTGAAAAAGGTTTCTACTGTATCCAACAGGGGGCTTTTCTGTTCTAAGAGGTTATGGGCCCAAGCTTGGGGTTCTTCTGACAGAAGCGAAATGACAAACCCCACCTTTACAGCTTCAGAATGAAAAGTCCTGGGTTGAAGGGCCAAGTAAAGCTGACAAGCGTTCTTGAAGGCTCTGAACTTCTTTCGAATTCCGGAAAACCGTTCTGGACTGGAAACCCTAGGTTCAGGGATGGCCATCATGACTGGGTTGACTTGGTTCTGTGAAGAAGAAATTCCACTGGATGAAGATGACGGTGCTTTTGGGGGAGCTGAGGAAGTTGTTAGATGTTGAAGGCGACCCTCAATTTGGAAATATCCATCCTGCAGTCTCTGGACAGCCTGTGTAAGGGCTGTAACCTGCTGGCAGAGGGCCTCGAGGGGAGAGCCGACTCTGTCGGCCTCTGACATGGCTGGTTTGTACTGTCAGGTACTCACCAAGGCCGGAATGCTGAGAGCGGCTCCCCTAGCAACTGGGTGCAAGATACCCCTGAAGGTGGTACAGAGGGAATCAGGCACGGAGAGGCACGGGTTGCCAGCAGGTGTGCAGGTCACCAAGGTTTCACCAGATGTGTAGAACCCGTGTAGCATGGACTGGTTGCAAGCTGGAGAGAAGACTGGCAGGGACTCCAACACTTAACCTGGAACCAGGATCAGAGCTAGGGAGAAGCACAGGGTTAAGCAGAACAAGTCCGTTAAGCAGGCTGAGGGTCAAACACTGGAAAGCGTGGTAGCAAGCACAGGTTGAGGCAAGGCAAGTCCGTTGAGCAGGCAGAGGGTCAAACACCAGGTAATCGTAGTACAGGTTTAAACAAGACAAGTCCGTTTAGCAGGCCAAGGGTCAAACACTGGAGAGAGGATTAGTAGAAGAGTCGTAATCAAGCCGGGGATCAAACACTGGAGAGACGATAAGCAGAGAAGTCCTTAATCAAGCCGAGGGTCAAACACTGGAGAGAGGATAAGCAGAGAAGTCCTTAATCAAGCCGAGGGTCAAACACTGGAGAGAGGATAAGCAAGGTAGTCAAACGGTCCGGGTCACAACAGGCAGGAACAGGTATGCAAAGGATAACGGAACACTGGAAGCTGAGAAGACAAACCAGCAATGAGCACAAGGCATAGCTGCCTTTATATAGGCCCGCCAAGGGGACGTCCCGCTGTACGTGCATGCGTTCGTGTGCCCACGTGTGCTAACCCGTTCGGATCACGCGCTCGTACCCGCCGATCGTGTGCCCGTACGTGCTGATGTGAGGCTCTACCGCGCAGGCGCACCGGGACGCGCCGATCCTGACAGGCTCTGACTGTGTTAACCCTCTGACATTTGCACATCTAGAGAGTAAAATTTTTGCCCATTCTTCTTTGCAAAATAGCTCAAACTCTGTCAGATTGGATAGAGAGCATCTGTGAGCAGCAATTTTTAAGTCTTGCAACAGATTCTCAATTGAATTTAGGTCTAGGCTTTGATTGAACCATTCTAGCACATGAAAATGCTTTGATCTAAACTATTCCATTGTAGCTTTGGTTGTATGTTTAGGGTCATTGAATTGTGAACCTCTGCCCCAGTCTCAAGTCTTTTACAGACTCTAACAGGTTTTCCTGTAAGATTTCCCTGTATTTGGCTCCATCCATCTTTCCATCAACTCTGACCAGCTTCCCTGTCCCTGCTGATAAAAAGCATCCCCACAACATGATGCTGCCACCACCATGTATTAATGGTGAGGATGAATAGTGAGAACACTCATTACTTTCGCCTCTGGGCATTCAGCATTCGGTAGTCTGATCCAGCCTCTGGTGAATATAGGGCCATGCGTTTTGGACCCTCCTGACTAGGGATGAGCCGAACACCCCCCGGTTCGGTTCGCACCAGAACCCGCGAACGGACCGCAAGTTCGCACGAACGTTAGAACCCCATTGACGTCTATGGGACTCGAACGTTCGAAATCAAAAGTGCTCATTTTAAAGGCTAATTTGCATGGTATTGTCCTAAAAAGGGTTTGGGGACCCGGGTCCTACCCCAGGGGACATGTATCAATGCAAAAAAAACTTTTAAAAACGGCCGTTTTTTCGGGAGCAGTGATTTTAATGATGCTTAAAGTAAAAAAAAAAAAGTGAAATATTCCTTTAAATATCGTACCTGGGGGGTGTCTATAGTATGCCTGTAAAGTGACGCGTGTTTCCCATGTTTAGAACAGTCCCTGCACCAAATGTCATTTTTAAAGGAAAAAATCTCATTTAAAACTGCTTGCGGGTTTAATGTCATGTCGGGTCATGGCAATATGGATGAAAATCAGTGAGACAAACGGCATGGGTACTCCCCAGTCCATTACCAGGCCCTTTGGGTCTTGTATGGATATTAAGGGGAACCCCGCACCCAAATTAAAATAAGGAAAGGTCCCTATATACTCTGAACAGCAGTATTCAGGTGGTGCAAACAAGACAGGGACTGTAGGTTTGTTGTTAAGTAGAATCTGTTTGTAATTTTGAACATTTTTAATGTGTTTAGCTCCAGCCAAAAAATCTTTTCTAAGCTTTTTGGAAAACATAGGGAAGGGTTATCACCCCTGTGACATTTGTTTTGCGTCTTTCCTCCTCTTCAGAAGATTTCACCTCACTTTTTTGTCCCAATGAAAAATGTTTTTGGAAAATTTGGGTTTTTTTGTGGAACAAGGATTGGAAAGCATCAGTGGAAAGGAGAAATTGTTTTCCCATATTAACTCTTACAGGAGAGAATTTCCCTTCCTTAGGGGTAGATTTCATCTCACTTCCTGTTGTCTCCTTCCGTTTGCAAGTAGGAGTCGTTTGTAAGTTAGATGTTTGAAAGTAGGGTCCTGCCCTATATACTCAGCAGAAATTTGGGCCTTAGGTGTTGCTGTGGCCAAAACACTGTAAGCCCTCACAGGGCCCTGCTGTGAAATATTAGATCAAGAATTGTAATTACATGCCCCTGTTGAACAGGAGCTGAAAAATTAGGCCTTAGGCACTGGTGCTGGTGCCACAACACTGCAACCCCTCACAGACACTCTAGTTGGAACGCAGGAACGAGCCCTGCTGCAAAGTATTGCATCAAAAATTGTAATTACACGCCCCTGTTAGACAGGGGCAGAAAAATTGGGTCTTAGGCACTGGTGCTGGTGCCACAACACTGCAACCCCTCACAGACACTCTAGTTGAAACGCAGGAACAAGCCCTGCTGCAAAGTATTGCATCAAAAATTGTAATTACACGCCCCTGTTAGACAGGGGCAGAAAAATTGGGTCTTAGGCACTGGTGCTGGTGCCACAACACTGCAACCCCTCACAGACACTCTAGTTGGAATGCAGGAACGAGCCCTGCTGCAAAGTATTACATCAAAAATTGTAATTACACGCCCCTGTTAAACAGGGGCTGAAAAATTGTGCCTTAGGCACTGGTGGTGGCGCCCAGAACCAAAAATGTTCTTACAAGCTATCAGCGTGATGATTGAGGAGGAAGAGGATAATTACTCAGGGATAGTCACTCAGCATCAGCATAGGCAGTCTTTGAAGGGATCTGAGATTTCAAAAAAAATTATTCGGTTACATCTGCATCAGGTGCTTGGTAGCTGGTGGTGATCCAAGACTGATTCATTTTTATGAAGGTCAGCCGATCGACCGAGTCGGTGGACAGACGCACCCTGTGATCGGTTACCACGCCTCCAGCAGCACTGAATGTGCGTTCCGAAAGAACGCTGGATGCAGGACAGGCCAGTAGCTCAATTGCATACTGTGCAAGCTCTGGCCAGTGATCCATCCTCAAGACCCAGTAACCCAGAGGATTTTCGGTGGGAAAGGTGTCCAAGTCTGATCTTGCCCCTAGGTATTCCTGCACCATGTAAAACAGACGCTGGCGATGGTTGCTGGAACCGATCATACCTTGGGGCTGCGGACCAAAAAATTGTCTGAACGCATCGGTCAGACGGCCACCTTCTCCACCGCTCCTTCTTTGACTGACCGAAGCCTCAGCAACACGTTGTCCAGAAACAGGAGTTTGTAACCTCCCAGTCTCTGGGAACGCGTTGCACAGACCTTTCTGCAAGGCCTCCCGAAGATGTTTCATCCTCTGCTCCCTCTGCGATGGCAAGATAAGGTCCGCAACCTTACCCTTGTAACGTGGATCAAGGAGGGTTGCCAGCCAGTATTGGTCCTTCTCCTTGATACCACGAATACGAGGATCCTTACGCAGGCTTTGCAGGATCAGGGAGGCCATGCAGCGTAGGTTTGCTGAGGCATTCGGTCCGGAGTCCTCTGGGTCACTAAGGACAACAACGTCCGCAGCCACCTCCTCCCAGCCACGTACAAGTCCATGTGTTCCTTGGGACTGATCCCTTAAAGACTGCTGATGCTGAGTGCCAGGCTCCACCTCCATACTGACACAATCTTCCTCCTCCTCCTCCTCCTCCTCCTCCTCGTCCTCTTCCTGTGTGATCGGCGGGCACGCAGGAACACTGTCTGGATAAAGGGGGCCTTGAGAGCTAAGGAAGTCCTCCTCTTCCTGCCTCTGTTCTGCCTCAAGTGCCCTGTCCATTATTCCACGCAGCGTGTGCTCCAACAGGTGGACAAGGGGGACAGTGTCACTGATGCATGCACTGTCAGTGCTCACCATCCTCGTGGCCTCCTCGAATGGTGACAGGACAGTGCATGCATCCCTGATCATGGCCCACTGGCGTGGGGAAAAAAAACCAAGGTCCCCTGACCCTGTCCTGGTGCCATAGTCGCACAGGTACTCATTGATGGCCCTCTGCTGCGTGTGCAGCCGCTGCAGCATGGCCAACGTCGAGTTCCACCTGGTGGGCATGTCACAGATTAGGCGGTTCTTGGGCAGGTTAAACTCCTTTTGGAGGTCCGTCAGCCGAGCACTGGCATTATATGACCGGCGGAAATGCACACAGACTTTCCTGGCCTGCCTCAGGACATCCTGTAAGCCCGGGTACCTGCCCAAGAACCGCTGCACCACCAAGTTAAGGACGTGAGCCAAACAGGGCACATGGGTCAGTTGTCCCTGTCGGAGGGCAGAGAGGAGGTTGGTGCCATTGTCGCAAACCACCATTCCTGCCTTAAGTTGGCGTGGCGTCAACCACCTCTGAACCTGCCCCTGCAGAGCTGACAGAACCTCTGCCCCAGTGTGGCTCCTGTCCCCCAAGCACACCAGCTCAAGCACCGCATGGCATCTTTTGGCCTGCGTACTTGCGTAGCCCCTTGAACGCCTACGGAGCACCGCTGGTTCCGAGGAAGAGGCCATGGAGGAAGAAGAAGAGGAGGGGGTGGAGGAGAGAGGTGTGTCACAATCAGCATTTTGGAGGCGTGGTGGCGGAACAACCTCCAACACTACTGCACCTTGTCCTGCATCCTTCCCAGCTGCCAGCAGAGTCACCCAATGCGCCGTGAAACTTAAGTAACGTCCCTGTCCATGCCTGCTGGACCATGAGTCAGCGGTAATATGCACCTTACCGCTGACCGCCCTGTCCAGCGAGGCATGGACATTGCCTTCCACATGCCGGTAGAGAGCCGGAATCGCCTTCCGTGAGAAAAAGTGGCGTTTGGGTACCTGCCACTGAGGAACCGCACATTCCACAAACTCACGGAAGGGGGCAGAGTCTACCAACTGAAAAGGCAGCAGTTGAAGTGCTAGCAATTTTGCCAAGCTAGCATTCAACCGCTGGGCATGTGGATGGCTGGGAGCAAACTTCTTTCGGCGGTGCAGCAGCTGGGGCAGGGAAATTTGCCTGGTACAATCTGACGTCGGTGTACCAAAAGCAGATTGCCCATAAGTACTTGGCTGTGACACACCTAATTCTACACCTTCATTCCTCTCACTGCAGGTCGCAGAGAGGACTGAAGGTCTAGTGGGGTTGGAAATCTCAGCTGATGAGGAGCAAGGAGAGATCGTCTTTGTTCTTTGGTGTGGGTCTTTTAGATACGCTTGCCAACGAACTGCATGGCAGGTCAACATATGTCTGGTCAAGCATGTGGTACCCAAGCGGGAGATGTTTTGGCCACGCGAGATACGCTTGAGACATATGTTGCAAATAGCAGCGGTGCGATCTGATGCACTCGTCTCAAAAAAGGCCCACACCAAAGAACTTTTTGAATAACGCGCAGAGACTGCAGCGCCCTGCACATGTGGAGCTTTGGGGTGTGATGCAGTCAATGTGCTGCCCTTAGGCTGGCCCCTGGAGGGCATCCTGCCTAGTTGGTGATGTGCCACCTCCTCCTCCTCCTCCTCCTCCTCCTCCTCCTCTCTCCTATCAGGCACCCACGTTGAGTCAGTGACCTCATCATCCCCTCCCTCCTCATCACTGGAGCAAACCTGGCAGTATGCTGCAGCAGGGGGAGCATGACTGCCAGATTGCTGTCCTTCTTGGGCACCCCCTCTGTCCGTGCTCATGTTACTGCCTTCATTGAGCTCAGTATCATCATCAGAGCCTTCCAAACGCTGGGCATCCTCCTGGAGCATGTACCCAACACTGTGGTCAAACAGTTCGAGGGAATCCTCATGAGGACATGGTGGAGCTAGCGAAGGAGTCACTGATGACATTGAGCTGAGGGAAGAGGCCGCTGCTTTGCCAGACAAAGCACCCTGGGCATGGGTGAGAGAGGATGAGGAGGATGAGGACGGCTTGGTCATCCACTCGACCAAGTCTTCCGCATGTTGCGGCTCAACACGGCCAGCTGCCGAAAAAAAGGCCAAGCGTGTCCCATGGCCACGTGCTGATGAGGATGCACCGTCTCCACGACCAGCACTAGACACAGAGCCTGCTTGCCCTCTCTTATTGGCTTGTGACTGTCTGCCTCTCCTTCTTGGCCTTCCAGACATACTAATGGCCTGTAGCTGCACTAAGCTGGGATAGAACACCTGTAATTTTCTTCAGGTAGCTTTATATACTGTAACCAGACAAGCCTGCCTGTCAGTAGGAAGATAACAGGAACGGATCTAGCTGAACACTGTGAGCAGGACGTACTGCACTAAATGTATATAGCAGGAACGGATCTAGCTGAACACTGTGAGCAGGACGCACTGCACTGAATGTAAATACCAGGAACGGATCTAGCTGAACACTGTGAGCAGGACGCACTGCACTGAATGTAAATAGCAAGAACGGATCTAGCTGAACACTGTGAGCAGGACACACTGTACTAAATGTAAATAGTCTAGCTGCCTGACCGTGGTACTAATAGGATCAAAAAGAACACCTGTAATTTTCTTCAGGTAGCTTTATATACTGTAACCAGACAAGCCTGCCTGTCAGTAGGAAGATAACAGGAACGGATCTAGCTGAACACTGTGAGCAGGACGTACTGCACTAAATGTATATAGCAGGAACGGATCTAGCTGAACACTGTGAGCAGGACGCACTGCACTGAATGTAAATAGCAGGAACGGATCTAGCTGAACACTGTGAGCAGGACGCACTGCACTAAATGTATATAGCAGGAACGGATCTAGCTGAACACTGTGAGCAGGACGCACTGCACTGAATGTAAATAGCAGGAACGGATCTAGCTGAACACTGTGAGCAGGACGCACTGCACTGAATGTAAATAGCAGGAACGGATCTAGCTGAACACTGTGAGCAGGACGCACTGCACTGAATGTAAACAGCAGGAACGGATCTAGCTGAACACTGTGAGCAGGACGCACTGCACTGAATGTAAATAGCAGGAACGGATCTAGCTGAACACTGTGAGCAGGACGCACTGCACTGAATGTAAATAGCAGGAACGGATCTAGCTGAACACTGTGAGCAGGACGCACTGCACTAAATGTAAATACCAGGAACGGATCTAGCTGAACACTGTGAGCAGGACGCACTGCACTGAATGTAAATAGCAGGAACGGATCTAGCTGAACACTGTGAGCAGGACGCACTGCACTAAATGTAAATACCAGGAACGGATCTAGCTGAACACTGTGAGCAGGACGCACTGCACTGAATGTAAATAGCAGGAACGGATCTAGCTGAACACTGTGAGCAGGACGCACTGCACTAAATGTAAATACCAGGAACGGATCTAGCTGAACACTGTGAGCAGGACGTACTGCACTAAATGTATATAGCAGGAACGGATCTAGCTGAACACTGTGAGCAGGACGCACTGCACTGAATGTAAATAGCAGGAACGGATCTAGCTGAACACTGTGAGCAGGACGCACTGCACTGAATGTAAATAGCAGGAACGGATCTAGCTGAACACTGTGAGCAGGACGCACTGCACTGAATGTAAATAGCAGGAACGGATCTAGCTGAACACTGTGAGCAGGACGCACTGCACTGAATGTAAATAGCAGGAACGGATCTAGCTGAACACTGTGAGCAGGACGCACTGCACTGAATGTAAATAGCAGGAACGGATCTAGCTGAACACTGTGAGCAGGACGCACTGCACTGAATGTAAACAGCAGGAACGGATCTAGCTGAACACTGTGAGCAGGACGCACTGCACTGAATGTAAATAGCAGGAACGGATCTAGCTGAACACTGTGAGCAGGACGCACTGCACTAAATGTAAATACCAGGAACGGATCTAGCTGAACACTGTGAGCAGGACGCACTGCACTGAATGTAAATAGCAGGAACGGATCTAGCTGAACACTGTGAGCAGGACGCACTGCACTAAATGTAAATACCAGGAACGGATCTAGCTGAACACTGTGAGCAGGACGCACTGCACTGAATGTAAATACCAGGAACGGATCTAGCTGAACACTGTGAGCAGGACGCACTGCACTGAATGTAAATAGCAGGAACGGATCTAGCTGAACACTGTGAGCAGGACGCACTGCACTGAATGTAAATAGCAGGAACGGATCTAGCTGAACACTGTGAGCAGGACGCACTGCACTGAATGTAAATAGCAGGAACGGATCTAGCTGAACACTGTGAGCAGGACACACTGCACTAAATGTAAATAGTCTAGATAGAAGATAACAGGAACGGATCTAGCTAAACTGAATACAGTGTATATATATATATGCAACACCTGGGATGCATATATATACACAATACACTGTAAGTGCAGCTAACTGACTGACTGTTCTGCCTAATCTATCTAACTCAAATCAAATGACACTGTCTCTCTCTCTCTCTATCTCTCAGCACACCGGAACACACACTACACAGGGCCGCCGTGCAGGCGGCCTTATATAGTGTGGGGTGTGTACTAAATCCCCTGAGCCATAATTGGCCAAAGCCACCCTGGCTTTGGCCAATTACAGCTCTCTCTACTGACGGCGCTGTGATTGGCCAAGCATGCGGGTCATAGTGCATGCTTGGCCAATCATCAGCCAGCAATGCACTGCGATGCCGCAGTGAATTATGGGCCGTGACGCGCCACACGAATTTGGCGCGAACGGCCCATATCGTTCGCAATTCGACGGACGGTCGAACAGCCGATGTTCGAGTCGAACATGGCTTCGACTCGAACACGAAGCTCATCCCTACTCCTGACTAATTGTCACGATACCATCTCTGTATTGATATTTATTTGGCTCATTTTACCACCTACAGATGTACTATACAGGCATCTACCCATGATGAAGCGAGCATGGTCTTGCGAAACGCCCTGGGATACTTTTCATGCTTGTGTACTTTGCAATTCATATTTTATACCATGAAACGTGTAATGACATTTTTTACTATATGTGTCATTTCAGTGGCTTGGCTATGATTCATGTTTATGTTTGCATGCCATGTTTAATAAATTTTGAGACTGCATTTACACTGTCAATTGTTGGCTAACAGCATTCACCTCCTTTAAATTCCCGGGGCGATTTCCTGTTTTTTGTGGCATATATTGGGATGGAGGTGGTTTGCGGGTAACACCAGACCTTTTTGTCTAATGGCGAGGATGGTGTGTTCAGGGTGATGTTCAGTGTTAGTTTTCTGCTACACATAGCATTTTGCTTTTAGGCCAAAAAGTTAAACTTTGGTCTCATCTGACCAGAGCACCTTCTTCCACATGTTTGCTGTGTCCCCCACATGGCTTCTTGCGAACTGCAAATGGGGCTTCTTATGTCTTTCTTTCAACAATTACTTTTTTCTTGCCACTCTTCCATAAAGGCCAGATTTGTGGAGTACATGACTAATAGTTGTCCTATGGACAGATTCTCCCATCTGAGCTGTGGATCTCTGAAGTTCCTCAAGAGTTACCATGGGCCTCTTGGCTGCTTCTCTGATTAATGCTTTCCTTGCTTGGCCTGTCAGTTTAGGTGGACAGCCATGTCTTGGTAGGTTTGCAGCTGTGCCATACTCTTTCCATTTTTGGCTGATGGATTGAGCGGTGCTCCGTGAGATGTTCAAAGCTTGGGATAATTTTTTTATAACCTAGCTCTGCTTTTAACTTTTCCACAACTTTATCCCTGACCTTTCTGGTGTGTTCCTTGGCCTTCATGAGACCTTCAAAATGTGGGAAAAGGGGTATGACTACTTTTCCAAGGCACTGTACATGATCTGAGCTACATAATGTTTTTCATAGTTAGACAATGCACAATCGGTACAAGAGCTGGCAAATATTGTACATGCCCTGCAGATATTTGGACAAGAAATCAAGCACAATTCAATGCAATGTTCATAAGCGAAACAACCCTAGAGCTACACAATAAAAAAAAAAAATGGATGACATGTCAAATTTGTGTTGTTTTTAAGTAGTTATGAGCAAATTGGTATTCCAGATTTGAACCCAGATTTCAAGTGAATGGGGATGATATGTGGCCACATCAAATAATGGCACCTGCATCGTGATTATCCACTTGTTGACCCTGACTTTTTCTGACATTTGTTGTTTACAAGTAAAATTCTGTATTTTTTGCTAGAAAATCATTTAGAACCCCAAAACTTTATATATATATATATATATATATATATATATATATATATATATATATATATATATATATATATATATATATATATATATATATATATATATATATATATATATATATATATATACATATACATATATATATATATATATATATATATATATATATATATATATATATATATATATATATATATATATATATATATATATTTATATATATATATATATATTTTTTTTTTTTTTAGGGGAGACCCTTGAGAGCAATATGGCGGTCATTGCAATATTTTATGTCACACTGCATTTGTGCAGTAGTCTTTCAAATGCAATTTTTTAGCCCCACTACACGCTCCTATAGAAAACAATTGCTTTATATGTGCCCTGTTAACACTACAGCACTGCACCAAGGTGGGTTGCGGTGGGTTTCTGCACTGTATTCCACCTCATGTGTCACCACCCTGCAGCCTCAAAGTGGTGCAAAGAAATTGATAAACACTAATTTGTGACTTTCCAATAAAGTTTGACAGTGCCTTGTGCTTAGGGTTGCCACCTCATCCCTTTAAACCTGAACACCTTTGAATTACACAGGTTCTGAGGCTAATTAAATGCAGATAAGGCACCAAGTGAGTTTAATTACCACCTTAATCAGCCACAGCACCTGTGTAATTAATATGTGTTCGGGTTTAGAGGTATGAGGTGGCAACCCTACTTGTGTTGCCCACTTTTAGCCCACTTTAGTGTGTGGACTGGTGTGAAAGAGCCCTAAAGAGCCCTAAAACGGTGTTTTTCTATCTACTTTGTACACAATCCTACAGGAACTCAGATACTCAGGTGCATATTTTGCCTATGGTTTGAGCAGCTGGAGCAACGGTTATCCTGTTGCTCCACAAGCAGTTTTCCCTCTATGGCTGCCCTCAGCAGCCAAAATTAATTTAGGCCAAATGCTGAAGAATCTGCTGACATGCTGGATTTGCAGCTCACAGTTGCTAAGCAACCAATGCTAAAAGTCTCAACTGCCATTCTGCCAAACAAAATTTATACAACAGGTGTTTAAAATCTCGGAGAGAGCACGACAGCATTTTCAGTGTTAAAGCTTATATTAAATAATTGATCAAAACATGCATATACAACTCGACATTCATAAATAATTCAAGTATATGTAGCAAACAATAAACAAATTAAAAAATAGTACTTTGGATTATCTCCTAATAGAATAAATTGCTTGCTTTTGCTCCTAGGCCAATGTACTTTCTCAGCACCGCTTTTCTGCTATCAATATAACCCAATAGCCATTACTTTCCAAGCAACAAATGAGAATCTCTGTAAACGCGGAAAAACAAACCTGAAAAGACATTTCTGGTCTGCCAAAGTATATGAGATCACACAGAATCAAACTCAGAAAAGTGACAAGAAAAATAGAATATTCTAGTCTTTCATAAAAAAAACGTGTACAGCTGGTTAAAAAGGTTTACAATCTGATTGTAGAACCTTCTTTAGGTTTAAAACCTAACTATATAGTAGGGATGAGCCGAACACCCCCCAGTTCGGTTCGCACCAGAACCTGTGAACGGACCGAAAATTTGCACGAACGTTAGAACCCCATTGAAGTCTATGGGACTCGAACATTCAAAATCAAAAGTGCTAATTTTAAAGGCTAATTTGCATAGCATTGTCCTAAAAAGGGTTTGGGCACCCGTGTCCTGCCCCAGGGGACATGTATCAATGCAAAAAAAAAGTTTTAAAAATGGCCGTTTTTTCAGGGAGCAGTAATTTTAATGATGCTTAAAGTGAAAAAAAAGTGAAATATTCCTTTAAATATCATACCTGGGGGGTGTCTATAGTATAGATAAGAAAAGTGGCGCGAGTTTCCCGTGCTTAGAACAGTCCCTGCACAAAATGACATTTTTAAAGGAATAAAAGTCATTTAAAACTGCTTGCGGCTTTAATGTAATGTTGGGTCCCAACAATATGGATGAAAATCAGTGAGACAAACGACATGGGTACCCCCCCCCCCCCCCCAGTCCATTACCAGGCCCTTTGGGTCTTGTATGGATATTAAGGGGAACGCACCCAAATTAAAAAAAGGAAAGGCGTGGGGCCCCCAGGCCCTATATACTCTGAAGAGAAGTATACAGGCGGTGCAAACAAGACAGGGACTGTAGGTTTGTTAGGTAGAATTTGTTTGTAATTTTGAACTGGTACATTTTTAAAGTGTTGCTCCAGCCAAAAAATCTATTTTTAAGCTTTTTAGGGAAGGGTTATCAAGCCTGTGACATTTGTTTTGCTGTCTGTGCTCCTCTTCAGAAGATTTGACCTCACTTTCTGTCCCAATGACAAATGTTTTTAGAAAATGTGGGGTTTTTAATGAAACAAGGATTGGTGATAAAGCATCAGTGGAAAGGAGAAACGTTTTTCCCATATTAACTCTTACAGGAGAGAATTTCCCTTCTTAGGGGTGGATTTCATCTGTTGTCTCCTTCCATTTGCAAGTAGGAGTCGTTTGTAAGTTGGATGTTTGAAAGTAGGGGCCTGCCCTATATACTCTGCAGAAATTGTGGCCTTAAGTGTTGGTGTTGCCACAACACTGTAAGCCCTCACAGGGCCCTGCTGTGAAATATTAGATCAAGAATTGTAATTACATGCCCCTGTTGAAGAGGGGCAGAAAAATTGGGCCTTTGGTGATGGTGGTGGTGCTGGTGCCACAACACTGTAAGTCCTCACAGTTACTCTTGGTGGGCACTGGAATGGACCCTGCTGTGAAATATTAGATCAAGAATTGTAATTACATGCACCTGTTGAACAGAGGCAGAAAAATTGGGCCTTTGGGGGCGTGGTGCTGGTGCCACAACACTGTAAGTCCTCACAGTTACTCTTGGTGGGCGCTGGAACGGGCCCTGCTGTGAAATATTAGATCAAGAATTGTAATAACATGCACCTATTGAACAGGGGCAGAAAAATCGGGTCTTTGGTGGTGGTGGTGCTGGTGCCACAACACTGTAAGTCCTCACAGTTACTCTTGGTGGGCGCTGGAACAGGCCCTGCTGTGAAATATTAGATCAAGAATTGTAATTACATGTCCCTGTTCAACAGGGACAGAAAAATTGGGCCTTAGGCACTGGTGCTGGTGCCACAACACTGCAACCCCTCACAGATACCCTAGTTGGAGCGCAGGAACGAGCCCTGCTGTCAGATCTACACGTACCTAACTGACGAACCCGGTGTAGCAGGGGAGGCCTCCCGTACGTATCTGGATTCAGGCAGAAATGACGGATGAAAACCATAATTGGCGAAGAATGGTGTCTGTTTAATAGCTGAGTGCACAGAGTTGTTGTATGCGAACTCAGCAATAGGCAGAAGAGAGACCCAATCGTTCTGTGAGAAGGTGGAAAAGCATTGGAGGTATTGCTCCAGGGTTTGGTTAGTCCTCTCTGTCTGCCCGTTTGTCTGGGGGTGATAGGCGGATGAGAACGCCAACTCAATCTCAAGTGACCCACAGAGAGCTTTCCAGAACCTGGAAGTGAACTGTACACCTCTATCGGAGACTATGCTTGCTGGTACTCCATGTAATCTTACGATTTCTCTGACAAAAATTTTTGAAGTTTCCACGGCAGAAGGTGTACCTTTCATGGGTAAGAAATGAGCCATCTTAGACAGCCTATCCACAATGACAAAAATGATGGAAAAACCCTCTGCCAGAGGGAGTTCCACGATGAAGTCCATCGCAATCATCTTCCAGGGTCTTTCTGGAACAGGTAAAGGTTTTAGTAGACCCCAGGCCTTTGTCCGACTATTTTTGTTCCGAGCGCAGGTGGTGCAGGATTCCACATAACTCTTACAATCCTTTACCAGTTGGGGCCACCAAAATGTACGTTGCACCAGCTCTGTCGTCTTCAGTACGCCAAAATGCCCAGCTAACTTATGATCATGGCAGAGTTCCAGTACTGCCACTCTTAGATTCTCTGGGACCAAGATCTTGTCTTTGAACCGGAACAACCCATTTTGCAAGCATACGTTGACTCCCATAGGTGGGGACAGATTCCTGGAGGCCTGTTTAATTTGGGATATGATATCCCCCTGTAGCAACAGAAAATTTCCAGCAGGAAGGATGGTGTCAGAAGGTAAAGGTTCCTCGGAATCCTGGAACATGCGGGATAATGCGTCCGACTTGGTGTTCTTGGAGCCAGGTCTGTATGTGATGTGAAACTGGAACCTAGAGAAGAACAGGGCCCACCTTGCCTGCTGAGGTCTCAGTCTCTTGGCAGTTCTCAAGTACTCGAGATTCTTGTGATCAGTATAGACCAAAATGGGATGTGCAGCACCCTCTAAGAGATAACGCCACTCTTCCAATGCGGCCTTAATAGCTAGAAGCTCTCTGTCTCCAACATCGTAGTTCCTTTCGGCAGTGGAGAGTTTCCGAGAAAAAAAGCTACTGGATAAAGCAGGGACTTGGCACCTTGCCGCTGAGAGAGTAGTGCCCCCACAGCGACTTCTGAAGCGTCCACTTCAAGGACGCAAGGTAAGGCAGGGTTTGGATGTTTCAGGATGGAGGCGGAGGTAAACAACTTTTTAAGTTTGTCAAAGGCAGATTGCGCCTCGGTGGACCAACAAAAACGGTTCCCTTGCTTGGTTAGTTCGGTAATTGGTGTAATAATTGCAGAGAAGCCTTTAATGAATTTGCGATAAAAATTGGCAAAGCCAATGAAGCGTTGGACCCCTTTTTTATCGGAGGGAGCGGGCCAGTTGAGAATAGCTGCCACTTTTTGCGGATCCATCTTAATGCCCTCACTAGCAATGATTAGGCCGAGGAACTGGATACATTGGCGTTCGAATTCGCACTTTTCTAATTTGGGGTAAAGTTCATGCTGCCTGAGCCGGGTTAGAACATTTCAGACATGCCTGCGATGTTCGATGACTGAGGAGGAGAAGATCAAGATGTCATCTAGATATACTATAACGTATAAGTCCAGGAGGTCACGGAAAATGTCGTTAATGAAGTGCTGCAACGTTGCAGGCGCGTTGCACAGACCAAAGGGCATAACAATATATTCAAAGTGCCCGAACCTGGTACGGAAGGCAGTTTTCCACTCATCTCCCTCCCTGATGCGGATTAGATTATAGGCCCCACGGAGATCGAGTTTAGTGAAGATTGTTGCTGAACATAGTCTTTGGAAGAGTTCGGGTACCAGAGGTAAAGGGTAGCGATTCTTGATGGTTATTTTGTTTAACTCTCTATAGTCGATACAAGGCCGAAGGAAGTGGTCCTTCTTCTCCATGAAGAAAATGCCGGCCCCGGCCGGTGACGTGGATGGATGGATGAATCCTCTCTTTTTTTTTTTAATTCATATACTCTTTATTAAGTTTTTCACAATACAAAAAAGAATAAAATAACATTACATTTTCCACAGTAACGTAGGAGTTAATCCAGACAAGCCAAGTATAAAAAGTAAAAAATATAATCTACACTCTAAACCCCCTATTCTCCTTTCCCCCCCTGTCCCCTCCCCCCACCTGCCCACCCACCCCGTCACTAATCTGTGTAAAAGGTTGTTTGAACATCCTCATATGATAACAACACAACGATTACCAATCCTTAGTTTGCTGGTTCTCCTTTGTCACTGTACTAAGTTGACTGCCGTTCCCGTTTCTTAGGGGCATTCCAGGTTGAGTCCTTATCAGGGGGCTATACCTGACCACTGTAACCAGGAGCTCCAAATTTTTATAAATTTGTCATAGCTACTTCTCCTAGTATAGACTGTTTTTTCCGTCCATACTAGCTTATCCACGGTCCTAAGCCAATCTTCTGTAGTTGGGGGCGTACTGGATTGCCAGGATTGTGCTATTAGCTTCCTAGCTTGATAAAGGCACCTGCCTATAGCAACTTTCTTATTCTTGCACTCCGCGCTTTCCTCCAGCAGGCCAAGGATACATACCCTGGCCTCCTGCTTCACCTTGATTTTAAACCTAGTTTCTATTATCCTGATTATCTCTGACCAATACCTTGCTAGCTTTGGACACCTCCATACCATATGTATTAAATCACCAGTATCCAAGCATCTAGGGCATTTATCATCCAGCCTACGGCCAAACTTAAACAATCTCCTAGGGGTATAATAAGCCCTGTGTATCAGAAAGAGATGTGAGACCTGTTGTGATGGGGAGACCGACACCAATGGGCCAGCCTTCAAGATTCCCTTCCACTGCCTGTCAGTTATCTCCCCCAAGTCCCCTGACCACCTTTCCCTGACACCCAGGGTCGTGTGCAGATCCAGGAGTTTTGCAGATATTTGTCCGTTTACCGTTGCTATCAGGCCCTTAGTGGAGGTTGCTTTAATGATTTTATTTAGAATAGGTACTTTGCACCATTCTAATGGGCAGCTACTAAATTGACTATTAAGTGCGTGCCTGACCTGCAAATAGGTAAAAAAGGTGTTATTTGGAATCCCGTACTCCCGCCTCAACTCAATGAACGGTTTCAGGTTTTCCCCTACAAATAACTGCACCAATCTACGAATTCCGTGGCGAACCCATATCCAGTTTTTGTCCAGCGTTAACAGCTCCCTCAAACCCCTATTATCCCATATGGGCGAAAATTCAGTGTGGCCTCTATACCCCATAATCCTCTTGGTGGCTTGCCAGACTTTGGTAACCAATTTAAATGTTGGTGATCCCTCCCGGCCTATCCCAGCCTCTAGCGCTTCTGCCAGGGACCCGTGTGAGATGTCCTGCATCATAAGTTTCGCGTTGGAATTCGATCGGTCCTGGTTTTCGCAGCCTCCTAAATGTTGTAATTGTGCCGCCAAAAAATAGCTATAGGGATGTGGTATTGCCAAACCCCCTTCCCCGACGGGGCGCTGAAGAGTTTGTAATTTAATCCTTGCCTGCCCTTTCTTCCATATTAACTCTCTAAATATAACATTTAATTTATGAAACCAAGTGTTACTAATCCAAACCGGAGAGTTGTGAAGTATGTACAGTAATTGTGGCATCCAAACCATCTTAATCAAATTAACTCTCCCTGCCAGAGATAGCGGAAGTTGGCACCAAATAGCACTTTTCCTTCTAAATTTTTCCAGTAAAGGAATGAATCCTCTCTTTAAGTTCTCATCAATATAAGTCTTGAGAGTAGCCAGCTCCTGCTCTGTTAATGGGAAAATTTGTCCAAATGGAACTTCAGACCCAGGCAAAAGTTCTATCGGGCAATCATAAGGCCTGTGAGGAGGAAGGGTTTCCGCCTCCTTTTTTACTGAAGATGTCAAGAAAATCCCGATACGGAGTGGGAATCGCTTGCTGCGATTCGGTGTCCACGTCCAGACACATGAGTTGAGAGGCATCTGTAGGGGTACTTGGTGACAATAGCGGGAGCAGAACTTAATTTCTCCGGAAGCCCAATCAAAACTAGGGTTATGGGCTTGTAGCCACGGCATTCCCAAAATAATCGGAAAAAGTGGAGAAGAAATTGCATCAAAACGAAGGAATTCTCGATGGTGAGTATCCATAATGGCCAATAGAGGAATAGTCTCCTGGGTGACGGGACCCGAGCTGAGGGTGGAGCCGTCAGCGAGATGAACCGCAATGCGGTGGATAGCGGCAAAGGTTAGGTCTATAAAGCGGCTACAAGCTCCGGAGTCAATTATGACCGAGACTGTAAGATCCTGTCCTGGAAGCTGTAGAACAATGGGGAGAGCAAGATGATTAGCAGGATTACGTATGACAGGAGCACACTTAGTAGAGGCTGAAAGAGACTTACGTGTCTTGTTAGCAAGATCTCACGTAGTGGCCTGACTCCCCACAGTACATGCATAGGTTGTTGACCCGTCAACGCTGTCACTCTTCAGGTGTGAGGGATGGTCGGAGAAGGCCAAGCTGCATTGGCTCAGAGTGATCAAGCACCGGAGTAGGCGGTACACGAAGGCTTGGGCCGACAGAGCTGGTGGCACTAGGGACCTTTGGGAGGACCCAAGTAGGACGGAACTGACTGGTGGTTCTTTCGGATCGGCGCTCTCTGAGGCGCCGGTCTATCTGAACGGACAGGTTGATGAGGTCCTCCAACGTCTGTGGTACTCCCACCCGCACCAACTCATCCTTAAGCGGATCTGAAAGACCCATGCGAAATTGGTAACAGAGGGCTGCGTCGTTCCAATCTGTGTCTGAACTCCAACGCCTGAATTCCAGGACGTAATCTTCGGCAGGTCTACGCCCTTGTTGTAGGGCGTGCAAGGCGGACTCAGCGGTGGCTTTCAACTGGGGGTCCTCATACAGTTGGGACATGGCAGCAAAGAATGCATCCAGGTTGTCTAGGGATGCTGATTTTTGTTCCAGGAGACGGTGGGCCCAGGTCTGTGGTTCGCCAGACAGGAGAGAATTTACAAAGCCCACCTTTGTTGCTTCCAAGGAGAAGGTTCGTGGTAGCAGAGCAAAGTATAGTTTGCAGGCATTGCGGAAGGATCAATACTTGCTACGTTCACCGGAAAATATGTCGGGTGTAGGTACCCTTGGCTCAGGAGGAAGCATGACCACGGAGGGAGGAGATGAGAGTCCGGAAGCAGCAGCAGCTAAAGGGTTAGCAGGTGAGGAGAGCACCTGGACTCTCTCTTCCAGCCTAGTGTAGCCTTCCTGAAGGCTCTTTACAGCTTGAGTGAGACCCGCCAGGTGTCTGCATAGCTCCTCCATGGGAGAGGATCCCTGCTCGGGCTCTGACATGGCTGTCCGATACTGTCAGACTTACACGTACCTGACTGACGAACCCGGTATAGCAGGGGAGGCCTCCCGTACGTATCTGGTTCCCGGCCCCATGTAGTGTAAACAGAAGGCACAGGAGCGCAGAGTGGTAAGAGAGCCTGGCGGGTGACTTGCGGAGGTAAGGCCCAGGATCCTGATGCGTATGGTCTGGAAGTCCTAGCAAGTAAGGGACTAAGCGACTGGTGCAGAGCAGGAGCAGAAAGGGCAGGTCCGGTCTCAGGCAGAGTTGGCAGCAGACGGTCAGCAAGGTACAAAGGAACAGGCAGGCTCAAAGTCCAGGTCACAGGCAGGGTTGGCAGCAGGCGGGCAACGTAGTACAGAGGAGCAGGAAGAGACGTAGTCAAGGGAAGCTGTGGTCAGGTGCAGGCAGATAACAAGAGAAGTCCAAGACAAGCCGGGGTCACTAGGAGATCAGACAGGCAAACAGGAAGTGGACAGGAAACAGGAACTCAGGCACTGGGAGCTGCAGATTGGACAGCACCGAGCAGAAGGTTCCAGCACAATAAATAGGGCGGTTGGCGCCAAGTGCCGTGCGCGCGCCCATGCCGACGCGTCCAGGCGCGAACCGGCGCACACCGGAGCGCCCAATAGCCGATCTTCTTGGAGAGCTTCTCTGCTGCTTCTCTGCTGCAAAGAATTGCATCAAAAATTTTAATTACACGCCCTTGTTAAACAGGGGCTGAAAAATTGTGCCTTAGGCACTGGTGCTGGTGCCACAACACTGCAACCCCTCACAGATACTCTAGTTGGACCATAGGAACAAGCCCTGCTGCAAAGAATTGCATCAAAAATTGTACTTACACGCCCCTGTTAAACAGGGGCTGAAAAATTGGGCCTTAGGCACTGGTGCTGGTGCCACAACACTGCAAGTCCTCACAAATACTCTAGTTGGAGCACAGGAACGAGCCCTGCTGCAAATAATTGCATCAAAAATTGTAATTACACGCCCCTGTTAAACAGGGGCTGAAAAATTGGGCCTTAGCCACTGGTGGCGGCGCCCAGAAACAAAAATATTCTTACAAGCTATCAGCATGATCATTGAGGAGGAAGAGGATAGTCACTTAGCATAACAGGATAGTCACTCAGCATCAGCATAGGCAGTATTGAAGGGATCTGACATTTTTAAAAAATGTATTCGTTTTCATTAGCATCAGGTGCTTGGTATCCGGTGGTGATCCAAGACTGATTCATTTTTATGAAGGTCAGTCGATCGACAGAGTCGGTGGACAAGCGCACCCTGTGATCGGTTACAAAGCCTCCAGCAGCACTGAATGTGCGTTCCGAAAGAATGCTGGATGCAGGACAGGCCAGTAGCTTAATTGCATACTGTGCAAGCTCTGGCCAGTGATCCATCCTCAAGACCCAGTAACCCAGAGGAGTTTCGGTGGGAAAGGTGTCCAAGTCAGATCTTGCCCCTAGGTATTCCTGCACCATGTAAAACAGACGCTGGCGATGGTTGCTGGAACCAATCATACCTTGGGGCTGCGGACTAAAAAATTGTCTGAACACATCGGTCAGACGGCCACCTTCTCCACCGCTCTTTCTTTGACTGACCGAAGCCTCGGCAACATGTTGTCCAGGACAGGAGTTTGTAACCTCCCAGTCTCTAGGAACGCTTTGCACAGACCTTTCTGCAAGGCCTCCCGAAGATGTTTCATCGTCTGCTCCCTCTGCGACGGCAAGATAAGGTCTGCAACCTTACTCTTGTAATGTGGTTTAAGGAGGGTTGCCAGCCAGTAACGATCCCTCTCCTTGATACCACGAATACGAGGATCCTTCCACAGACTTTGCAGGATCAGGGGAGGCCATGCAGCATAGGTTTTGCAGGATCACGGGAGGCCATGTAGCGTAGGTTTGCTGCAGTCCTCCTCTTCTTGCCTCTGTTCTGCCTCAAGTGCCCTGTCCATTATTCCACGCAGCTTGTGCTCCAATAGATGGACAAGGGGGACAGTGTCACTGATGCATGCACTGTCACTGCTCACCATCCTCGTGGCCTCCTCAAATGGTGACAGGACAGTTCATGCATCCTTGATCATGGCCCACTGGCATGGGGAAAAAAAAACAAGCTCCCCTGACCCTGTCCTGGTGCCATAGTCGCATAGGTACTCATTGATGGCCCTCTGCTGCATGTGCAGCGGCTGCAGCATGGCCAACATTGAGTTCCACCTGGTGGGCATGTCACAGCTTAGGCAGGTCTTGGGCAGGTTAAATTCCTTTTGGAGGTCTGCCAGCCGAGCACTGGCATTATATGACCGGTGGAAATGCACAAATTACTTTCCTGGCCTGCCTCATCCACTCGACCAAGTCTTCCGCATGTTGCGGCTCAACACGCCCCATCAGTTGCAAACCCCTTTATGAGTTTGTGGGAAAAGGAGGCCATCTATGATAGAAATATTCCAGAGCTTAGACTGTACAAGAGATATATAGATTACATTATAATAGTATGGCCAGGATCACAGGAATCGTTCTGTAGTTTTCTGGAGAAAATGGGAGACAACTCCTTTGGTATTTCTTTCTCAGAAACCTATAGTCATCAAATGGTATTTTTTTTAGATCTTACTATATATAAATAAAATGGAAAATTATTTACTAAGACTTTCTTTAAGGATGTAGATAGAAACAGCTATATTCCTTTAGGTAGTTGTCACCACCCAAGATGGTTGGGTGGCATTCCTCAAAGCCAGATTTTGAGAGTAAGAAGGAATTGCAATAAAAGAGAAGATAACGACACACAAGCAGAGCTGATTTTGGAACCATTTCATGAAAAGGGATATGATCTAAAAGATCTAAAGAGAACTAAAGAAACCATTGGTGAGATGGATAGGGGAAATTTATTTCAAAAGAAAGTTAAAAAGAATAAAGATTATGGTGTGGCTTTTTTGACTGGCTATAACTGACAATACAGTTTGAAAAAATAATTAGGGAACATTGGCCTGTTATTGGAAGACAGAGAGCTTAAAAATGTTTTGCCCACCCAGCCCAGGTTTATCTATACAAAACCACCAACACTTAGGCTAAAACTGGCACATAATGTCATGAATCCCCCCAAGAAGCTATCTACCTTTTTAGACCAAACTGTTTTTTTCAATTGTGGTAAAAGTGTGATGTGTAAAACCTCCAAACATAGTAAAAGGAAAACTACCCACTTTAGCTTTTTTCTGAAGGTAGGTCTTTTGAAATTAAAAAAATCATCACATGTTGGACCACACATGTTACCTACCTTTTGTCTTGTCCCTGTGGTCTCCAATACGTGGGGAGGACCACAAGGAAATTGGGGATAAGGCTTAGGGAGCATGTTAATAAAATCAAAAAGGGTTATAAGCACCATGGCCTGTCCAATCATTTTTGATTGTTCCATAATAGAGATCCAAGGGGCTTTAGATTCTGTGGGATAGATAGGGTGGAGGAACATTGGAGAGGTTCCAACCTCAAGAGAGCTATCTCACGGAATGAGACCCAATGGATCCATAGGCTCCGGAAGTTGAGTCTTCATGGCCTTAACATTGAATTGGATCTCAATTGTTTTCTGTCCAACTGGTAATTTTACTTGAGAAGTGCCTTTTTCCAATTAATTTTATTTTTATTTTTATTTTTATTTATTTGTTATTTTTACTTAAAATTTAATTTTATTATTTTTATTTTCTTTTTATTTTCATGTCTTTCATAATTGTTTATTCATTGTTTATCAAGTTTTGGAAATCCTTGTCTTTCGCATTATGTGTTTTCATTGTTGTTATATAACTGAACAGGCAATTTTGTCTGTTTGAGCTTTTGTTTATATTAAAGTTTTATATTTGGCAACAGGAAATTATGTAAGAGGAGGACGTGAGTGTGTTTTTCAAACACTGATCTTCCCCTGGGTATAAATAGATTGTAATGAAACCGGAAGTAATGTCCTTGATGATGTCCTGGAGGAGGGGTGAAACGCGTCAACGTACTTCCGGTTCCTGCTAACCAGAAACGCAATTTCCGCCTCCGTGGAATGCACGCCATACAGCGGCGAACTTGGATGTTTTTTACTGATGCCTGTCTTTGCCAAATATCCTGTAAATTGCGCATTTAATCTGTTTGATAACTCATGTTAAACGGTATTTCTCTATGAGTTCTCTCTCAGTTTCCCCATCTATGGAGTATGGTATATCCTTCCTGTCATAAGATATCTTCTTGCAAGAGTTTGATGAGGAACCATCCTGCATATCCCCAGATCATTTGATCAATGCCTTTTTGATCCCAGATTGTGAAGCTGAGGATCTAATATTTCTGGTGAGTGGGGTCACCGAAGGGGGAGTCACCTCATTCGTCCAAAGTTTTGGAGCACCATTGCACTTTTTACAGAAGCACTAAACACTTTTTAGATTTTGTGTATATTTTGTTTTTTGTCATAATACATTGATGTATTAGGCACTATTTACTAGGATGTATATTTTTTGAATAGGCTGCTAGCACTGTTTCATACTTCATATTGCTTTAAGGTTTTAGCACCTTTGTGCAGCAGCTGCAGTCTTATTATCTTTCATTTGTACTTATTTTCATTCTTATTTAATTAAACACTTCAGCGCAAGTTCTTGAATTCCTTCACTGTGAAGACGACCCCCATGTTTAAATAATAAAAATAAAAAAATACCTAGATCAAGGTTTGATCTAGGCCAGTGCCGGGGTTAGTGTTTGGGTCAAGGTTGTGGTCAAAGGTCAGGGTCAGTATTTTTTTGGACAGGATTTTTTTTTTTTAATTAGTATCAGTGTCAGTTAGTGACAGTGTCAATGTGTTTTAGGTAGGATAAAAAAAAGCAAAATGCGCACTATTGTTTTTGCGCTGTACTATGGGTACAAACAGCAACTAACATACACTTACATGATATCACTGGAGCAGGAAAATTTAATCTGGGTTGTTCTTTGGTGGTAGGTTACGCTAGTAGCAAGAAATATACAACTAAATAAAAAGAAAATAAACAATTAGAATTTTACTATTTTGGGCCAGTTTTACTTTGATAATAATTTTTATTTTTAGAAGATATCCATTACCATTTACCACCAAATGAAAGCCCAATTAGTGATGATATGTACAGTTTTACTAACACATGTCAAAGTTGCAAAATTGTGCTTAGGCATTTAGATATATTTTACCCTTGGGTGCAAAGGGGTTAACAGACAGAGTAAAGAGGACAGGCGTGTGCAACACATAGAGACAAGTGGTCAGAAGTGTGCAATGTACAGTGTACAGGGGACAGGTGTGAGTAACACATAGAGACCAGAGGTCAGGATTGTGTAATATCCAGTGTTCAGGGGTCAGGAGTGCGTAACTCACAGAGTTAAAGGGTCAGGACTGCATAAGACACAGAAAGCAGGGTCAGGAGTGCAGGGCCATCTTTAATATTGATTGGGCCCTGGGCAAACATTTTCTTGGGCCCCCCCTCCATTCTAAGACATACAAAAAAATAGCAGGTGGACTCAAAATCAGTTTACTGCAGCAGATCAGCAATTGAAATTGGTTGCCGGAGGTTACAGCCTATCCTTACTGCTCACTGGCTGGTTGCTAGAGGTACAACACATAATTTCTGCTTGCCGATTGGTTGCT
The DNA here is from genome assembly GCA_037952925.1 of Lithobates clamitans. NCBI lineage: Eukaryota > Metazoa > Chordata > Amphibia > Anura > Ranidae > Lithobates > Lithobates clamitans. The sequence goes on along the minus strand of JBBGZY010000135.1, from coordinate 13,476,940 downwards.
AGAGGTTACTGCACATTATTAGCGCTCACTGATTGGTCGCTAGGGGTTACATCATATCATTGCCACTCACTGGTTGCTAGAGATTACAGCAGATCACTACTGTTCACTGATTGGTTGCTACAGGTTATCCCAAATAATTGAGCAAGTAAAGCAGCATATTAGTACACATACTACAGGAGAGGTCAGAGACTGCAAATATACTGCAGGAGAGCATCAGAGACTGCAAATATACTGCAGGAGATGACCAGAGACTGCGGACATGCTACAGGAGACAATCAGAGACTGTGGACATGCTACAGGTGACAATAAGAGATTGCGGACATGCTACAGGGGACAATCAAAGACTGGGGACATGCTACAGGTGACAGAGTCTGCGGACATGCCACAGAGGACAAATCAGTGACTGCGGACATGCTACAGGAGAGAGACTGCGGACATGCTACAGGTGACAATCAGAGACAGCAGACATGCTACAGATGACAATCAGGTGACAATCAGAGACTGCAGGCATGCTACAGGTGACAATCAGAGACTGCGGACATGCTACAGGAGACAATCAGACTGAGGACATGCTACAGGTGACAATCAGAGACTGCGGACATGCTACAGGTGACAATCAGAGACTGTGGACATGCTACAGGAGACAATCAGAGACTGTGGACATTATACAGGAGACAATCTGAGTCTGCAGACATTATACAGGAAATGGTCAGAGAAATGTCAGCAATGTATACAAAGGGCAATCAACGCGAACTTAAAAACCTAAATAATATGCAAGCTGAACACTAAAGGTAACACCAACCTCAGAAATCAATCTTAAAACAAAAATAAGTGCAGCACAAAATGTGTAAATGCATGCAGAGTCCAATAGTTATGGAACAATATTAAAATTATTAAAATCTGAAGTCCATAAATTCCAATCTGCAAACACACTTCTTCTGGGAACAAACAGATAAAGCTCTTTCCACCCTGTGTATAAGGAGAAGCAATTCAATGTATGGATCGCTCTTAGATTCTTTTTACTTTCACTTTTTCCTTGTGAAACCACCGCTGAGCATCCTGCTAGTTTACATACGGATCTCACTTTGTTTGATGGAATTCCCTGCCATTTGGATGAGTATCCCCAGCAGATGACTACTAGCCCTGCTGTTCCTCCTTGGGTTCCTTCATGCTGTATCTGACCCATGGTAATGGATATCTTCTAAAAATAAAAATTATTATCAAAGTAAAACTGGCCCAAAATAGTAAAATTCTAATTGTTTATTTTCTTTTTATTTAGTTGTATATTTCTTGCTACTAGCGTAACCTACCACCAAAGAACAACCCAGATTAAATTTTCCTGCTCCAGTGATATCATGTAAGTGTATGTTAGTTGTTGTTTGTACCCATAGTACAGCGCAAAAACAATAGTGCGCATTTTGCTTTTTTTTATCCTACCTAAAACACATTGACACTGTCACTAACTGACACTGATACTAATTAAAAAAAAAAAATCCTGTCCAAAAAAATACTGCAATTCCACTATCTGCTCTTACTACAACTACTCCCCCCTGAGCATACAGGCATGGGGCAGGGTTGGAGCATGAGTGGAGCTCCCGGCCCCGCCCCTGGACCTCTGTATTCCCCAGCCAGTAAAGAGGGGGCGGGGCCAGGAGCTCCACTGACACTCCCACTCTGATCACTGCTCTCACTACAGGCGCTCTGTTGCGAGCATACAGGCTGCATGGGGCGGGGTCAGATCATCAGTGGAGCTCAGGGCCCCGCCCCCTCTCTGCTGGTTAGCTCGGGAATACAGCCTCCTGTGTCTTCTGTACACTCTGCGAAGCCATCATCGGGGGCCTCAATTCAAAGGTAGCGCAGGCTCAATGCTTTGGGCCCCCAACAAAGATTGGGCCCAGGGCAGGTGCCCTGTTTGCCCTGCGTTAAAGATGGCCCTGCAGGAGTGCATAATGTACAGAGTACAAGATCCAGGATTGCATAACAAACAGATATCAGGTGTCAAGAGTAAATAATGCACAGAATGCAGGGGCCGGGAGTACACAACTTACAGAGCAAAGGGGTCAGAAGTGCCTAAGACACAGAGACCAGGTATTAGGAGAGCATAAGACACAGAGACCAGGGGTCAGGTGTGTGTAACGTACAGAGTACAGGGCTCAGGTGTGTATAATGTATAGAGTACAGGGTTGCGTAACAGAGTGCCGGAGTCAGGAGAGTGTAATGCAAAAGTCCCTCCACAAGCCAAAATCCCTCACTTCCCAATATAGAGCTACCCCGCTACCACTAGTATAGATACCCTCCCACAGTGCAACTCCCCTCCAGTACAGCCAGTGGTGTAGCGTGGGTTGTCAGCACCTGGGGCAAGGCAAGTAATTTGCACCCCCCCCAACCTGCAGACTTTTAGCTATCCCTGAATCGCTTCAAATACAATAGTACTGACCTACCTGATTCCTATACTGACCACTACACTACATTGTCCACTACACTGACCACTATACTGACCACTATACTATACTGTCCACTATATTACACTGACCACTACACTGACCACTACACTGTCCACTATACTGACCACCATACTACACTGTCCACTATACTACACTATACTGACCACTATACTACACTATACTGACCACTATACTACACTACACTGTCCACTATACTACACTACACTGTCCACTATACTACACTACACTGACCACTATACTGACCACCATACTACACTGTCCACTATACTACATTACACTGCCCACTATACTACACTACACTGACCACTATACTGACCACCATACTACACTGTCCACTATACTACACTACACTGTCCACTATACTACACTATACTGACCACCATACTACACTATCCACTATACTACACTATACTGACCACTATACTACACTATACTGACCACCATACTACACTACACTACACTGACCACTATACTACACTATACTGACCACCATACTACACTGTCCACTATACTACACTACACTGACCACTATACTACACTATACTGACCACCATACTACACTGACCACTATACTACACTATACTGACCATTATACTACACTATACTGACCACCATACTACACTGTCCACTATACTACACTACACTGACCACTATACTACACTATACTGACCACCATACTACACTGACCACTATACTACACTATACTGACCACCATACTACACTGTCCACTATACTACACTACACTGACCACTATACTACACTGTCTACTATACTACACTACACTGTCCACTATACTACACTGACCACTATACTACACTCTCCACTATACTACACTACACTGACCACTATACTACACTATATTGACCACCATACTACACTGTCCACTATACTACACTATACTGACCACCATACTACACTGTCCACTATACTGACCACCGTACCACACTGACCACTATACTACACTGTCCACTGTACTACACTACACTGACCACTATACTACACTATACTGACCACCATACTACACTGTCCACTATACTATACTGACCACTATACTACACTATACTGACCACCATACTACACTGTCCACTATACTACACTACACTGTCCACTATACTACACTATACTGACCACCATACTACACTGTCCACTATACTACACTACACTGACCACTATACTACACTATACTGACCACCATACTACACTGACCACTATACTACACTATACTGACCACCATACTACACTGTCCACTATACTACACTACACTGACCACTATACTACACTATACTGACCACCATACTACACTGTCCACTATACTACAATACACTGTCCACTATACTACACTGACCACTATACTACACTCTCCACTATACTACACTACACTGACCACTATACTACACTATATTGACCACCATACTACACTGTCCACTAGGGTTGTCCCGATACCACTTTTTTAGGACCGAGTACAAGTACCGATACTTTTTTTCAAGTACTCGCCGATACCGATTACCGATACTTTTTTTTTAATGTCACGTGACAGTGTTTTTTTTTTCATTTTTATTTTTTTTTAACAGTGCTTGCTTTTTTTGGGGGGGGGGTGAACGTTGTATGTGTGTGTTATTTTTTTTTTTTTACAATTTTTATTTTTTACAATAGTATTTCTTTTATTCTTTATTGTTTTTTTTTTATTTTTTTTTAATCAGCCCTTTTGGGGGGCTTTGGTGAGATATCAGGGGTCTTAACAGACCTCTGATATCTCCCCCTTGAGACAGAGAAAGAGACCGAGGATAGAGAATCCCCAGTCCCTTTCTCTGCAGCGTCAGCTGCACTGACAATGAATGGAGAGAAGTCCGCAGCTTCTCTCCATTCATAAACTGACACATCGTAATCACAGAAGATTACAATGTTTCAGTTATGTGAATGGACAGAGTCAGCTGACTCTATCCATACACAAAGGAAGGAGGAGGGGGAGGACTGAAGAACTGAGGGGGAGAACGGAGGGGACAGATAAGAGCAAAACGGAGGGGACAGATAAGAGCAGAACGGAGGGGACAGCTGAGAGGGACAGATAAGGACAGATAAGAGCAGAACGGAGGGGACAGCTGAGAGGGACAGAGGAACGGAGGGGGCATGGAGGAGGATGCAGTGACAGTCAGCTGTGAGCGATCACCGCTGTATGTCACTAAAGCTGGTGAAAGCCGCTGGGGGAGAATCTTGTAACTTCCCCACGCGCCGATCACAGCTGACAGTCAAGGTATCGGGGGAAGCATCGGTAGCATTTGCCCGAGTACAAGTACTTGGGCAAATGCTCGGTATCGGTGCCGATACCGATACTAGTATCGGTATCGGGACAACCCTACTGTCCACTATACTACACTATACTGACCACCATACTACACTGTCCACTATACTACACTACACTGACCACCATACTACACTGACCACTATACTACACTACACTGACCACTATACTACACTGTCCACTATACTACACTACACTGACCACTATACTACACTTTACTGACCACCATACTACACTGTCCACTATACTACACTGTCCACTATACTATACTGTCCACTATACTGTCCACTACACTAACCACTACACTATACTGACCACCATACTACACTGACCTCCATACTAAACTACACTATACTGACCACTATACTATACTACACTAACCACTATACTGACCACTATACTACACTATACTGACAACTATACTACACTACACTGTCTTTTATACTACACTGTCCACTACACTACACTGTCCACCATACTACATTATACTGACTACCATACTACACTGTCCACTACACTACACTGACCACTATACTACACTATACTGACCACCATACTACACTGTCCACTATACTACACTGACCACTATACTACACTGTCCACTATACTGACCACCACACTATACTACACTATACTGTCCACTACACTAACCACCATACTAACCACTATACTACACTACACTGACCTCCATACTAAACTACACTATACTGACCACTATACTAACCAGTATACTATACTACACTAACCACTATACTGACCACTATACTACACTGTCCACTACACTGCCCCTATACTGACCACTACACTACACTGACCTCCATACTATACTGCACTACACTGTCCTGCCTACAGTCTCTCTCTCGCCCCCCCTCCCCCTCCCAGTAACAAGACTCTCACTCACCTTCTTATTCTGGCCTGCATCGATCCGGAGGAGGAGGAGAAGACAGCGGTGGCTCACATTCTTCTCTTCCCTGCGCTCTGCCTGCTGCCATGTTTAGTATCCAGCGCCCTGTGATTGGGCGTATGGGGGGTCATGTGCGGAGGCGGGACTTCAGGAGCGATCGAGGACAGGCCAGCCCTACGCCTCACATGACCCCCATACGCCCAATCACAGGGCGCCGAAACTTAACATGGCGGCCAGAGCCCGGGGACACAGGAATTAGAAATTAGGAGGAGGCAGCCAGTGACACATACTGGCGCCCCCCTAAATGTCGCACCCCCTGCACTCCCACGCTACGCCACTGAGTACAGCTCCTCCCCAGTACAGCTCCCCAGCAACTATAGCTCTCTATCCCCTCAGTACAGCTTTCCCCCTCACTCCCATACAGCTCCACCAAGTACAGTTCCACTTCATCCATTACATTTTTACCTCCTAATATAGCTCTCTCCCTTCATTACAGCTCTACCACCTCAGTACAGCTCCACTCCACCAGTAAAACTCGCCCTATCCATTAAACCCACCTACCAGAACAGGGCAGTTTGGGGTAAGGGAAGTTCTTCCTCAATTAGGTCATGTGATTGGAGCCAGGGAAGAGCAGCATCCACTTATTCAAACGGACAAGCTGTAAGAGTGGCCATGTCAGAAACCATGAAATCAGACCGAGACAGAAATACAGTTAAATCACACTTGTTTAATAATAAAAGTAAAAAGAATAAACGTAGTCAAAACATAGCCAAAGTTCAGTAACTGGAACAGATAGTCAGCCAAGCCAGAAGTCAGGGACCAATGTAGTGGAAAAGCAAGCCTGATCTGGAGCAAGAAGGGATGTCAGAAGCGGAGCGTGCAGGAATGTCAAATACCCTTTTAAACAAAGCCACAAACTCAGGGTAACTCAAGACAACAGGTTCTTGCATCTCCCATAGAGGGTTTGCCCAGGCCAAGGCTCTCTCAGAAAGCAAAGATATCACGAAACCTACTTTGCTTCTGTCCGTGGGAAACGCCTGGGGCAGCATCTCAAAGTATATCTCAACCTGGTTGAGAAACCCTCTTCATTGGACTGGATCGCCCCCAAATTGCTGGGGAAGTGGAGCGGAACCAGACATACCTCTAATAGAGGTATTACTCGATGCGGGTGCCTACACAGAGACTGGAGCAGCAGCAGAGTCGGCCTGCAACATAGGTTGTATGGGGGCGGCCACAGTGGTAGATTCCACGTGAGCCGTGCGACTCAGGAGCGTTTGTAACGCCATGGCGACCTGATCCATGTGGTGATCCAGTTCATCCAATCTGGAAAAAATATTACCAACAAGTGGATCGACTGCATCTTCTGAATTCATGGCCTTCACCTACTGTCAAAAACCATGAAATCAGACAGAGACAGAAGTACAGTTAAATCACACTTGTTTAATAATAAAAGTAAAAAGAACAAACATAGTCAAAACATAGCCAAAGTTCAGTAACCAGAACAGATAGTCAGCCAAGCCAGAAGTCAGGGACCAATGTAGTGGAAAAGCAAGCAGTATCTGGAGCAAGAAGGGATGTCAGCAAAGCCAGTGTTTAAACAGGAATGCAGGAGATTGTTTCTTGTGATGTGACAAAGGTGAAGGCAGAGCTCCTCTGGACTGGACGGCTTAAGTAGGCAGGACTGACAAGCAGGATCATCAACAGCTGAGTAACTGTGGAGAGAGATAGGAGCTGGCAATTAGCCGACAGCTGAGCAGCCAGCACAGAGAAGGAAGGACTGAGCCCAGCCCTGACAGGCTCCTACTTTGAAATCCTGGCATAGCTGTCAGCACTGTGGGCCTGGGCCCACAGGGGGGCCTGGAGAGCAGGGGGACTCAAATGTGGGCAGGGAGAGTATGAACGGTGCAGCAGGGGGATGCCTTGTGTGTCTTTCCCTGCAGCAGCTGAAAGCTGGTTTCTCCCTCCCACTGGCTTTCAGCTGCTGCAGGGAGAGATTCACAGGGTGCATCATTCCTGTATTTTCCCCCCGCAGCACCAATAATCCTCCCTCTGTCTGCATCTGATTCCCACTGCCCTCCAGGCCCGCCTGTGTGCCTGGGCCCCCCACAGCAAACAGGACACAGTGGGGGGGGGGGAGACCACACAAGCACATTGTGCAGTATAAAAAAAGTTAAAAAACCTTAATAAACCTCCAATAGTTCTACTCACAAACAAGAGCATAAGCAGAGCACTGCAGCTAGACAGATGAGTCAGTGCCGGAGCTCCAAACCCAGACTCCAGGAGGGAAGAGGATCAGTGGACAGCCTCCAGACCCCTGTCATACACTCAGCTGGGCGGAACATGAAACAGCTGCCGGGATTCTACGCTCACAGCTGAAGAAGAGAAAGCCCAGTGCTCCTGTAGTGACGTTAGCTTAAGTGCCGGTTTGGTCGGAGCAGACGATACAGGCAGCTGTTTCATGTTCCGCCCAACTGAGTGTATGACAGTGGTCCGAAGGCTGTCCAATGATCCTCTCCCCCTTCTAAGGTCTGGGTTTGGAGCCCCAGCATGGAATCATCTGCCTCGCTGCAGTGCCCTGCTTATGCTCTTGTTTGTGAGTAGAACTATTGGAGTTTTAAGAAATCTTAAAGTGGTCTTTTCCCCCCCAACTTCTTGTGTTTTGATATAGATGGATATAGATGGAGCCTCCCCTCCATATTTGGATCAGCTGCATACCTTCTAGTGCTAGTTATCAATGTTTAGAAAATGGGCTACCCACTTTTCTATTTTATGTTTTAATTCATGATTTATTGACTGATTTTAATTAATTATATGAGTCACTCTTCAGCATGATATTTGATATTTTTGGAGGTAGGGGGGATCTGTCAGGTAGGCCGTATTTAAGTGTATGGGCCCAATGATTTATAACAGAAGCCCTGCTTGCAGTAAGAGACTAACCCCAAAGGCAAGAGAGTGCCCAAAGAGAAGGGGCCAAAGGGGATGGTGAAGGTTTTACAGAAGGATTACACATTATCACTTTATGCATATGAATATCTGAACTTTTGTTTTTATTGGGAGGGGGGGTACTGATTAATAAATATTAAAGCTATGAATATCACTTTGTCACAGTTTGGCACTGAATCACTGGATCATTTTGTATTTTATCATTAACATTTTAGATGTAATATATGCACATTGGGGATCATTTAATAAGATGAATGCACTGCGCTGGTTCAGACCTTAATTGGTGCTCTGGATAGATCCTTAATTCAGCATGTGAACCGGTGCACACACAGGAGTACCTGCACGTGAGAATGTTTCCAGCGCAATGGGATCGCACTGGCTCTCGGCAAGGTACATCTCACGCTCGCTGCAATAGGAAAAACACATCTTCCTATTAAAGCAGCGCAAGAAAAAACGGCATGGGTTCCCCCTCTGGGTGCATGCTAGGCCCTTCGGTCTGGTATGGATTGTAAGGGGAACCCCCTACACCGAAGAAACGGCATGGGGGTACCCCAAAATCCATACCAGACCCTTATCCAAGCACGCAGCCCGCCTTGGACCTGAACGGACACTCCATAGCTTCCTCTCAGATTTTCATTAACTACACTTGTATTGCAGAAAGGATTTGCCTTTAATAAACCCCAAAATACCTAATAATCTGGGGTGTACACAACAAAGTGCTAGAGTGCAATTTGCATAGTGGGGGCACTAGTTAGATTGACCTGTGTGTCCCCTAGGAAAAATATTGTTAGGGTTTTACTCTCACTTCCTGTTTAGCTATGTGACAGGAAGCGAAGCCAATTTTAAGAAAAAGGGACACAAAGCCCAACCTTAAAAAAATAAATAAATAAATAAAAATAAAATATAAAAATCTTGATTTCGCTCAAATGTCGACAATTAGAATATTATTGTCTTCAGCCTGATTTTAGTTCAGTGCTTCTCAACTCTGTCCTCAAGTACCCCCCAACAGGCCATGTTTGCAGGTTTTCCTTCATCTTGCACAGGTGCTTTAAATCAAAGTCAATGTTTTTGTATTTGGACAGCTATTTTAGATAAGATAAAATTTCCTAAACATGTCCTGTCGGGGGGGTACTTGATGACTGAGGCTGAAAACCACTGCTCAAAAAGAAAATGTAATACTTACCACTCTGAAATGTTACTTTCCTGGTCACTATCCATGGCAGCATACGCACAATCCATGCATGTGCTACCATGAAGGCACCAGGAAAGTAACTTAAAACTAAAAAAATAAAAAAAAATAAAAAAAGGGATTTGTCTAAGAGATGCCAATCAGCCTAGTTAAGCTGCAGCTGGGAAATCCGTTGCATGAAAAGAACACACATAAAACATAAAAAATTTGAAACAATTGTATTGGTGGTCCAAAAAAAAAAAAAAAAAAACAGGACTTGGAAAAGCAGCAAGGAAAGCAAAATACACACGTGTATGTTAATTTGAGACACTAACAGTATATGTTTGAGGTTTGACCCTTTTGCAGTGTAAATTAACAGGAGTTAAAAGGAGTGCACCCACAAATGGACATCTGTTAAGGATTAAAACAACATTAGGCACAACATCTTGAGAAAGAATTTTAAAAATAATGCAGCACAGACAGTTAAATCAAAGTGAACAATGTAAAAACAAAAATTGCCAACATAAAAAAAATTTCATGGTAAAATAACCACCACCCAAAAAAAAAAAAAAAAACAACAAACCAAAGTAACAAATAAATTGCATAAAAACACATCTGTTTTGCAACAACATAATAAACAAAATACAAATCGAAAATACATGTGTTAGAAACTCGAGAAGGACACCCAAATGTACTCTCTTTCCGGCCCCCCACACACACACAATCTTGGCTCTTTTCAGGGCAAAGTAAAGAATGCTATCTGCAAGCTTTATATAACATAGGTTTGTGTGCTAATGAGCCAACTGCAAACACATGGACAGTCCATGAAACACACAAAATGCAAGTTCACCCAATGTAGAGAGAACTTAAAAGTGAGTACACCTGTTAAGGATGTCTTTAAATTACTAACCCAAAAAACACACTCTGAGCATGCCCAGAACAACCCAAATGCAGCTAGCACAAAATAAGCCACCCGCCTGTCCAAAATTAAGCACATCATCCAGCATGCACCAAAATTAAGAACCAGAAGAACCAGAAGAAGAAGAAGATGAAGATAAAGAAAGAAACCGAAGGAAGATAGAGGATAGAAGAAAGAAGATGGAAAGAAGAAGCATTTAAATAAAGGAATTGTCAAAAACTGTCTCGTCATTTTTAACATTTTTGACACTTTTTTTGTGAAATGGTAGGGGTACTTTTGTACCCCCTTACCATTTCACACAGGGGGGGCAGGATCTGGGGGTCCCCTTGTTAAAGGGGGCTTCCAGATTCCGATAAGCCCCCCACCCGCAGACCCCCACAACCACCGGGCAAGGGTTGTGGGGATGAGGCCCTTGTCCTCATCAACATGGGGACAAGGTGCTTTGCGGGGGACCCCAAAGCACCCTCCCAATGTTGAGGGCATGTGGCCTGGTACGGTTCAGGAGGGGGGGCGCTCTCTCAACCACCCCCTCTTTTCCTGTGGCCTGCCAGGTTGCGTGCTCGGATAAGGGCCTGGTATGGATTTTGGCACGAGGTTCCCCTTAAAATCAATACCAGACCTGAAGGGCCTGGTGTGGATATTGAGGGGCACCCCCACGCCATTTTTTTTTTGGCATGGGGTTCCCCCTTAATATCCATACCAGTCCTGAAGGGCTTGGTATTGAATTTCGGGGGAACCCCACACATTTTTTTTCCTGAATTTTGTTTTTTTTCTTAATGCTGTTTTTATCAATGAACTTTTATGTGTTTTGCCGGACCGACATTTCATTATAGCCGCGAAGTGAACCAGCGTAAAAAAAAAAAGTCTAGAGGTGCGCCCGTTCAACCTATACAAATGCATTTACGTTGATTGACATTTACTAAGATTTTGCCGGCGCACTGAACCAAAGCATTTTAACAAGCGCAAATGCCGTTTGAGCATGCACAGTGTATAAATTCACCTCCCGCAGCTCTAAATGTATTTGCCGGCTTGTCAGAAAAAGACACTTTATCATTCTATTTTGGCCATATTTGTTACTTGGACAGTTAGTACTACACTTCCCCACATCACCCCCATAATATTGGCACTTCCAGCTTGTTTAAATTTTAAGTTAAAGATGCCGTGCGTCATGTCTACAGTGGCGTACCGATCACCTCTTCGGTGAAAGAGAATAGTAAATGGGGGATTGCGCTGTGTTACCAGCGCAAATGCTTTGTAAATACGAAAATGTCATTTGCGCATTGGCGTGCACCACAAGTCATGGCGCAAATGCTTCGTAAATCAGCCCCATTGTTTTGAGAGTTTTTCCACTATTTGGATTTTGTGCTTTTGCAGCCTAGCCCTTATTATATATCATTACTGAGGTGTTTATTTTAGTTAAGTTATTCTGTTGTTTGTTGGCAACTGTTGTGCTTTCTTCAGGTCCCCAACTATGCTGGCCAACTTTTTTTTTTCCTCAATCACTGGCCAGGGGGATAAAACAGGGGCTGTTATAGACCTGTCTTTATATACTGTTGCTACAGTAGGTAAATACCGTTCAGTTCTGTTAATTACTGTTAGTCAGAATTCTACGGGTGGTTAACCATATCTCTCAGAGTAATGTTATTGTTTTATTGATTGTTTGTATAAGTGCACTTGCTAATCCTCTCTTCTATAATGCCGCGTACACACGGTCGGACTTTTCAGCTACAAAAGTCCAACGGACGCTGACGGACTAAAGCTGGCTGGTAATCCGATCGTGTGTGGGCTTCTCCGGACTTTCAACGTACTTTTTTAGCCTCAAATCCGACGTACTTTAGATTTGAAACATGCTTCAAATCTTTACGTCATAACTACGACGGACCCCGAAGTCCGCTCGTCTGTATGCTAGTCCTACGGACAAAAACCCACGCTAGGGCAGCTATTGGCTACTGGCTATCAACTTCCTTATTTTAGTCCGGTGTATGTCATCACGTACGAATCCGTCGGACTTTTGTGTGGTCGTGTGTAGGCAAGTCTGTTCGTTAGAAAGTCTGCCGCAAGTCCGCCCAAAGTCCGCCGAAAGTCCGCCGGAAGTCTGTCGGACAGGCTGTCGGACTTTTGTAGATGAAAAGTCCGACCGTGTGTACGGGGCATTAGGCTATGCTTAGCCTAATTAACGTGCGGTCCTTCTAGGTATGATACCCTCCCTATACTTAGTAGACCACCACTGCGCCTCTGAAATTCAACCTAGATGATGACTATCTTCAGTTGGTACTTTCTACCTATAGCTGCCACTTTAGTGAATATAAACCGTATAACAAATAATTTCAAATCTTGTGACGTGTTAGTGGTGTACTACACCCACGTGAAGAATCAAAAATTGAAAATTGTGGCGCTATCCTAAACACACATGTGTTAACACTGTATCCAGTGTAAAAAACTAATCTAGTGAACCCATTATTTCAGGTGTAAATAAAAAAAATATCAAAAATGAATACTAAATAAATCAAATAAATACATCAAATAACTGCCATACCAACAGTGACTTAGTGCTGATGATAACAAATTATATATGTGACACCTTCATTAGATAATAAAAAATATATATATAGATAACTTAATATAAATAACTAGCACCTTGCACATTAACAACGTGACTAATGAATAAAGTCTGTGGAAGATACACACATATGTGTGAAAAAAAGTCTGTGATAGTGGTTTAGTAAAGAGCAACAACTGTGCCACAGCAAGTCCTTAGTGTATCTTGATGTTAGATGGAACCTTCCACCACACCTCTGTGTTCAGTGCTCCCTCTCCCAATAGACAGTCTCTCACCAGCTCTCTCTGCCTCCACTCTCGTATGAGGCTATAAAGCATAGGAGTATCCAGGCTACCAGCAGGGGTTAGGTCTATTCCATCCAGGGATTTGCTCCATATAAGAATGAAAAAAACTCCCAATAGTGTGATAACGTAACAACTTTTAATAACACACACTTCAAGTAACACTTCAAAGGATGCACTCACATTGTATAAAAACTATAAAAGCACAGCACAAATCCACAGCAATCTGCACACAGCAATATCAACACAGCGATTTGGACAAGCCTCCCTGGGGGGTATGCGGTCACGGCGGACCCTGTCACGGCTGGCGTGTAAGAAGACTCTCTCACCCTCTCCTCGCTTGCTCGTCCACCGGACCCCCCCGTCTCCCCTGTTAGGCAAACCTCAACGATCGCTTCCTTCTGTCACCTAGTATGTAGTGTTTAATCTCCGTTCGGCCACGCCCCCTACATGTTTCGCTACGTCTGTAGCTTATTCATGGGATAGGCCGCTCAAAGCATCAATCTCCTTTTATGTACTCCCCTCCTCTCCATTCAAGCAGAGAGATCACAGTGCGCATGCGCATCCTGTGTGTCCCGCGCATGCGCAGTTCGAGTGTCCCCGTGAGCGCAAACCCCCGTTACTCATACAGGCCGGTCTGTAGTGTGTAGTACAACTGAAACAGATTGTCGGCAGCTCTCTACTGGATCATCCATATTACTGGCAATCTTACAGAGCAATGGGTGATTTTACAGCATTCTAGCGTTCTGACATGTTTTTCCAACACACTTTATGTGCTCTAAAGTTCATTAAAATATGCAATATTATTTCAACATACATATTAAAAACTCTCCAAGCGCTATCTAATCAGGTTATTAATAACACAACTACTAAATATTTAAAATTAAATATCCGCACAAGCAAATGAACTACAAATTGCATGCAGAGTGATATAATAACATGAATGGGAAAACTAAGACTTAAATAAAATAATATATTATAAAAATATTAGATATCATGGACAGTCTTGCCAAATATGACTGGTATACCCGATGTATAGTATTGGACGAATAAAAATATTAAATAAATATGGCTGGGCTGAGCTTGACATATCAAAACTAAAAGCAGATACTCCATGATTCAGTCTTGAATCATTCTAAAATCATACTGGTTACAATATTACTTCACTATAATGCTTATCCTCGATTAAAACGTTGCTCACATAATACCCCAGGTTCCTATATCCGACTATCCATTCCTGAAATATCCATAAATACTGCTATTGATCATTCGTGCGATTATATTAATTGCACTACTGTTACCTCAAAAGGCAGATTCATGTATGGACCACTAAAAATCTTTTATGAGACAATACTAGGCTAAAAATATATAGAACATGTATTTCAATTACATTGGGGGATTCTTGAAACCATTCCCATATCATATCTGAACGAGATTGTTTAGTTGATTAAAAGTCATTAATGAAGCAGTTGAGGTCTAATTCAATGTTAAGCCCCCTCGGGGTGAGACTTTTAAAAAGGAATATCCATTCCGTTTCTCTGCGTGACAAGTCTCTCACTCTGTTTGAGCCCCTCCATGAGGGGTATACCACATCAATGCCACAAAATTGCAGCAGAGATGGGTCCTGTTGATGTTTTTCCTTAAAGTGCATGGATACGCTGTGGTACTTGTAACCGTTTTTTATGTTGGTCAAATGTTCATTGATACGAACCTTCAGTTGCCTTTTAGTTCTACCAACATAATACAGACCACAGAGGCACCACATAAGGTAGACAACATGTGTTGTGGTACAAGTACTAAATTCTTTGATCTCAAACCTCTCTCCTTCTCTGTTGGTGACACTGGTGATGCCTCTATTACTAACCTTCACTGTTTTGCAGCAGACACACCTCCTACAGCAAAAAAAACCTCTAAAATTAAAAGATAAGGACCTTGGATTTGGTGGATCCAGAATCTTTTTAACTATTTTGTCTCCTATACTTGGGGCCCTCCTATAAATAAATTTCGGTTGGGTTGGTAAAATTTCTCCCAAGTGTTTGTCCTTACAGAGGATGTACCAATATTTTCTAAAGATGTTTTCAATTTCCTTATACTGGCAGTGGAATCCAGATATAAAGCTTATTTGATGTTGGGTGTCCCCTTTTACCACTTCCTTTTCCTTTAAACATCGTTCTCTAGGAATTTCTGCTATTTCTTGTGTAATTTTGGTTAGTATATCTTCCTTGTAACCCTTCTGAATGAACTTCTTCTTCAAGATCTCCGATTGGGTTAAGAAGTCTTCCTTCAGAGTGCAATTCCGACGGATCCGCAATAGTTGGCCCTTTGGGATATTTTTTATCCAAGATGGATGATGTCCACTGGCCACAGACAAATAGCTATTGCGGTCCGTCGGTTTGAAATACACCTTGGTTTTTAACGTGCCACCTACTTTCTCTATGACAACATCTAAAAAGTTTACTGTAGTCTCGCTAATTTGGTAATCCAATTTAATATTGTTTGTATTCCTATTTAATTGCTCCAGGAATACTTCCAAGGATTCCTTGGACCCCTCCCATATTAACAAGATATCATCGATAAATCTTCGATAGAAGATCAACTGAGGCCTATTGATGTTAAACACCCGTCTATCCTCCCATTCAGACATGAACAGGTTGGCGAGGCTGGGGGCATACTTAGCCCCCATTGCCACGCCAACCTGTTGGGAGTAGAACTGTCCATCAAACCAGAAGTAACTGTGGGACATGCAGAAGTCTAATGCATGTCCCACAAATTTCTTCTGTGCAAAAGGGATATCATCCCGCTTGCTAAGTGCCCAATTCAGGGCCAACGCAGCATCCTCATGCTGTATGTTGGTATAAAGAGACGCTACGTCTGCCGTTACCAAGTAGGATGTTAATGTGGGGTCAAGTTTCACTGGTTCCAGCAGGCGTAGTAAATCAGCAGTATCCTTTAGGTATGCTTTTGTTGTCTTCACACTAGGTTGAAGAAACTTGTCTAAATATTCGCCCAATCTTGCAGTTACTGATCCGATTCCATTTACTATGGGTCGTGGAGGTGGGCACTGGGTGTTTTTGTGCACTTTAGGTAGCGTGTATATCACTGGTATGCGACTTGCACTTGGAACCAGATACCTTTTCTCTCTGGGGTTTAAGGCCTTCAGTCCGAATCCCCATTCCACCAGTGTAGTCAATTGTGCACTATATGACTCTGTAGGGTCAGATTTCAATTTCATGTAAGTGTTATGATCGCTCAATAACTCCACCAGTTGATCATGGTAAAATTGCTTGTCCATGACTACCACTCCTCCCCCCTTGTCGGCTGGGCGAATGATGATGTTTTTCCTATTTTCCAAGGAATCAATCCCCTCCTTAATGTAATGGGGGTTTATCCCTTTCTTGACCGGGAGTACCTCAATATCTTTCAATACCAGGTTTTTAAACACCTCTACATAATGGTTATTCTGGATTTGGGGATTGAAGATAGATCTGTTTTTTAGGCCACTATCTATATTAGCTGGGGCTGTCGACGCCCTCATTCCTGCTTCCACCGGATGATTTAAAAAATGTTTCTTTATGTTTATTGAACGGATGAATTTATGTGTATCAATGTACACCTGGAATTTATTCATTTTCTTAGCCTAATACATTCTTTGCAATACCTCAGGGTGTGTTGGTAAGTGCTGGGTGAGTGAGGTGTGTCATCTTCAGGTATGTAGAGAAATCATAAAACAATTCAGTGGCAACTCTAGGGGTAGTGCTACACTCAAACCTTGTAGACTTCCATCTACCCAAACTCTGAATGCAGGCCTGATTAATTCCCAATGTAGCAAAGGACAGATTTAAATTAAGATGCTGATGAAGGAAAGCCATCAACATGTGACAATAAAAGAAGGCGAAGCCTTGCAAATAGCCTATGAAAATGCAAACACTACTGTCCAGCAAGTGTTTAATATGCAAAACAAATTTATTTCATAGCAGTAGGAAAAGCACATGACATGTTGAGTGTAATGTGGGTTCTATTAGCACCCAAGAAACACCACTTCTCAAGTCCTTTCAGGAACTTCTTAACCAAAAAGTGAGACTTATATGCAAAGGCTTTGTGTATCTTTCTAAGTACTCATTGAAACTAGCAGTTGAGAAACAGTAAAACAATGTGGCTGAGCTGCATTTTTACTATCCTCCAACTGCTCCCTCTTCAGCTGCAGAGACAACAGCCGGGGGTGTACACATGACAGGATGTATACTCCCTGTCTCTTTCTGCAAACTCACCGCAACCACATGCAATGCACATGGTTGTGGCATCCTAGTGTGGGATTCAAAGGGTTAAAGAAGGCGGTGAGGTGGCCATACAATGCCTCTATAAAGTCTGTCAAATTCTCTGTGAAAGGCAATCCAAATGCATTTTGCTCTTCAAAGCAAGTGTCATCGGGCTCCAAAAAGAAAATTCCTGCTAACAGTTTTCATAAATTAATGAGGAAACAACCCCTTTGATACATTTGACATAAAGGCCAAAAGAGATCTGCAGAGTTCTCGATAGAAGAGACGCCTCGTTGCATAGGCAAGGTTGGTTGTCTAAGAAAGGAAATTTAATATCATGTCAGAAAATAACAGCAATAAAAGAAAAAACTAGTGATATGAACATTATAAGTTTTTGCTGTTTGCTGAGGTAACCAGTGTCCTGAAACACTGTAAACCTGTTGAGAGAGAACATCTGCTATGACATTTTTGCTACCCTGAAAATATCTTACTTTAACCTAAATATGAAGATAGGGAATAACCAGATAACTTAGCAAAGACAGTTAAAGCGGAGTTCCACCCAAAAGTGGAACTCTCGCTTATATGTTCCCCCCCCCTCCGGTGCCACATTTGGCACCTTTCAGGGGGGAGGGGGGAACGGGGGACGTGTTTTTGACAGGTCCCCTTTCCCCACTTCTGGAGACAAGCTGTGGCCTGATCTCCCAGAAGTTCGGCCCCCCTCCTCCTTTCCCCGTCGCCGGGCCAATTAGAAAGTGCAGCGCGCTTCGTGCATGCGCAATAGGGAACCAGGAGTGAAGCCAAAATTCTTCACTGCTTGGTTCCCTTACCAGGAATGGTGGCAGTAGCACCCGGGAGTCAATCCGAAGATCAGCTGGGGTGCCGACATTGTGGATTCCCTGGACAGGTAAGTGCCCTAATATTAAAAGTCAGCAGCTACAGTATTTGTATTTTAATTTTTTTCACCCAGGCTGGACCTCCTCTTTAAGTGCCGGTTCATATTGCTGCGATGTCAGAGTTCGGATATGAGTCACACCACACTGCAGTGCAAATCACATGCGATCTCTGTGCGATGCGATTTCAGCCATACAAAGCGTATGGCTGAATTTGCATTAAACTCGCACAGGACCCTCTTTTTTGTCCGCAGCACAATCGGATTGCATGGGTGTTCACACCCATGTGATCCGATTCCTGTCCGAGTTTGCAGATCGCACTGCGATATGCGAACTGATTTGGGGGTGTCATTAACTTTTAATTAACACTCCCAGCAGTTCGCATAGGGCAGTGTGAACTGCCGCCAGGAAACCTGCGATGCGGGAACCCGCAGTGAATTCGCAGGGTTCCCGCATTGCAGCAGTGTAAACAGGCCCTAAGATCCCTTTCACACTGACAGCACAGCCGAGTTAGCGATAAAGCGCCACTAGTTAATGGCGCTTTAACGTTGTTTTAGAGGTGCTTTGTGGGCGCTTTTAACCCCTACTAGCGGTCAAATAAAGGGTTAAATGTGCCTGCAAAGCGCTGCTGCCGAGGCACTTTGCAGACGATTTGGCAGAGCTGCCCATTGATTTCAACGGAGTAGTAGCGCTTTAGGAGCGGTGTATACACCGCTCCTAAAGCGCCCCAAAGATGCTGCTTGCAGGACTTTTTTTAACTTCCTATTTTTAGCGCTAAAACACCTGAAAAATGCCTCCGGTGTGAAAGGGGTCTAAGTGCAGAAAAACTTTTTACATAGCAGTCAGCAATAAGATTCTTCTGTTGCTGAACTGCTTGTTCTAAAGTGGTACAGCCACAAAAACAGGGAAGAGCTCCAACAGAACAATATTCTTAGTGATACCTATGAAAACATAATGATTTGGTCAGACCTCTGAAACCAATTTGCCAGACCAGAAAGTACTAATTTTGCTACATCTGTAAACAACTGAAAATGCTTATCTAAAACAAATTCCTCCTGTCATATAGAGCTAACATCGTAAGTAGAAATATATTTGTGCCAATCAGCAGATCCTCTTTTAACCTGCTTTTTCATCTCTGGAACTGCACAGTGTGTTAGGACTTTAATTGCATTCTTTCCTCGCTTTGTGGGGAATTATATTTTTTGCATGCACTTTGAAATGTATGTGCTTCATTTTATTATATGTGTATAGTTTCATGTCACATAACATTATATTTCTGTTTGAGCACATAGCACATTTTGGGTAGTGCTACACTGTTTTGTGTATTATTATTGTATAAAGTTGTTGTGGAATCACTTTTTTTGTGTATCCTGTGTATGCAACCCACATTAGGAAGTTTATTGATTGTGCAGACTCCTTAACAAGGTGAACATGCAAATAAGGGAATTTAAATGTCAGCCCACTAGAAAAAATGTTATGCATAGGCAAAATGCGTGATGCAAACACCAAAAAGAAATATTGAATGGCATGAACAGTAAACTTGTTTCTGATAAGCATTAAACATAAGGTGATTTTTAAAGGATACATTGTATTTTGCAGGAAAATAGCTAGAATATCAAATGTGGTGCAAGACAAAATCGTGTTTCAGTGGCCAAGTGGACACAATATGTTGAGACACCGAAAAATAGATAATAAATTATCAATGTACAGTCTCAAGCTCACAACCTTGTGTTTACTAGACATGAGCTATAATCATTACATCACAACAACTCCTACAATTGTAAAAGAGAGTATAGTCCCTATACCCAATAAAAAGAAAATCATCTAAACAAGGATATACTGCTCCCTCAGTGTGCTCATGTCTGACCTCCATTCAAGGAAGTAATGCAAAGGTATTTACATAGAAAAAACAGCCATCAAATTGGAAGACCAGAGAGTTAACTACTGGCCAAAAAAAAAGGTAAAATGCAGATTGATGTTCTATTTGGCTAAAAGGGCCTCTGGACTAAAAGATCTAATCTGAAAAAGAGCTTGATACAAATTCGGGTAAAGCAATGAGAATATGCTATCAATGTATTAGTTGAAAAAGAAGCACCCTAAGAAAATGGCAAATAACAAATTCACCTGAAGTCATTGGGTTCTTCTTTGAGGAACACAGCCAGAGGTTATAAACAAAAGGGCGGGGGCTGAACCATAAAATGGTGGAGTAGCGATCCTGCCTTCTTAAATTCCTCTTGAGGATTATAAAATACAACAGCAGGCAACTCATCCAGAGATTTAACACTGACAACCCATAAACAGCCTGATTCCTTGAAAAGGAAGGACATAGAAACCTTCAGAAAAGGCAGTGATGATAAACTAAATGAGCATCTTGTTGGGTTCACACTTAATCAGGACATCAGTTTTCACAAGACTCAGTGCTTATGAGAAAAAAATTCCTACCAGACAGAGTTTTGTAGTGCAGATCATTTTTTTTTTCAACAATGGAAACAAAAAGAACACTCATGCCTAAAATGTAAAGTGTTGTGGCACCTACACTGTGTCAGAAACCATGAACCAGACCGAGACAGAAGTACAGTTAAATCACACTTGTTTATTAATAAAAATAAAAAAGTAAATTGGGTAAGCGTAGTCAAGCATAGCCAGAGTCCAGTAACCGGATCGGGTAGTCAGCCAAGCCAGAGTTCAGCAACCATATCGGGTAATCAGCCAGGCCAGAAGTCAGGGATCCAAGTAGAGGAACAGCAAGCAGGATAAGGAGCCAAAAGGGATGTCAGCAAGCCAGTCTTTAAACAGGAACGCAGGAGATGATTTCTTGTGATGTGATCAAGACGAAGGCAGGAAGGAAGTGAGCTGGACGTCTTTAAGTAGGCGGGACTGACGAGCAGATCCACAACAGCTGGTTAACTGTGGAGAGAGAAGAGAGCTGACAATTAGCCGTCAGCTAAGTGGCCAGCTCAGAGAATGAAGGGCTGAGCCCAGCCCTGACAGTACCCCCTCCTCAATGACCCCTCCCCCTCGGAGGACCACGGGGCTTGAGGGGAATACATCTATGGAAATCACGGAGGAGGGCAGGGGCATGTACATCCGAGGATGAGACCCAGGAGCGTTCCTCCGGACCGTACCTCTTCCAATGCACCAGGTACTGTATGTGCCCACGGAACCTACGGGAGTCAACAATGGATTGTACCTCATACTTCTCATGTTTCTCAACCTGTATAGGTGGTAAAGCGGTTGCAGACCAATGGTTTCAATAAGGAGACATGAAACACATTTGAGATGCGCATACTAGGAGGAAGGTCCAACGTGTAAGCCACCGAGGTGCGAACTTCAGTGAGGTAACACGAAGTTGGAGGTTGAGAGATGACAGCCAGACCCTGTCCCTAACCTGGTAGGAAGGCGTAAGCAGGTGTCTGCGGTCAGCATGGCGTCTGTACCTATCATTAGCATGACACAAAGCCTCCTGGACTTGTGCCCAAGTGGAACGAAGACCACTGAGATACTCCTCTAGCGCAGGAATACTTTGCGGAACAAACGAGTCAGGCAACATGGAAGGTTGGAAACCATTATAGCGCCCGCAATTTTTGCCTATTATTGTAATGCTGTTATTCAATGAACAGTATTAGAATTTAGTATGTGGCGCCATCTAGTGGCCAAATTGTGGAATGGACTGCATTTTATTTCCTTATTCAAGAATAGTACAGGAAGTGATTTTTTATTTACTTTTCACAAGAATTGACCTACCCATAATGCCGAGTGTTCTTACCCAGCTACAGTCATGTACTGAACGGCATGCTGGGTAGGCTATAAAAGGACTCGGCGTGGCCATCTTAGGTCTCTTCTGGACACGTGGCCTGCCTGTGAGGATCTGTGTGGAGGTATCCAGAGTAGCGCGGCCCACACACATTGCAGAGTGACCCGATCAGCGATCCTGCTGCAAATCAGTGAGCTGGACAGACAGTGAGGCAGAATTGGGGAGGATCCAAAGAAGCCCGTCGGAGCCACCTGAAGGCCTCGGAACATCTCGCTGAGCGGATCGGCGTAGCAGCGTTGGTTGGGAAGAAACAGGACCGCGTGCACCGGAGCAGAACTGTTCTACCTTGCAGACCTGGTTGGGTGAGAGGGCTGCTGCCCAAAGTTTCATTGACGCACTTTTACACACTTGCATCTATAACACAGTGCTGCTGGGACCTGTAGTCCCACAGAGGAGATTCAAAGAATTAAAGACTGAGTTTAATATAGGCCTCAATCCTGCAGTTCCCTACAATTCTGACACTGTGTTATACAAAGTTACTTGCACCGGAGACAGTTGCAGTGTTGCCGCATCACTACAATAGTTCAACATTCAGTTTGTCCTGACCCGGGTTTGTTAACCACTGGATTACAATTTAACCTACACATAGCTAGCAGAAGACAGAAGACAAAGAAAAGGACTACCTCTATTATTGCAAGGCCTTGTATCCTATTGTCTTTCAGAGAGACAGCTTTGCAAAGCAGGGGGAGCTCCCTAATAATTGCGTTGTTCATTATAACATAACATTTGTCCTGTTATAGTTATCAGAGCAGGCTCGGAGGGGGAAGGTGTTCAGAGTGAAGGTGATTTCACTGTGACCTTAGTCCCACTCAGAGGCACACTTCCAGGGATCAGTTACTACCGCCTTCTGTGTACAACCTGTTATAAAGAACCCCTTTGTTTTTTTCTCACTGTTACATTATGTTTGTGTGACAGTGCAAATACTGTAATTTACCATTTTCTACCAATTACAAGTAAAATTAAATTCCTGGTTAAGCACAATTGGTGTGGAGTGTGGTTCCTTTTTCCAGCAGGTGGAGCATCAGATGCCCAGGTAATAACAAAGATATATCATTGTTATTGTATACATTGTGGGGTTATTCTTTGTTGTCAGCTGCACACCACACCACAGCTGTGTCAAGGGGATTGAGTCTGTGCTGTTACACAGAATGGAACCCGACGTGTCAGAGGTAAGGGTAGCCCCGAGGGTCTGGGATGGCCAGTGGGAAAATGAACAACTTAGCAGCTCCTATGGGGGTAGTGTGCTACACCATAATTCGCTATAAACGAAGACAATCAGGAAGCAGAATTCAAAGGCACTGTTGTGAGCAAACTCTGCTCATGGTAATAGGTCTGAACAGTTGTTGTGATGGTCAGAAATATAGCAACGTAGGAATTGCTCCAAGGACTGATTGTCTCGTTCTGCGGCCCCATTAGACTGCAGGTGATATGCAGAGGAGAAAGCAAGCTGAATTCCCAGCTGTGCACAAAAGGCTCGCCAGAACCAGGACACAAACTGACTACCCCTGTCTGAGACAATCAACTTGGGTAGCCCATGTAAGCGAAAGATCTCCCGAGCAAAAATGGAAGCCAGTTCCTTAGAAGTGGGCAACTTTTTAAGTGGAATACATTGACACATCTTTGAGAACCGGTCAACCATCATAAGGATAACCGTGTTGCCTTGGGAGTTGGGCAACTCCACAATGAAATCCATAGATAGGTGGGTCCAGGGCCTCTGTCCATTGGGTATGGGTTGTAGGAGGCCCACTGGAAGGTGACGTGGAGTCTTACTCTGAGCACACATAGAACAGGCAGCTACAAAGGCAGTTACATCAGCACGTAGACTAGGCAGCTAGAATTGTTGGGAAATGGCCCAAAAGAGTTGATTCTTCCCAGGGTGGCCAGCTGCTTGGGAGAATGGTATGTCTGGAGCACGGCAGTACGGAGACACTCTGGGACAAAGCAGCGGTCACAAGGTTTCTCAGGAGGAGCATCGACCTGAGCAGAAAGAATTTTGTCACCCAAAGGAGAAGTAAGACTGGTGCGAACCGTAGCCAGAATACGATCAGGAGGAATCATAGGAACCGGAACCGACTCCAACTTGGAAGTGGATGAAAATTGTTGTGACAAAGCATCAGCCCTTACATTCTTAGTACTGGGTAAGATTGAGACAATGTAATTGAAACTGGACAAGTGTTTTGGATCAGAACAAAAGTCTGATATTATATCTACCCCTGATCAGATTGTATATAAAACATGCATGCTTCAAGCAACCCACACTGAGACTTAGTTCAGAGCCAAGTTGCTTTCTGTTTTTATTTCCTCTTTTCCAGACTTTTATAAAATTTCGTTAAAGATTAAGATACGTCAATAAGACTAGCGCATGTAAACCACAAAATAGCCACAAATATATAAATACATATAGTGACAGAATATTGGCTTTAGTTGGGTGCCCATTTGAGGAAGTAGCTTTGACCTTGCAGCATTTCTTGCTTCTTTTAAACTGTTGGTGTTATCTTGTTATATTTTGAATGTATTCCTACGCAAGGAAAGGGTGAGCTTTGCAAAATATCTGAATATGCCTTAAGGCTTATTAAGCATACAAGCTCATATATATATGTTAGGTATATAAAGCATGTATTGGAATAGACATTTCACCATGATCACATTTCTTAATCACATCCATTACAGTCCCCCCTTGAAACTGTCTATTTCAAACTGTCCCTCATACTAAAAGTTCTACTCCCCTGGCCCATTCTCTTCTGCAACTCTTTTGGGCTGTATATAGAGAAGAGCAGTGACTAATTCACTACCCCCCTCAATACAGCTTAGAGAGGGGCAATCAAGTGCTGTCTGTCCCTGTAATCCTATGGTGTTGAAAGTGACTAACGGAGCGTAACACATAATCATCATAAAGTCTTACATATTCTTCATCATCACCATCTGGTATTTCCTGGTTCACAAATATGGGAATAGATTAGTCAACAGCTTTTACTACACACTTCTTAAAGCAGGGAAGAACACAGCGGACCATAACAGCTAGGGTCACTAGAATTATCAGAATGACTATTCCAATTTGTGTTAAAATTCCCTGCCATCCCGCTTGATCCAGGTGAAGTACTGATCCCAGGGGTTGGAGAGCCCTGGATTCTTCTTTAATTCTTTGGACAAATCCTCAAGTTTCTAGATGGCTAATGTCCCTTTACTATTTGGGCCTGTGTTATCTGGGACAGCTTGTACTCATTTCAGGTAACAGCTTACACACAGCCCCCTTTTCAGCTAGGACCATGTCTAAGGCCATACAGTTTTGGAAGGTCATATGTGAAGCGGCTTCTAGTTGTTCGGCTAAACCTCGGAGTGCATCTCTGGTGTAATTAACAAACCTTTGTTGGTTGTAGTAGATGTAATTTATCCAGTCTACATTCTTATTTACAGTGATGATGGGGATCAGGGACTCAAATCCTGCTGCAACTTGGTCTCTTGCTTTGAACTCATCTGGGACCCCTTTAGGAACTCCTATGGCATCTATGTATACATGAGGGTCAAAGCTTCCTGCTGGCGCACTCCTACGCCTCCTGTTAGGTCGGGGTGTGTTGTTTGCATTTGGCTTTGGGTTCTCTAAGAGAATATGTAGAGGCATTATGGCCTCGGCCAGTGCACATTCTCCTGTCCACTGTCCGGTCAATCTGCTTCTAATTTTCATGCCTCCGCAGATCCAGTACACGTCTCCCAAAGACTGGGCTTTATTTTGCACAAGATCTGCAGACACCTCACTATAAGATTCACAGTAATCCTTAGTGAAATTCCCAAGAGATTTCCCCACTCCCTGATACTGTCCATAGCATGTGTAATTGCCAGGATATATGGTCATAACTTCTCCTGGCTTGGAGGTCTTGGTGACTATGGGATAATCCTTCTTCCAATGTTCACACAGGGAGTGGTTAGTGGTTGTGTTGGTAAACAGGCTGAGGAAGCATGTCTCATGTTTGGGGGATATGTCCAGGGGTACCATTCCTAAATGTGGTCTAGCCCCCCCACACACATAACAATTGGTCTTATTGTGTTTCCCTGCACTGTACCTCATCCACTCGAGCCACAAGTTGACATCTGAGAACCCGGTCTCTGCAGCCATAGTATCCTCTTGTGCCTGAGCAATGATTACAATGAAAAGGATATACAAGATCATGATTTGGTCCACTTGGTCTCTTCCTCGGGTACAGAGACTTTCTTGCAGTGGGAGATGTGTATCCATGTGTCCTTTCCGGAACCTTTACTGATGTGGTAGTTGTTAGGAGGACCTGGAAAGGACCATCATATGTGGGTTCAAGAGTGTGCTTTTTCACAGACTTCTTTACCAGGACCCAATCACCGGGAAACAGCTTGTGTGTTCCTGTATCTAGCTCAGGATCTGGAATGGAAGAAAACACTTGCGAATGGATATGGGTTAATTCTCGAGATAAAGCAGTCACTTAATCAGTCAATACATCAGATTGGAGCTGCAATTGCTGTGGGAAGTAACAACCCAGTCTGGGAGCTGAACCAAACAATTATCTCATAGGGTGACAGGCCATGGTTTCCCCTTGGAGTGTACCTAACACTGAATATGGCAATGGGTAGGCTGTCTGGCCAACATATTCCCATTTCCTGAGCCATTTTTAGCATTCTAGATTTTATGGTGCCATTCAACCTCTCCACCTTCCCACTGCTTTGAGGATGGTATGAGGTGTGGAAAGCTAGTGTGACCCCTAAAAAGCTGCCCATATTTCCTTGGTCACTGAGGCCGTGAAAGCCGTCCCCTGATCACTCTCTATGACCTCTGGGACACCATATCTGCACACTATTTCTGTTAGAAGTCTTTTAGCCGTGGTCTTTGCCGTCATGTTGGTAGCGGGATATCCCTCTGGCCATGCGGAGAACATGTCAATGACAATCAATGCATATTCATATCGGCCACTCTTTGGAATCTGGATGTGGTCAATCTGTGTCCTTTGTAAGGGGTACTGGGCTTTTGCTAGATGCTTTAAGGGTATCTTCTCTGTCCTTTCAGGATTGCACTTAGCACAGATGGTGCACAACTTGCAGAAGTTGTTGGTGAGTGGGGTGATCCCCGGAGCCAAGTAGTATTTGTTGATCAGGGCGTTCATCAAGGTTTTTGACAGATGAGAAGCACCATGGGCCCACTGTACCACTGCAGGAAACATTGATAGTGGCAGAAACGGTCTCTTGTTTAATTCCATGATTCCTTCAACTTCAGTGGCTCCTTTTTTGATCCACACTTCTTTTTCTTCTTTGTCAGCTGCCTCCTGTTGCTCCTTGAGGTGAATCCTGTTTACAGGAGGGTTTTGTAGAATCATGGTGGTTTGTACAGTCTCTTCAGGGGTGTCTATTGGGTCATCCAGGATAGGTGCATTCGCTCTGCTGTCACTTCTCGCGTCCCATCTGCAGCTTGTTTCGCAGCGGTATCTGCCAGGTGGTTGCCTTGTGCTTCTTGGGAAACCAGCTTGCTGTGCGCCTTTACCTGAAGTATAGCCACTTGTGCTGGGAGGAGTAGGGCATCCATTAAGTCCTTGATAGCTGCACTGTGTTTTACAGGTATTGCTGCTACTGTTAGGAACCCTCTGGTTTTCCAGATGATACCAAAATCGTGGGCAACGCCAAAGGCATATCTCGAGTCTGTACAAATGTTGGCTCTTTTTCCCTCTGCCAATTTGCATGCCATAGTTAGGGCCTGGAGTTCTGCTTCCTGGGCAGACATGGAGGAGGGCAATGCTGAAGCCTGAAGAACTGTATCTTCAGTGGTGACTGCGTATCCTGTGTGATACCGTCCAGTGCTGTCTGCATACCTGGAACCATCCACAAAAATTGTTAAGTCAGGATTCTCAAGGGCTGTTTCACTGACTGTCAGTAGGTGTGATGTCTCCATCTTCATCACTTCGAAGCAGTCATGAGCGGTGAGGTGAGGATCATTCTCCAAAGAGGTTCCCCCCTTGAGAAGAGGAAGCAGAGTGGATGGGTTAAGGGTATCACATCGGAGGATGGTGATGTTATCGGGGAGAAGCAAGGCACACTGGAGTCTGAGGTGCCTCTGCGAGGACAGGTGTTTGGGCTGTACTTGGTTTAGTATGGCAGTTATGTCATGAGGGGCAAGGAGGATCAAAGGATGGCCCAATGTGAGGTCAGCAGTCTTGTCCAAAAGGGCTTGGGCTGCAAAGATGGTTCTGAGGCAGGAGGGTCCTCCCCTGGCCACTGAGTCCAGGTGACAGGAGTAATACCCAATGGGTCTGAGTCTGTTGCCATGGGCCTGAGCCAAAACTTCTGTGGCATGTCCTTGTCTCTCTGAGACAAACTGTTTGAAAGTCTTTTCAAAGTCTGGGAGGCCCAAAGCAGGGGCTGTTGAGAGGATCTCCTTCAGAGTTTCAAAATTGTCCACAGCTTCTGGAGAAAGCAGGAAAGGGTCAGATGTTAGGGTGTCATAGAGAGGTTGCAACAAGAGGGAGGCTCCTGGGATCCAAGAACGGCAGTAGGAGATTAATCCTAGAAAGGCTTGAAGGGGCTTTTGACCTTGAGGCAAAGGGATGGCCTTGATTGCAGCAACTCTTTCTTCAGTGAGATATCGGGTGCCTTGGGAGATGTAGTGGCCTAGGAAAATCACCTTCTCTCTGCACCACTGGACCTTTTGCTTCGAGGCCTTGCATCCTTGCTCAGCCAGGTGGTGGAGGAGGCTTTCAGAGAAGATTGAGGTGTCGCCAAGGTTATCTGCACAAAGCAGGAGGTCTTCTACATACTGAAGGAGTAAAATGTCTGGTTGTAACTTCATCCAGGTGTCCAGAATGAGGGCCATTGCCTTGGCGAATTGGGAGGGGGAGTTCTGGGCTCCGCCCCTTGTGGGTGAAGGCAAATAGGTACTGGCAACAGGGGTCGAGGGGGACACTAAAGAAAGTGTTCGCTAGGTCCACTACTTTAAAGTACTTTGCTGTAGGTGGTATTCCTGCCAGCAAGGTATGGGGGTTGACCACGATGGACGTTTCCAGTATGGTAGCTTCATTCACTGCCCTGAGGTCCTGTACCAGTCTATATTTCTCTGACTCTCCTTTTTCAGTTCGTTTCTTCACTGGAAACAGTGGCATATTACAAGGGGATGTGCAAGGTACCAGAGCTCCATTTGACAAAAGAACCTCGACTTGCTTTGAAATGGATGCATATTGAGTTGGCTTCAAGGGTATTGTGGTTTTCTGGGCAAGGGGGCTCCAGGTTTTAGTTGCACCATGATTGGTGGCACCTTCAGGTGTCCTATATCCTCAGGCCCTGTAGACCACAGGTATGTGGGGACTCAGTCCAAGACTTCCTTTGGGATTTTAGCCTCACTTTGTGCATCCTGGGATAACAGAAGGGGGACGGAACATAGTGCTGAGGCATCGTCGATAGCTAGTGGTGAAGTGACCAGAACACCGCCATCAGGTTGGAAGGAAATAGAAGCCTGGAGTCTGGACAAGACGTCAGCCCCTAACAGATTTAAGGGGGCATGTGGACGAGACCACAAATCTTGCTAGTAGGTCAGGAAAATTGCCAACTTGTAGGGGGCGGGTCAAGGGGTTCTTCCTGGGCAATCCATCAACCCTCATGCATGTTATATCAATGATAGGAATGAGGTATCGGGTAGCTCTTCTGCCCTGATCATGGACCTGGCCGCACCTGTGTCACATAGAAAAATGGTGGGACGGCCCTCGATAGGGAGGGTTATTTTTGCCTCCTAATTCTCCAGAGGATACCATGGCAGGGGCAGGTGACACAGGCTTGCCTGATTCCTAGCGGAGAAGGTCCATGTGATCCGGAGAAGGGCAGGGTGGTGGGCGAGGTGGAGTGTCATGTCCCTGGTACTGAGCACTTTCATGTGGACCACAGTTGGGGCTTGGTTGACTGTGGGTGATATTCCGGGAGCTTCGGCATTTCCTTCGGAAATGGCCGGGTCTTCCACAGTTGTAGCAGACACGCAGAGTTGGTACTGGTGGGCGCAGATACGGTGTGTCAGAGGCCATCATGAGAGGAGCTACCTTCTTACTGCTCTGTGCAGATTCTAGGCCTTTTGCTACTAATAACAACTTCTCAAGATCCATAACTCTATACTCTGGGCATAATAGGATCAAACCCTTTCAGATTGATTCTTTAAGACCTGAGACAAATGCGGAAGCTAACATGTGTCTATGTGCTTTGGTCAGTGTGTTAAATCCCAAATCAGAAAACAGTATTGTGATATTTCTCAACGGATTCGCCTTTTTTCTTGTGTGACCTCTTGTATATTAGTCGCTTGGTCTGCCAAGCGCTCTTGAGCCCATTTTTTTAATTGATTCACGAAGTCACATCCTGAATCATAAGTATTGTCACAGTAGTACTGATCAAAACATTTTTCCATCACTGGCCAATAGGCATCTCCTGCCTTTATCTCACACAGGCTCACCAAATCCCACCACGCAGCTGCGTATGTTTTTTGGATTTGGGTGATCCTTCTATAAAACGGCATAGGCTGTTTTTCAGGGTCTGGTAGGCTTGCAACAAGAGATGCAGCCTGAGAGGGGGTGAAATTTAGGTACATCAGGGGAGCCCCTTGTGCCGTAGGCATTCCTATCTGTGGTGAAATGAAGGGGCCGTATTGGGGCCATTGTTTTTGGTGGTGTGAGGGTCCAGAGGGAGTCCATTTAAGGAGGGGTTTAGGGAGAGCACTAGGGGGTGGCTGCTGGATTTGTGTATTGGGTTGCGAGGGGCGTAAGAGGGACTGTAAATGTGTGTCACTAAATAGGTGTTTAAGTGGGTTGTTGGACAGTGGCGCGAAGGAACCCATTGCTCCAGCTGATGAGTCATACAGGGGAATGGATCCAATGCGGTGTGTGCCTTGAAATGTAACAGTCTGTCGTTTTGAGATTTTACCTGTTCAAGCATGTCTGTCAGCTTGGAGCATCCTGACAGGGCCTGCGTGACTCTGGTCGGGACTTTGAGGGACCGGGTTGGGGCTGAGGTTGGGTCCCTTGGTCCATTAGCATTAGGTCGGGCTGAGTCTGAGTCCCTAGTCCCGGGTCTGTTGGGGCAGGAGGACCAAGGGGGGAACCTCTTGAGGCTCGAGTACCTGGGTTTTCCCCCTGGGAGCTGTCCGAGTCTTCCCCAGAATGTACACTTGTCAATAATGGGGTAGGTTGGGCCTTGTAACATGATCCCGAGGACTAGTCTATCACCGGATACATGTGGGTAGGTTCCGGTGTGGGCGGTGGTGCAGGTGGTACAGATTGGCGTGTGTGGCAGAAACCACCCGAGCCGTACAAAGACAAGTGTGCCTTGCCTACTATTAAGCCAGGGGGAGGTGTTAGAGGCTCCTCTGTCACTTGTAACAGAGGAGCGGTAGGGGGAGGTGTCACTTGGAACAGAGGGGCAGTAGACAAAGGGCAGTGTCTACATCCTGGGGACCAGACGCCATTATAGGGCGGTGGCTGACTACTTAGCTTCCTCTTTTCTGGTTTCTTATACACATATACAATACGACCATTCTTATTCGTTTCCTGCTCCATCCACCCTTCCTCATGAATAGCTTTTGCAACTTTAAACCAAGCATCTGCTGCTTGCAACAATCCATGGTCTGACAACAAACCCCTTTTTCGTTTCAAAATAATATGCCATTCATCTACTTGTAGCCTTCCGCCCAAATGCATAGCAACCCCACACACTTTTGCCAATTTCTTTCCCTTTTTGACAGCACCCTCTCCTTCCCGCTCTAATACCAAGTCACAAGCCAAACTGCCCTCTTTGGGCCTCACTAACTTTTGCCCCATCGTTCCACTCTATTGAAGAGTTTATGTGTCCGGGCTCAGGGTTTGTATGGCAGTTTTATGAAGCTGTCTTGGACTCAAGGGGTCCGAAAATCTTCTGACTGCCACCTGTTCTGGTTTGGACCACTTTCCAATATAACGCCACCTTGCGTTCTGTCTTGATGACTGGGATATTTATGTGTCTGTTTAGGATTTCAGATGGGTCACGAGGCTGTACTGGACTCAAGGGTCCGACACTTCCTTTATCCGGAGAGATAGAGAAATAGAGAGATAGAGAGATAGAGAGATAGAGATAGAGATAGAGATAGAGAGAGACGTCTACAGTGTTCAGCTGCCAAACAAGCCTCCTAGCATGCGCCTTCCCAAAACGTAGACCAGTCACAGCCCTGTCCACCCCCTGAGGTAGCCACAGGTAGAGGAGCCGAGTAATATGTGACCACTTATTACTCTCAACAAGACATTTAACAAACAGACAAGGAGTACAGCAGTTAATATTCAATAATGCACCACTTCAAATGTTATTTACATTTCCCAGAACCATGCCCAAATTCCTCACTATCTTTTTCTAACTCTTCAAACTGTTCTGGTTGATGAGGCTGCGTGTCCCCTCCTTCTAACTTCACCTTTTATAGCCTGTGGTGACTTGCCAACCTCAAGTTTAACTGGGTAATGCACATTTAATCTGAACACCTGAACACACATGTGGTATCAGTGTACTCAGGAGAAGCAGCAGAATGTATTTTGAGGTGTAATTTCACATATGCCCATGGCACGTTTGAGCAATATATCATTTAGTGACAACTTTGTGAAAAAAAAAATTGTCTTTTTCCCGCAACTTGTGTCACAATATAAAATATTCCATGGACTTGACATGCCTCTCAGCAAATAGCTTGGGGTGTCTACTTTCCAAAATGGGGTCATTTGGGTGGGGGGTTGAACTGTCCTGGCATTTTATGCACAACATTTAGAAGCTTATGTCACACATCACCCACTCTTTTTTTTTTTTTTTTTATATTATCTTTATTTATCAAACTTTTTTACAAAATTTTTATAAAACATATACACATACACACATCTACAGACAAAAAGGGGTGAATATTGTCTTGTTCACATTTAATATTCAGATCATTCTATATAACCCCATGATCTTTATTAGCACCATCGGTATACATTACTGTATAAATTCATTAACCTATCTTAGCACGGCCCCTGAATCTATCACACACTACTATCCTAATACCCTCCTTCCATACCTATCACACACACACTCAACAATCCTCCTACAAATCACCACTCACATGACAAAAAAAAAAAAAAAAATTTCTCTCACTTTCTCCAACTGTTCATCACAATATTTGCTCCATCTATATCCCAATTTTTCTTTCCCCTTCCACGGCAAGACTCTAGACTCTTCCCACAGACTTCCTGTATATAGTCAACTCCCTCTCTCTAGTATTATCCTCTCCTCTAAGGATCTCATCGCTCCCATTTCACATTCCCACTCCTCTATGGAGGGGGCTATTTTGTTTTTCCACTTTCTAGCTATAACGGTACGTGCCGCAGTTAGATAATATTTCAAGGTTCCCTTTTTTATGTTTTTTATTCATCCAGGGATCATTGACAATATCGCCTTACATATATCTGATTGTATCTTTACCCCCGTTGTAACCCTATAATTTTTAAACACCTTTTCCCAGAATGGTTGAACTTCTGGACAAAAATACCAGATGTGCGACATTGTGCCTCTTGCTCCTTCACATCTCCAACATCTATCTGAATTATCTGAACTTATTTTGTTCATATCCACTGGGCATTTATACCATCTGGCTAGTATTTTATAGTTTCTTTCTTGATGCCTAGTGGAAATTGACAGTTTATGTGTTACTATAATTGCTTTTTCCCACTTAGCTCTGGGGAGAGTTTTCCCTAATTCTTCCTCCCATTTTTTTATGTATTGTAACTCTACCTCCTTGCTTTCTGAAATTAAGTATTTATACACAACGGATAAATTATCTAAGGGTCTATGTTTCTGTAACAATATTTTTTCTTTTTTTTTCCAATAAAGCTTTATTTTGTTAAATCCATACATAAAAGTAGTACAGAAAAGTATGGTATTAGATAAAATGATAACAGTGTTATACAGAGGGAACAATCAAGAAAGTACAACGGTATATTTTAACAAGTATTCACATATAAAACTTTGGAATTGTTGAAAAACACATTACATCTTGAGTGTGAGTTTATGGGATTACATATGAGTGGGGACATAAAATGTAAAGAACATGTATCGAAGCATGTAAGATATTTTGTAAACATGTTGATCTTTAGGAGCAAAAAAGAATAAAAAGGAGAGAAGATAAAAAAGCATATTATAATAAAATACCAATGAATATCATTAGTATATGGATCAAAGATTTTCGTTGGATTATGTTTGGGATAACCGTTGATTACTGTCTGTGTGAAAAAGTAAAATTAATCCTGGCACATGGTGCCCAGATGAAGGATAATATTTGTAGAATGAGATATAATCATAGCATACAGCAATAGATACCTATCATAGGAAAGTGTTGAGTAAATGTGGATCAAAGTACAGTGAAAAGTACAAAAAATGTAGAGGAGAGTTCTTTCCCGTCCCTGGCTCAGCCATGGGTCTAACGGGAAGTATCTTTTCAGAAGAACCATGTCCCAGGAAGGAAAGCGTAATGGAACATTAAAATGATATCTGCAAGAGTAATGATATAGTTGCATCCTGAATTTTTGTTTCATGAAAAGCTATAGGGAGGGAGGTATACAGTGGGGTTGTATGATGTGTCTTATGATGTAATGGAGGAGGATTCCTAACTGAATATTTGGGTATATTCAGATGTTGTGCGGAAATGTTGCCAACAGGCCCAAATGTTCCTGTATTTAGTGGAGGAGTCTTGTGCTTGATGTACAAGTTCTTCCATTTCGGCTCTTTTGTTTACTCTTTTGCACCAGTATGCGATTGTGGGTGGGTTGGGTGATCTCCAGAGAACTGGGATACAAAGTTTGGCTGCATTTATTAGATGTAGAGCTAGGGATTTATGATAAGTTTTCATCGGTAGGGAGGAGTGGTGGAGGAGGGCTTGGGCTGGAGAGAAATCTAGCTGAAGTGAAGTGATTTGGGAGGTGAGGTGAAAAACTTTAGTCCAGAAGGTAGAAATCGCAGGACAGTGATCCCTTTTTGTAATTAAATCTCCAACAATTGGGTGGAATCTCCGTATTAATGGTGTGTAACCTGAGGGGCGTTTTGTACCATCTGGAGAAAAGCTTATATCCGTTTTCTTGAGTGGTTACATTAATTGAGCCCTTGTGAATATTCGAGTATATCTTTCCCCATTCCTTATCAGAGAGTTGGATGGAAAGATCTTTTTCCCATTTTGCACTTGCAATATTTGCTTTGGGTGTATGTTCAAGAAAGAGGTTCAAGTACATGGTGGATATCAGGTGACATTGTGGTTCGGTGGCAGAGCAAAGGGATTCAAAGTGTGATTGGTTTCTTGAGTACGCAGAACTAGTTTGGGGATCAAGGAGAAAATGTCTGAGTTGCATATATGACCAGAAAGAGATCTGGTGGTTCGTTCCTTGGGAGTGCAGTGAAGAAAGCGGTTTAATTTTCCCCTTAGCGAAGAAATCTCTCGCTGACATCTTTGTCTGGGATCCTATTCCTTGAAGGAAAGAATCATCGATGCCTGGTGGAAAGTCTGGGTTATGTTTGATTGGCGTGAGAGGGCCTGGAGAGGAAGAAATGTGTAATTGTTTACATGTCGTATTAAAAGAATTCAGTGTTGTGCCGATAAGGGGATGTTGTTTGCAATGTGGAGAGATGTGACGAGGGTGAATCCAGGGTAGATTATGGAGTGGTATTTGTGAGAAGGCTTGTTCAATGGCAATCCAAGCTTTGGTTTCAGGGTGAACATTCCAGTCAACTATTAGAGAAAGATGACAGGCCCAATAGTATTTTCGAATATCAGGTAAGCCTAACCCACCTTTCATTTTGGGTATGGTCATTCTGTTGAAACTCATTCTAGGTCGCTTACCGTTCCAGATGAATTCCATACAGGATTTGCGGTATGAATTGAAAGAAGTTCGTGGTAGGGACACTGGGACTGTTTAGAGCAAGTATAGAAATTTTGGCAGTATGGTCATTTTTATAATAGAAATTCTGCCAAACCATGAGAACATGCCCGTTGACCAAGCTGTGAGGTCTTTTTGAACAGTTTGGATAATGGGAGTGTAGTTTTTGCTGTATAAGTCTGATAGTGAGGTCGGAATATATATCCCAAGGTATTTAATGGCATGTGGTTTCCATTTGAAAGGGAAATTATTTTGACATTGTATCACTATGTCTGGTGATATTTAAGGCCTCTGATTTAGCAAAGTTTATTTTAAGGTAGGTGAGATTTTCAAACAGAGTAAGTTCTTTTAGGAGATTGGGTAGCGTAATGTGTGGCTCTTTTAGGAATAGTAGGATGTCATCCGCAAACGCCGCTAATTTATAGGTAGATTTTGCGATGGTTATTCCTTTAATGTTTTGATTGTCTTTTAGACGTGTTAGACATGGTTCTAGTGACAAGACAAAAATAAGCGGAGAGAGTGGGCATCCTTGTCTTGTACCGTTAGATATGGAGAAGGCATCCGACAGGTGACCATTTATCCGGACTTTGGCTGTTGGGGTGGAGTACAGAGCAAGTATAAATTGTAGCATGCGATCTCATATGCCTATGTGTGTTAGGACCTCTTTGAGGTAGTCCCAGGCCACCCTGTCGAATGCCTTCTCCGCGTCAAGGGAAAGAAGGAATCCCGGTTGCTTCTTTGAAGTCAACCAGTTGTGAATAGTGATTGCCTTTAGGGTGTTGTCCCTGGCCTCTCTACCTGGGATAAAACCAACTTGATCTAAGGAGATGAGGCCAGGGAGGAGGGGTAAAAGTCTATTAGCCAAAATTTTTGCAAATATTTTCAAGTCGACGTTTAGTAGAGATATTGGTCTATAGTTGGGGATTAAATTTGGATCTTTATCAGGTTTTGGAATAACCACTATGTGGGCTGTGAGAAGATCCCTGGGAGGGGGGTTCTCGGATGAAAGGGAGTTGAAAGCATTTAAGAAGTGGGGAAGAAGCGTAGCAATGAATTTCTTGTAGTATCCTACTGTTAGGCCATCCGGACCTGGACTTTTGCCTGTTTTGAGTTGTTTGAGCACACTATCTAGTTCATCCTTAGAGATGGGACGTTCTAGGTGTGATGCTTCTGCGTCAGAAATGGGTTTGGGACCGTGTTGGGCTAAGAAGTCTTTAATCAAGTGTGTTCTATGATCATTGTTTGTTACGGTTTTTTGTGGATTGATATTATATAGTTGCGAATAATATTTCACAAATTGGTCTGCTATCAGCGTATTGGAATTTACTTTAGAACCTGAAGGGTCATTAATGGAATGAATTGTTGTAGATGATCTTTTTTCACGGAGGGCTCTGGCTAGAATTTTACCGGATTTGTTACCATGTTCGTAGAATAGTTTTTGTGATAAAATATAATTGCGTTTTATTTGTTTATGTAACACTTCTTTCAATTCTGTCCTCACCTGAGTGAGTTCTTCAAGTGTGGAGATAGCTTGTGTTTTCTTATGTATTTTTTCTAAATCCTGTATGCGTTTGGAAAGGATTGAAATATGTGCTTGTCTTTCTCGTCTTCTCTTGGAAGCAATAGCTATTAGTTTCCCCCTTATGGTGCATTTGTGGGCTTCCCATTTTATCATTGGGGATATTTCAGGAGAATCGTTATCCTGGAAATAAAGTTTTAGATTGTCATGTATAGTAGACACTATTGAAACATCTGTAAACAGTGAGGGATCCAGACGCCATATTTGTGAGCGAGTGTGGTTGGATAGAAATTCCAAGGACATGGTTATCGGGTGGTGATCTGATATGTACATTGGTTCGATGGAGGTGTTCTTGAGCAAGGTGAGATCTCTTTGTGAAATAAAGAAATAGTCAAGTCTGGAGTAGCTTCCATGTGGGTTAGAGAATAAAGTGTAATCTTTAGTTGTGGGGTTTAAGGTACGCCATGCGTCATGTAATGTCAATTCTTGGATGCACTTTTTAATTGCTCGTAACGCTGAGAAGGGTAGATTGGATGATCCCGAAGATGTATCTTGTATTGGGTTTAAGGGAACATTAAAATCACCTCCAGTTATTAGTATGCCCTCTTGAAACGATGCGAGCAATTGCAGTGTGTGTCGGAAAAACGGGACTTGTTTAATGTTGGGGGCGTATATGTTCGCTAAGGTTAAAGGTTTACCGAGGAGTGAACCTTTGACAAATAGATATCTTCCATCTGCATCCGCAAGAGTGTCTGTGATTATGAGCGGACACTTTTTTGAGATAAGGATAGAGACTCCTTTTGTTTTTGATTGTTTGTTGGTAGCGTGAAAAGCTGTTGTAATGTAGGTTGGAGAATTTGGGGATAGAGTCCGTTTTGAAATGCGTTTCTTGGATGTATATAATATCTGCCTTGAGTTTATGCATAGAAAGGAGGACTTGTGTACGTTTCTCAGGGACATTAAGTCCCTTTGCGTTGAGCGAGACAAGTTTAGTAGTGGCGTTGTGGTGAGATATTGATGTAGAGTTGAGGGATATCGGTGACATTCTGTAATTTGGGAGGTGTTGTGTGATAGACTGGATTGGTGTTTACTGAATATAGTCCGCGTTTCAGGTATATGAGTGGCAGAGATAGAACAGGATTAGGGCTCGTGCCTTGTGCTATTATGTGTGGGAGTCGTGCTCTAGGAGGTTGGTGATAATCTATTCAGGATGAGAGTAGTTTGTTCAATAGTAGGGAGTGATGTGAGGGGGACTGGGTATGTGGGAATGAGAATACTTTGATGTCCGATGTGTAGTATTGATAGGGGTTATAGGTAACGGTAAATAATCCGGGGACTAGCGATGCCTGCTCGCTAGGCTATACACGAGTATACTCTCGTGATATATGGTACCGGAACGGGTCAGTGGTGATTCAAAGGAGGGTTGAGTGAAGAAATCAAGCAGTCAAATGAAACCACTGTTTGGGAAGGTGACCAAACGATATTGTAGAGAAAAGTAAAACCTGTCAGTAAGGGACCAGGTCCGCTGACATATGGGATAGATATAAGAAGATGGCATGGACTGAAGATGGTCCATGTGTGAAATGGATGTACTGAGAGTACTGTAAGTGCTGATTTGTAAAGTTCTTAGTGGGTGTTGAAGAGAACTTAGGTCAGTTTGCGAAGAGCAGTAGAATAAGGAGGTGTATGGTCAGAGGTATCATTAAGGTTATGACATTTTTTTGAGATCATTCCCAGGGCGATCATGACATGAGAAAAAAAAAGAAAAAAACGGAAAAATAATATTCATCATGAGTAACACTCAAAATCGACTTCTGGGAGGGAACAGATTCTCGGGTTACAGAAGTCTATGTAATGGGTCAGTTAAACATTCATTAAGAAAACATGAACAGTATGAAGAAGAGAGTATTCAACATAGGTATAAAGCCGTACCTCTTGAGAAAGATAAACCAGGCATGAACCAATTAATAATTAACTACCCCTGAAGGCTAATAAGAAAGTTGTTAAAAAGATAATAGAATACAGCATCTAAGTAGGTCATTAAGCTAATAAGGAGCATATCCCATTGAGTATAAGGGGGTGTTTATGAGAGAAAGATAAGTGTCTTTGAATCTTTCTTAGAGTACTTTTGTCTGGGAAGCCTGTCAGTTCCGTAATGGCATGTAGACCGCTTTCCAGTCAGAGAAAGGCATTCGTACGGGTTAGGTTTTTTTTTTTATTTTTTTTATTTATTTATTTATTTTTTTTAATTAGGCGTACAGGATGACAAGTACTCTAATCTTCCCATTGTTCTTTATATATAATGTGATGTTAGAACGACTGAGGAGATTAATCAGGTACCGAACTATCTCGGGGTGAGATGTCACAGGCATCCTCATAAGGGAGGTTTGTGTGTGAAGGCAGGGGGAGAAAGGTCTGCTGTGTGTCACCAAGGGAACAAGTCTGATGTCGCTCTGTGTGAGAGCCAATGAGCGACTTCATGAGTCATATTGAGGGAGATCTTGTTACCTCAGACCTTGGCTCCTCCCATGCATTCGCGCCGAAAGACAGTAACCAATTGAGCAATGGACAGCTGGTTGTCATGGTAGTAGGATTTATGGTAGCTCAAGCTATTACCTAAGAATGTAGATGCTATCTAAAAATTACAGTGAATAAATACAGGATCAGATCAGGGATATCAGTGAATGTTACTAGCATCCTGTTGTGTGTAAAAGAAGGGCATACTTGCAGTTAGATTCATCATTCAGTGTACTAGGAGCGGGATGTAGCACTGTCAGACTGACAGCGTGTCGATCAGAGTTTAATTGTAATATAGCCCTAGTGAAGAATGCATACTGCTAGTACGGGGCCGTATTTGAAATTATGGTGTGAGAGAACAAGCCATGAGGGCCATGCTCTTCTTTGGT
This sequence comes from Lithobates clamitans, assembly GCA_037952925.1. Taxonomy (NCBI): domain Eukaryota; kingdom Metazoa; phylum Chordata; class Amphibia; order Anura; family Ranidae; genus Lithobates; species Lithobates clamitans. Next base: position 13,436,127 of record JBBGZY010000135.1, on the reverse strand, counting down.
AATTAGCGTTAAGAGATATAAAGCTATGCCCGTAGGTAAAAAGTAGGATCTATATGAACTAAACTGTACAGAATAAAAGATTGAAGGAAAACATTGCCAACTGGGGTATAAACTTACATTTCTATAAAAACGATAATTGAACAGTCAGAGGATAGCTGTCAGCCTATGTTGTAGAAGTCATCTGTCTTCACCGATCTCTTCTGGCTCTTCTGGAGCGTGGAGGTTTCGTCGGGCTGTAGATGGAAGGAGAGCGTGGATCGGGTTGAAGAAATCTTCGTTCAGATGGTGAACGGTGTCTTCGGTAGCTGGTGTGTTGGGTCTCCATTGCTTCACTTCTGGAAGGTGCTGCAGATGATGTAGAGGTACGAAATTCCACGTACCAATCTGGTACCTCCATGAGAGGGATTCCGAGAGTGTCACAGAAAGATTGTAGATCCTTAGGGACTCTGAGGAGAGCTGAGCGTCCTTGTACTGTTGCCGCCAAACCAAAAGGGAATTTCCAGCGGTATATTATACCCTTGGCCCGGAGTACTGCCAGAAGGGGTTGCAGTTCCCTTCTGCGCTGTAAGGTTATATTTGATAAATCTTGGAATAGACGAAGTTCTGTGCCGTTATGTAGTAAAGGGGTCAGGGTGCGTGCTCTCCTCAGGATGTCTTCCTTCAAACGGTAGTCAATAATACAGCATACCACATCCCTAGGAGGGTCAGAGTCCTTTCCCTTCGGTCTCAGAGCACGGTGGATTCTTTCCATCGCAATGAGAACATCTCTGGGTCTGCCGAGAGTATTATTAAAAATATGGGTAACTTCACCTTGAAGGTGTTCCGCATCCACGGTTTCAGGCAGACCTCTCAGCCGTAGGTTATGGCGTCTGCCGCGATTGTCCAAATCTTCCAAGTGGCGATTGACATCTCTTAATTGCCGTGTATGTGTGTCGATCGCCAAGATGTTCGTGACGGATTTTGGATGAATGGAGGGTAGTTGTTTGTTCTACTGCCTGAACTCTGCCCGTAATGGCTTGGATTTCAATTTTCAGATCTGAAATTGCTGCTGTCAGGGTGTCCTTAATGTCCTCATCTATGGATCTGAGATTGCTCAAGCTCGGATGCTGATGAGGAGTGAGGAGAATTCCCTCTTCATTGAATCCAGTGTGAGATGCAGAAGCAGTACCATTAGGGTTAGGAGGATGCTGAGACTGGCTCCGTGAGGTGGGAGCCGGCGCCAAAGTTCCCATCTGTGCCCGGAACATCTCCGGGATGTTCTGACTAGATCTTGCTGGTATCTCACGGGGAGAACGGGACCGGGAGGTCGACGAAGTTCTAGAGGAAGTACCCATCGTTTTTCAGGTGTATGGGGAGCCGGTGACCATCTTTAGAATTCAGATTTCTATCCCTGTCAGCGGAGCTCTGAAATTAAGCGGCCATTCTCTACGAGGTCAAGCCACGCCCCAACAACAACATTTTTTCTAACCCTAAAAGTGGTCTATTCAATATGGACTCCCTCATCAAAGATGAAATATATTGCTGAAGTTGCCCATACTGAAACCATTTTTTGCTATGTTCGGCACCAAGGGCCTCCAATGGGGGGAGTTTATTCTCTTCTAATATTTCTACAATCCTCGTATCATCCCTCCTATGCCAATTTAGAAAGGTCTTGGTTTTTAGTGCAAGTGGGAATTCCGGGTTGCTAAAGAGGGGGGTCATTGGGCCTCTCAATGTAGATCCTATCCCCCTCCTTATCAAATCGTCCCAAACTTTCAAAGTCGACACGACCAAGGAGGGCATATTCCCCTCTCGGGGTCTACATTCCTTCTTAATCCAAGGTAATGATTTCAGTTTTATGTCTGTGACTTCTTCCTCCAATTTTACCCATTGTTTGCAGTCATATTATGGAACCAATCCACAATCCTGGTTATAAATATTGCTTTAAGATACAACGAGATATCTGGGAGAGCCAGTCCTCCATCTTTTTTTGATCTATATAGTGTTTTTCTGTTTATTCTGGCGCTCTTTTTTGCCCAAATAAAACTTCCTATAGCCTTACGAATTTGATTCATTACGGTTCTTGAGGGATATATAGGTATCGTCTGGAATATATAAATGATTTTGGGCAGTATATCCATTTTTACAATATTAATCCTTCCCATCCAGGAAAAGGTCCCTTTATCATAAAGTTGAAGCATCTTTGTAATCTAATGTACGGTATTAATGGGAGATAGTTAAATTCCTGTATCCTATTCATCTCTCTAGGGATAAAAATTCAGAGGTATCTAATTGCCTCCTCCTGCCATTTAAATTAAAAGTTTTTCTTTAGGAGCTCAACCATAGAATTAGACAGAGAAATATTTAAGGCCTCAGATTTATTAAAATTCACCTTAAAATTACTCAGATCTCCAAATCTTTTAAATTCTGCTATTAGATTTGGTATAGTCACCAACGGATTTGGGATGTACAATAACACGTCATCTGCATATACTGACATTTTATATTCTATCTCACCAACCTTAATGCCTTTAATATCATTGTTCTTCCGAATCGCTATTAAGAGGTGTTCCATAACTAATATATACAGAATTGGGGACAATGGACATCCTTGACGAGTTCCATTCCACATCACCCACTCTTCTAACCACTTGAAGACGAAGCCTTTCTGACACTTTTTGTTTACATGAAAAAATATTTTTTTTTGCAAGAAAATTACTTTGAACCCCCAAACATTATATATTTTTTTAAAGCAAAGGCCCTACAGATTAAAATGTTGGGGTTTTTTTTGTTTTTTTTTTCACACAGTATTTGCGCAGCAATTTTTCAAACGCATTTTTTTGGTCAAAAACACACTTTTTTTAAATTTTAATGCACTAAAACACACTATATTGCCCAAATGTTTTTATGAAATAAAAAAGATGGTCTTAGGCCGAATACATGGATACCAAACACGACATGCTTTAAAATTGCGCACAAACGTGCAGTGGCGACAAACTACATACATTTTTAAAAGCCTTTACAGGTTACCACTTTAGATTTACAGAGGAGGTCTACTGCTAAAATTACTTCCCTTGATCTGACCTTCGCGGTGATACCTCATATGCATGGTGCAATTGCTATTTACATTTGATGCCAGACCGACGCTTGCGTTCGCCTTTGCGCGAGAGCAGGGGGGAACAGGGGTGCTTTTTTTTTTCTTTATTATTTTTTTTGCTTTTTTATCTTATTTTTAAACTGTTCCTTTCATTTTATTTTTTAATCATTTTTATTGTTATCTCAGGGAATGTAAATATCCCATATGATAGCAATAGGTAGGGACAGGTACTCTTTTTTGAAAAAATTGGGGTCTATTAGACCCTAGATCTCTCCTCTGCCCTCAAAGCATCTGACCACACCAAGATCGGTGTGACAAAATGCTTTCCCAATTTCCCAATGGCGCCGTTTACATCCGGAAATCTAAGTCATGAAATGCTCGTAGCTTCCTGTTTCTTAGGCCATAGAGATGATTGGAGCCATTCTGGTCTCTGATCAGCTCTATGGTCAGCTGGCTGAATCACCGGCTGCATTCTCGGGTTCCCTGTTGGGACAGGAGAGCCAGAGAAAACCATGGAAGACGGTGGGGGGGTACATTCCCTCCCACTGCTTGTAAAAGCAGTCTAGAGGCTAATTAGCCGCTAGGATTGCTTTTACATGAAAGCCGACCGCTGGCTGAAAAGAATGATACCAAGATGATACCTAAACCTGCAGGTATCCTTCTGGTATAACCACTCAAAGTTCAGCAACATACCAGTACGTTGCTGATCCTTGTTGGGCATATATTGTAATCTTTTTTTATATGCAGCCAGTGGGCTGAATGAAAAAAAGAGATTGATCGGTGGGTATGCCCACCATTAGAATACCTCCCTTCATCCACCCACTTCTAATGATGGGCATTAGGGATGAGCCGAACACCCCCCGGTTCGGTTCACACCAGAACCTGCGAACGGACCGAAAATTTGCACAAACGTTAGAACCCCATTGACGTCTATGGGACTCGAACGTTCGAAATCAAAAGTGCTCATTTTAAAGGCTAATTTGCATGGTATTGTCCTAAAAAGGGTTTGGGGACCCGGGTCCTGCCCCAGGGGACATGTATCAATGCAAAAAAAACTTTTAAAAACGGCTGTTTTTTCGTTAGCAGTGATTTTAATGATGCTTAAAGTAAAAAAAAAAAAAATTTGAAAAATTCCTTTAAATATCGTACCTGGGGTGTGTCTATAGCATGCCTGTAAAGTGGCGCATGTTTCCCGTGTTTAGAACAGTCCCTGCACAAAATGTCATTTTTAAAGGAAAAAATCTCATTTAAAACTACTTGCGGGTTTAATGTAATGTTGGGTCCTGGCAATATGGATATTAAGGGGAACCCCGCACCCAAATTAAAATAAGGAAAGGTGTGGGGCCACCAGGTCCTATATACTCTGAACAGCAGTATACAGGCGGTGCAAACAAGACAGGGACTGTAGGTTTGTTGTTCATTAGAATCTGTTTGTAATTTTGAACGGGTACATTTTTAACGTGTTTAGCTCCAGCCAAAAAAACTTTTTTAAGCTTTTTGGAAAACATAGGGAAGGGTTATCACCCCTGTGACATTTGTTTTGCTGTCTGTCCTCCTCTTCAGAAGATTTCACCTCACTTTTTGTCCCAATGACAAATGTTTTTTGAAAATTTGGGGTTTTTTGTGGAACAAGGATTGGAACGCATCAGTGGAAAGGAGAAATGTTTTTCCCATATTAACTCTTATAGGAGAGAATTTCCTTTGCTAGGGGTAGATTTCATCTCACTTCCTGTTGTCTCCTTCCGTTTGCAAGTAGGAGTCGTTTGTAAGTTAGAGGTTTGAAAGTAGGGGCCTGCCCTATATACTCTGCAGAAATTTGGGCCTTAGGTGTTGTTGTGGTCTCAACACTGTAAGCCCTCACAGGGCCCTGCTGTGAAATATTAGATCAAGAATTGTAATTACATGCCCCTGTTGAACAAGGGCAGAAAAATTGGGCCTTTGGTGGTGGTGGTGGTGGTGCCACAACACTGTAAGTCCTCACTCGCTCTTGGTGGGTGCAGAAATGGGCCCTGCTGTGAAATATTAGATCAAGAATTGTAATTCCATGCCCCTGTTGAACAAGGGCAGAAAAATTGGGCCTTTGGTGGTGGTGGTGGTGCTGCCACAACACTGTAAGTCCTCACTCGCTCTTGGTGGGTGCAGAAATGGGCCCTGCTGTGAAATATTAGATCAAGAATTGTAATTCCATGCCCCTGTTGAACAAGGGCAGAAAAATTGGGCCTTTGGTGGTGGTGGTGGTGCTGGTGCCACAACACTGTAAGTCCTCACTCACTCTTGGTGGGTGCAGAAATGGGCCCTGCTGTGAAATATTAGATCAAGAATTGTAATTACATGCCCCTGTTGAACAAGGGCAGAAAAATTGGGCCTTTGGTGGTGGTGCTGGTGCCACAACACTAAGTCCTCACTCGCTCTTGGTGGGTGCAGAAATGGGCCCTGCTGTGAAATATTACATCAAGAATTGTAATTACATGTCCCTGTTGAACAGGGGCTGAAAAATTGGGCCTTAGGCACTGGTGCTGGTGCCACAACACTGCAACCCCTCACAGACACTCTAGTTGGAATGCAGGAATGAGCCCTGCTGCAAAGTATTGCATCAAAAATTGTAATTACACGCCCCTGTTAAACTGGGGCTGAAAAATTGGGCCTTAGGCACTGGTGCTGGTGCCACAACACTGCAACCCCTCACAGATACTCTAGTTGAAACGCAGAAACGAGCCCTGCTGCAAAGTATTGCATCAAAAATTGTAATTACACGCCCCTGTTAAACAGGGGCTGAAAAATTGGGCCTTAGGCACTGGTGCTTATGCCACAACACTGCAACCCCTCACAGATACTCTAGTTGTAACGCAGAAACGAGCCCTGCTGCATAGTATTGCATAAAAAATTGTAATTACACGCTCCTGTTAAACAGGGGCTGAAAAATTGGGCCTTAGGCACTGGTGGTGGCGTCCAGAACCAAAAATGTTCTTACAAGCTATCAGCGTGATCATTGAGGAGGAAGAGGATAATTACTCAGGGATAGTCACTCAGCATCAGCATAGGCAGTCTTTGAAGGGATCTGAGATTTCAAAAAAAATTATTCGGTTACATCAGCATCAGGTGCTTGGTAGCTGGTGGTGATCCAAGACTGATTCATTTTTATGAAGGTCAGTCGATCGACCGAGTCGGTGGACAGACACACCCTGTGATCGGCTAAAAAACCTCCAGCAGCACTGAATGTGCGTTCCGAAAGAACGCTGGATGCAGGACAGGCCAGTAGCTCAATTGCATACTGTGCAAGCTCAGGCCAGTGATCCATCCTCAAGACCCAGTAACCCAGAGAATTTTCGGTGGGAAAGGTGTCCAAGTCAGATCTTGCCCCTAGGTATTCCTGCACCATGTAAAACAGACGCTGGCGATGGTTGCTGGAACCGATCATACCTTGGGGCTGCTTACCAAAAAATTGTCTGAACACATGGGTCAGACAGCCACCTTCTCCCCCTGTCCTTCTTTGACTGACCGAAGCCTCAGCAACATGTTGTCCAGAAACAGGAGTTTGTAACCTCCCAGTCTCTGGGAACGCGTTGCACAGACCTTTCTGCAAGGCCTCCCGAAGATGTTTCATCCTCTGCTCCCTTTGTGATGGCAATATAAGGTATGCAACCTTACCCTTGTAACGTGGATCAAGGAGGGTTGCCAGCCAGTATTGGTCCTTCTCCTTGATACCACGAATTCGAGGATCCTTACGCAGGCTTTGCAGGATCAGGGAGGCCATGCAGCGTAGGTTTGCTGAGGCATTCGGTCCGGAGTCCTCTGGGTCACTAAGGACGACATGGTCCGCAGCCACCTCCTCCCAGCCACGTACAAGTCCATGTGTTTCTTGGGACTGATCTCTTAAAGACTGCTGCTGATGCTGAGTGCCAGGCTCCACCTCCATACTGACACAATCTTCCTCCTCCTCCTCCTCCTCCTCGTCCTCCCCCAGTGTGATCGGCGGGCACGCAGGAACACTGTCTGGATAAAGGGGGCCCTGAGAGCTAAGGAAGTCCTCCTCTTCCTGCCTCTGTTCTGCCTCAAGTGCCCTGTCCATTAGCCGCAGCGTGTGCTCCAACAGGTGGACAAGGGGGACAGTGTCACTGATGCATGCACTGTCAATGCTCACCATCCTCGTGGCCTCCTCAAATGGTGACAGGACAGTGCATGCATCCCTGATCATGGCCCACTGGCGTGGGGAAAAAAACCAAGCTCCCCTGACCCTGTCCTGGTGCCATAGTCGCACAGGTACTCATTGATGGCCCTCTGCTGCGTGTGCAGCCACTGCAGCATGGCCAACGTTGAGTTCCACCTGGTGGGCATGTCACAGATTAGGCGGTTCTTGGGCAGGTTAAACTATTTTTGGAGGTCCCCCAGCCGAGCACTGGCATTATATGACCGGCGGAAATGCACACAGACTTTCCTGGCCTGCCTCAGGACATCCTGTAAGCCCGGGTACCTGCCCAAGAACCGCTGCACCACCAAGTTAAGGACGTGAGCCAAACAGGGCACATGGGTCATTTTTCCCTGTCGGAGGGCAGAGAGGAGGTTGGTGCCATTGTCGCAAACCACCATTCCTGCCTTAAGTTGGCGTGGCGTCAATCACCTCTGAACCTGCCCCTGCAGAGCTGACAGAACCTCTATCCCAGTGTGGCTCCTGTCCCCCAAGCACACCAGCTCAAGCACTGCATGGCATCTTTTGGCCTGCGTACTTGCGTAGCCCCTTGAACGGCTACGGAGCACCGCTGGTTCCGAGGACAAAGCACAGGAAGAGGCCATGGAGGAAGAAGAAGAGGAGGGGGTGGAGGAGAGAGGTGTGTCACAATCATTAGCATTTTGGAGGCGTGGTGGCGGAACAACCTCCAACACTACTGCACCTTGTCCTGCATCCTTCCCAGCTGCCAGCAGAGTCACCCAATGCGCCGTGAAACTAAGGTAACGTCCCTCCTGTCCATGCCTGCTGGACCATGAATCAGCGGTAATATGCACCTTACCGCTGACCGCCCTGTCCAGCGAGGCATGGACATTGCCTTCCACATGCCGGTAGAGAGCCGGAATCGCCTTCTTTGGTGTGGGTCTTTTAGATACGCTTGCCAACGAACTGCATGGCAGGTCAACATATGTCTGGTCAAGCATGTGGTACCCAAGCGGGAGATGTTTTGGCCACGCGAGATACGCTTGAGACATATGTTGCAAATAGCAGCGGTGCAATCTGATGCACTTGTCTCAAAAAAGGCCCACACCAAAGAACTTTTTGAATAATGCGCAGAGACTGCAGTGCCCTGCACATGTGGAGCTTTGGGGTGTGATGCAGTCAATGTGCTGCCCTTAGGCTGGCCCCTGGAGGGCATCCTGCCTCATTGGTGATGTACCGCCTCCTCCTCCTCTCTCCTATCAGGCACCCACGTTGAGTCAGTGACCTCATTATCCCCTCCCTCCTCATCACTGGAGCAAACCTGGCAGTATGCTGCAGCAGGGGGAGCATGACTGCCAGATTGCTGTCCTTCTTGGGCACCCTCTCTGTCCATGCTCATGTTACTGCCTTCATCAAGCTCAGTATCATCATCAGAGCCTTCCAAACGCTGGGCATCCTCCTGGAGCATGTACCCAACACTGTGGTCAAACAGTTCGAGGGACTTCTCAGGTGGACATGGTGGGGCTAGGGAAGGAGTCACTGATGACATTGAGCCGAGGGAAGAGGCCGCTGCTTTGCCAGACAAAGTACCCTGGGCATGGGTGAGAGAGGATGAGGAGGATGAGGATGGCTTGGTCATCCACTCGACCAAGTCTTCCGCATGTTGTGGCTCAACACGGCCAGCTGCCGAAAAAAAGGCCAAGCGTGTCCCACGGCCACGTACTGATGAGGATGCACTGTCTCCACGACCAGCACTAGACACAGAGCCTGCTTGCCCTCTCTTATTGGCTTGTGACTGTCTGCCTCTCCTTCTTGGCCTTCCAGACATACTAATGGCCTGTAGCTGCACTAAGCTGGGATATATATATATATATATGTATATATATATGTATATATATATATATGTATATATATATATATATGTATATATATATATATATATACTGATACTGCAGCTAGCAAAATCAACTGCCTGCCTTTAGTTTGAGAACACCACCAACCTTCTACAGGTAGCTTTAGCTGAACACTGTGCAGAGCTCGAAAAAAACTAACTTGTAGCTTTTTTAGCTGCCTGCGGTAGTGATAGGATCAGGAAAACACCACCAACCTTTTGCAGGTAGCTTTAGCTGAACACTGTGCAGAGCTCGAAAAAAAATAACTTGTAGGTTTAGCTGAACACTGTGAGGAGGACGCACCACACTAACTTGTAGATTTAGCTGAACACTGTGAGCAGGACGCACTGCACTAACTTGTAGCTTTAGATGAACACTGTGCAGAGGTCTCACTACACTAACTTGTAGTTTTAGCTGAACACTGTGAGCAGGACGCACCGCACTAACTTGTAGTTTTAGCTGAACACTGTGAGCAGGACGCACCCCACTAACTTGTAGTTTTAGCTGAACACTGTGAGCAGGACGCACCGCACTAACTTGTAGTTTTAGCTGAACACTGTATGCAGGACGCACTGCACTAACTTGTAGCTTTAGATGAACACTGTTCAGAGGTCTCACTACAGTAACTTGTAGTTTTAGCTGAACACTGTGAGCAGGACACACCGCACTAACTTGTAGTTTTAGCCGAACACTGTATGCAGGACGCACCCCACTAACTTGTAGCTTTAGATGAACACTGTGAGCAGGACGCACTGCACTAACTTGTAGCTTTAGATGAACACTGTGAGCAGGATGCACTGCACTAACTTGTAGCTTTAGATGAACACTGTGCAGAGGTCTCACTACACTAACTTGTAGTTTTTGCTGAACACTGTGAGCAGGACGCACCACACTAACTTGTAGTTTTAGCTGAACACTGTGAGCAGGACGCACCGCACTAACTTGTAGTTTTAGCTGAACACTGTGAGCAGGACGCACCCCACTAACTTGTAGTTTTAGCTGAACACTGTGAGCAGGATGAACCCCACTAACTTGTAGTTTTAGCTGAACACTGTGAGCAGGACGCACCGCACTAACTTGTAGTTTTAGCTGAACACTGTGAGCAGGACACACAGCACTAACTTGTAGCTTTAGATGAACACTGTGCAGAGGTCTCACGACACTAACTTGTAGTTTTAGCTGAACACTGTGAGCAGGAAGCACTACACTAACTTGTAGTTTTAGCTGAACACTGTGAGCAGGACGCACCGCACTAACTTGTAGTTTTAGCTGAACACTGTGAGCAGGACGCACCCCACTAACTTGTAGTTTTAGCTGAACACTGTGAGCAGGACGCACCGCACTAACTTGTAGTTTTAGCTGAACACTGTATGCAGGACGCACTGCACTAACTTGTAGCTTTAGATGAACACTGTTCAGAGGTCTCACTACAGTAACTTGTAGTTTTAGCTGAACACTGTGAGCAGGACACACCGCACTAACTTGTAGTTTTAGCCGAACACTGTATGCAGGACGCACCCCACTAACTTGTAGCTTTAGATGAACACTGTGAGCAGGACGCACTGCACTAACTTGTAGCTTTAGATGAACACTGTGAGCAGGATGCACTGCACTAACTTGTAGCTTTAGATGAACACTGTGCAGAGGTCTCACTACACTAACTTGTAGTTTTTGCTGAACACTGTGAGCAGGACGCACCACACTAACTTGTAGTTTTAGCTGAACACTGTGAGCAGGACGCACCGCACTAACTTGTAGTTTTAGCTGAACACTGTGAGCAGGACGCACCCCACTAACTTGTAGTTTTAGCTGAACACTGTGAGCAGGATGAACCCCACTAACTTGTAGTTTTAGCTGAACACTGTGAGCAGGACGCACCGCACTAACTTGTAGTTTTAGCTGAACACTGTGAGCAGGACACACAGCACTAACTTGTAGCTTTTGATGAACACTGTGCAGAGGTCTCACTACACTAACTTGTAGTTTTAGCTGAACACTGTGAGCAGGAAGCACTACACTAACTTGTAGTTTTAGCTGAACACTGTGAGCAGGACGCACCGCACTAACTTGTAGTTTTAGCTGAACACTGTGAACAGGACGCACTGCACTAACTTGTAGCTTTAGATGAACACTGTGAGCAGGACGCACTGCACTAACTTGTAGCTTTAGATTAAAACTGTGAGCAGGATGCACTGCACTAACTTGTAGTTTTAGCTGAACACTGTGAGCAGGATGCACCGCACTAACTTGTAGTTTTAGCTGAACACTGTGAGCAGGACTCACCGCACTATCTTGTAGCATTAGATGAACACTGTTCAGAGGTCTCACTACACTAACTTGTAGTTTTAGCTGAACACTGTGAGCAGGACGCACTGCACTAACTTGTAGTTTTAGCCGAACACTGTATGCAGGACGCACCCCACTAACTTGTAGCTTTAGATGAACACTGTGAGCAGGACGCACTGCACTAACTTGTAGCTTTAGATGAACACTGTGCAGAGGTCTCACTACACTAACTTGTAGTTTTAGCTGAACACTGTGAGCTGGACGCACCGCACTAACTTGTAGTTTTAGCTGAACACTGTGAGCAGGACGCACCCCACTAACTTGTAGTTTTAGCTGAACACTGTGAGCAGGACGCACCGCACTAACTTGTAGTTTTAGCTGAACACTGTGAGCAGGACGCACCGCACTAACTTGTAGTTTTAGCTGAACACTGTGAGCAGGACGCACCCCACTAACTTGTAGTTTTAGCTGAACACTGTGAGCAGGATGCACCGCACTAACTTGTAGTTTTAGCTGCACACTGTGAGCAGGACGCACCGCACTAACTTGTAGTTTTAGCTGAACACTGTGAGCAGGACGCACCCCACTAACTTGTAGTTTTAGCTGAACACTGTGAGCAGGACGCACCGCACTAACTTGTAGTTTTAGCTGAACACTGTGAGCAGGACGCACCGCACTAACTTGTAGTTTTAGCTGAACACTGTGAGCAGGACGCACTGCACTAACTTGTAGCTTTAGATGAACACTGTGAGCAGGACGCACTGCACTAACTTGTAGCTTTAGATGAACACTGTGCAGAGGTCTCACTACACTAACTTGTAGTTTTAGCTGAACACTGTGAGCTGGTCGCACCGCACTAACTTGTAGTTTTAGCTGAACACTGTGAGCAGGACGCACCCCACTAACTTGTAGTTTTAGCTGAACACTGTGAGCAGGACGCACCGCACTAACTTGTAGTTTTAGCTGAACACTGTGAGCAGGACGCACCGCACTAACTTGTAGTTTTAGCTGAACACTGTGAGCAGGACGCACCGCACTAACTTGTAGTTTTAGCTGAACACTGTGAGCAGGACGCATTGCACTAACTTGTAGCTTTAGATGAACACTGTGCAGGGGTCTCACTACACTAACTTGTAGTTTTAGCTGAACACTGTGAGCAGGACGCATTGCACTAACTTGTAGTTTTAGCTGAACACTGTGAGCAGGACGCACCCCACTAACTTGTAGTTTTAGCTGAACACTGTGAGCAGGACGCACCGCACTAACTTGTAGTTTTAGCTGAACACTGTGAGCAGGACGCACCGCACTAACTTGTAGTTTTAGCTGAACACTGTGAGCAGGACGCACCCCACTAACTTGTAGTTTTAGCTGAACACTGTGAGCAGGACGCACGGCACTAACTTGTAGTTTTAGCTGAACACTGTGAGCAGGACGCACTGCACTAACTTGTAGCTTTAGATGATCACTGTGCAGAGGTCTCACTACACTAACTTGTAGTTTTAGCTGAACACTGTGAGCAGGACGAACCGCACTAACTTGTAGTTTTAGCTGAACACTGCGAGCAGGATGCACCGCACTAACTTGTAGTTTTAGCTGAACACTGTGAGCAGGACGCACCCCACTAACTTGTAGTTTTAGCTGAACACTGTGAGCAGGACGCACCGCACTAACTTGTAGTTTTAGCTGAACACTGTGAGCAGGACGCACTGCACTAACTTGTAGCTTTAGATGAACACTGTGCAGAGGTCTCACTACACTAACTTGTAGCTTTAGATGATCACTGTGCAGAGGTCTCACTACACTAACTTGTAGCTTTAGATGAACACTGTGCAGAGGTCTCACTACACTAACTTGTAGTTTTAGCTGAACACTGTGAGCAGGACGAACCGCACTAACTTGTAGTTTTAGCTGAACACTGTGAGCAGGAAGCACCCCACTAACTTGTAGTTTTAGCTGAACACTGTGAGCAGGACGCACCGCACTAACTTGTAGTTTTAGCTGAACACTGTGAGCAGGACGCACCGCACTAACTTGTAGTTTTAGCTGAACACTGTGAGCAGGACGCACCCCACTAACTTGTAGTTTTAGCTGAACACTGTGAGCAGGATGCACCGCACTAACTTGTAGTTTTAGCTGCACACTGTGAGCAGGACGCACCGCACTAACTTGTAGTTTTAGCTGAACACTGCGAGCAGGACGCACCCCACTAACTTGTAGTTTTAGCTGAACACTGTGAGCAGGACGCACCGCACTAACTTGTAGTTTTAGCTGAACACTGTGAGCAGGACGCACCGCACTAACTTGTAGTTTTAGCTGAACACTGTGAGCAGGACGCACTGCACTAACTTGTAGCTTTAGATGAACACTGTGAGCAGGACGCACTGCACTAACTTGTAGCTTTAGATGATCACTGTGCAGAGGTCTCACTACACTAACTTGTAGCTTTAGATGAACACTGTGCAGAGGTCTCACTACACTAACTTGTAGTTTTAGCTGAACACTGTGAGCAGGACGAACCGCAATAACTTGTAGTTTTAGCTGAACACTGCGAGCAGGATGCACCGCACTAACTTGTAGTTTTAGCTGAACACTGTGAGCAGGACGCACCCCACTAACTTGTAGTTTTAGCTGAACACTGTGAGCAGGACGCACCGCACTAACTTGTAGTTTTAGCTGAACACTGTGAGCAGGACGCACTGCACTAACTTGTAGCTTTAGATGAACACTGTGCAGAGGTCTCACTACACTAATTGTAGCTTTAGATGAACACTGTGCAGAGGTCTCACTACACTAACTTGTAGTTTTAGCTGAACACTGTGAGCAGGACGCACCGCACTAACTTGTAGTTTTAGCTGAACACTGTGAGCAGGACGCACCCCACTAACTTGTAGTTTTAGCTGAACACTGTGAGCAGGACGCACCGCACTAACTTGTAGTTTTAGCTGAACACTGTGAGCAGGACGCACTGCACTACCTTGCAGCTTTAGATGATCACTGTGCAGAGGTCTCACTACACTAACTTGTAGCTTTAGATGAACACTGTGCAGAGGTCTCTCTACACTAACTTGTAGTTTTAGCTGAACACTGTGAGCAGGACGCACCCCACTAACTTGAAGTTTTAGCTGAACACTGTGAGCAGGATGCACCGCACTAACTTGTAGCTTTAGATGAACACTGTGAGCAGGACGCACTGCACTAACTTGTAGCTTTACATGAACACTGTGCAGAGGTCTCACTACACTAACTTGTCGTTTTAGCTGAACACTGTGAGCAGGATGCACCGCACTAACTTGTAGTTTTAGCTGAACACTGAGCAGGACGCACCCCACTAACTTGTAGTTTTAGCTGAACATTGTGAGCAGGACCTACCCCACTAACTTGTAGTTTTAGCTGAACACTGTGAGCAGGACGCACCGCACTAACTTGTAGTTTTAGCTGAACACTGTGAGCAGGACGCACTGCACTAACTTGTAGCTTTAGATGAACACTGTGCAGAAGTCTCACTACACTAACTTGCAGTTTTAGCTGAACACTGTGAGCAGGACGCACCGCACTAACTTGTAGTTTTAGCTTAACACTGAGCAGGATGCACCCCACTAACTTGTAGTTTTAGCTGAACACTGTGAGCAGGACGCACCGCACTAACTTGTAGTTTTAGCTGAACACTGTGAGCAGGACACACTGCACTAACTTGTAGTTTTAGCTGAACACTGTGAGCAGGACGCACCCCACTAACTTGTAGTTTTAGCTAAACACTCTGAGCAGGACGCACCGTACTAACTTGTAGTTTTAGCTGAACACTGTGAGCAGGACGCACTGCACTAACTGTAAATAGTCTAGCTGCCTGACTGTGGTACTAATAGGATCAAAAGAACACCAGCAATTTTCTTCAGGTAGTTGTAAATACTGTAACAAGACAAGCCTGCCTTTCAGTAAGAAGATAACAGGAACGGATCTAGCTAAACTGAATACAGTATATATATATATATATATATATATATATATATATGCAACACCTGGGATGCATATATATACACAATACACTGTAAGTGCAGCTAACTCACCGATTGTCCTGCCTAATCTAGCTAACTCAAATGAAATGACACTGTCTCTCTGTCTATCTATCTCTCTTTCAACGCCGGAACACACACTACACAGGGCCACCGTGCAGGCCGCCTTATATAGTGTGGGGTGTGTTCTAAACCCCCTGAGCCATAATTGGCCAAAGCCACCCTGGCTTTGGCCAATTACAGCTCTCTCTACTGACGGCGCTGTGAATGGCCAAGCATGCGGGTCATGCTTGGCCAATCATCAGCCAGCAATGCACTGCGATGCCGCAGTGAATTATGGGCTGTGACGCTCCACACGAATTTGGCACGAACGGCCCATAACGTTCGGAATTCGGCGAACGACCGAACAGCCAATGTTCGAGTCGAACATGGGTTCGACTCGAACACGAAGCTCATCTCTAATGGGCATACATGCACCATTTATATATGCCGAAGCATGGGGGCATATATGCCGAAGCATGGGGGCTCCTCCGCCCCTGCTGCCCCCATGCTTCGGTATATATATGCTCTTTTTTTTAACTGTGGTGGTGAAATCACCTCTGACAGTGCTGGAGTCACGGCTTTATGTATCGTGGGAGCAAACGCTGTTGCTGTCAAGATAAATAAATCCGCGCTGCAACTGAATGGCGTACCTGCTAAGCAAATGATGGTTAACAATAAAACAAAGTAACATTACAGTATAACAGTAAGACTTACCATACCTTCAAAGCAAATACAAAAAAACATAGTAAAAAATAAAACATTTTTCAATGCAACCTGTGCCTAAAATACATATATGTCAAAGCATGGGGGCATCCTTCCGCAAAAGGTAGGAGCAAATCGCTCCTCCGCCCCTGCTGCCCCCATGCTTCAGCATATATGCTGAAGTATGTAACTGTGGTGGTGAAATCACCTCTGACAGCGCTGGAGTCATGGCTTTATGTATCGTGGGAGCAAACGCTGTTGCTGTCAAGATAATTAAATCCGCACTGCAGCTGAATTGCGTACCTGAAAACAAAAACAATAAAACACAAGTGCATGAACCGCAAAATCTGCTCGTATCGTGCCCTGGCCATGGAAGCAGAGAACAGGGCATATGGTGAATTGGGTCAGTGGACCAATATGACCGCAACTCACTCTTTTTGGTTATGCCCATGAGGAGGGAAAGGCCCAGAAGATCTTAAATTCGGAAAACGTAATTGGTTTCCAATCTCTGGCAAGGGATGACTGGGGAATAGTGGCGATGTGTTGACCAGCGTACAAATTGCTTTGGTCCACAATAGATCTATAGAGATCTTCGGTGAAAAACAGCGAATAAAAATCAAGTGGCATAAAATCAACTGTTTCCACCTGAATGCCAGGTTAGCCAGTGAATGGGAGAAGTACGGGTGCTGCAGAAGTGGTGGGTTCCCAATTAGGATTGGCGAATGCGGCAGGAAGGGCACTATGGGCATGACGGGCCTGTGTTCATCTTCTTGGTGGCAGCGGGACACTAATTGTGCTTGCCACCTCGTCAGCTTTAACTGCACCTATGGGACTCGCCACGTCACCAAGTGTTACTGCAGTGCTGGATGTACGACCAGGGTGTACTAGGCCGCTGGTGCTTGCCAGTTCACCAGAAGGAATAGCGGCAGTAGTACTGCTCTGCTCCATACGAGAGCCCTGTGGTTCTTGCACTTCAACAGCAGAAGAAGAAGTTCGGGGTCTGGTACGCCTGACCTTGGCAGGGACCACAACTCCGTCATCAGAGCTATCTGTCATGGAGCCGCTGCTGTCTACAGGTTCGTATTTTGAGCCTGAATCTGACAGATGAGTGACTTCCTCTTCACTATCTGTCATGCTCAGAAACGTGTAGGCCTCTTCACTAGTGTACGTTGGATTTGCCATTTTGGGCTCTAAATTTAGTGATACACTAGTGAGACTCACAGGCAAAAAAGCACCTGACTGTTGGCGACTGTATCAAAACGCTACCAAAAAACTGTTAGCGATCGCAGGGATCAGGCCTGACTCTGCGAACGCAGCAGTTATGTGTTTAGTGTTTTGTAAGTGACAGTGATCGATCAATACTGCACTTGGGTGGGCAGGGCTGGGCCGAGGGGCAAAACACAGGTGCTAGCAGGTATCTGGGATGATCCCGCTAACACTGCGTTTTTGGGGACCCTAAACTGCTGGGGACGCTAGTATAGATCTGATCGGATCAGATATTGATCCGTTCAGATACTGTACCACTAAGGGAGGTGTATGCTGCGTGCGTGGGTGTTAGCGGTAATGGCACTAACCTGACGCTGCCTGGGGCGACGCAGACCCTAAAACTTAACTTATATCACCGCTGGGGAATTAGGGGGTTAAACCTTTATTAGGTAATAAAGGGCGGGTGCCCTGAAACTATGATAAACAAACTAACTAACCAGCGTCACCCGTAACACTTATACGGTAATCACTGGTGAAAGGGTTAACTAGGGGGCAATCAGGGGGTTAAAACCTTTATTAGGTAGTATATGGGGGTCCCTGACGCTATAAAAAGCTGACGACGAACCTATATACTTACCTCCCTAACTAGCGTCACCTGTGACACTAATACAGCAATCAAAAAAACAATCGCTTAGTGACACTGGCGACGGGGGGTGATCACGGGGTTAAAACTTTATTGGGGGGGTTAGGGGGTACCCTAGACCTAAAGAGGCCTACCACTAACTGCCCTACCACTTATAACTGTCACAAACTGACACCAATGCAATAATCAGAAAAAAAAATGCTATTAGTGTCACTGTGACAGGGGGTACGGGGGGGGTGACTGGGGGGTGATGGGGGGTGAAAAGTGTGGCTGCATGTTCTACTGTAAGTGTTGTGTTTGTGCAACTCACAATGTCTTCTTTCCTCGGCGCCGGAACGAAAAGACCGGCTCGAGGAGAGGACATCACTTCCTCAGCTTCTGTTTACATTACAGAAGCCGAGGAAGCATTTCATTCGCCAAGAGCGATCGCGAGGGGGTGGCCATGAATAAGTGGCCTCACCCTCACCTCGGATCGCTCCTGAGGAGAATCCGACCGCCGCAGGCACCGGGGGGAGTCCGATCGGACCCCCCGCCCGCAGGCAGGCAGGGACATACAGGTAAGCCCTTATGCCTGCCCGCGCCATTGTGCTGCCGTACATCGGCGTGCGGCAGTCGGCAACTGTTTAAGCGTAGAAACTGATATATATATATATATATATATATATTTTAGGTATATAAAGCATGTATTGGAATAGACATTTCACCATGATCACATTTCTTAATCACATCCATTACAAGAAAAGAGCCCATCGCGCCCTTCTGGGAGAAAGGCGTTTAGCCTCAGACAAGAATGCGAGATTCTTATGGTCAGTAAGAATGAGAATCGGCACAGTGGTACCTTCGAGGAGATATCTCCACTCTTTCAGGACTAAAATCATCGCTAACAGCTCTCTGTCACCAATCTCATAATTGCACTCCGTAGGTGACAATTTCTTGAAAAAGTAGCCGCCAGAATGCATCTCAGAGGTAGGATGTTGAGACAGAAGGGCACCACCTCCAGTCTCAGAAGCATCAACCTCAAGGATAAAAGGTAACGTAGGATCAGGATGTGCCAACACAGGAGCAGAAACAAAGGCAGCCTTGAGACTCTTAAAGGCCTTAATTGACTCCAGAGACTGTGTGAGTTAGTGTCCTTTCTGGTCATATCAGTCAGGGGCTTGATCAGAGACGAGAAGTTACAAATAAACTTATAATAATAGTTGGCAAATCCAAGAAAACACTGCAAAGGACATCCACCCACGGGTTGGGGCCACTGTAGGACTGCTGAAAGTTTCTCTGGGTCCATCAAAAAACCAGCAGTGGAAATTAAATAACCCAGAAATTTAACCTGTTCACAATGGAATTCGCACTTCTCCAATTTACAATAGAGATTGTTCTCTCTTAGTTTCTGAAGCACACGACAGACATCTGTGTGGTGGCTCTCCAGGGACTTGGAAAATATGAGGATATCGTCAAGATAAACCACCACGCACAACTGCAACAAATCTCTGGGCACATTGTTAATAAATTCCTGGAAAACCTCCAGGGCGTTACAAAGGCCAAAAGGCATTACGAGGTACGCATAATGGCCTGTTCTGGTATTAAACACAGTTTTTCACTTGTCGCCCTCCTTAATCCTCGCGAGATTGTATGCCCCTCTCAAATCAAGCTTCGTGAAAACTGTTGCTCCCTTGAGGCAGTCAAATGACTCCGTAATAAGCGGAATCAGATAAGCATTCTTAATCGTGAAACAATTGAGACCCCTATAATCAATACAAGGTCTCAGTTCACCACTCTTCTTCTTCACAAAAAAGAAACCAGCACCAGCAGGGGATGAGGATTTGCGGATGAAACCTTGAGAAAGTGCGTCTGCAACATACTCCTCCATGGCCGTATCCTCCAAGACCGACAAAGGGTAAATCCGTCCACGAGGGGGTATGGCGCCAGGTTGAAGGTCAATTGCGAAATCATACGACCTGTGTGGAGGCAAACTACCGGCTTGACCTTTGTCAAAGACATCGCTATAATCACGGTACTCCTCCGGCAGGGAGGAAAGTGAAGAGGGGTTGTGCCTCTGTAACCAAGGTAACCAATAACCAGCAGAAACTTAGGTAAGGAAATAACTTGGAATTGGATTATCTCATGGTGAAGAGCCCCTATGGCCATGGACAACGGAACAGTCTCATGAATCGCATGGGCAGGCTGTAGAGGTCTCCCGTCAAGAGCCTCAATGGTAAGTGGAGTGTCATGCAGATGCAGTGGAATCGAGTGCTTCAATACAAAGGCAGCATCAATGAATAGGCCTGCAGCCCCAGAGTCGATTAGAGCCTGTATCTTGGCGGACGACTCAGCTCAAGAAAGGGTAACCGAAACCAGGGGCTTATCCTTCGGGATAACTGGGGATGAAACAATGCCGCCTAAGGTCTGTCTGTGACAGGACCTCAAGATTCGGGCGTTCCTTTGACGGGTAGGACTAGTCTTCAAAAAGTGACCTGCCTGGCTACAATAAAGGCACAATCTCTCCCTCCTCCTAGGGGTTCTCTCATCCACAGAGAGACGCGTGAAGCCCAAGTGCAGGGGTTCATCTTCACAGACTGGCTCTGTACCAGGAGGCATGGGAGGTGAGGGAGGCAAGGGTGGGACTGCAAAGTTTGGAGACAAATGAACAGGAGGCTTCCACAAGCGCTCCTTAAAAGGGAGTTTTTCTCTGAGCCTGGAGTCAACAAGGATGGCAAACTTGATCAACTTCTCCAGCTCAGTGGGTATAGAGAGAAGAGAAGAAGATGAAGAGAAGAGCGGGAGCCTCCGTCCATGCCATGGATGCGGAGCGTCCCGAGGAGAAGAAGGGAAGAAGACACCGCGGAGGAGATGCTGGATGAGAACACCGGAGGAAGAACCAGAAGAACCAGAAGAAGAAGAAGAAGATGATGAAGGAAGATAGAAGAAAGAAGAAAGAAGAAGCATTTAAATAAAGGAATTGTCAAAAACTGTCTCTTGTCATTTTTAAATGGTAGGAAGTACCCCCTTACCATTTCACACAGGGGGGAGGGCCGGGATCTGGGGGTCCCCTTGTTAAAGGGGCTTCCAGATTCCGATAAGCCCCCCGCCCGCAGACCCCCACAACCACCGGCCAGGGTTGTGGGGATGAGGCCCTTATCCTCATCAACATGGGGACAAGGTGTTTTGGGGGGCTACCCCAAAGCACCCTCCCAATGTTGAGGGCATGTGGCCTGGTATGGTTCAGGAGGGGGGGCGCTCTCTCGTCCCCCCCTCTTTTCCTGCGTCCTTTCAGGTTGCATGCTCGGATAAGGGCCTGGTATGGAATTTAGGGGGACCCCCCACGTCATTTTTTTTTTTTATTTTGGTTCGGAGTTCCCCTGTGGGGAATTCCCATGCTGTTTTTATCAATGAACTTCTATGTGTATTGTCGGACCGGCAATGCATTAATAGCCACAAGTAGTTTTAAATGACTTTTTTTCCTTTGAAATGTCATTTTGCTGTCAGACTGTTCTAAACACGGGAAACATGCGCCCCTTTACAGGCATACTATAGACACCCCCCAGCTACGAAATTTAAAGGGATATTACACTTTTATTGTTTCACTTTAAGCATTATTAAAATCACTGCTCCCGAAAAAACGGCCGTTTTTAAAACTTTTTTTTGCATTGATACATGTCCCCTGGGGCAGGACCCAGGTCCCCAAACACTTTTTATGACAATACCATGCATATAAGCCTTTAAAATTAGCACTTTTGATTTCTCCCATAGACTTTTAAAGGGTGTTCCGCGGCATTCGAATTTACCGCAAACACCCCAAATTGTTCGCTGTTCAGCAAACTTGCGAACAGCCCATGTTCGAGTCGAACATGAGTTCGACTCAAACTCGAAGCTAATCCCTACTAGCCATCTATTTGTGATGTGATCATGGTTTGGAGGACCAGGAAAAGGACTTGTATCAGTTTTTAGCACAACTCAAAAATAATGTTAGAACAGTGGGGTTGATTTACCAAAACTGGAGCGTGCAAAATCTGGTGCAGCTTTGCATAGAAACCAATCAGCTTCCAGGTTTTTTGTCAAAGCTTAATTGAACAAGCTGAAGTTAGAAGCTGATTGTCTACCATGCACAGCTGCACCAGATTTTTCACTCTCTAGGTTTAGTAGCTCAACCTCATTGTGTTAAATTAACATATGCATACTATTGTCAATATTTTGGATGTAGAACTACCTATGTCAAGGAAGACAGTTTGGAAATGAGGTCTTTTTTTAAAGTTACAAATAGGAATAACTTTATAACCTTATCCAGCTGCCACTATCCCCAATCGTTATCTGATGTAGTGTACCTAGGGGACAGTTCTTGAGAATGAAGAGCAATTGTATGAAAGATGGGTATTATTTAAAGCAATCAGACATTTTAAAGAAGTGATTACTCCAAAAAATTATAAGGTATTAGATAAGGTAATGAAGAAGATTTTCAACATGAATAGGAATGATATTTCACAAGGTGGGGGTAGAGACAACAGAGCACCAGTGGGGGTGATTTTAGCTTTCGTCTTAGATTTTATTATTCAATATAAGCAGGTGGAGAAGATTTCAAACCAACATTGGGGGAATTTATAAAAGAACAGACATTTGGGGGCTATTCTACCTGACAAACCCCAAATCATTTATCAGAACGCAACCTTGTTAAATAGTAGCATTGCTAAGAGTGCAAAAGATTCCACCAAGGTGGGAGGAATCCATAAATCTACTTTCCTGGATTTCATTAATATTTTTACTCCTGTGGCTGATGTTATGCTTGAAGATTGGTCAGTGAGAATGAAAGAGCGAATGAAGAAAGATTTTTATCATAATATTAATAATAAGAAAGTCACTATTAAACAATTAATTTGGTGTGACTCTGAGGGAATGGTTTACATGCTCCAATTTCCCTGTGGTCTCCAGTACATCAGTAGGACAACTAGAAAGCTGGCTACCCAATTATGGGAACATGTTTATAACATCAGAAAGGACTACAGGGGCCATAATGTATCCAAAAATGTTTGTCTACATGAACAGCGAGATCCCAAGGTTTAACATTTCGGGGGGTTGGAGAAAAAAAAAAAACTTTAAAACATTGGAGAGGAGGTAACTTTAAAGGAGCCCTTTCCAAAAGAGAGACTGGGTGAATTTACAAGGGAAATAATCTTTAAGGTTGTCTCTTTTTTTGTAGTTCATTTTGAGATACACAATATTTTTATACATAATATATACAGTATATATATTATTTAACACATTTTCTATACACCTTTTATTCTTATCTTTATAAATATGATATTTTACATGTCTCTCTTAATACTGCTTTTTCATGTAGTTTATATTCGATTTTATATGCATACGTATATTTAATGTCTTTTTTGTAATATGCTTAATTTATGCATTATGTTGCTAAACAAAAGAGCGTAAATCCTTGCAAGCAACTATGGTAAATGTCTCAAAATTCCAATGATTATAGGCAAATCACTTGCATACCACACTCCCATAAATATGTGTTATTTGTGAAATAAAACAAAAAACGTTCTGCAATTCACTATTACAATGAACGTATGAATTAAAAAAATGTCTATAAAACCACAAACCTATATTTTATACTCTATACAAAAAAGAAATAGAATATTCAATATGTGATCGAGTTCATATGTGAAAAGTCCATAAGTGCCACACAAAAAATGGATGATGAATTGGAAGTAAGAACCCAGGGAAGGAAACCTCATGGGGGGACAAAGCAAGCAAAAGGGGCCAGGGCTAGGGACCCCAGGGATAAGATTAAGATAAAACTTCCCCAGTCTACAATAGTATATAATAGCATGATAATTAATAAGTGCTGGGCCTGAGCAGCAGTTGCTCAGATCAAAGGCCCCCCATAGGGTACAAAGAACCAAATGAGACACAATGATAACCAACCAAAAAACAACATATATCTAACAAAAGAGAAAAATAAATTAATATATGTATTTTTTTTTCCAAAGTGGCATAAAGATTCACCTACTATTATTCATCAAGACAAAAAGAAAAAGAAAACGCCCTACTCACGCGTTCGATAGAAACCCTCTGAAGACTAACTTTTATTTTCACATTGCTTCACCAAGTGGAGCAAGAATAAGAAAATGGCGTAAATCAGACCAACAAGTTCAAACATTGTTTTAATAGGGGGTTTCCTCAATAGTATATCAAGGGATCTCCACATGCCTAGTCAGGTTAATGTATTCCACATTCACTATCCCAGAGTAACTTCAACAGAGCAAGTATGCACTACAGAAGTGGCGGTTGCTTGCAAGTAGGGATTAGGGATGAGCTTCGAGTTCAAGTCGAACCCATGTTCGACTCGAACATCGCCTGTTCGACCGTTCTTCGAATTGTGAACGATATGGGCCATTCGCGCCAAATTAGAGTGGCGCATCACGGCCCATAATTCACTGATTGGCCAAGTATGCACTATGACCTGCATGCTTGGCCAATCATAGCACCATGTGTACAGAGAGAGTGGCTTTGTCCAATTATGGCTCAGGGTGTTTAGTACATGCCCCACACTATATAAGGCCGCCTGCGTGGCGGCCTTGTGTAGTGTTGCGGTGGCGGAGAGAGAGAGATAGACAGAGAGACAGTGTCATTTGATTTAAGTTAGATAGAGTAGGCAGGTCGAGTCAGTTAGCTGCACTTACAGTGTATTGTGTATATATACATATATATATATATATATATATATATATATATATATATATATATATATATATATATATATATATATATATATATATATATATATATACATACATACACACACACACACACACAGTGGGGATGGAAAGTATTCAGACCCCCTTAAATTTTTCACTCTTTGTTAAATTTTTCACCATTTGCTAAAATCATTTAAGTTCATTTTTTTTTCCTTATTAATGTACACATAGCGCCCCATATTGACAGAAAAACACAGAATTGTTGACATTTTTGCAGATTTATTAAAAAAGAAAAACTGAAATATCACATGGTCCTAAGTATTCAGACCCTTTGCTCAGTATTTAGTAGACGCACCCTTTTGATCTAATACAGCCATGAGTCTTTTTGGGAAAGATGCAACAAGTTTTTCACACCTGGATTTGGGGATCCTCTGCCATTCCTTCTTGCAGATCCACGCCAGTTCTGTCAGGTTGGATGGTAAACGTTGGTGGACAGCCATTTTTAGGTCTCTCCAGAGATGCTCAATTGGGTTTAAGTTAGGGCTCTGGCTGGGCCATTCAAGAACAGTCACAGAGTTGTTGTGAAGCCACTTCTTCGTTATTTTAGCTGTGTGCTTAGGGTCATTGTCTTGTTGTAAGGTAAACCTTCAGCCCAGTCTGAGGTCCTGAGCATTCTGGAGAAGGTTTTCGTGCAGGATATCCCTGTAGTTGGCAGCATTCATCTTTCCCTCGATTGCAGACAGTTGCTTTGTCCCTGCAGCTGAAAAACACCCCCCACAGCATGATGCTGCCACCACCATGCTTCACTGTTGGGACTGTATTGGACAGGTGATGAGCAGTGCCTGGTTTTCTCCACACATACCGCTTAGAATTAAGGCCAAAAAGTTCTATCTTGGTCTCATCAGACCAAAGAATCTTATTTCTCACCATCTTGGAGTCCTTCAGGTGTTTTTTAGCAAACTCCATGCGGGCTTTCATGTGTCTTGCACTGAGAAGAGGCTTCCGTCGGGCCACTCTGCCGTAAAGCAACAACTTTCTCCCATCTCCTGACTGCATCTCTGGAGCTCAGCCACAGTGATCTTTGGGTTCTTCTTTACCTCTCTCACCGAGGCTCTTCTCCCCCGATAGCTCAGTTTGGCCGGACGGCCAGCTCTAGGAAGGGTTCTGGTCATCCCAAACCTCTTCCATTTAAGGATTATGGACTGCCACTGTGCTCTTAGGAACCTTAAGTGCAGCAGAATTTTTTTTGTAACCTTGGCCAGATCTGTGCCTTCCCACAAATCTGTCTCTGAGCTCTTCAGGTAGTTCCTTTGACCTCATGATTCTCATTTGCTCTGACATGCACTGTGAGCTGTAAGGTCTTATATAGACAGGTGTGTGGCTTTCCTAATCAAGTTCAATCAGTATAATCAAACACAGCTGGACTCAAATGAAGGTGTAGAACCATCTCAGGGATGATCAGAAGAAATGGACAGCACCTAAGTTAAATGTATGAGTGTCACAGCAAAGGGTCTGAATACTTAGGACCATGTGATATTTCAGTTTTCCTTTTTTAATACATCCGCAAAAATGTCAACAATTCTGTGTTTTTCTGTCAAATGGGGTGCTGTGTGTACATTAATGAGGAAAAAATGAACTTAAATGATTTTAGCAAATGGCTGCAATATAACAAAGAGTGAAACATTTAAGGGGGTCTGAATACTCTCCATCCCCACTGACACACACACACACACACACACACACAACAAATGGGATATATATATATATATATATATATATATATATATATATACACACGCACACACACACTCTGTACAGTTTCACCTACAGTATAGCTACCTGAAGACAAGTGCTTGTGTTCTTCTGATCCTATTAATAGCACAGGCAGGCTCTTGAAGTATTTACAGTTAGTGTACTGTGTACCCTGCACAGTTGCACCTATAGCTACCTGAAGACAAGTGCTTGTGTGCTTCTTCTGATCCTATTAATAGCACAGGCAGGCTCTTGAAGTATTTACAGTTAGTGTACTGTGTACCTTGCACAGTTGCACCTATAGCTACCTGAAGACAAGTGCTGGTGTGCTTCTTCTGATCCTATTAATACCACAGGCAGGCATTCTGCTAGCTGCTGTATAATCAGCTAGCAGAATGCCTGCCTGTGGTATCCAGACAGTGTTCCTGCGTGCCCGCCGATCACACAGGAAGAGGACGAGGAATAGGAGGATTGTGTCAGCATGGAGGTGGAGCCTGGCACTCAGCATCAGCAGCAGTCTTCAAGGGATCATTTACAGTCCCAAGAAACCCATGGACTTGTACATGGCTGGGAGGAGGTGGATGCAGATCATGTCATCCTTAATGACCCAGAGGACTCCGGACTACGCTGCATGGCCTCCCTGATCCTGCAAAGCCTGCGGAAGAATCCTCGTATTTGTGGTATCAAGGAGAGGGATCGTTACTGGCTGGCAACCCTCCTTGATCCAAGGAGATTACAAGGGTAAGGTTGCGGACCTTATCTTGCCGGCGCAGAGGGAGCAGAGGATGAAACATCTTCGAGAGGCCTTGCAGAAATGTCTGTGCAACGCGTTCCCAGAGACTGGGAGGTTACAAACTCCTGTTCCTGGACAGCGTGTTGCTGAGGCTTCAGTCAGTCAAAGAAGGAGGGGTGGAGAAGGTGGCCGTCTGACCGATGCATTCAGACAATTTTTTAGTCCGCAGCCACAAGATATGATCGGTTCCAGCAACCATCACCAGTGTCTGTTTTACATGGTGCAGGAATACCTAGGGGCAAGATCTGACTTGGACACCTTTCCCCCCGAAAATCCTCTAGGTTACTGGGTCTTGAGAATGGATCTCTGGCCAGAGCTTGCACAGTCTGCAATTGAGCTACTGGCCTGTCCTGCATCCAGCGTTCTTTCAGAATGCACATTCAGTGCTGCTGGAGGCTTTGTAACCGATCACAGGGTGCGCCTGTCCACCGACTTGGTCGATCAACTGACCTTCATAAAAATGAATCGGTCTTGGATCACCACCAGCTACCAAGCACCTGATGCTGATGTAATCGAATAATTTTTTTTGAAATGTCAGATCCCTTCAAGACTGCCTATGCTGAGCGACTATCCTGTTATGCTGAGTGACTATCCTCTTCCTCCTCAATGATCATGCTGATAGCTTGTAAGAATATTTTTGGTTCTGGGCGCCGCCACCAGTGGCTAAGGCCCAATTTTTCAGCCCCTGCTTAACAGGGGCGTGTAATTACAATTTTTGATGCAATATTTTGCAGGGAGGGTTCGTTGCTGCGCTCAACTAGAGTATTTGTGAGGGGTTGCAGTGTTGTGGCACCAGCACCAGTGCCTAAGGCCCAATTTTTCAGCCCCTTTTTAACAGGGGCGTGTAATTACAATTTTTGATGCAATACTTTGCAGCAGGGCTCGTTCCTGCGCTCCAACTAGAGTATCTGTGAGGGGTTGCAGTGTTGTGGCACCAGTGCCTAAGGCCAAATTTTTCTGCCCCTGTTCAACTTTTTCACAGCAGGGCCCGTTCCAGCGCCCACCAAGAGTAACTGTGAGGACTTATGCCGCCTACACACGATCGGACTTTTCGGCTACAAAAGTCCGACAGCCCGTCCGACAGACTTTCGACAGACTTTTGGCGGACTTGCAGCAGACTTTCTAACGAACGGACTTGCCTACATACGATCACACAAAAGTCCGACGAATTCCTACGTGATGACGTACACCGGACTAAAATAAGGAAGTTGATAGCCACCAGCCAATAGCGGCCCTAGCGTAGGTTTTTGTCCGTCGGACTAGCATACAGACGAGCGGATTTCTGGGTCCGGCGTAGTTACGACGTAAAGATTTGAAGCATGTTTCAAATCTAAAGTCCGTCAGATTTGCGGCTGAAAAAGTCCACTGAAAGTCCAAGGAAGCCCACACACGATCGGATTGTCAGCCAGCTTTGGTCCGTCGGCGTCCGCCGGACTTTTGTAGACGAAAAGTCCGACCGTGTGTACGCGGCATTACAGTGTTGTGGCACCAGCACCACCCCCTCAAAGGCCCAATTTTTCTGCCCCTGTTCAACAGGTGCATGTAATTACAATTCTTGATCTAATATTTCAGAGCAGGGCCCGTTCCAGCGCCCACCAAGAGTAATGTACACACGGTTGGATTTTCCAACGGAAAATGTGCGATCGGAGCTTGTTGTCAGAAATTCCGACTGTGTGTGGGCTCCATCGGACTTTTTCCATCGGATTTTCCGACACACAAAGTTTGAGAGTAGGCTATAAAATTTTCCGACAACAAAATCCGATCGCGTCAATTCCGACCGTGTGTGGACAATTCCGACGCACAAAGTGCCACGCATGCTCAGAAGAAATTCCGAGACGGAACTGCTCAATCTGGTAAAATTAGCGTTCAGAATGGATATAGCACTTTCGTCACAGTGCAATGTTTGAAATTGTTTAATGCAGCGCACTCTCTTCTTCTTTATAATGCAAGAAGAATTAAGTTGTTTTGCTGCTCATATTCACACAAACTTCTCACAAACTTCTTTCTTTATTATTTATCGTGATTTCATCAATATATTTTGATTTGTCACATCTGACTAAAAAATTTTCTTTTTTTTTTTGTTTGTATTTTTTTCAAGCCTGAACTTTTTTATTTTTATTTTTTTAACACCATTATTATCTTGTATTATTTAATCTCAAGGAGGTTGTTTGGTGTTGGTGTCCCTTGTTAATTTCACATTGTATTTTTGAAATATACCTGCCTCCTCACAAACAAACTGTCCTTTTTGAATGAAAACAAACATAGGCGAGTATAATTGAAACAAAAATTCCTTTATTAAAGGACTCATAACCAAACAAAGAGGAAGGCAACGCTGGATAAACAGCAGAAATTGGCGAAGCCTTTGGCCCCCAGGGCATACATCAATTATTTTACTGCAAAATTGGTGGCCTGAGGAGTACAGTCTGGTTCAGAAGTCCAAGAGATCATGAACAGTAGCAGATGATATGTATGTCCCCAGGCTGTGGTCATACAAGAGCCTGCATCTTTTGCCAGACCAGACTGAACCCAGGGCCATCACTCTCTGGTCTTCCTTACACGCTTCCTTCCCGGCTGTGGCTCTGGTGTTGGAGGTGTGGCAGGAGGAGGAGTAGGACCTGGAGGAGGAGGAGGAGGAGGAGGACCATGGGTGAGCTCACAAATGTGGCTTTCGCATGTGAGTTGGCCCCTCAACCCCTTCTGTAAAGCTTCTAAAATGACACAATCACATAAGAGGCATTGGCCCTCCTTCATTTGCAGCATTTTGCAGGCTGTTATGGCAGCAAAGTCCTCTTCCACACTGTGGGGTGTTCTGAGGGCCTCAGTAGCCTTCCAAAATAGGCCAATTGCTGCTTCCTCCAGGTTACTCCTCTTCCTGCCACTTTTTCTTTGAAGGCAGAGGGGAAGGACCTGGGTATCGGGCAGCCTACTTGGCCCGGCCCCCTCCTGGCTGAGACTTTCCTGTGTATGAAAAAGGGACATGGTTTTAGTTTGTGGTTCATCAATCACAAGCAGAAATTAGTGCTCCAAACTAACATAGATTTAACATCATTAATTTGACAACCAGAAATATTTAGAAGAATGCTATACCTGGCTCAAGCTGGGCTCCTCCACATGTTGCTGCCTGGAAGGCCCAGGTTGGGCATCAGAAGCCTCAGCTGGGGGGAAAGGAAGCGTGGAAGGAAGAGTGGAGAGTGCTGGCCTGGGTTTATTCTGGCCTGCCAGAAAATGCAGTCTGTCATAGTACCACAGCCTGGGGACATAAATGTCATCTGCTGCTCCTGATCTCTGGGAATCCTGGACCTTCTTGTGCTCCCTTAGATAAGTGCTCCTCATGCCACCAATTAGGGTCTTCAAATAGGTGATGTCTGCCGTGGGGATCACCGGCTTCACAATTTTCAGCAAATTATCCAGCGCTGGCTTCCTCTTTGTTTGGTTCTTATAATCAGGGTGGTTTACCTGCCACAGACAGGGCAGCTCCCTGAACATATCTATGAATATGCAGAGAAACTCCTGATCCTTCAAGATATCAATTTTCTCTGCAAGACACAACACAAGACAAACCCTAATGTCAGGCTAAAGTCTCCTAATCCTGTCCCAATAGAGGCCTCAATCTCGAAGCAGTATAGGCCCAATTTTAAATCTTACCTTCGTTATCACGATCGGCGCCTCCGATACTCCTTCCTCCGCTCACTAATGTGAATTGAGCCTTAGTGACAAAAGAGAATTATATATATAGAAGGTCAAGACATCTGCAGACCCTTTCCAAAAACGCAGAGGTACAAAAATGCATTGCTGTGAACATGTTCCATAGGAACCCATGTTAAAAAATTCCCATGCATTTGTGCAAAATGCAAAATGCATCAAAAAACGCGTTAGTGTAAATGGAGCCTAAGAGTGGATCACAATCACAGCCGGTGTAGTGAAGGAGTTGTTTATGACACAGGAAGATTTGTGTTTTAGAGTCACTTTCTGATACCCACCTTTGTGCACAGACATTTATTTCAGCATTTCATCTTTGGCATTGCATGAACTGTCTACAGATGTCTTGACCATATATATATATATATATATATATATATATATATATATATATATATTTTTGTCACTAAGAGAAATGTTTATGTATTTTTTATTTATTTAAGGATTATGACCATACATCATAGAGCTGTTTGTTAGAGATATAGCACTTACCACGATTATTTAGTATATGGCTGTTTGGTATAGCTATAGCACTTTCAATTGTTGTTGTTTTTTATATCACTGGGTATCACTTATAAGTATTTTATTCACCATTATTTGATCCCTTATGATGTTTATAGCGCGATGATTTTATTTATTTATTTAGAATACGTTTTCACATTATCTCTTTTAAGTTGGCAGCTACAGTTATCACAGTTTAATTTATACTTTAGCGCAGTGGTGGTTTATCGAGTTTATTTTGCGCGACACCTGATTACCGTTTTTTTATATTTATAACGTGATTGGATAACATATAAATCTACTCATCTATCTGATCAATTCATTTCCCCATACACTGTGCAATGTGATTGGATGACATTTAAATCCACTCATTTGTCTGAGCAATTCTTTCCCCATACACTGTGCAATGTTTAAAGGGTTAACACCCAAAAAGAGAAGACAGCTTGTGTCTGGTGGTGTAGCTGATTAGTAACTCCTATTCAGAATGTGTCAGCACAAAACCAGATGCAGTCTTGTGCGTTTTTTTCTGCACTGAGGCTGGATTCACACCTATGCATTTTTAGTGCTTTTTGCATTTTGCAGATTTGCACTACAGAACATGTTCCATAGGAAACCATGTTAAATGGACTGTACTGCAAATCTGCAAAATGCAAAAAGCACTAAAACTGCCTAGGTGTGATTCAGCCTCAGGGCCAGTTCACACCAGATGCAGTTCCATGCAGTTCCGTAATTTCTGCACCAATACAGTCAGTTCCGGTCAGATTCTGCACCAGAAACTGACTGCATGGTGTGAACTAGAGCCATTGGAATACATGGAAAACACTGTGCGTGCATTTTTAGTGCAGAAAAAAGCGCATGGAACTGCGTCTGGTGTGAACTAGCACTAAAAATGCATGCAGTGTTTTCCATGTATTCCAACGGCTCTAGTTCACACCATGCAGTCAGTTTCTAGTCAGTTCCGGTGCAGAAAAAAAGCGCTCGGAACTGCATCTGGTGTGAATTGGCCCTCAGAAGTTTAGTTCTTAAAGAAACCAAAGGTAGTAATGTTGTAACCCCTTTTTTGTACAAGCGTGAAAAATATATTGCTCACAAAGAGGGGAGTATTTCCAGCATATTATCTGTGTGATCATGTGTGTATATATATATATATATATATATATATATATATATATATATATATATATATATATATAATCTTTTTTTCAGCTGGAACTTGGTGGAACTCAGTTCCACCACCTTTGGCTCAGACCATCTGCTTTCTGCTCACCACCATCACTTGTAAACACAGAAGTCTGGCTTCTGTGTTTACAAGTGACCGCTTGTCTCCCAAAGGCTCCCACAGATCTGATCTCCTGAGCAGCTCCCACTTATTGCAGGATGGGGAAAAGGGAGATGCAGGTGCTCAGGGTGCAGTGCGGATGCTGACACCCCCACTAGATGATCTCCCTGCAAGTGAGAAAGACGGGGCGAACTACAGTGTGAGGGAAGATTCTGGAGCCGGCTGGGTGCTTCAGCTTAACACATCAGCAAAAGTTGGACATGTGGAAGATGGTGGAGCTTTTAAGGAGGGGGGATTGCATGCAGAGGTCAGAGCTGAAGAGGGGTGAAAGTGAGATGTGGACGGGGGATACAGAGGTAAGCAGCTGTGGAAGAAGGCTGAACTCTGCACTCTGTGTAGCTCACCCCTGAACGTTGCAATGTAGGTAGTGTACCACCAAACTCTGCACGTAGCGCAACCCTGAACTCTGCACTCTGTGTGTAACCCATCCTCCGGACTCTGACCTCTGTTCGTATTGCACTCCTGGTATTTAATGCTCTTTAGTAAAGCATTGAAAACGTACTCCAGTGTTGGTGCGTGTGTTGTGCAGGAGTAAACTCAATGGAACCCTAGACCCGGTGCCAGTGAAACAAAGGGAAGCAGAGTGAAGGTAACAGACCCGCTTAAACCAGCAGCTCCACCGTGAGTTAGTGCTACATATATATATATATATACACACACATACTGCAGAGGGTCCGTCTGGGGCGAGTTAGGAAAGGGTTAATTAAAGAGGGTAGGAACTTCTTCAGCCTTGCTTACTGTCAGCTGAGCTGAAGATGTCAGAGGAGTTGTGTGTTTGGAGAGAGAGAGACACACAGCGGCCTGCTATGTGAGAGGATCCATTGCTGGGGTGAGCAACCATATCAGAGACTGTAGCTCTGCTAGAGCCATGTACTTTGTCATATATATATATATATATATATATATATATATCAGCCTGTTGGGTAAAGAGACTGAATTTGTCCTATCTCTGCACCTGTTTTCTTCTGTTTGTTTTGCTGAATAAAGCCATTTTTTTTTACTGAACGGTCCAAACCGGCCTTTCACCCCTCTGATTCCCTACAATACTTACATGTAATTACATACACCCCACACATATGTATACCCACATACTGTTTTGTTTTTTTGTTTTTTAAACGTGTATACACACATACATACATACATGCAACACCTGCAGAGACAGCAAGGAATGGGAAAGGTAATGAAAGACAAAAGAGGGAGACATAGGTAAAAGGTACAGGTGACCCTGTATGGCACAAGGGGCTAAGAGAGATAAAGATTAGCTGGCCCCCCATATTCTACAAGCGCTGCAGTTGTTACCAATTTTAAAAGCAGATTTCAATCCTAAAGAGGAAACACTGCAGAGGCCCCAATAAGACCAACAGAAGGGGCTCCCAGACTATAGCGCATGTTAGCAGCCTGAGCGCTGGGACTTCGCACTGGGCAGAGGGGGGGACATAGTACTGCTTACTCTTCACTGGTGCATTGAGGTATGAGGGAAAAAAAGAAGAATGGGGTGGGGCCTAACTAGGCCTTTCAGTTATGCTATTCTCTGGTCCTGAGGGAGTGGTCAAGAGGCGGAGCTCTATCACTAGTATGCTGCCATGTTGGCGTCAGGAAATATATTTTTCTCTGTTACTTTCACTTGTTACTCTCCATCTCGCAACAATCTTTACCCAAACTGACACAGGTGTCTTTACAAAGCACAAACAATACCATTGCTGAAATGAGTCACAATTGTTTGTGCTTTTTATTATTTGCAAATAATCATCATTCGAGCCCAAAAAATGTGATATGTGTACCAACATCTGAAATCAAAATGTAATTCCCCAAAATTTTAGGATAATACAACTATTCACTACTAATATCACTATACACTCCACAAAGAACCACCAAATATCACAGAATAAATCAAGAAGAATTTCTGTTGAGTAATGTAATTCCATCACCTGTATATCCAAAGAAATGCAGTATTTATGAGTGTGGGAGGCTCTCACATGTGGTGGCTCTGTGGCTTAAAGGTTAGAACGTCTGCTTAGCATCCCTGAGTGTCTGGGTTCCAATGCTGCTTCATGTAGAGAATTTGTCTCATCTCCCAGGTCCTAAAGCTATGTCTAAATGTAGTATTTATGTGTAGGAGGGTTCCACCACCATTGTAAATCTTGCCAGATACACTATCAAGCCAAAAGTATTGGAACACCTGCCTTTACACACACATGACCTTAATGGCAGCCCAGCCTTAGTCTGTAGGGTTAAAATTTGATTTGGCCCACCCTTTGCAGCTAGAACAGCTTCTAGGAAGGCTAGGAAAGCTGTCCACAAGGTTTAGTGTGTATATGGCAATGTTTGACAATTCTTCCAGAAGTGCATTTGTGAGGCCATTCACTGATGTTGGATGAGAAGGCCTAGCTCGCAGTCTCTACTCTAATTCAGCCAAAAGATGTTCTATCGGTTGAGGTCAGGACTCTGTGCAGGCCAGTCAAGTTCCTCCACCCCAAACTCGCTCATCTATGTCTTTATGGACCTTACTTTGTGCACTTTGGGGATGGCCCCTTCCTGTTCCCACAAAGTTGGGAGCATGAAATTGTCCAACATGTCTTGGTATGATGATGCCTTAAGAGATCCCTTTACTGGAACTATGCGGCGCCAAGCCCAACCCTTGAAAAGAAACCCCACACTATAATTCCCCCTTCACCAAATGATTTGGACCAGTGCACAAAGCAAGGTCCATGAAGACATGGATGAGTGAGTTTGGGGTGGAGGAACTTTACTGACTTGGATAGAGTCCTGACCTCAACACAACAGAACACCTTGGGGATGAATTAGAGTGGAGACGGTAAGCCAGGCCTTCTCATCCAGCATCAGTGCCTGACCCTTACAAATGTGCTTCTGGAAGAATGGTCAAACATTCCCATAGACACACTCCTAAACCTTGTTTAGGACAGCCTTCCCAGAAGAGTTGAAGCTGTTAGAGCTGTAAAGGGTGGGCCAACTCAATATTGAACACTATGGACTAAGACTGGGATGTCATTAAAGTTCATGTGCGTGGAAAGGCAGGCGTCCCAATGCTTAGGCCAATATATTGTATATTGCTTGTGACACTGAGCATGGCTATGGACTTAGGGCTGGTTCACACCACAGAGATGCAGAGAACATGTGTGAGGCTGCCTGCTTGTTAAGTGGGTAGCAATTCTGTCTAGCAGCACTGAGGTTGCTGGTTAAATTCCCCAACATGCTAATGCTTGTGTTGAAGTTTATATGTTCTCCCTGTGTGGGTTTCTCACTACAATCCAAAGACATGCTGGCATTTTATTTGTCTCCTGTCAAAATAGTCTCTAATGTAAGAAAGTTGGTTTTGGACTTTATATTGGAAGCTCTTTGCAGCCAGGGACTGATGTTAATCATGCCCAGGGACTTGGACATTTAAAATGGTAGGGTTTACACTGCACAGATACATATGCTTAGAAAACTGTTGTTTTGTTTATGTGCATGCAAATAGACTTCCATCTTTGGCCTGTAGTTGGAGATTTGATGCACATAGCCAAGGGCTAATACAGTTGCAAATAGTATTATGTGGTTCTGCCCATCAGGTGCAATCACTTTAGACATACACAAACAGACAGATTGAAAGATACTGATGGGCATGTGTCCGTGTGCTAACAATACAACCTATGTTATTTAAAGGGCTGCAGTAGGAGGATTTGTTTGGCCTGAGAAGGTCAGGTTTTTTTTTGCTTTAATTTGTGGGGCAGAAGGAATGATAGTGTGCATATTGACAAATGCCCAACTAGGGTTGTTTGCTGAAATTCTTGTGCATTTTTCCTATCAAAAGTGGGTTTATGTGGCCATGCTGTCAATGTTGTGTGTGTATTGTTCCTGCCTGACCATGCAAACATGGTTTGGAAGCATCTGCTGACCTTCTACTCTTTGATCTCATTGCTTAATCATGTACACAGAAATGCAGCTTCCAGCAGAACATACTCACCAGTGTATGTATATGTGTGGAATGTGGGCTGGTGGTGGGTGTTATGTTAGCATAAATTAATGTACATAATTTTGTTTCTGCTGGCAAAATTAAAGTATATTATTGAGCTTGTTTGTTGTGGTGTTTTTTTTTTTTTTTTTTTTTCTCTTTTTCTTTCTTTTAATTAGTTTTGTGGGTGGTGGTTTTGGGGAAATGCAATATTGTTTTATCCTATTTCTATATGTATTTGTGCACCAAAAAAACTAGTCTCTTCACCCTGGTTCACATTGATGCTACTTTGAAATCGCGCTACTTCACTTGAAGTAGCGCGATTTCAAAGCAGCAAAGTCAGCGCGATTTCAGGTGCTACTTGATAGACATCTTTGTGGCTTCATACACAGATTTCTATTGAAGTCACACATGAAATCGGCAAAAGTATTGCAGGAACTACTTTTGCAAATCAGTGCGGTGCCGCAAAATCGGTATTACATTGATTGGAACAGTGCCATTGCTGCTAATAGGCTGCGACTTGTCATGCGATTTGATCTCTCAAATCGCATGACAAATCACTCCAGTGTAAACCTAGGCTTCAGCACACCTGCAAATAAGTGATAAAGGTGGACTCTTTATATATAAACAGCTGTGGAGAATTAAAAAACACCAGCTATCCGCGCTTAGGAAGAGAGAACTGCAGCCCCCATAATAAGGAACACCACCTAAGTGGGGTCCTGGAACAACAACAAAAATCTACTCAGAGAAAATGGTGCTGTTCAAATGATTAATTGTATGTGAGTCCACTACACTACTTAAATATTAACAGCTCTCCATAAAAGTGCAAGGTGCTCAAATAAATATGTATAAAACAGAAATTAAGGAAAAATATATAAGTGAAAAAATATATATGTAATAGATACATGAAAAATGTGAATCTATATGTATGGCAGTGATAGTACAGCACATCACAAATGATATGTGTTGCGTGCTAAATAATGCGTGACTCAGTTACTGAGAAAAAAATGTATCTACATGTGAGCTGAATAAAACCTAATTGAGACATCAATAAATTACAAAACACATTTCCTGCTACAATACACAATCAAAGAATAAAAAATATATATAAAAGTGACAAATACTGATGTTAAAGTGAAAAAGTCCAAACAAATCTGTATGTGTACTATACACTATTAACCGCTTCAGCCCCAGAAGATTTTACCCCCTTCCTGACCAGAGCATTTTTTGCGATTCGGCACTGCGTCGCTTTAACTGACAATTGCACGGTCGTGTGACGTGGCTCCCAAACAAAATTGACGTCCCTTTTTTCCCACAAATAGAGCTTTCTTTTGGTGGTATTTGATCACCTCTGCGATTTTTTTTATTTTTTATTTTTTTGCGCTATGAACAAAATAAGAGCAACAATTTTGAAAAAAAAGCATTATTTTTTACATTTTGCTATAATAAATATCCCCAAAAATATATAAAAAAACTTTTTTTGTTTCCCTCAGTTTAGGCCGATCATATTCTTCTACATATTTTTGGTAAAAAAAAAATCACAATAAGCGTTTATTGATTGGTTTGCGCAAAAGTTATAGCGTTTACTAAATAGGGGATAGTTTTATGGCATTTTTATTAATATTTTTTTTTTTACTAGTAATGGCGGCGATCAGCGATTTTTTTTTTTTATTGTGACTGCAACGTTATATGGCGGACATTTTTGACACATTTTTGGGACCATTGTCATTTTATACAGCGATCAGTGCGATTAAAAATGCACTGATTATTGTGTAAATGACACTGGCAGTGAAAGGGTTAACCACTAGGGGGCGAGGAGGGGTTAAGTGTGTCCTAGGGGAGTGATTCTAACTGTCAGGGGGAGGGGCTGTGTGTGTCATTACTCTGATCACTGCTCCTGATGACGGGGAGCTGTGATCAGTGACACTTGTCACTAGGCAGAACGGGGAGATGCTGTTTACATCAGCATCTCCCCATTCGTCCTCTCTGTGAGGCGATCGCGGGACTCGCGACCCGACTCACGGAGCTCCCGGCCAGCGCAGCAATGGCACGGCGGGGAATTCAAATGGACATACAGGTACGCCCATTTGCCCAGCCTTGCCATTCTGCCGACGTACATCAGCGTTCGCCGGTCGGGAACCGATTAAATAACAGTCTGTGAGCGGTGATTCGTGCACAAATTCAAAATAAAGGTGGCTCTCCAGTGCTCCCCACTTTCATCCGCATCACCCACTTGTGCCTGCACTCACCCGAGCGCCTAACCCTTGCAGGGGTAATAGGCGTAGTAGCTGTATTCCAATGGTGGTGTCCCCTTTTGACAGGTTATCCCTCAGTTAGGCACAGCAGCATTCCACCTCTCAAAAGATGTTTCAGAGCGCCTAACCCCTGCAGGGGTAATAGGCGTAGTAGCTGTATTCCAATGGCGGTGTCCCCTTTTGACAGGTTATCCCTCAATTAGGCACAGCTGCATTTAGGGGTTAGGTGCTCTGAAACGTCTTTTGAGAGGTGGAATGCAGCTGTGCCTAACTGAGGGATAACCTGTCAAAAAGGGACACAGTCATTGGAATACAGCTACTACACCTATTACCCCTGCAGGGGTTAGGCGCTCTGGTGAGTGCAGGCACAAGTGGGTGATGCGGATGAAAGTGGGGAGCACTGGAGAGCCACCTTTATTTTGAATTTGTGCACGAATCACCGCTCACAGACTGTTATTTAATAGTGTATAGTAGTATACACATATAGATTTGTTTGGACTTTTTCACTTTGACATCAGTATTTGTCACTTTTATATATATGTTTTATTCTTTGATTGTGTATAGTAGCAGGAAATGTGTTTTGTAATTTATTTCTCAATTATAGTTTATTCAGCTCACATGTAGATACATTTTCTCTCAGTAACTGAGTCACGCATTATTTAGCACGCAACACATATCATTTGTAATGTGCTATACTATCACTGCCATACATATAGATTCACATTTTTCATGTTATATATATATATATATATATATAATTTTTTTTTCTCTAAACTTATATATTTTTCCTTAAGTGCACCTTGCACTTTTATGGAGAGCTGTTAATATTTAAGTAGTGTAGTGGACTCGCATATAAATAATCGTTTGAACAGCGCTATTTTCCCTGAGTAGATTTTTTTTTGTTTTTTTGTTTTTTAGCTGTGGAGAATTGCAGGTAATGAATTCAGCTGGGGGATAGGCAGTGTTTGAATGTGTCAGCCCTGGTTCACATTGGTGCGATTTGACATGGCACTGTTCTAATTGGTGCGACTTTGGGGTGCAATTTGTATTGACATCAGTGCAGAAACCTGCACAGATGTCTCTGATATTGCCCCTGCAGTCGGGACTGACATGCGGGAATGAAATTGTGTGAGTTAAGCTGAACGATTTCCTCCCGCTATCAGTGTGAACCAGGGCTCAAACTGGGCCTTTTGTCTTTGTAATTCACCTGCTGCAATCCCAGGGACACAATTTCTTATCAAACTCCCTTTAGTTTATTTTCAAATATCATATGTAGAAATACAGATTTGCATATCTGCAAATAAGCGAAAATAAAAAATACTAATCGTGGTTTCACCTTCTGACCCGGAAATGAGTCATTGTAATCACCCGGAAGTTTCTGTGCTGGTCAGGATCTCTATCTAGGTGGACATGTCGAGGTCTCTCTTTAGCAAGGAGGAGGTGCTGCTGATTTGCCGGGTAAGTGTAGGATATGTACTTGTGCTTACTCAATGTGGGGGTGGATGTGGTAGTTAGATTTGGTGTGGGTGGGGTTCATTGATTTGTTTGGCATCACCACACATTTGCTTCTGGCCCATGTGCACACATTACTTCCTGCATTTGTTCTGCTGATGTAGATCAGTAAGGACTCTGCAAGTATAAATGAGAGCTCCTTTCTATTAAACTATATATGACTTGTTTCACAGTTGGGCGACTTTTCCAGCAAATTTGGACCTCTGAGTTGCACGACAAGTTGTACCCCATTATTCTCAATGATAACCATTCATATCTGTGCTACTTTAAGTCGCACCAACTTCAAAGTAGTCCCTGTACTACTTTTGTGTGACTTGAGGTATATAGGGCGCCATATTACACAGGCATTTCCAGAAGTTGGGGCCAAGTTGCAGCGGCAAAGTAGCAGCAAAATAGTGTGACTTTCAGGTCGCAGCAGTGTAAATGAGATTCAAGGATAACACCTTTGAATTTGGCCCTATTGTCACTTGTGCATCCTGAAAGTGTGGCAAATTCATCCCTGCACTACCTTGGTTAGACTTTGATGCGATTTGAGGTCTATACACTACAAGATTACACAGACATTGTTTCAAGTCATGGCAAAGCTGTGCAAATTTAAGGTCGCACAAGTGCAAATGGGGCCTTATTCAAATGTGTTATCAATTGATCTCATTAGGTTACTTTCACACTTGGGTGACTTTTTATGCAGCTTTGGACCTCGGAGTCACATGAAAAGTTGTCCCCCATGATTTCCATTCATATCTATGCAACTTCACCCATGTTCACATAGCTCTGAATTGACATGTCAAATTGCAGGCCAAATCGGCGCCTATTGACGGCAATTTCTTACCTCCCAACTTTTTGAGATGGGTATAAGGGACACCTATTAGCAAAAGTATGTAGGCATAGGACACACCTCCTAAAACACCTTTTTAAGGGAGAATTATTCCAAAAAAAAAAATTAGTTTAACCTCTAAGTGCTTTTTTTTTACCAATAATATTCCTTTTAGATTGGCTTTGGAAATTTACAAACAAAGCAATTTAGAAATTAGATGAAAGGTTTAGCGCTGGGAAACCCTTTTTGAAAGATAAGTGCATTTTATATACAACTATACAGATCAGTAGGGATGAGCCGAACACCCCCCGGTTCGGTTCGCACCAGAATCCGCGAACGGACCGCAAGTTCGCACGAACGTTAGAACCCCATTGACGTCTATGGGACTCGAACGTTCGAAATCAAAATTGCTCATTTTAAAGGCTAATTTGCATGGTATTGTCCTAAAAAGGGTTTGGGGACCCGGGTCCTACCCCAGGGGACATGTATCAATGCAAAAAAAACTTTTAAAAACGACCGTTTTTTCGGGAGCAGTGATTTTAATGATGCTTATAGTAAAAAAAAAAAAGTGAAATATTCCTTTAAATATCGTACCTGGGGGGTGTCTATAGTATGCCTGTAAAGTGACGCGTGTTTCCCATGTTTAGAACAGTCCCTGCACCAAATGTCATTTTTAAAGGAAAAAATCTCATTTAAAACTGCTTGCGGGTTTAATGTCATGTCGGGTCATGGCAATATGGATGAAAATCAGTGAGACAAACGGCATGGGTACCCCCCAGTCCATTACCAGGCCCTTTGGGTCTTGTATGGATATTAAGGGGAACCCCGCACCCAAATTAAAATAAGGAAAGGTGTGGGGCCACCAGGCCCTATATACTCTGAACAGCAGTATACAGGCGGTGCAAACAAGACAGGGACTGTAGGTTTGTTGTTAAGTAGAATCTGTTTGTAATTTTGAACATTTTTAACGTGTTTAGCTCCAGCCAAAAAATCTTTTCTAAGCTTTTTGGAAAACATAGGGAAGGGTTATCACCCCTGTGACATTTGTTTTGCTGTCTTTCCTCCTCTTCAGAAGATTTCACCTCACTTTTTTGTCCCAATGAAAAATGTTTTTTGAAAATTTGGGTTTTTTTGTGGAACAAGGATTGGAAAGCATCAGTGGAAAGGAGAAATTGTTTTCCCATATTAACTCTTACAGGAGAGAATTTCCCTTCCTAGGGGTAGATTTCATCTCACTTCCTGTTGTCTCCTTCCGTTTGCAAGTAGGAGTCGTTTGTAAGTTAGATGTTTGAAATGAGGGTCCTGCCCTATATACTCAGCAGAAATTTGGGCCTTAGGTGTTGCTGTGGCCACAATACTGTAAGCCCTCACAGGGCCCTGCTGTGAAATATTAGATCAAGAATTGTAATTACATGCCCCTGTTGAACAGGAGCTGAAAAATTAGGCCTTAGGCACTGGTGCTGGTGCCACAACACTGCAACCCCTCACAGACACTCTAGTTGGAACGCAGGAACGAGCCCTGCTGCAAAGTATTGCATCAAAAATTGTAATTACACGCCCCTGTTAGACAGGGGCAGAAAAATTGGGCCTTAGGCACTGGTGCTGGTGCCACAACACTGCAACCCCTCACAGACACTCTAGTTGGAATGCAGGATCGAGCCCTGCTGCAAAGTATTACATCAAAAATTGTAATTACACGCCCCTGTTAAACAGGGGCTGAAAAATTGTGCCTTAGGCACTGGTGGTGGCGCCCAGAACCAAAAATGTTCTTACAAGCTATCAGCGTGATGATTGAGGAGGAAGAGGATAATTACTCAGGGATAGTCACTCAGCATCAGCATAGGCAGTCTTTGAAGGGATCTGAGATTTCAAAAAAAATTATTCGGTTACATCTGCATCAGGTGCTTGGTAGCTGGTGGTGATCCAAGACTGATTCATTTTTATGAAGGTCAGCCGATCGACCGAGTCGGTGGACAGACGCACCCTGTGATCGGTTACCACGCCTCCAGCAGCACTGAATGTGCGTTCCGAAAGAACGCTGGATGCAGGACAGGCCAGTAGCTCAATTGCATACTGTGCAAGCTCTGGCCAGTGATCCATCCTCAAGACCCAGTAACCCAGAGGATTTTCGGTGGGAAAGGTGTCCAAGTCTGATCTTGCCCCTAGGTATTCCTGCACCATGTAAAACAGACGCTGGCGATGGTTGCTGGAACCGATCATACCTTGGGGCTGCGGACCAAAAAATTGTCTGAACGCATCGGTCAGACGGCCACCTTCTCCACCGCTCCTTCTTTGACTGACCGAAGCCTCAGCAACACGTTGTCCAGAAACAGGAGTTTGTAAGCTCCCAGTCTCTGGGAACGCGTTGCACAGACCTTTCTGCAAGGCCTCCCGAAGATGTTTCATCCTCTGCTCCCTCTGCGATGGCAAGATAAGGTATGCAACCTTACCCTTGTAACGTGGATCAAGGAGGGTTGCCAGCCAGTATTGGTCCTTCTCCTTGATACCACGAATACGAGGATCCTTACGCAGGCTTTGCAGGATCAGGGAGGCCATGCAGCGTAGGTTTGCTGAGGCATTCGGTCCGGAGTCCTCTGGGTCACTAAGGACAACAACGTCCGCAGCCACCTCCTCCCAGCCACGTACAAGTCCATGTGTTCCTTGGGACTGATCCCTTAAAGACTGCTGCTGATGCTGAGTGCCAGGCTCCACCTCCATACTGACACAATCTTCCTCCTCCTCCTCCTCCTCCTCCTCCTCCTCCTCCTCTTCCTGTGTGATCGGCGGGCACGCAGGAACACTGTCTGGATAAAGGGGGCCTTGAGAGCTAAGGAAGTCCTCCTCTTCCTGCCTCTGTTCTGCCTCAAGTGCCCTGTCCATTATTCCACGCAGCGTGTGCTCCAACAGGTGGACAAGGGGGACAGTGTCACTGATGCATGCACTGTCAGTGCTCACCATCCTCGTGGCCTCCTCGAATGGTGACAGGACAGTGCATGCATCCCTGATCATGCCCCACTGGCGTGGGGAAAAAAAACCAAGCTCCCCTGACCCTGTCCTGGTGCCATAGTCGCACAGGTACTCATTGATGGCCCTCTGCTGCGT
This sequence comes from Lithobates clamitans, assembly GCA_037952925.1. Lineage (NCBI taxonomy): Eukaryota > Metazoa > Chordata > Amphibia > Anura > Ranidae > Lithobates > Lithobates clamitans. Next base: position 13,391,712 of record JBBGZY010000135.1, on the reverse strand, counting down.
GTGCAGCCGCTGCAGCATGGCCAACGTTGAGTTCCACCTGGTGGGCATGTCACAGATTAGGCGGTTCTTGGGCAGGTTAAACTCCTTTTTGGAGGTCCGTCAGCCGAGCACTGGCATTATATGACCGGCGGAAATGCACACAGACTTTCCTGGCCTGCCTCAGGACATCCTGTAAGCCCGGGTACCTGCCCAAGAACCGCTGCACCACCAAGTTAAGGACGTGAGCCAAACAGGGCACATGGGTCATTTGTCCCTGTCGGAGGGCAGAGAGGAGGTTGGTGCCATTGTCGCAAACCACCATTCCTGCCTTAAGTTGGCGTGGCGTCAACCACCTCTGAACCTGCCCCTGCAGAGCTGACAGAACCTCTGCCCCAGTGTGCCTCCTGTCCCCCAAGCACACCAGCTCAAGCACCGCATGGCATCTTTTGGCCTGCGTACTTGCGTAGCCCCTTGAACGCCTACGGAGCACCGCTGGTTCCGAGGAAGAGGCCATGGAGGAAGAAGAAGAGGAGGGGGTGGAGGAGAGAGGTGTGTCACAATCAGCATTTTGGAGGTGTGGTGGCGGAACAACCTCCAACACTACTGCACCTTGTCCTGCATCCTTTCCAGCTGCCAGCAGAGTCACCCAATGCGCCGTGAAACTTAGGTAACGTCCCTGTCCATGCCTGCTGGACCATGAGTCAGCGGTAATATGCACCTTACCGCTGACCGCCCTGTCCAGCGAGGCATGGACATTGCCTTCCACATGCCGGTAGAGAGACGGAATCGCCTTCCGTGAGAAAAAGTGGCGTTTGGGTACCTGCCACTGAGGAACCGCACATTCCACAAACTCACGGAAGGGGGCAGAGTCTACCAACTGAAAAGGCAGCAGTTGAAGTGCTAGCAATTTTGCCAAGCTAGCATTCAACCGCTGGGCATGTGGATGGCTGGGAGCAAACTTCTTTCGGCGGTGCAGCAGCTGGGGCAGGGAAATTTGCCTGGTACAATCTGACGTCGGTGTACCAAAAGCAGATTGCCCACAAGTACTTGGCTGTGACACACCTAATTCTACACCTTCATTCCTCTCACTGCAGGTCTCAGAGAGGACTGAAGGTCTAGTGGGGTTGGAAATCTCAGCTGATGAGGAGCAAGGAGAGATCCTCTTTGTTCTTTGGTGTGGGTCTTTTAGATACGCTTGCCAACGAACTGCATGGCAGGTCAACATATGTCTGGTTAAGCATGTGGTACCCAAGCGGGAGATGTTTTGGCCACGCGAGATACGCTTGAGACATATGTTGCAAATAGCAGCGGTGCGATCTGATGCACTTGTCTCAAAAAAGGCCCACACCAAAGAACTTTTTGAATAACGCGCAGAGACTGCAGCACCCTGCACATGTGGAGCTTTGGGGTGTGATGCAGTCAATGTGCTGCCCTTAGGCTGGCCCCTGGAGGGCATCCTGCCTCGTTGGTGATGTGCCGCCTCCTCCTCGTCCTCCTCCTCCTCCTCCTCCTCCTCCTCCTCCTCCTCCTCCTCCTCCTCCTCTCTCCTATCAGGCACCCACGTTGAGTCAGTGACCTCATCATCCCCTCCCTCCTCATCACTGGAGCAAACCTGGCAGTATGCTGCAGCAGGGGGAGCATGACTGCCAGATTGCTGTCCTTCTTGGGCACCCCCTCTGTCCGTGCTCATGTTACTGCCTTCATCGAGCTCAGTATCATCATCAGAGCCTTCCAAACGCTGGGCATCCTCCTGGAGCATGTACCCAACACTGTGGTCAAACAGTTCGAGGGAATCCTCATGAGGACATGGTGGAGCTAGGGAAGGAGTCACTGATGACATTGAGCTGAGGGAAGAGGCCGCTGCTTTGCCAGACAAAGCACCCTGGGCATGGGTGAGACAGGATGAGGAGGATGAGGACGGCTTGGTCATCCAGTCGACCAAGTCTTCCGCATGTTGCGGCTCAACACGGCCAGCTGCCGAAAAAAAGGCCAAGCGTGTCCCATGGCCACGTGCTGATGAGGATGCACCGTCTCCACGACCAGCACTAGACACAGAGCCTGCTTGCCCTCTCTTATTGGCTTGTGACTGTCTGCCTCTCCTTCTTGGCCTTCCAGACATACTAATGGCCTGTAGCTGCACTAAGCTGGGATAGAACACCTGTAATTTTCTTCAGGTAGCTTTATATACTGTAACCAGACAAGCCTGCCTGTCAGTAGGAAGATAACAGGAACGGATCTAGCTGAACACTGTGAGCAGGACGCACTGTACTAAATGTAAATAGTCTAGCTGCCTGACCGTGGTACTAATAGGATCAAATAGAACACCTGTAATTTTCTTCAGGTAGCTTTATATATTGTAACCAGACAAGCCTGCCTGTCAGTAGGAAGATAACAGGAACGGATCTAGCTGAACACTGTGAGCAGGACGCACTGCACTAAATGTAAATAGTCTAGAAGATAACAGGAACGGATCTAGCTGAACACTGTGAGCAGGACGCACTGCACTAAATGTAAATAGTCTAGAAGATAACAGGAACGGATCTAGCTGAACACTGTGAGCAGGACGCACTGCACTAAATGTAAATAGTCTAGAAGATAACAGGAACGGATCTAGCTGAACACTGTGAGCAGGACGCACTGCACTAAATGTAAATAGTCTAGAAGATAACAGGAACGGATCTAGCTGAACACTGTGAGCAGGACGCACTGCACTAAATGTAAATAGCAGGAACGGATCTAGCTGAACACTGTGAGCTGGACGCACTGCACTAAATGTAAATAGCAGGAACGGATCTAGCTGAACACTGTGAGCAGGACGCACTGCACTAAATGTAATTAGCAGGAACGGATCTAGCTGAACACTGTGAGCAGGACGCACTGCACTAAATGTAAATAGCAGGAACGGATCTAGCTGAACACTGTGAGCAGGACGCACTGCACTAAATGTAAATAGCAGGAACGGATCTAGCTGAACACTGTGAGCAGGACGCACTGCACTAAATGTAAATAGCAGGAACGGATCTAGCTGAACACTGTGAGCAGGACGCACTGCACTAAATGTAAATAGCAGGAATGGATCTAGCTGAACACTGTGAGCAGGACGCACTGCAATAAATGTAAATAGTCTAGAAGATAACAGGAACAGATCTAGCTGAACGCTGTGAGCAGGACGCACTGCACTAAATGTAAATAGCAGGAACGGATCTAGCTGAACACTGTGAGCAGGACGCACTGCACTAAATGTAAATAGCAGGAACGGATCTAGCTGAACACTGTGAGCAGGACGCACTGCACTAAATGTAAATAGCAGGAACGGATCTAGCTGAACACTGTGAGCAGGACGCACTGCACTAAATGTAAATAGTCTAGAAGATAACATGAACGGATCTAGCTGAACACTGTGAGCAGGACGCACTGCACTAAATGTAAATAGCAGGAACGGATCTAGCTGAACACTGTGAGCTGGACGCACTGCACTAAATGTAAATAGCAGGAACGGATCTAGCTGAACACTGTGAGCAGGACGCACTGCACTAAATGTAATTAGCAGGAACGGATCTAGCTGAACACTGTGAGCAGGACGCACTGCACTAAATGTAAATAGCAGGAACGGATCTAGCTGAACACTGTGAGCAGGACGCACTGCACTAAATGTAAATAGCAGGAACGGATCTAGCTGAACACTGTGAGCAGGACGCACTGCACTAAATGTAAATAGCAGGAACGGATCTAGCTGAACACTGTGAGCAGGACGCACTGCACTAAATGTAAATAGCAGGAATGGATCTAGCTGAACACTGTGAGCAGGACGCACTGCAATAAATGTAAATAGTCTAGAAGATAACAGGAACAGATCTAGCTGAACGCTGTGAGCAGGACGCACTGCACTAAATGTAAATAGCAGGAACGGATCTAGCTGAACACTGTGAGCAGGACGCACTGCACTAAATGTAAATAGCAGGAACGGATCTAGCTGAACACTGTGAGCAGGACGCACTGCACTAAATGTAAATAGCAGGAACGGATCTAGCTGAACACTGTGAGCAGGACGCACTGCACTAAATGTAAATAGTCTAGATAGAAGATAACAGGAACGGATCTAGCTAAACTGAATACAGTGTGTATATATATATATATATATATATATATATATATATATATATATATATATATATATATATATATATATATATATATATATATATATATGCAACACCTGGGATGCATATATATACACAATACACTGTAAGTGCAGCTAACTGACTGACTGTTCTGCCTAATCTATCTAACTCAAATCAAATGACACTGTCTCTCTCTCTCTCTCTATCTCTCAGCACACCGGAACACACACTACACAGGCCCGCCGTGCAGGCGGCCTTATATAGTGTGGGGTGTGTACTAAATCCCCTGAGCCATAATTGGCCAAAGCCACCCTGGCTTTGGCCAATTACAGCTCTCTCTACTGACGGCGCTGTGATTGGCCAAGCATGCGGGTCATAGTGCATGCTTGGCCAATCATCAGCCAGCAATGCACTGCGATGCCGCAGTGAATTATGGGCCGTGACGCGCCACACGAATTTGGCGCGAACGGCCCATATCGTTCGCAATTCGGCAAACGACCGAACAGCCGATGTTCGAGTCGAACATGGGTTCGACTCGAACACGAAGCTCATCCCTACAGATCAGAACAAAATGAGGGACATAGGGACTTTGTTCCAAATCAGGGACAGTTGGGACCTATGTGATTTCACTAGACATCTGTGCAGGAAAGTGCACTGATGTCTCTGAAATCGCTCACAAAGTCGGGCTGAGGCCCCTTTCACACATGTGCGACTTTGGACATCAGAGTCGCATGACAAGTCATACCCCATGATTTTCAATGTGTACCATTCATACCTATGCGACTTCAAGTCACACCGACTTCAAAGTAGTCCCTGTACTACTTTGGTCCGGCTTTGATGCGAGTTGAGGTTCATAGACCTCAAATTTACACAGGCATTCCCTGGTATTGCGGCAAAATTACGCGCCTTTCCCTGCTACTCCTGTGTCCATAGACCTCAAGATTACACAGGCATTGCTTAAAGTCGCATCAAAATCGCGCAACTTTCAGGTTGCACAAGTGTGAAAGGGCCTAAGTCACTGTGCTGAGTACTATTATACCTAAAATATAAAGTAGTCCCACCATCAAACACTAGTAAACGTATGTTCTCAATATAATTGTGCTCAAATGGCTGAAAATCACACAGATGTTACCACCTATTTAAAGCTTGCATTAGACTCAGCAGCATATGCTGAAAAGAGGCGAACGCTTTTAGCCAATGCCACATCAGCATGAGCATGGTTGTTACTATAATATTAATGCCTGAAATGCAAAACATTATTGTATAAAATCAAACATTAGTAAATGTATTTTCTCGGTAGGTATGTGCTCAGCTCTGTAGCATAGCAGTATGCCCTGCTGCCCACAAAGGTTCAAGCCATGAGTTCAAATCGCACTGACTGAATGCTTGCATTGTACTCAGCAGCATAATTAGCCAATGCACATTAGTTTGGTTTATTCCATATTTTAACTCTTTAAATGCATGCAATGGTATGTACCGTATTTATCGGCGTATAACACGCACTTTTTTCCCCTTAAAATCAGGGGAAAGTCACAGGTGCGTGTTATACGCCGATCCCCTGCGATCCCGAGCTGTCAAAAGTTAAAAATCGCTGACCGCGATTTGAAAATGGCGCCGCCGGCGCCAAAATACACAGAGCCGGTCCTCGGCTCTTTCCGGCGGCGCTCGTTTACTTTCGGTTTCACTCGTAGCCCCGAGCGGAGCTATCCGAACCTACTCGGATAGCTCCGCTCGGGGCTAAGAGTGAAACCGAAAGTAAACGAGCGCCGCCGGAAAGAGCCGAGGACCGGCTCTGTGTATTTCGGCGCCGGCGGCGCCATTTTCAAATCGCGGTCGGCGATTTTGGAGCACAGCAGCAGGGACAGGGGATCGAAGGCTGCACTGGGGCAAGGCTGCACTGGGGCAAGGCTGCACTGGGGCAAGGCTGCACTGAGAAGGCTGCACTGACAAGGCTGCACTGACATGGCTGCACTGGGGCAAGGCTGCACTGAGAAGGCTGCACTGGGACATGGCTGCACTGGGACATGGCTGCACTGGGGCAAGGCTGCACTGGGGAAGGCTGCACTGGGGAAGGCTGCACTGGGGAAGGCTGCACTGAGAAGGCTGCACTGACATGGCTGCACTGACATGGCTGCACTGACATGGCTGCACTGACATGGCTGCAATGATGGGCATTTAAATGTAAGTTTTTTTCCCTTCAACTTCCCTCCTAAAAGTTTTTTTTCCCTTAAAATTCCCTCCTAAATTGGGGTGCGTGTTATACGGGTGAGGCCCCTTTCACACATGTGCGACTTTGGACATCAGAGTCGCATGACAAGTCATACCCCATGATTTTCAATGTGTACCATTCATACCTATGCGACTTCAAGTCACACCGACTTCAAAGTAGTCCCTGTACTACTTTGGTCCGGCTTTGATGCGAGTTGAGGTTCATAGACCTCAAATTTACACAGGCATTCCCTGGTATTGCGGCAAAATTACGTGCCTTTCCCTGCTACTCCTGTGTCCATAGACCTCCAAGATTACACAGGCATTGCTTAAAGTCGCATCAAAATCGCGCAACTTTCAGGTTGCACAAGTGTGAAAGGGCCTAAGTCACTGTGCTGAGTACTATTATACCTAAAATATAAAGTAGTCCCACCATCAAACACTAGTAAACGTATGTTCTCAATATAATTGTGCTCAAATGGCTGAAAATCACACAGATGTTACCACCTATTTAAAGCTTGCATTAGACTCAGCAGCATATGCTGAAAAGAGGCGAACGCTTTTAGCCAATGCCACATCAGCATGAGCATGGTTGTTACTATAATATTAATGCCTGAAATGCAAAACATTATTGTATAAAATCAAACATTAGTAAATGTATTTTCTCGGTAGGTATGTGCTCAGCTCTGTAGCATAGCAGTATGCCCTGCTGCCCACAAAGGTTCAAGCCATGAGTTCAAATCGCACTGACTGAATGCTTGCATTGTACTCAGCAGCATAATTAGCCAATGCACATTAGTTTGGTTTATTCCATATTTTAACTCTTTAAATGCATGCAATGGTATGTACCGTATTTATCGGCGTATAACACGCACTTTTTTCCCCTTAAAATCAGGGGAAAGTCACAGGTGCGTGTTATACGCCGATCCCCTGCGATCCCGAGCTGTCAAAAGTTAAAAATCGGCGACCGCGATTTGAAAATGGCGCCGCCGGCGCCGAAATACACAGAGCCGGTCCTCGGCTCTTTCCGGCGGCGCTCGTTTACTTTCGGTTTCACTCGTAGCCCCGAGCGGAGCTATCCGAACCTACTCGGATAGCTCCGCTCAGGGCTAAGAGTGAAACCGAAAGTAAACGAGCGCCGCCGGAAAGAGCCGAGGACCGGCTCTGTGTATTTCGGCGCCGGCGGCGCCATTTTCAAATCGCGGTCGGAGATTTTGGAGCACAGCAGCAGGGACAGGGGATCGAAGGCTGCACTGGGGCAAGGCTGCACTGGGGCAAGGCTGCACTGGGGCAAGGCTGCACTGGGGCAAGGCTGCACTGGGGCAAGGCTGCACTGGGGCAAGGCTGCACTGGGGCAAGGCTGCACTGGGGCAAGGCTGCACTGGGACATGGCTGCACTGGGACATGGCTGCACTGGGACATGGCTGCACTGGGGCAAGGCTGCACTGGGGAAGGCTGCACTGACATGGCTGCACTGACATGGCTGCACTGACATGGCTGCACTGACATGGCTGCACTGAGAAGGCTGCAATGATGGGCATTTAAATGTAAGTTTTTTTCCCTTCAACTTCCCTCCTAAAAGTTTTTTTTCCCTTAAAATTCCCTCCTAAATTGGGGTGCGTGTTATACGCCGGTGCGTGTTATACGCCGATAAATACGGTACTTATTCAATAATATTATGGTGTGGAATTCCAAAAATCAAGGAAAAAAATGTCGTAGAGTCCCCCCCAGTACATACCAGGCCTTTCAGGTCTGGTATGGACTTTAAGGGGAACCCCACACCAAAATGTAAAATATAATTGACTTGGGGCCCCCCCCAAAATCCATTCCAGACCCTTATCTGAGTATGCAGCTTGGAGGTCAGGATAGGGGGGATGAGCGAGTACCCTCCCCTTCTGAACAGTACCAGGCCACATGCCCCAAAGCACCGTGTCCCCATGTTGATGGGGACAAGGGCCTCTTCCCAACAACCCTGGTCGGTGGTTGTCGATCTGCGGGCAGGGGGTTTATCAGAATCTGGAAGCCCCCTTTAACAAGGGGGCTCCCAGATCCTGCCCCCCTATGTGAATAAAAAAAGCAGTGAAAAAAATCAATAGCGTGCTTTTGACAAGTCCTTTAGTGTAAAATAGCTCCGAGCTGTCTTCTTCCCTGAGCCGTCTTCTCCAGACGCTGTCTCTCCCTCCTCCATCTTCTCCTAGAGCTGTATTCTACCAGAGTCATCTCCCCTGCCACCTTCTTCTCCATCTGTTGTGTTCTTCCTCACCGCCAGTTACCTGCTAATAAAAAAAAAAGCCGCTCTTCTGTGGAGGTCTTCCTCCACTGTGTTGTCACCCGCTGTGTGGTGTCTCTTACATAGCCATGAAGGGGACTCTCCGGGTGACGTTATCGGATGGCCACAGAAGACCGCCAAAGATATAGAGCGGCTTTTTTTTATTAGCGGGTAACGGCGGCGGCAGGAGAGACAGCTCAGGGAGAAGAAACATCAAACACTAGTAAATGTATTTTCTATGTATGATTGTGCTATGTCCAGTATGCTAGTGGTCAGCACTTCTACCTTGAAAAACTCAGGCTTTGAAGGACTCATGGGTTCAAATCCCACAGAGAGCTACTAAAAGATTGAATTGGTAAAAAAAGGCAAATGACTATTAGCCAAAGCGGCATATGCTAAAAATAGGTGAATGCCAATTAGCCGATGCACTTTAATTTGGCTGATTCTATTATATTAACTCTTCAAATGCATGCAATGGTATGTAAGTATTCAATAATATTATGGTGTGAAATTCCAAACACCACACACTAGCTAACAGGCTGTTTGCAATTCTTTGTTTGTTTATTTTAATTTGCTTGTGCACTGAAAAAATAAACACAGCTGGTGGATGGTAGGTTGGCTGGTATTTGAAATTAAACCGTGAGTGCTGTGGAGACATCTGAGCAGACCACTAAGCCATTGTGCTATGTTCAAGACCTGCATAATAGTGTAGTATGATTAAAGAATGAACATAAATAATTACCGCTTTATAGTCACCTAAATTAAAAAATAAAAAACAACATACAACAAATAGGTATACATGTAACTTTACAGAATAGCAGACATTACTATGTAATAATCATTCATAACTGCATTCATTGGTAAAAGAAGGAAAAAAACTAGAAATACTAATTGCAATTAGGGATGAGCTTCGAGTTTGAGTCAAACTCATGTTCGACTCGAACATTGGCTATTCGCAAGTTCGCCGAACAGCGAACATTTTGGGGTGTTCGCGGCAAATTCGAATGCCACGGAACACCCTTTAAAAGTCTATGGGAGAAATCAAAAGTGCTAATTTTAAAGGCTTATATGCAAGTTATTGTCATAAAAAGTGTTTGGGGACCTGGGTCCTGCCCCAGGGGACATGGATCAATGCAAAAAAAAAGCTGTCCCCCGATAGCTCAGTTTGGCCGGACGGTCAGCTCTAGGAAGGGTTCTGGTCATCCCAAATGTCTTCCATTTAAGGATTATTGAGGCCACTGTGCTCTTAGGAACCTTAAGTGCAGCAGAATTTTTTTTGTAACCTTGGCCAGATCTGTGCCTTGCCATAATTCTGTCTCTGAGCTCTTCAGGCAGTTCCTTTGACCTTATGATTCTCATTTGCTCTGACATGCACTGTGAGCTGTAAGGTCTTATATAGACAAGTGTGTGGCTTTCCTAATCAAGTTCAATGAGTATAACAAACACAGCTGGACTCAAATGAAGGTGTAGAACCATCTCAAGGATGATCAGAAGAAATGGACAGCACCTGAGTTAAATATATGAGTGTCACAGCAAAGGGTCTGAATACTTAGGACTATGTGATATTTCAGTTTTTCTTTTTTAATAAATCTGCAAAAATGTCAACAATTCTGTGTTTTTCTGTCAATATGGGGTGCTCTTTGCTTGGGCAATTTTTTCCTAGGAATTTAATATAATTTTCTATGGTACAACATTTTTAATTTTTTTTTTCTGTAATCTTATAAGAAAATTGAGTCCCTTTGTTGTGGAAACCTATCCAGGACATTTTTTATGATTTATTGTTATCTAGCTTGCTTTTCTTTTGATTAAAGCTGCTTTATTTTGATGTAGCGTCCTTTGTTTCTGGTTATGTGATTGATTTTTATTTTAGCAGTTTATATCCTACTCATTTTCTCACACATTTTCTTCTTGTTTCTGTTATTTATGACTGAGCACATGCTGAGATGCATTTAATGCATCTCACTTATTTTCACAGCTGCAAAGATAGCTCTGGCAGAGAATAAAATGACTAGATGGAATTGATCCAAACACAAGGACTGCGATAATCTGAGTTTACTCTCTGTCAACATTTTAAAGGAAACAGAATGCATGAAAAATCAAGCTTGCAGTTGTGCTGGATTTATACTTCTCAGCCTCCATTGTGTGTGTGTATCTGCAGGGAATAGTTGGCATTATTTATTAGAGAATGGATGCTTTATGAGTAGCCAATACTTTTTCAGTAGCATTTGCTGTCTAGGGATGCATTGTTTTATGTTTCATTTATTACAGAAGAACACATCGGTTGCTTGGCAGTTAAATATCATATGTATGCTAGGAGCAAATAGCCCAGACCAAGTGCTTTATGGATTTTAAAAAACGTACCTCAGAATTTAAGTATATAAAAGAAAGGTTTTTTTTTTTTTTTTTTTTTAACATAATAAGGAATAGAAATTATATTAAAGTTCTAATAATATATATTTAGTAAAAATTTTACCACTGTGTACCTCTGTAGGATGCAATTGATTATATTTGTAGTATGCTGCCCTGCAATATAGCAAACATATTGTTAAATGAAGGGTCTTTGGGTACGCATACCAATATACTACTCATTCATCATGTTTTTATATTCCTACTTTTATCATTGAAGTAAATAATACTTTAAATTGCTAGGGGAGAACCTCCATCTGTTCTAAAGACACTTTTATAAATACAGTGGGGACGGAAAGTATTCAGACCCCCTTACATTTTTCACTCTTTGTTATATTGCAGCCATTTGCAAAAATCATTGAAGTTCATTTTTCTTTCATCATTAATGTGCACACAGCACCCCATATTGACAGAAAAACACAGAATTGTTGACATTTTTGCAGATTTATTAAAAAAGAAAAACTGAAATATCACAGTATCCTAAGTATTCAGACCCTTTGCTCAGTATTTAGTAGAAGCACCCTTTTGATCCAATACAGCCATGAGTCTTTTTGGGAAAGATGCAACAAGTTTTTCACACCTGGATTTGGAGATCCTCTGCCATTCCTCCTTGCAGATCCTCTCCAGTTCTGTCAGGTTGGATGGTAAACATTGGTGGACAGCCAATTTTAGGTCTCTCCAGAGATGCTCAATGTGGGTTTAAGTCACGGCTCTGGCTGGGCCATTCAAGAACAGTCAGGGATTTGTTGTGAAGCCACTCCTTCGTTATTTTAGCTGTGTGCTTAGGGTCATTGTCTTGTTGGAAGGTAAACCTTCGGCCCAGTCTGAGGTCCTGAGCACTCTGGAGAAGGTTTTCGTCCAGGATATCCCTGTACTTGGCAGCATTCATCTTTCCCTCGATTGCAACCAGTCGACCTGTCCCTGCAGCTGAAAAACGCCCCCACAGCATGATGCTGCCACCACCATGCTTCACTGTTTGGACTGTATTGGACAGGTGATGAGCATTGCCTGGTTTTCTCTACACATACCGCTTAGAATTAAGGCCAAAAAGTTCTATCTTGGTCTCATCAGACTAAAGAATCTTATTTCTCACCATCTTGGAGTCCTTCAGGTGTTTTTTTAGCAAACTCCATGCGGGCTTTCATGTGTCTTGCACTGAGGAGAGGCTTTCGTCGGTCCACTCTGCCATAAAGCCCTGACTGGTGGAGGGCTGCAGTGATGGTTGACTTTCTACAACTTTCTCCATACTTATACTTTCTACATATGGGAAGCAGATTACTCACAGGTAGGGATGAGCCGAACACCCCCCGGTTCGGTTCGCACCAGAACCCGCGAACGGACCGCAAGTTCGCACGAACGTTAGAACCTCATTGACGTCTATGGGACTCGAACGTTCGAAATCAAAAGTGCTCATTTTAAAGGCTAATTTGCATGGTATTGTCCTAAAAAGGGTGTGGGGACCCGGGTCCTACCCCAGGGGACATGTATCAATGCAAAAAAAACTTTTAAAAACTGCCGTTTTTTCGGGAGCAGTGATTTTAATGATGCTTAAAGTAAAAAAAAAAAAAGTGAAATATTCCTTTAAATATCGTACCTGGGGGGTGTCTATAGTATGCCTGTAAAGTGACGCGTGTTTCCCATGTTTAGAACAGTCTCTGCACCAAATGTCATTTTTAAAGGAAAAAATCTCATTTAAAACTGCTTGCGGGTTTAATGTCATGTCGGGTCATGGCAATATGGATGAAAATCTGTGAAACAAACGGCATGGGTACCCCCCAGTCCATTACCAGGCCCTTTGGGTCTTGTATGGATATTAAGGGGAACCCCGCACCCAAATTAAAATAAGGAAAGGTCCCTATATACTCTGAACAGCAGTATACAGGCGGTGCAAACAAGACAGGGACTGTAGGTTTGTTGTTAAGTACAATCTGTTTGTAATTTTGAACATTTTTAACGTGTTTAGCTCCAGCCAAAAAATCTTTTCTAAGCTTTTTGGAAAACATAGGGAAGGGTTATCACCCCTTTGACATTTGTTTTGCGTCTTTCCTCCTCTTCAGAAGATTTCACCTCACTTTTTTGTCCCAATGAAAAATGTTTTTTGAAAATTTGGGTTTTTTTGTGGAACAAGGATTGGAAAGCATCAGTGGAAAGGAGAAATTGTTTTCCCATATTAACTCTTACATGAGAGAATTTCCCTTCCTAGGGGTAGATTTCATCTCACTTCCTGTTGTCTCCTTCCGTTTGCAAGTAGGAGTCGTTTGTAAGTTAGATGTTTGAAAGTAGGGTCCTGCCCTATATACTCAGCAGAAATTTGGGCCTTAGGTGTTGCTGTGGCCAAAACACTGTAAGCCCTCACAGGGCCCTGCTGTGAAATATTAGATCAAGAATTGTAATTACATGCCCCTGTTGAACAGGAGCTGAAAAATTAGGCCTTAGGCACTGGTGCTGGTGCCACAACACTGCAACCCCTCACAGACACTCTAGTTGGAACGCAGGAACGAGCCCTGCTGCAAAGTATTACATCAAAAATTGTAATTACACGCCCCTGTTAGACAGGGGCAGAAAAATTGGGCCTTAGGCACTGGTGCTGGTGCCACAACACTGCAACCCCTCACAGACACTCTAGTTGGAATGCAGGAACGAGCCCTGCTGCAAAGTATTACATCAAAAATTGTAATTACACGCCCCTGTTAAACAGGGGATGAAAAATTGTGCCTTAGGCACTGGTGGTGGCGCCCAGAACCAAAAATGTTCTTACAAGCTATCAGCGTGATGATTGAGGAGGAAGAGGATAATTACTCAGGGATAGTCACTCAGCATCAGCATAGGCAGTCTTTGAAGGGATCTGAAAAAAATTATTCAGTTACATCAGCATCAGGTGCTTGGTAGCTGGTGGTGATCCAAGACTGATTCATTTTTATGAAGGTCAGCCGATCGACCGAGTCAGTGGACAGACGCACCCTGTGATCGGTTACCACGCCTCCAGCAGCACTGAATGTGCGTTCCGAAAGAACGCTGGATGCAGGACAGGCCAGTAGCTCAATTGCATACTGTGCAAGCTCTGGCCAGTGATCCATCCTCAAGACCCAGTAACCCAGAGGATTTTCGGTGGGAAAGGTGTCCAAGTCTGATCTTGCCCCTAGGTATTCCTGCACCATGTAAAACAGACGCTGGCGATGGTTGCTGGAACCGATCATACCTTGGGGCTGCGGACCAAAAAATTGTCTGAACGCATCGGTCAGACGGCCACCTTCTCCACCGCTCCTTCTTTGACTGACCGAAGCCTCAGCAACACGTTGTCCAGAAACAGGAGTTTGTAACCTCCCAGTCTCTGGGAACGCGTTGCACAGACCTTTCTGCAAGGCCTCCCGAAGATGTTTCATCCTCTGCTCCCTCTGTGATGGCAAGATAAGGTCCGCAACCTTACCCTTGTAACGTGGATCAAGGAGGGTTGCCAGCCAGTATTGGTCCTTCTCCTTGATACCACGAATACGAGGATCCTTACGCAGGCTTTGCAGGATCAGGGAGGCCATGCAGCGTAGGTTTGCTGAGGCATTCGGTCCGGAGTCCTCTGGGTCACTAAGGACAACAACGTCCGCAGCCACCTCCTCCCAGCCACGTACAAGTCCATGTGTTCCTTGGGACTGATCCCTTAAAGACTGCTGATGCTGAGTGCCAGGCTCCACCTCCATACTGACACAATCTTCCTCCTCCTCCTCCTCCTCCTCCTCGTCCTCTTCCTGTGTGATCGGCGGGCACGCAGGAACACTGTCTGGATAAAGGGGGCCTTGAGAGCTAAGGAAGTCCTCCTCTTCCTGCCTCTGTTCTGCCTCAAGTGCCCTGTCCATTATTCCACGCAGCGTGTGCTCCAACAGGTGGACAAGGGGGACAGTGTCACTGATGCATGCACTGTCAGTGCTCACCATCCTCGTGGCCTCCTCGAATGGTGACAGGACAGTGCATGCATCCCTGATCATGGCCCACTGGTGTGGGGAAAAAAAACCAAGGTCCCCTGACCCTGTCCTGGTGCCATAGTCGCACAGGTACTCATTGATGGCCCTCTGCTGCGTGTGCAGCCGCTGCAGCATGGCAAATGTCGAGTTCCACCTGGTGGGCATGTCACAGATTAGGCGGTTCTTGGGCAGGTTAAACTCCTTTTGGAGGTCCGTCAGCCGAGCACTGGCATTATATGACCGGCGGAAATGGACACAGACTTTCCTGGCCTGCCTCAGGACATCCTGTAAGCCCGGGTACCTGCCCAAGAACCGCTGCACCACCAAGTTAAGGACGTGAGCCAAACAGGGCACATGGGTCAGTTGTCCCTGTCGGAGGGCAGAGAGGAGGTTGGTGCCATTGTCGCAAACCACCATTCCTGCCTTAAGTTGGCGTGGCGTCAACCACCTCTGAACCTGCCCCTGCAGAGCTGACAGAACCTCTGCCCCAGTGTGGCTCCTGTCCCCCAAGCACACCAGCTCAAGCACCGCATGGCATCTTTTGGCCTGCGTACTTGCGTAGCCCCTTGAACGCCTACGGAGCACCGCTGGTTCCGAGGAAGAGGCCATGGAGGAAGAAGAAGAGGAGGGGGTGGAGGAGAGAGGTGTGTCACAATCAGCATTTTGGAGGCGTGGTGGCGGAACAACCTCCAACACTACTGCACCTTGTCCTGCATCCTTCCCAGCTGCCAGCAGAGTCACCCAATGCGCCGTGAAACTTAAGTAACGTCCCTGTCCATGCCTGCTGGACCATGAGTCAGCGGTAATATGCACCTTACCGCTGACCGCCCTGTCCAGCGAGGCATGGACATTGCCTTCCACATGCCGGTAGAGAGCCGGAATCGCCTTCCGTGAGAAAAAGTGGCGTTTGGGTACCTGCCACTGAGGAACCGCACATTCCACAAACTCACGGAAGGGGGCAGAGTCTACCAACTGAAAAGGCAGCAGTTGAAGTGCTAGCAATTTTGCCAAGCTAGCATTCAACCGCTGGGCATGTGGATGGCTGGGAGCGAACTTCTTTCGGCGGTGCAGCAGCTGGGGCAGGGAAATTTGCCTGGTACAATCTGACGTCGGTGTACCAAAAGCAGATTGCCCACAAGTACTTGGCTGTGACACACCTAATTCTACACCTTCATTCCTCTCACTGCAGGTCTCAGAGAGGACTGAAGGTCTAGTGGGGTTGGAAATCTCAGCTGATGAGGAGCAAGGAGAGATCCTCTTTGTTCTTTGGTGTGGGTCTTTTAGATATGCTTGCCAACGAACTGCATGGCAGGTCAACATATGTCTGGTCAAGCATGTGGTACCCAAGCGGGAGATGTTTTGGCCACGCGAGATACGCTTGAGACATATGTTGCAAATAGCAGCGGTGCGATCTGATGCACTCGTCTCAAAAAAGGCCCACACCAAAGAACTTTTTGAATAACGCGCAGAGACTGCAGCGCCCTGCACATGTGGAGCTTTGGGGTGTGATGCAGTCAATGTGCTGCCCTTAGGCTGGCCCCTGGAGGGCATCCAGCCTCGTTGGTGATGTGCCGCCTCCTCCTCCTCCTCCTCCTCTCTCCTATCAGGCACCCACGTTGAGTCAGTGACCTCATCATCCCCTCCCTCCTCATCACTGGAGCAAACCTGGCAGTATGCTGCAGCAGGGGGAGCATGACTGCCAGATTGCTGTTCTTCTTGGGCACCCCCTCTGTCCGTGCTCATGTTACTGCCTTCATCGAGCTCAGTATCATCATCAGAGCCTTCCAAACGCTGGGCATCCTCCTGGAGCATGTACCCAACACTGTGGTCAAACAGTTCGAGGGAATCCTGAGGAGCACATGGTGGAGCTAGGGAAGGAGTCACTGATGACATTGAGCTTAGGGAAGAGGCCGCTGCTTTGCCAGACAAAGCACCCTGGGCATGGGTGAGAGAGGATGAGGAGGATGAGGACGGCTTGGTCATCCACTCGACCAAGTTTTCTGCATGTTGCGGCTCAACACGGCCAGCTGCCGAAAAAAAGGCCAAGCGTGTCCCATGGCCACGGGCTGATGAGGATGCACCGTCTCCACGACCAGCACTAGACACAGAGCCTGCTTGCCCTCTCTTATTGGCTTGTGACTGTCTGCCTCTCCTTCTTGGCCTTCCAGACATACTAATGGCCTGTAGCTGCACTAAGCTGGGATAGAACACCTGTAATTTTCTTCAGGTAGCTTTATATACTGTAACCAGACAAGCCTGCCTGTCAGTAGGAAGATAACAGGAACGGATCTAGCTGAACACTGTGAGCAGGACGCACTGCACTAAATGTAAATAGCAGGAACGGATCTAGCTGAACACTGTGAGCAGGACGCACTGCACTAAATGTAAATAGCAGGAACGGATCTAGCTGAACACTGTGAGCAGGACGCACTGCACTAAATGTAAATAGCAGGAACGGATCTAGCTGAACACTGTGAGCAGGACGCACTGACTGCACTAAATGTAAATAGCAGGAACGGATCTAGCTGAACACTGTGAGCAGGACGCACTGCACTAAATGTAAATAGCAGGAACGGATCTAGCTGAACACTGTGAGCAGGACGCACTGACTGCACTAAATGTAAATAGCAGGAACGGATCTAGCTGAACACTGTGAGCAGGATGCACTGCACTAAATGTAAATAGCAGGAACGGATCTAGCTGAACACTGTGAGCAGGACGCACTGACGCACTGACTGCACTAAATGTAAATAGCAGGAACGGATCTAGCTGAACACTGTGAGCAGGACGCACTGACTGCACTAAATGTAAATAGCAGGAACGGATCTAGCTGAACACTGTGAGCAGGACGCACTGACTGCACTAAATGTAAATAGCAGGAACGGATCTAGCTGAACACTGTGAGCAGGACGCACTGACTGCACTAAATGTAAATAGCAGGAACGGATCTAGCTGAACACTGTGAGCAGGACGCACTGCACTAAATGTAAATAGCAGGAACGGATGTAGCTGAATACTGTGAGCAGGACGCACTGCACTAAATGTAAATAGCAGGAACAGATCTAGCTGAACACTGTGAGCAGGACGCACTGCACTAAATGTAAATAGCAGGAACAGATCTAGCTGAACACTGTGAGCAGGACGCACTGCACTAAATGTAAATAGCAGGAACGGATCTAGCTGAACACTGTGAGCAGGACGCACTGCACTAAATGTAAATAGCAGGAACAGATCTAGCTGAACACTGTGAGCAGGACGCACTGCACTAAATGTAAATAGCAGGAACAGATCTAGCTGAACACTGTGAGCAGGACGCACTGACTGCACTAAATGTAAATAGCAGGAACAGATCTAGCTGAACACTGTGAGCAGGACGCACTGACTGCACTAAATGTAAATAGCAGGAACGGATCTAGCTGAACACTGTGAGCAGGACGCACTGCACTAAATGTAAATAGCAGGAACAGATCTAGCTGAACACTGTGAGCAGGACGCACTGCACTAAATGTAAATAGCAGGAACAGATCTAGCTGAACACTGTGAGCAGGACGCACTGACTGCACTAAATGTAAATAGCAGGAACAGATCTAGCTGAACACTGTGAGCAGGACGCACTGACTGCACTAAATGTAAATAGCAGGAACGGATCTAGCTGAACACTGTGAGCAGGACGCACTGCACTAAATGTAAATAGCAGGAACAGATCTAGCTGAACACTGTGAGCAGGACGCACTGCACTAAATGTAAATAGCAGGAACGGATCTAGCTGAACACTGTGAGCAGGACGCACTGACTGCACTAAATGTAAATAGCAGGAACGGATCTAGCTGAACACTGTGAGCAGGACGCACTGACTGCACTAAATGTAAATAGCAGGAACGGATCTAGCTGAACACTGTGAGCAGGACGCACTGCACTAAATGTAAATAGCAGGAACAGATCTAGCTGAACACTGTGAGCAGGACGCACTGCACTAAATGTAAATAGCAGGAACGGATGTAGCTGAATACTGTGAGCAGGACGCACTGCACTAAATGTAAATAGCAGGAACAGATCTAGCTGAACACTGTGAGCAGGACGCACTGCACTAAATGTAAATAGCAGGAACAGATCTAGCTGAACACTGTGAGCAGGACGCACTGCACTAAATGTAAATAGCAGGAATGGATCTAGCTGAACACTATGAGCAGGACGCACTGCACTAAATGTAAATAGCAGGAACAGATCTAGCTGAACACTGTGAGCAGGACGCACTGCACTAAATGTAAATAGCAGGAATGGATCTAGCTGAACACTATGAGCAGGACGCACTGCACTAAATGTAAATAGCAGGAACGGATCTAGCTGAACACTGTGAGCAGGACGCACTGACTGCACTAAATGTAAATAGCAGGAACAGATCTAGCTGAACACTGTGAGCAGGACGCACTGACTGCACTAAATGTAAATAGCAGGAACGGATGTAGCTGAATACTGTGAGCAGGACGCACTGCACTAAATGTAAATAGCAGGAACGGATCTAGCTGAACACTGTGAGCAGGACGCACTGCACTAAATGTAAATAGCAGGAACAGATCTAGCTGAACACTGTGAGCAGGACGCACTGCACTAAATGTAAATAGCAGGAACGGATCTAGCTGAACACTGTGAGCAGGACGCACTGACTGCACTAAATGTAAATAGCAGGAACAGATCTAGCTGAACACTGTGAGCAGGACGCACTGACTACACTAAATGTAAATAGCAGGAACGGATCTAGCTGAACACTGTGAGCAGGACGCACTGACTGCACTAAATGTAAATAGCAGGAACGGATCTAGCTGAACACTGTGAGCAGGACGCACTGCACTAAATGTAAATAGCAGGAACGGATCTAGCTGAACACTGTGAGCAGGACGCACTGCACTAAATGTAAATAGCAGGAACAGATCTAGCTGAACACTGTGAGCAGGACGCACTGCACTAAATGTAAATAGCAGGAACAGATCTAGCTGAACACTGTGAGCAGGACGCACTGCACTAAATGTAAATAGCAGGAACGGATCTAGCTGAACACTGTGAGCAGGACGCACTGCACTAAATGTAAATAGCAGGAACGGATCTAGCTGAACACTGTGAGCAGGACGCACTGACTGCACTAAATGTAAATAGCAGGAACAGATCTAGCTGAACACTGTGAGCAGGACGCACTGACTGCACTAAATGTAAATAGCAGGAACGGATCTAGCTGAACACTGTGAGCAGGACGCACTGCACTAAATGTAAATAGCAGGAACAGATCTAGCTGAACACTGTGAGCAGGACGCACTGCACTAAATGTAAATAGCAGGAACAGATCTAGCTGAACACTGTGAGCAGGACGCACTGCACTAAATGTAAATAGCAGGAACGGATCTAGCTGAACACTGTGAGCAGGACGCACTGCACTAAATGTAAATAGCAGGAACAGATCTAGCTGAACACTGTGAGCAGGACGCACTGCACTAAATGTAAATAGCAGGAACGGATCTAGCTGAACACTGTGAGCAGGACGCACTGCACTAAATGTAAATAGCAGGAACAGATCTAGCCTAATCTAGCTAACTCAAATCAAATGACAATGTCTGTCTCTCTCTCTATCAGCACACCGGAACACACTACACAGGGCCGCCGTGCAGGCGGCCTTATATAGTGTGGGGCGTGTACTAAATCCCCTGAGCCATAATTGGCCAAAGCCACCCTGGCTTTGGCCAATTACAGCTCTCTCTACTGACGGCGCTGTGATTGGCCAAGCATGCGGGTCATAGTGCATGCTTGGCCAATCATCAGCCAGCAATGCACTGCGATGCCGCAGTGAATTATGGGCCGTGACGCGCCACACGAATTTGGCGCGAACGGCCCATAACGTTCGCAATTCGACGGACGGTCGAACAGCTGATGTTCGAGTCGAACATGGGTTCAACTCGAACATGAAGCTCATCCCTACTCACAGGTGTGTTGATGCTGTTTGACCACTCCTCCTCCCATCAAGTGATATAGAAGCTAAGCTGAGGCCCAGATTGCATTTCAATTATAGAGTTGGTTATACAGTGGGGACGGAAAGTATTCAGACCCCCTTAAATTTTTCACTCTTTGTTATATTGAAGCCATTTGCTAAAATAATTTTAGTTCATTTTTCTTTCCTCATTAATGTACACACAGCACCCCATATTGACAGAAAAACACAGAATTGTTGACATTTTTGCAGATTTATTAAAAGAAAAACTGAAATATCACATGGTCTTAAGTATTCAGACCCTTTGCTCAGTATTTAGTAGAAGCACCCTTTTGATCTAATACAGCCATGAGTCTTTTTGGGAAAGATGCAACAAGTTTTTCACACCTGGATTTGGGGATCCTCTGCCAAAAAAGTCCTGCTAGCAGCATCCTCGGAGCGGTGAAGGAGCGGAGTGTATACCGCTCCTTCACCGCTCCTGCCCATTGAAATCAGTGGGACAGCGCGGCTATACCCCCGGCAAACCGCCTCTGCAGAGGCGCTTTGCGGTGGTATTTAACCCTTTCTCGCCTGCTAGCGCGGGGGGGTGAAACCGCCCCGCTAGCAGCCGAATACCGACGGTAAAACGCCGCTAGTAATAGCGGCGTTTTACCGCCGACGCCACCCCCGCCCCAGTGTGAAAGGGCCCTTAGAGATAAAATTCTTGTGGTAAGTGCTAGTAAAGGAAGTTACGGTGTTTTGTTAATGGACCTGATAAAAATATTACAGCGTACACATGCAAAAAATACATTTACCTCCTGCAAGGCTATTTAAAACACCTGAACATTTTTAAAAAATATGCGGATTTGGTGCTATATGGTGCTTAAGCCCACTTACTGCAACAAAGTACCCCATTGTTAGTGGGTCCTACGCTATCCATAGAATGGGAGATCCTGCTTCTATGAACCATGGGAGAAATACACTCCTCTATATTGGAGAACTAAAGGACTCCACCTATGACACAGGTGGACACTAATGAGAGGCAATGATGAGGGAGGGGGTGCTCCTGCTCAAAAGTATTTGGTCAGAATCCATACAATAGACAAACAAGATATATATTTTTTTAGATAAATGGGTAGGGGTACAATGTACCCCATACTCATTCACATAGGGTGGGGGCCAAAATCTGGGGGCCCCCTTGTTAAAGGGGGCTTCCAGATTTTGATAAGCCCCCTGCCAGCAGACCCCGACAACCAACTGCCAGGGTTGTCGGGAAGAGGCCCTTGTCCTCATCAACATGGGGACAAGGTGCTTTGGGGCAGGACCCCCCTGCCCAAAGCACCCACCCCCCATGTTGAGGGAATGCGGCCTGGTAAGGTTCAGGAGGGGGGGGCGCTCACTCGTCCCCACCCCCTTTCCTGACCTGGTGGGCTGTGTGCTCGGATAAGGGTCTGGTATGGATTTTGGGGGGACCCCAACGCAGTTTTTTTAGTGTGGGGGTTCTGAAAATCCATACCAGACCGAAGGCCTGGTATGCTCTTGGAGGGGAACCCATGCCATTTTTTTTTTTTTTTTTTTTAATTTGGCGTGGAGTTCCCCTTCAAGATCCTCCAGAGCACAAGTCGCATGCCAAAGTCGGGTCAGTTAAGACTGCGATCCGACTTTGATCCGACTTCAGTGATATTCAATGGGGTGAAGTAGGATCAAAGTCGGACTAAAGTAGTGCAGGGAGCATTTTCAAAGTCAGACGGACTTGTGTTGGACCAGTTAAGAAGGCTCCCATAGGGAAACATTGATTTTCACACGTCATGTGACATGAGCTCCCAATGTCGGAACGTTTGTCATACCAGTGTGAACTCTGTGCGAATGAACGGCTGCTTTATTATAAAATACTATCATAGATGTGTTACTTTGCAGCAGTTCATTCGGATCAGATGACATTTTTTATAATATTTTTATAATTTTTTTATAATCATGTCCATTTTCCCTTATTCTATTTAATATACTTTTTAGGTCATTGCCCGCTGTGCTATAGGTACACTTGTGCTATGCTATGACAGCTATATATGTTGGAGATTTGATTACATCTAACAAATTTGGCCAGTAAAGCCCTGTTGATTGGACGACCTGGCCACGCCCAGTCTCTGTACTGATTGGGTGTTTTTTGTTTTATTCTGCCCTGACAGTATAAATTTTCCCCTCTAGAGGGGGGATGGGTGTGCCTGAAGAAGGAGGCGTTGCCTTGGAAACACATTGCGGCCCGCCCCCTTCCTGATTTGGTCTCTTGCTAGCTCTGTGAGAGCAGGTGTGAGAACTGGAGACACTGCCGGTTATACACCTCCATATGGCAGGTCTGAGCTTATCCCCACATTGGTCTTCTCATCTTTTGTGACGGCTGACTGCTTGATTGGTGATCCACATCCACCCTGTTTGCAGCTTGCAAGATACCTTTTATGTAAGTGCATCTGAATAAAGTGTTACTTGCTTTTACTATCACACTGACCAGGGCGCTCTCTTTCTGCTGTTTTTAAATATAATGAACAGTATTGTAGATAACTTATACAGAAATATAAATGAGATTAATGCAGCTCCACCTTGCCTCCAGGAATATTGGCGAGATACATAATTTATGTTACATATTTAAAAGGGCACTGTTTTACTAGTGGCAGGTGATTACGTTCTAAAATCCAACAGGTATCTGGTCTTCACTGGGAACCCCTCCAAGAAGGTGTTGGTTTTGCGGAGTGATGATTCTGCTCAGATCTCTAATGTTTGCACCATCAGCCACAGCCAATGCATGGACAGCAAACTAAAGCAAATTATCAACATAATATGCTAATGTAACGTCAAAAGGACAAGAAGTGGCTTGGGAATGCTGCGTGAGGCATGATACAAGCAGAATTGTGCATTGAGAGCAATCAATTATTAAAAGGCAAATAATAAGCAGAGACTGGTGAGGAGAATCTAGAAGCAATGCTAAGGTCAGAATCAGAGGACAATCATAACTGCAGACCAATACCAAAACTTTCATAAAAGATTAGGGGGAATGTTTATGCCCAGGTGCAGCCTCAGTGCACTGAACAGAATATGCATTTGTTTTCTGATGACATTACAAAATACATGCAGTGTGCCCCTGCTGCAGTTTTTATAAAGCCATAGAGTGTGCCTATTCATTGAAGGAATATGATGAAAATAAAGCCAGCATAGGGGAACACAGAACCTCCAACTGCCAAGAGGTTGTAATGCTTGTTAAGAATTTCCAAAATTATAGACAGTGAATTAAGCATTTTTTTCACTCCTAGCCAACAGACATTTAAGACAAATCCACCTTTCCCATGCAGGGGACAGTGACTATGGTTCTGCATCTCACAACCCATTTTTACACCTTATCTGCACTTACTTGCTCAGCTGCAGCTGATGCGGAAATCGTCAGTCACATTGCTCAGGCCTAGATGTTGGCTGCTAAGCCCAGGCATTCTCAAAGAAGTAGAGGTCACATACTCACCTTTACCAAATTCATGCAAGCTGTGGAAGAACAAGACGTTGTGAAAGTGTGCTAGAAAGATGGATATAGGGGGTTAGGATTGCCTTTTTGCACAAACATTGTCACTTTGCCCTGCATGGACAAAATGACAGCGTCTCTTTTACCCAGGATATACAAGTATATACTAGACATTGTTGAACTAGACATATATCACTTACCCCAGCATTTCATATTTATTTTTAGTTTATTCACAACTTAATTGGTTTTATGATGTATATTATAAACCAGGACTCCAGCATTCTCTTCTATTGAAAGAAGAATTATTATTAGTTATATATTCTCCCAATTATAGCAAACTGAGCTCTATTTGGTACCCTTTCTTGTATTGTGTTTCTATGGTACCCATAACTATAGTGGCTTTAACTAAAATTAGGTAGTGAGTGATTTCATTTTGAGTGTTTTTTTTTCCCCCGACACACAAAGCTTGAGAGCAGGCTGTAAAATTTTCCGACAACAAAATCCGATCGGTTAAATTCCGATCGTGTGTACACAAATCCAACGCACAAAGTGCCACGCATGCTCAGAATAAATTAAGAGGCGAAAGCTATTGGCTACTGCCCCGTTTATAGTCCCGACGTATGTGTTTTACGTCACCGCGTTCAGACCGATCGGATTTTCCGACAACTTTGTGCGACCGTGTGTATGCAAGACAAGTTTGAGCCAACATCAGTCGGGAAAAACACATGGATTTTGTTGTCGGAATGTCTGATCAATGTCCGATCGTGTGTACAGGGCATAAGAATGCAGGATACTCCCATGCCTTTTATGTATGGCGTCAGTAGGTGATTTTATTACCAAATAGGTAGATTTTTTTTTTTTATGTAGTCAAGTGAGCCTTTGCTGTACTCATCACTACAATCATTTATACAGGAATTTTATAAAAACATGATATTTTCTTTATACATGATTTGAAAATTGAAGTAAATAAAGCTTCACACTTTCCTTACTTTTCTACCAGTTGACCCATACTACATCCTTAGGTAGGTTCCACTATTTATTGAAATGTATTGCTCAACATACTCCATACACTTCTGATACGGCTGTGAGTGACACGCTATACTGATTTCTCTGTGGCATAAAGTACACATGTCATTTGAGTAATATGAGGAGGCGGTGTGGCTACCATTGCTGGCTGTGTCTGGCTTTAATGATCCAGAGCCATTGAAAGAGAACAAGCAAACATCAATTGAAAGGCAGAGCGAAATCAGAATTCCTTACTCATAAAATATTGAAAGCGATAGCACCCACATGGAAGCCAGGTGACTAACACTGTCAAATAAAGAGGTCAGCATACATAATCTTCTCTTTACTTTAAAATAAAGTGTGTTTATGAATTTATTTATTTGTCACAGGTATTTACATATTTATTTTGCACAGAGTATTTACATAGCACCGACATTTTACACAGTGCTTTACATATACTGTACAGTATATTGTATATTCACATCAGTCCTTGCTCTCAACCTGCTTATAGTCTAAGGTCCCTATCTAATAATGTAATTTTAAATCTTGTTTGCAATTGATTTAAATCTGCAACTTTTATTAAAAAACCTGGCTATTTTGTCATGTCATCAAGGCCCTTGTTCAGTAACTTCCTGTTTTAGGGTGACAACTGTCTCCCAACTGTGTTTTAGGGTGACAACTGTCTTCCAACTGTGTTTTAGCCCCGGTTCACATAGGGGCGGCACGACTTGCAGGTCGCCTCACTGACCATGACTTCCACGGCGACTTGCAAAACGACTTCTGTATAGAAGTCTATGCAAGTCGCCCCCAAAGTAGTACAGGAACCTTTTTCTAAGTTGGAGGGACTTGCGTCACTCCTATTAGAACGGTTCCGTAGTACAGAACGGGAGGCGACTTGTCAGGCGACCTAGGTCGCCTGACAAGTCGCCCCTATGTGAATCGGCACTTAGGGTGGCAACTGTCTCCTAAATGTCACTTTGTCACATGCACCCCTGTGGAGACTACGTAATGCTGTGTTGATGTACACTGTGCATACTCCACTGCAGTCACAATCTAGAAGCAGATATAAAGCTAAAATGAAAGCAGGTGCATGTAGGCAGGAAGTGGCTGAAAGAGAATGGAGGATAGCTGTGCCACTGAGATGGAAAAAAAGGGATGAAAAAGGGTGAAAACAATATTTTATGAAAAATTCAGCACTATCACACTTTGGCAATTGCGTGGTCATGCAAAACTGTAACCAAATTAAATTTTTATCATTTTGTTCACAAAAATAGAGCTTTCTTTTGGTGGTATTTAATCACCACTGGGTTTTTTATTGTTTGCTAAATAGATGAAAAAAGACTGAAAAATTAGAAAAAACACACATTTTTCTTATAACATTTTGCAAATAAATAGTCTGTCTTCATAAATTTATGCCAAAATTATAGAAAGTTATAGAGCCCACAACTGAGGAATATATACAGTATCTAAAAATTGATCAATCCTGATTAACTGATGGCCTATCTAATTTCTAAAATGCCAGGACAATACAAATATCCCCCAAATGACCCCTTTTTGGAAAATAGACATCCAAAGGTATTTAGTCAGGGGAATGGCAAGTTTTTTGAATTTGAAATTTTTTGTCACAATTACGGTAATTGCAAAATAAAGAATTTATATAATAAAAAAAAAAAATCAAATTTTTTTTTTTTACATACTGTCACCAGTGCAGTACAGCATCATCTTATAACTGTTGTGACTGGTGACATTATGTAAAAAAAGAAAAAATATATTTTTTTTAACCACTTGCCGACCGCCTAATGCAGATATACTGCGGCAGAATGGCACGGGCAGGCAAAATCACGTACCTGGTACGTGATCTGCCTCCCGCGGGTGGGGGGCGTATCGCTCCCCCCCCAGTGCCCGAGGAGGTCGGCTTCATTAGGGGAGCGATCCAGGCAGAGGGGGAGACCACTCATTCGTGGCCACCCCCTCGCAATGAGATTCTTCCTCTGCTGCTGTATAGTAAACAGTGGCAGAGGAAGTGATGTCATTGCTCCTCGGCTCGGTATTTTCCGTTCCTGCGCTGAGGAGAGAAGACATCCGAGTAAGTGCACAACACACACACACACTGTAAAACACACCAGGCACACTTTACACCCCCCATCACCCCCTGATCACCCCCCAATCACCCCCCTGTCACAGTGACACCAAGCAGTTTTTTTTTTTCTGATTACTGCATTGGTATCAGTTTTTGACAGTTAGTGTGGTAGGGCAGTTAGGGTTATCCCCTTTAGGTCTAGGGTAGAGGTCGGCCGATATTTGGTGTATTTTACTTAATCGGCATCGGCCGATTGTGCTGATAAAAAAGGCCGATATCAGCGGACTTGCAAATGACTTCTGTAATAGAAGTCAATACAAGTTGCCTGAAAACTTCTGTGAAGCACTTCTCTCCTCCTCTGGGCAGCCTGCCAAATCTGATAAAAAGAACCTGAAGGATACAATGTTTACACTTCTGAATGAACTGAGCTCCTGTGTAGAAGCTCTCAGTTTAAACATTTAAAGACTAAATCTTTTCTGACACTTGTTGCTTACAAGTAAAAATCCTGTATTTTCTGCTAGAAAATCACTTAGAACCCCCAAACATTTTATATATATATATATATATATATATATATATATATATATATATATATATATATATATATATATATATATATATATATATATATATATATATATATATATATATATATATAATTAGCAGAGACCCTAGGTAATAAAATAGCGGTTGTTGCAATATTTTTTATTACACGGTATTTGCGCAGCGGTCTTTCAAACGCAATATTTTTTGAAAAAATACACTAATATATTTTTTAAAAAACTAAGCAGTAAAGTTAGCCCATTTTTTTTCATCCAAAAG
This sequence comes from Lithobates clamitans, assembly GCA_037952925.1. Lineage (NCBI taxonomy): Eukaryota > Metazoa > Chordata > Amphibia > Anura > Ranidae > Lithobates > Lithobates clamitans. Next base: position 13,363,414 of record JBBGZY010000135.1, on the reverse strand, counting down.
TTTTGATTACCTGTTTTTGTATATTTAATATTTAAGATATAGTTTTTTTTTTTTAGTTTTTTTTAAATCTAAATTCTACATACAAGTGAACTGATTGGAGGTTTGTTTTTGTTTAATAAATGTTTAAATGTAAAAAATTTTCTGTATCACTTAAGGTTGCTTCCACACTGGAGCAGGCATGCGTTGACGGTAAAACGCTGCTAGTTTTAGCGGCGCTTTACCGTCATTTTAGCGGCGCTATTCGGCTGCTAGCAGGGCGCTTATAACCCAGCTAGCAGCCGAGGAAGGGGTTAAATGCGCCCCTGAAGCGCCACTGCCGAAACGCTGTATACACCGCTCCAAAGATGCCGCTTGCAGGACTTTTTTTTTAACATCCTGCCAGCGCATCGCCTCAGTGTGAAAGCACTCGGGATATCACACTGAGACTGCAGGGGAGCCGTTTTACAGGCGCTATTATTAGTCCAAAAGCGCCTGAAAAACGCCCCAGTGTGAAAGTGGTTAGATTTTATGAGATGAAGGGAAAAAAAAAAAATCTGCCTAATATATCGGCCCAAAAAAATCGACATCACATATCGGCCACTGCAATTTCTAAATATCGGCATCGGCCAGAGAAAAACCCATATCGGTCGACCTCTAGTCTAGGGTACCCCCCTAACCTCCCCTAATAAAGTTTTAACCCCTTGATCACCCCCCGACGCCAGTGTTACTAAGCGATCATTTTTCTGATCACTGTATTAGTGTCACTGGTGACGCTAGTTAGGGAGATAAATATATAGGTTCGCTGTCAGCATTTTATAGCGTCAGGGACCCCCATATACTACCTAATAAAGGTTTTAACCCCTTGATTGCCCCCTGACGGAAAATGTGCGATCAGAGCGTGTTGTCAGAAAATCCGACCGCGTGTGGGCTCCATCTGACTTTTTCCATCGGATTTTCCGACACACAAAGTTTGAGAGCAGGCTATAAAATTTTCCGACAACAAAATCCGATCGTGTCAATTCCGACTGTGTGTGCCACGCATGCTCAGAAGAAATTCCGAGACGGAACAGCTCGGTCTGGTAAAATTAGCGTTCGGAATGGATAGAGCACTTTCATCAGGCTGCAATGTTAAAAATTGTTTAATGCAGCGCACTCTCCTCTTCTTTATAATGCTAGAAGAATGAAGTAGTTTTGCTGCTGATATTCACACAGAGTTCTTAAAAAACTTCTTTCTTTATTATTTATCATGATTCCCTCAATATATTTGGATTTGTCACATATGACAATTTTTTGGGGTTTTTTTTATTTTTGTTTTGTATTTTTTTTCAAGGATGACTTTTTTTTTTTTACTCCAGAATATTTTTGTGTGTGTTTTGTGTGTCAAGTTACCACAACACCATTATTATCTTGTATTATTTAATCTCAATGAGATTGTTTGGTGTTGGTGTTTCTTGTTAATTTCACATTGTATTTTTGAAATGTACCTGAATCCTCACAAACAAACTGTCCTTTTTGAAGGAAAACGCACATAGGCGAGTATAATTGAAACACAAAATCCTTTATTAAGGGGTCCTAACCAAAGAAAGAGGGAGGCAACACTGGAGAAACAGCAGAAATTGGTAAAGCCTTTGGCCCCCAGGGCACACATCAATAATTTTACTGCAAAATTGGAGGCCTGAGGAGTCCATATATAAGGGAGTGCAGTCTGGTTCAGAAGTCCCAGAGATCCTAAAAGCAGCAGATGACACCTGTGTCCCCAGGCTGTGGTCATACAAGAGCCTGCATCTTTTGCCAGACAAGACTGAACCCAGGCCATCACTCTCTGGTCTTCCTTCCACGCTGTGGCTCTGGTGGTGGAGTTGTGGCAGGAGGAGGAGGAGGAGGAGGAGGGGGAGGATGGTCCAACTCACTCAGGCAGGTATTGGGTGTGATTTCGCCCCTCACCCCCTTAGTTAAGACTTTATAAAGAAGGTCCTCACACAGGAGGCGTTGGCCCTCCTGCATGCCCTGCAGTTTGGCAGCCATGCAGGCAAAGGCCCCTTCAGGAGTGGGGGTGGCTCTCAGGGACGCAGAAGCCTCCTGAATGAGCCTAAGTGCTGAATCCTGCACGTGACTCCCCTTCCTGGGTCTTTTGTTTGGAAGGCGGAGGGGAGGAACCTGCGATTCTGTCAAGCTCCTACTGGGCCCCGCCTCCTCCTGGCTGCCACTTAGCCCCGCCTCCTCCTGGCTGCCACTTAGCCCCGCCTCCTCCTGGCTGCCACTTAGCCCCGCCTCCTCCTGGCTGCCACTTAGCCCCGCCTCCTCCAGGCTGCCACTTAGCCCTGCCTCCTGGCTGCCACTAACCCCCGCCTCCTCCTGGCTGCCACATTCCACAGCCTCCTCCTGTGTCACATTCCAGAGCCTCCTCCTGGCTGAGGTCTTCCTGTGTATGAAAAAGGGACATAGTTTTAGTTTTTTATTCATCAATCACACACAATTTTCACCTCATGACTGTTGCAAATTGAATGTTAACAAATATAACAGACTATCATTCTGAGCCCAGCATTTTTCATTCTTGTCCCAATTATTTTTGCCCACTACTGTCAATTGATATGTAAAACACTTATTTAAATTAGCAATTAGTGATCAATAATAAGATCTAGTAAACATCATTTATTGCTTGCCCAGAAATCTGTAGAAGAATGCTATACCTGGCTCCAGCTGGGCTCCTCCACTTCTTCCTGGCTGGAAGTCCCAGGTTGGACATCGGAAGCCTCAGCTGGAAGGTAGGGTGGAAGGAAGAGTGGAGAGGGATTCCCTGACTCCAGTCTGGTCTGACAGAAATCGCAGTCTCAGGCCCAAGTTTAGATGTTACCTTCGTTATCACAATCGGCGCCTCCGATACTCCTTCCTCCGCTCACAGATCATACGTACTACCCACGCGTGTCACGCTTTATAGACATTGCGCATGCGTGAACCTCCGCCCGTCCCTGATGTTCTTTCTAGTCTATTCCCCGCCCCTTCTCGTTCGGCGCAGTGGGGGAAGAGCACATGGCGGAGACACAGCAGGTGTCTGATAATTACACCAAGGAGGAGGAAAGCCCGGAGACTGAAACGTCCCTATCCCGGAAGAGACGATTTAAGGCATCGAATATGTCCTTTGGGGAGATGGTGGAGATGGTGGACATCCTGAAGAGGGGAAGTATGGACCTTACCCCAACCCCAATGTCAGAAAGGCCAAGACCATGGCAAAAGTGGTCAAGAGTCTGCATCGGAATTTCAGGGTACGGCGATCCAAGGATCAGCTCAGGAAGCGATGGTCGGACCTCAAATTAAGGGAGCACAAGCAGTACAGAAGGATCAGGAGAGTGCTGCAAAAAAGTAAGTAGTTGTGCTATGTTCCTATTCTTTGTTTATTACGTTCGTGCTGCTCCATGTGCTTTTCTTAACTGTTGTCCAGTTTAAAATGGCAACTTTCATGTTCATGAGCACATTATTCGTTCGTATGAAACATTGTTAGTTCGGCCTAGAACACACCATTGTTTTGGCCATATGCTTTTTAAAACATTTTTATGGCCTACTTGTCTGAAAATAATTTGTAGATGGGTTTGTAGCTAGAATAAAATGCAAACTAGATTCTGTGTAAGGAGAGGACACTCAGCAGCAGTTTTCACATCTGGACTCTGGAGCACTAGTGTGGGACACAAGAACACCCTTTTTATTAGGGGGCCCACACAGGTGCTCCAGTGTATACTATAGGGGTGTCTCCATCTGTGAAGCTTGTACTAAACAGGTAAGTATTCAAGCTTGACAAAGGACAATAAAATTTCAACATCTTGGAACTCAGCCAAAATAAACAATTGTACCCCACTTCCAAGTAATGTTTCATATTTTTAGTTCTGCCATCAAATATCTGTGTGCTAAGTATACCTATTTGTTTTTACATAGGGGATAAAAGACTCGGAGGACACCTCTCATCCGAGGAGACCACAGACCCCCACCGCTGGAAGAAGGGGAAATCTACCCAAGCCAAGCAGAGCAGGAGGAGGAAGACGTGGTGGAAATTGTCACCACAACAGGTGAGTGTGAGATGGATGCCGGCATATTTATAATACATGGTGTGTTTTTGTTTCTATCTTTTTAGGTGATCGTGATGTTGTGGATCCAGGTCATTCACCTCTGAAAGTGCACAGATCCTGATCGGGGAGATCATGGGGTATAATAGGGACTTGGAAAACATCCAGAAAAACATCAATGATGTTAAAAAAAAATGAAGAACATCATTGATGTTTTAGGGAGAGTTTAAAATCCCTTTGTTTTTTTTGTGAGCTAAAAATTTATACCATTTTTTTTGACATTTTTGCGAAAAGCCAAATTTTGAAGTTGCACACAGTGTGTCAACATGTACTATCTGCCATCACGGGAGATCAATGGACGTGTTTTGGGGGTGCAACCCCTTCCAAAATAATAAAGTAGCTGTGAGGAAGGTGTTGCACCCCCAACACACGTCCCTTGATCCCCCATGATGGCAGGTAGCACATGTTCACATGCAATTTGTGTGCATCTTCAAAATTTGGCTTTTCCTGGGGTGACTTCACCCCATCTGAACGCAATATCAAACCCAGTTTGTAAATACTCATGTCTGATATTGCCTTCAAGTTCTACCAAATGTGAACTTTGTAAGTTCAAGATTTGTGTCTTTCTTATTGGTTTTAAACATGCCTGTTTTATCTTAAATGGACATTGCTACTTTTTCTAATGTGACCCCAAAAATTGTTATACAACAAACATGTTGGTTTGTTTTAAAAACCTTTTTCTAAATGCACATGTGATTGTGCTGGTATTAAAAAGATTGTTAATCAAGAATGTGTGGATTATTGTTTCAAATGTCCAAAACTTTTGTTGTGCTCTAATTGGTGTTTTCAGTGACAATGGGGGTTATTTCCTAAGGGAAAATCCACTTTGCACTACAAGTGCAGTTTCAAGTGCACTTGTAGTGCAAAGTGTCTTTGCCTTTAGTAAATAACACCCAACAGTGCTTTGTAATGTTACACAATCACGCCATTTTCAGGACTCACCACATTTCTGTCAGTGTCAGCTAAAAGAAACACAAGCAGTAAATGTCACCAAAGATTTTAGTAGTTTTTTTTTATTATTTAAAAAAGGTTTCAGACATTGTCTAGCATATTGATAGCCCCCCACCCGAAAGTATTCAAGGTATCTTAGCCGGACATCACGGGCACTCAGGGGGCGGCAAGCCAGGACGGCAACTTTCAAGCCCCGTCAGGGTTTTTTCATGTAGAATTCCGGCCTCAGGCCCAACTGAGCCAGCATAGTTGGCAGAATGTTGCTGTAAAAAGTTGTGTAGAACACATCACGCCAGGATGATGTGATTCAGTTTGTACTCCGCCATGTGTATGGGTGTAAGAAATAGGCGGAACTGGCTGGCCATGATTCCAAACGTGTTCTCCACCACTCCTCTGGCTCTGGCCAGCCAGTAATTAAAAACCCTCTTGTCCGGGGTGAGGGTCCTCATCGGGAATGGCCGCATAAGATGGTCCCCCAGCGCAAACATTTCATCCGCAACGAAGACAAATGGGAGTCCTTCCACATTGTCTGTCTTCTGGAGGTGGCAAGTCCAGGCTGCCATTCTGGAGACGCCTGTAGAACTCCGTCTGGGTGATGACTCCACCATTGGACATCCGGCCATTCTTCCCCACGTCCACATACAGGAACTCGTAAGTAGCCAACACCACCGCCAACATCACAATACTATTAAACCCCTTATATTTGAAATAGTATGACCCTGAGTTGGGTGGTGGGACGATGTGGACGTATTTCCCCTCCGCAATTAGGAAAGTCCCACCGCTGGGCAAAGTAAGAGGCCACAGTCTGCCATTCCTGTGGCAAGGAACTGTGGCGTCAAACAACAACAAAAACTTAGTCATTTTGCACATAAACATGGAAAGCAGATTAGACACAAACATTCTTGGCCAACATCAAGATAACATTTATTTGAGGGAGTTTTTAAAGACCAAAGTATAAGGTACAACTATCAGATTCCCCCTCCCGCCCCTCTCATGGGCCATTTCTAACATTTTAGGGGGGGAGCTCTTGGACAGGTAACCGTCTCCACTTCATTGAGAGATGAATGCCTAAATAATGTGTATTACTTTGGCCAGCCCCTCCTTAGTTACACTATTGGCAGCCCACTGGACAAGTAAGAAGTGTCATAATACGAAGATATAAATACACATTGTACACATTTGAGCACATTTGGAAATTCTGCTATTACCTATCAAGATAATAATAGGATACAAAAACTTTAAAAAGTACCATTTGAAAGTATTCAGGCAGGCCCTTGCACTACATGCTTTGGGGAATTCATCCATACATCTGACCACAAAAGAGATGGGTATAGTGTGTATAGGTTTGGCAAAGTCAGCAGATAGATGATTGAGGATAGATAGAGAATTGGTATCTGCTGACTTAGCAGTTGGGGGGAGGGAGGGTTCCAAAGGATTTGGCAACCCCCCCAAAAAAGCCTCTGGCACTCTGCCAGAATTTAAAGCACAAATCACATTTTAAAACATTTAGGGGGTATTTAGGGTAAAGCACTACTATGGAGCTGATAAAATACATTGTTAAGTGACTACATGAGGTGAATATAGGGCCAGGAGAGCATGCTGGGGAGGTAAGTGAAGGCAAATATGTATGAAGGACAAAAAAAAAAATTGCAGAAAAATCCAGCATGCATGAGGACAAAGGGGACATTCACAGCATATTACAATCATGGTAATTAGGGAATGAGGAAAGAAATACAATATATTATCAAACATTAAATACAATAAAATGTGCTGTTAAAGGATAAAAATCTTACCTTAATATACTCCTTCTGCAGGACCTGAATGATGGCAGAACAGGTCTCTGGGATAATGATCCCCGGAGCCTGGGGGGAGATGCCTGTCGAGAACTTCAAGTCCTGCAGGCTTCTCCCTGTTGCCAAGTACCACAGGGTGGCGACGAGCCTCTGCTCCGGAGTGATGGCTTGCCTCATGCAGGTATCCTGCCTGCTAATATAAGGGGTCAGCCCAGCCAACAAACGGTGAAATACGGGGTCCGTCATCCGGAGAAAGTTCCTGAAATTATCAGGATTATTCTCACGGATCTCACGGAGCAAAGGCATATGACAGAACTGGTCAAGCTGGAGCAACCAATTCTTGGTCCATGAACACCTCCCCACCCTGTTCATGGACTGGGCTTGTGTCAAGGTAAGGACCTCAACACCAAGCCCCCGCACACCACGAACTCTATGAGGAGTACGTATACGCAACATGGCTAGAAAATGGTCGGCTGCTCAGAACGAAGTAACAGAACGCACTGAAGATCAGCAAGGCCTGTGAAGAGCGACCTGAAAATCAGTAACGAAGGAACTCATCTCATCGTACGTGATGTACGTCACCGCGTTCTTGGTGATCGGAAATTCCGACAACTTTGTGCGACCGTGTGTATGCAAAACAAGTTTGAGCCAACATCCGTTGGAAAAAATCCATGGATTTTGTTGTCGGAATGTCCGATCAATGTCCGACCGTGTGTACGGGGCATAAGTGTTACGGGTGACGCTGGTTAGTTAGTTTATTTTTTGTAGTGTCAGGGCACCCGCCGTTTATTACCTAATAAAGGTTTAGCCCCCTGATCGCCCGGTGGTGATATAAGTTTGTTTTTAGTGTCAGATAGGGTCTGTGTCGCCCCAGGCAGCGTCAGGTTAGCGCCAGTACCGCTAACACCCACGCACGCACCATACACCTCCCTTAGTGGTATAGTATCTGAACGGATCAATATCTGATCGATCAGATCTATACTAGCGTCCCCAGAAGTTTAGGGTTCCCAAAAACGCAGTGTTAGCCAGATCAGCCCAGATACCTGCTAGCACCTGCGTTTTGCCCCTCCGCCTGGCCCAGCCCACCCAAGTGCAGTATCGATCGATCACTGTCACTTACAAAACACTAAACGCATAACTGCAGTGTTCGCAGAGTCAGGCCTGATCCCTGCGATCGCTAACAGTTTTTTTGGTAGCGTTTTGGTGAACTGGCAAGCACCAGCCCCAGGCAGCATCAGGTTAGTACCAGTAGCGATAACACCCACGCACGCACCGTACACCTCCCTTAGTGGTATAGTATCTGAACAGATCAATATCTGATCCAATCAGATCTATACTAGCGTCCCCAGCAGTTTAGGGTTCCCAAAAACACAGTGTTAGCGGGATCAGCCCAGATACCTGCTAGCACCTGCGTTTTGCCCCTCCGCCCAGCCCAGTCCACCCAAGTGCAGTATTGATCGATCACTGTCACTTACAAAACACTAAATGCATAACTGCAGTGTTCACAGAGTCAGGCCTGATCCCTGCGATCGCTAACAGTTTTTTTGGTAGCGTTTTGGTGAACTGGCAAGCCCCAGCGGGCTAGTACACCCCGGTCGAAGTCAAACCAGCACTGCAATAACACTTGGTGATGTGGCGAGTCCCATAGTTCAAGTTGGTGAGGTGGCAAGCACAAGTAGTGTCTCGCTGCCACCAAGAAGACAAACACAGGCCCGTCAGGCCCATAATGCCCTTCCTGCTGCATTCGCCAATCCTAATTGGAAACCCACCACTTCTGCAGCACCTGTACTTCCCCCATTCACATCCCCAACCAAATGCAGTCGGCTGCATGAGAGGCATTTTCTTTATGTCCTCCCGAGTACCCCTACCCAATGAACCCCCCCCCCCCAAAAAAAGATGTTGTGTCTGCAGCAAGCGCAGATATAGGTGTGATACCTGCTATTATTGTCCCTCCTGTCCTGACAATCCTGGTCTTTGCATTGGTGAATGTTTTGAACGCTACCATACACTAGTTGAGTATTAGCGTAGGGTACAGCATTGCACATACTAGGCACACTTTCACAGGGTCTCCCAAGATGCCATTGCATTTTGAGAGACCCGAACCTGGAACCGGTTACAGTTATAAAAGTTACAGTTACAAAAAAAAGAAATATATAAAATAAAAAAACAAAAATAGTTGTCGTTTTATTGTTGAAATGTACAAAAACACTGCGCTCACTAGAATAACAAAACAAAGAAGCGGCTACATACGTTGTGACCAAAACAATAAAAAGAAAGTAGGAAAATGCAGCGCTGAATAAATATTCAACAAAGTAAACAAAAGTGAAATCAAGTCCATAAAGCTTTAAACTTGATAGTGCATATTGTGATAGGAGAATCATAAAGTCTCAAACTGGAAAAATGTAACTGATAAAGTGTCCAATTGTGTCAGAACACTGAAGGGGCCATTCATGGATGGTGGATATCCGAAAGGAGCTGACAGAGGTGGTATGGATCCGTGGATGGAACCAACATCAATAATGCTCAACGTCAGTGGATAAGAAAAGATGGGTACTCTTACCGAATCTGGTGGACTCCCCTGTCAGCGACATGGAGTCAGTCAGGCAGTGAGCCCAGCCAGGCAGATGGAAGGGTTTCAGGATAGTGGAGCTGGCTAGGTGGACTTCAACTGAACCTCAAGGGGTTATCAACCGAACCTCCAAGGATCATCAAGGCAGGTCATCGAGGTAAGAATTCCAAATAAAAGACTCTGGAGGCTCAATGTGCCACAAATGGCCCAATGTGGGCAATCGCTCTCAACCAGATAATATGTAAGAGAAAAATTAAAACTTCCTCATGGTGCAGGTAAAAAGGGGAGATTTTTATTTCTAAAAAACTAAACAAATAAAATGGTGATCACTTAAGTAGTAAAGGCAGCATGGAAAGGGGGTAACCGACCGACGCGTTTCGACCAAATGGTCATCTACTGGGGCATGGACTACCCACTCCATACTGCTAATATTTATAAATAATCATAAAACACATAACCAATGAGGAAGAGAGACTCCAATTTAATTTCATTGGACCAGAGACATCAACCGGGTCAAAAGGTTTGTCACATGATCCAATGAGCCAATAAACAAAAAAATAGAGAAGGCAGGTGGGTGTATCCTCCAATCCATCCACAGACCGGAAAACACCAGTCCGTAAGAACATCCGCCCGCGTGTCAAACACCAGGATGTAACGTGGCGCTGTAAAGCCCGCCATGAATCATTCCCCGATCACATGATCGGAGGGGAAACGTGTCACATGACCGCGGGGGGAAATCCCGCGATCTAAGCGAAGATCACCACCGCGGCCAGGCGGGTGCATCCCAACCAATCAGGGCCAGGTCACATGAACGGAGAGAAAACAATGTCACCTGACCGCCGGGAAATCCCGCGATCTCATCGGGAATCATCACCACGATCACGTAAGTGCATCTCAACCAATCCGAGCCAACAAACACAAAACCACTCCAGGTTCCTAGAGGGAATTTCTGTACGCTGGAACGAGAACAGAACTTATCCCCATAACAGGAAAAAATTCTATAGATAACATTTTTCATAGTATAAATCATGAATGTAAGACATCAAACACTAAATGAATAATGGACAATGTCAAAAATAAATGAAAAATGGAAGACATAATAGAAAGGAAAAATCTCTGAAATAAGAAATAAAAAATATATATTGAAAGGAGCTCTGTGTGTTCCTCAAGTCTCACTCCAAGGGGCCACCCCAAACAGGTACACCACAGAGGGAAACAAGAGAGAACACAAGAAACCCCAAAAAACTTTATCCAGTATGTGACCCGAAGAGCCACAAACTGAAAAATAAATCAAAATGAAAGTAGAAAAAAAATCACTAGGATTGATTAATAAAAGAGTTGAGGTCCCACTCAACGTTCAATCCAAATGGAAAGAAGGACCTGAACTCATGGATCCAGTACGTTTTGAGGCGACCCCGAAAACGCGATTTTCCCCTTGAATGAGGGATGAACCTATCAATCACCTGGAAAAGAGTACCAGAAGGATCTTTGTTATGGTACTGTAAGTAGTACTGTGGTACCGTGTGTTTACTTTTCCCTCCTTCAATTCCAGCCACGTGCTCATTGACACGAATGGAAAAGGTCCTGATAGTGCAACCAACGTATTGTTTATGGCAGGGGCAGGTGAGCAAATAAACAATATATTGGGAGGAACAGGTGGCAAACTGTTTCATGTGATATATACGAGACGTTACAGTAGACTGAAATGTTAACATTTTATGCCATCCCCCAATATTGTGTAGACACACGTTGCACTTGTGACATGGGTAATAACCCTGACAGTCTTGAAAAAAAGATACCTTTTTAGGGGGATCGATCACATTCGGGGACCTTGCCCCTGAATGGATCGTGCACCCCTAAAGATAACTGCTGCCTGTTCGGGAAGAACTGGACCCAATAATCTATCATTCAAGAGCACTTTCCAGTGTTTTCTAAAGATGTTTCTAATTTGGATTGAACGGAGTGGGTGGTGGTGAAGGCCCATTTAAATCTAGAGTCAGAAATGGTCTTCAGATGCTCTATCAAAGTGGAACTCCTCTCAGGTGACAAAGTTCTATTAATCTCCTTGTCCAAAAGATCTGGACCATACCCTTTTTCTAGGAATCTAGTCCTAAGTATCTGGGACTGGGATAGGAAATCAGTAGTTCTAGTGCAATTGCGACGCAACCTCAAAAATTGGCCATGTGGGATTGCTTTCAACCATTGATCCTGGTGGCAACTATCGACTGGAATGTAACCATTCCGGTCAGTGGGTTTGAAATAAGTTCTAAATTCCAAATGATGTTCTACCACCAGGATCTACAGATCCAAAGAGTGAACATTAGAGGTACTAGCCTCGTAGCTCGAAGAAATTCCCCTATCATTAATGTTTAGTGTGGCCATAAAGTTATCCAATGAGGTGCAATCCCCATCCCTAAGGAGGAGGATGTCGTCTATGTATCTAGCCCAGAGAACCAACTCTGGCCTCCAGGTAGCATAGACGACATTCTCCTTCCACTGGGACATGAAGAGGTTGGCAAGGCTAGGTGCGAATTTCGCCCCCATAGCCACACCCCTCTTCTGCAAATAAAACTGGTTCTGGAACCAGAAATAATTAATGCCGGGTGGCAAATTTCAAAAGCTGCATGATAAAGTTCCGCTGCAGGAGAGGAAGTCTGGCATCTTTGGACAGATAGCCCTCCACCGCATCGAAACCTAAATCATGGAGTATACACGTGTATAATGCAGCCACAAATCGGCTGTGGCAAGGATCATCCCCTCTCGAAAATGAACCGATTCCAAGAGTTTGATGGTATCCCTGGTGTGCTTTAAATAAGAAGGGGTGGAACGAACCAAGGGTTGTAAATAAAAATCCACATACCTCCCAATCCGGGCTGTGACCGAGTCAATCCCGCTGACTATAGGTCGGCCAGGGGGATTGACAGTGTCCTTGTGGACCTTAGGGAGGTAGTAAATGGCTGGAATATGGAGGACTTGGGGAACCAAGAAACTTTTCTCCTTCTTATTAATACCTAAAGCAAACATTTCATCGACTAGCTGTAACAAAACCTTTTTTATAAGCAGTAGTGGGGTCAGTTGGAATGAGACTGTATGTATCCGAATCGCACAGTATTCTACCCATTTCTCTCAAATAATCTGTTTTGTCTAAAACAACAATCCCGCCGCCTTTGTCGGCGGTATGAATTATGAGATTTTTTTTTTTTTGCATAATGTCTTAAGTCCCACCTTAATATCGGGTTTAATATAAACCCTTTTTTTAAGACCGGATAATTTCTCCAGATCCTCCAACACCAGGTTTTTAAAAACCTGCACCGATGGTGCTAGAATACCAGGTGGATTAAATAAGGAGGGATTTGATAATCCCGAATGTACAACGGTATTTTCTTCAGATGAAGTAACATCAACCATAGTAGAAGCCATATTGGTTAGGAGAGGCTTGGGTGGTTGGGCCAAAAAGTGTCTCTGAATACTCAATTTACGTGTGTATTTTAGGACATCTATGAATGTGGTGAATCAGTTAAGGGGTCGGGGGGGACAAATTTGAGCCCCTTATCTAGGACAGTTTGTTCTGCCTTAGTGAGTGTTATAGAGCTCACATTGAAAATGCCAGCCCCCCAAGTCCTTTTTTCTTTTGGCCTTGGACCCTCCACCCCCCTCTGGTCCCTCTTTTCCTTCTAAACTTCCTAGGTATCCTTCCATGGGTCTCTGAAAACCCGAAGTTTGTGTTGGACGGGGGTGGTTATGGTTGTAATGATATGGCAATCTGTTGTAAGGATCATCCTCCCTATCATATTGAGAGTATGGATCTTGGTGGGCTTCATAAGGGACGTTATCTCAGAGAGGAGTATAGCGATTGCTTAAACGAACTGGAGTACGGTAACCATAGTCAGGGTCATATTGTGGTCCCCGACTATTTTGTGAATTGCCTCTGGTGGGAGGAGGACCTCTAAAATTATTTCTAAAATAAGGGTCGGCTGGATAACTATTTTGTTGACTACTCTCTCTACCTCTAAAATTTCCACTGCCTCGTGAAAGGGGAGGGGGAAGGGGGGGAGCCCCGAGGGCTGAGGGGGTGCCTGTCTAGAACTCTGTTTTTTGGGTATAGGACCCTTAGGCCCTTGGATCCGAGAAGGTTCATAAACTAGCCTTCGATCCGGATAGTCAACTGGGGGAATAGCTGTATCCATAGTGAGTGGTTCACCATTGGCAGAGGAGGATATCGTATTCTTCCTCTGCCAATTAAAAACTAAATGGGTCGTGTAATCAGTGAAATCCCTATTATACTTTTTTGTTTTTTATTTCTTTGGTCTTTTTCTTTCTTTTCTAGGATACTTTTCAAATTGGTGGATAATGCGATATATTCAGCAGTAGTCCTATGAGGAATCAACTTGTCTCTCAACTCCTTAATTGCTGTATCTATGAGAGACAATTTGATTTTTTTCTTATCCACCAAAAATTGTAGGGGTTTTAATCCTGTTTCATTAAAGTATTTGAACCAGGACTCGAGGTCCACTTCATCTTGTTGGGGATGAATATCCCACCTAAGACCCCTGGGGACCATCTGTTCCTTGACATATTGTTCAAGGAAAGCTGTGTCCCACTAAAGATGAAGTTCACTAATCATCAGGTTCTTAAGCCTGACGAACAAACCTCCCATCTCTGAGTCTGGATTGGTGCTAACAAAAACACCATCCATGTTGAGAGACCTGGATGTCCTGTACTCAAACACATCCATGTTCAAAAACTCGTGAAAAGTGTCAAAAAATAATAATAGAAAGCCGCAAAGCCAAAATAACAATAGAAATGTACAAAAACACTGCGCTCACTAGAATAACAAAACAAAGAAGTGGCTACATATGTTGTGACAAAAACAATAAAAAGAAAGTAGGATGGATCTGGAGAAATTATCCGGTCCTAAAAAAAGGGTTTATATTAAACCCGATATTAAGATGGGACTTAAGACATTATGCGAAAGGAAAAATCTCATAATTCGTCCCGCCGACAAAGGCGGCGGGATTGTTGTTTTAGACAAAACGGATTATTTGAGAGAAATGGGTAGAATACTGAGTGATTCGGATACATACAGTCTCATTCCTACTGACCCCACTACTGCCTATAAAAAGGCTTTGTTACAGCTAGTCGATGAAGGGTTTGCTTTAGGTATTGTTAATAAGAAGGAGAAAAGTTTCTTGGTTCCCAAAGTCCCGGATATTACAGCCATTTACTACCTTCCTAAGGTCCACAAGGACCCTGTCAATCCCCCTGGCTGACCTATAGTCAGCGGGATTGACTCAGTCACAGCCCGGATTGGGAGGTATGTGGATTTTTATTTACAACCCTTGGTTTGTTCCACCCCTTCTTATTTAAAGGACACCAGGGATACCATCAAACTCTTGGAATCGGTTCATTTTCGAGAGGGGATGATCCTTGCCACAGCCGATTTGTGGCTGCATTATACACGTGTATACCCCATGATTTAGGTTTCGATGCGGTGGAGGGCTATCTGTCCAAAGATGCCAGACTTCCTCTCCTGCAGCGGAACTTTATCATGCAGCTTTTGAAATTTGCCACCCGGCATAATTATTTCTGGTTCCAGAACCAGTTTTATTTGCAGAAGAGGGGTGTGGCTATGGGGGCCAAATTCGCACCTAGCCTTTCCAACCTCTTCATGTCCCAATGGGAGGAGGATGTCGTCTATGCTGCCTGGAGGCCAGAGTTGGTTCTCTGGGCTAGATACATAGATGACATCCTCCTCCTTTGGGATGGGCATCGCACCTCATTGGATAACTTTATGGCCACACTAAATGTTAATGATAGGGGAATTTTTTGAGCTACGAGGCTAGTACCTCTAATGTTCACTTTGTTGGATCTGGGGATCCTGGTGGTAGAACATCATTCGGAATTTAGAACTTATTTCAAACCCACCGACCAGAATGGTTACAATCCGGTCGATAGTTACCACCAGGATCAATGGTTGAAGGCAATCCCACGTGGCCAATTTTTGAGGTTGCGTCGCAATTGCACTAGAACTACTGATTTCCTATCTCAGTCCCAGATACTTAGGACTAGATTCCTAGAAAAAAGGGTATGGTCCATATCTTTTGGACAAGGAGATTAATAGGACTTTGTCACCTGAGAGGAGTTCCACTTTGATAGAGCATCCGAAGACCATTTCTGACTCTAGATTTAAATGGGCCTTCACCACCACCCACTCCATTAAATCCAAATAAATTAGAAACATCTTTAGAAAACACTGGAAAGTGCTCTTGAATGATAGATTATTGGGTCCAGTTCTTCCCGAACAAACGGCAGTTATCTTTAGGGGTGTATAATCCATTCAGGGGCAAGTTGCCCCGAATGTGATCGATCCCCCTAAAAAGGTATCTTTTTTTCAAGACTGTCAGGGTTATTACCCATGTCGCAAGTGCAACGTGTGTCTACACAATATTGGGGGATGGCATAAAATGTTAACATTTCAGTCTACTGCAATGTCTCGTATATATCACATGAAACAGTTTGTTACCTGTTCCTCCCAATATGTTGCTTATTTGCTCACCTGCCCCTGCCATAAACAATACGTTGGTCGTACTATCAGGACCTTTTTAATCCGTGTCAATGAACACGTGGCTGGAATTAAAGGGGGGAAAAGTAAACACGGTACCATGGCACTACTTACAGTACCATAACAAAGATCCTTCTGGTACTCTTCCAGGTGATTAATAGGTTCATCCCTCAATGGAGGGGCGAATCGCGACTTCGGGGCGTTTCATGCCTCGAAACGTACTGGATCCATGAGTTGAGGTCCTTCTTTCCGTTTGGATTGGACGTTGAGTGGGACCTCAACTCTCTTATTAATCAATCCTAGTGATTTTTTTTCTACTTTCATTTTAATTTATTTTTCAGTTTGTGGCTCTTCGAGTCACATACTGGATAAAGTTTTTTGGGGGTTTCTTGTGTTCTCTCTTGTTTACCTCTGTGGGGTACCTGTTTGGGGTGGCCCCTTGGAGTGAGACTTGAAGAACACACAGAGCTCCTTTCAATATATATATTTTTTTATTTCTATTTCTTATTTCAGAGATTTTTCCTTTCTATTATGTTTTCCATTTTTCAGCTCATTTATTTTTGACATTATCCATTATTCATTTAGTGTTTGATGTCTTATATTCATGTTTTATACTATGAAAAATGTTATCTATAGAATTTTTTCCTGTTATGGGGGATAAGTTCTGTTCTCATTCCAGCGTACAGAAATTCCCTCTAGGAACCTGGAGTGGTTTTGTGTTGGCTCGGATTGGTTGAGATGCACTTGCGTGACCGCGGTGATGATTCCCGCTGAGATTGCGGGATTTCCCGGGGGTCACGTGACATTGTTTTCTCTCCATTCATGTGACCTGGCCCTGATTAGTTGGGATGCACCTGCCTGGCCGCGGTGGTGATCTTCGCTTAGATCGCAGGATTTCCCCCGCGGTCATGTGACACGTTTCCCCTTTGATCATGTGATCAGGGAATGATGCTTGGCGGGCTTTACAGCGCCACGTCACATCCTTGTGTTTGACACACGGGCGGATGTTCTTACGGACTGGTGTTTTCCGGTCTGTGGATGGATTGGAGGATACACCCGCCTGCCTTCTCTGTTTTTTTGTTTATTGGCTCATTGAATCATGTGACAAACCTTTTGACCCGGTTGATGTCTCTGGTCCAATGAAATTCAATTGGAGTCTCTCTTCCTCATTGGTTATGTGTTTTAAGATTATTTATAAATATTAGCAGTATGGAGTGGGTAGTCCATGCCCCAGTAGATGACCATTTGGTCGAAACGCGTCGGTTGGTTACCCCCTTTCCATGTTGCCTTTACTACTTAAGTGATCACTATTTTATTTGTTTAGTTTTTTAGAAATAAAAATCTCCCCTTTTTACCTGCACCATGCGGAAGTTTAAATTTTTCTCTTACATATTATCTGGATGAGAGCGATTGCCCACATTGGGCCATTTGTGGCACATTGTGCCTCCAGAGTCTTGTATTTGGAATTCTTACCTCGATGACCTGCCTTGATGATCCTTGGAGGTTCGGTTGATGACCCCTTGAGGTTCGGTTGAAGTCCACCTAGCCAGCTCCACCATCCTGAAATCCTTCCATCTGCCCGGCTGGGCTCACTGCCTGACTGACTCCATGTCGCTGACAGGGGAGTCCACCAGATTCGGTAAGAGTATCCATCTTTTCTTATCCACTGACGTTGAGCATTATTGATGTTGGTTCTATCCACGGATCCATACCACCTCTGTCAGCTCCTTTCAGATATCCGCCATCTATGAATGGCCCCTTCAGTGTTCTGACACAATTGGACACTTTATCAGTTACATTTTTTCAGTTTGAGATTTTATGATTCTCCTATCACAATATGCACTATCAAGTTTTAAAGATTTATGGACTTGATTTCACTTTTGTTTACTTTGTTGAATATTTATTCAGCACTGCATTTTCCTACTTTCTTTTTGTCGTTTTATTGTTCTCTCTCTCTAGTCTCCCTCTATTGTTCTGCTCTTTTTTACTGTATTCTATTCTGCAATGTTTTATTGCTATTATGTTTTATCATGTTTGCTTTTCAGGTATGCAATTTTTTTATACTTTACTGTTTACTGTGTTTTATTGTTAACCATTTTTTTGTTTTCTGGTACGCCATTCAGCTGCAGCGCGGATTTATTTATTTTGACAGCAACAGCATTTGCTCCCACGATATATAAAGTCGTGACTCCAGCGGAGGTGATATATGCCAAAGCATGGGGGCAGCAGGATGCCCCCATGCTTCGGCATATATAAATGGTGCATTTATGCCCATCATTAGAAGTGGGTGGATGAAGGGAGGTATTCTAATGGTGGGCATACCCACCAATTAATCTCTTTTTTTCGTTCAGCCCACAGGCTGCATGAAAAATACAATATATGCCCGACAAGGACCAGCAACGTACTGGTATGTTGCTGGACTTTGAGTGGTTATACCAGAATGATGCCTGCAGGCTTAGGTATCATCTTGGTATCATTCTTTTCAGCCAGCGGTCAGCTTTTATGTAAAAGCAATCCTAGCGGCTAATTAGCCTCTAGACTGCTTTTACAAGCAGTGGGAGGGAATGCCCCCCTCCCACCGTCTTCCATGTTTTTCTCTGGCTCTCCTGTCCCAACAGGGAACCTGAGAATGCAGCCAGTGATTCCGCCAGCTGACCATAGAGCTGATCAGAGACCAAAATGGCTCCAATCATCTCTATGGCCTAAGAAACCGGAAGCTACAAGCATTTCATGATTTCGCCGAATGTAAACAGCGCCATTGGGAAATTGGGAAACCATTTTATCACACTGATCTTGGTGTGGTCAGATGCTTTGAGGGCAGAGGAGAGATCTAGGGTCTAATAGACCCAATTTTTTTCAAAAAAGAGTATACCTGTCACTACCTATTGCTATCATAGGGGATATTTACATTCCCTGACATAACAATAAAAATGATAAAAAAAAAAAAAAAATGAAAGGAACAGTTTAAAAATAAGATAAAAAAGCAAAAAAAAAAAAAAAAAAAAAAAAACACCCCTGTCCCCCCCTGCTCTCACGCAAAGGCGAACGCAAGCGTTGGTCTGGCGTCAAATGTAAACAGCAATTGCACCATGCATGTGAGGTATCACCACGGAGGTCAGATCGAGGGCAGTAATTTTAGCAGTAGACCGCCTCTGTAAATCTAAAGTGGTAACCTGTAAAGGCTTTTAAAGGCTTTTAAAATGTATGTAGTTTGTCGCCACTGCACGTTTGTGCGCAATTTTAAAGTATGTCATGTTTGGTATCCATGTACTCGGCCTAAGATCATCTTTTTTATTTCATCAAACATTTGGGCAATATAGTGTTTTAGTGCATTAAAAAAAAGTGTGTTTTTTCCCCAAAAAATGCGTTTGAAAAATCGCTGCGCAAATACTGTGTGAAAAAAAAAATGAAACACCCAACATTTTAATCTGTAGGGCCTTTGCTTTAAAAAAATATATAATGTTTGGGGGTTCAAAGTAATTTTCTTGCAAAAAAAAATTTTCTTTCATGTAAACAAATAGTGTCAGAAAGGGCTTTGTCTTCAAGTGGTTAGAGTGGGTGATGTGTGACATAAGCTTCTAAATGTTGTGCATAAAATGCCAGGACAGTTCCCATTTTGGAAAGTAGACACCCCAAGCTATTTGCTGAGAGGCATGTCGGGTCCATGGAATATTTTATATTGTGACACAAATTGCAGGAAAAAGACAATTTTTTTTTTTTTGCACAAAGTTGTCACTAAATGATATATTGCTCAAACATGCCATTTGCAAATGTGAAATTACACCCCAAAATACATTCTGTTGCTTCTCCTGAGTACGGGGATACCACATGTGTGAGACTTTTTGGGAGCCTAGCCACATACGGGACCCCAAAATCCAAGCACAGCCTTCAGGGTTTCTAAGGGTGTAAATTTTTTATTTCACTTCTCACTGCCTATCAAAGTTTCGGAGGCCATGGAATGCCCAGATGGCACAAACCCCCCAAATGACCCCATTTTGGAAAGTAGACACCCCAAGCTATTTGTTGAGAGGTATGGTGAGTATTTTGCAGACCTCGATTTTTGTCACAAAGTTTTGAAAATTGAAAAAAGAAAAAAAATACATTTTTCTTTTCTTTCTTCATTTTCAAAAACAAATGAAAGCTGCAAAATACTCACCATGCCTCTCAGCAAATAGCTTGGGGTGTCTACTTTCCAAAATGGGGTCATTTGGGGGGGTTTGTGCCATCTTGGCATTTTTTGGCCTTGGAAACTGTGATAGTTAGTGAGGAATGAAATCAAAAATTTACGCCCTTAGAAATCCTGAAGGCGGTGCTTGGATTTCGGGGCCCCGTACACAGCTAGGCTTCCAGAAAGTCCCACACATGTGGTATCCCCATACTCGGGAGAAGCAGCAGAATGTATTTTGGGGTGTAATTCCACATATTCCCATGGCATGTTTGAGCAATATATCATTTAGTGACAACTTTGTGCAAAAAAAAAAAAAAGTTTGTAATTTTCCCGCAACTTGTGCCAAAATATAAAATATTCCATGGACTCGACATGCCTCTCAGCATATAGCTTGGAGTGTCTACTTTCCAAAATGGGGTCATTTGGGGGGGGGGTTGAACTGTCCTGGCATTTTATGGCCTTCAAAACTGTGATAGGCAGTGAAGAGTGAAATCAAAAATTTACGCCCTTAGAAATCCTGAAGGCGGTGCTTGGTTTTCGGGGCCCCGTACGCGGCTAGGCTCCCAAAAAGTCCCAAACATGTGGTATCCCCATACTCAGGAGAAGCAGCTAAATGTATTTTGGGGTGCAATTCCACAAATGCCCATGGCCTGTATGAGCAATATATCATGTAGTGACAACTTTTTGTAATTTTTTTGTCATTATTCAATCACTTGGTACAAAAAAAATTAATATTCAATGGGCTCAACATGCCTCTCAGCAATTTCCTTGGGGTGTCTACTTTCCAAAATGGGGTCATTTGGGGGAGGGGGGTTTGTACTGCCCCGCCATTTTAGCACCTCAAGAAATTAGATAGGCAGTCATAAACTAAAAATTCCAGAAAATGTACCCTAGTTTGTAGACGCTATAACTTTTGCGCAAACCAATAAATATACGCTTATTGACATTTTTTTTTTACTAAAGACATGTGACTGAATACATTTTGGACTAAATGTATGACTAAAATTGAGTTTATTGTATTTTTCTTATAACAAAAAGTAGAAAATATAGGTTTTTTTTCAAAATTTTTGGTCTTTTTCCGTTTATAGCGCAAAAAATAAAAACCGCAGAGGTGATCAAATAGCATCAAAAGAAAGCTCTATTTGTGGGAACAAAAGGACGCAAATTTCGTTTGGGTACAGCATTGCATGACCGCGCAATTAGCAGTTAAAGCAATGCAGTGCCAAATTGTAAAAAGTGCTCTGGTCAGGAAGGGGGTAAATCCTTCCGGGGCTGAAAGTTAATAACTTTTTTAAATATCCTTTTTTTTTCTTTTTCTTTTTTTTAGGATTTTCTTTTTACATACGGTGACTAGGGATGAGCCGAACACCCCCCTGTTCGGTTCGCACCAGAACATGCGAACAGGAAAAAAATTCGTTCGAACACGCGAACGCCGTTAAAGTCTATGGGACACGAACATGAATAATCAAAAATGCTAATTTTAAAGGCTAATATGCAAGTTATTGTCATAAAAAGTGTTTGGGGACCCGGGTCCTCCCCCAGGGGACATGAATCAATGCAAAAAAAAGTTTTAAAAACGGCCGTTTTTTCAGGAGCAGTGATTTTAATAATGCTTAAAGTCAAACAATAAAAGTGTAATATCCCTTTAAATTTCATACCTGGGGGGTGTCTATAGTATGCCTGTAAAGGGGCGCATGTTTCCCGTGTTTAGAACAGTCTGACAGCAAAGTGACATTTTGAAGGAAAAAACACATTTAAAACTACCGCGGCTATTGCATTGCCGACAATACACATAGAAGTTCATTGATAAAAACGGCATGGGAATTCCCCACAGGGCAACCCCGAACCAAAATTAAAAAAAAAAAATGATGTGGGAGTCCCCCTAAATTCCATACAAGGCCCTTCAGGTCTGGTATGGATATTAAGGGGAACCCCAGCCAAAATTTAAAAAAAAAATTGACGTGGGGTTCCCCCTAAATTCCATACCAGACCCTTCAGGTCTGGTATGGATTTTAAGGGGAACCCCGCGCCAAAAAAAAAAAAAAAAAACGGCGTGGGGTCCCCCTAAAAATCCATACCAGACCCTTATCCGAGCACGCAACCTGGCAGGCCGCAGGAAAAGAGGGGGGGACGAGAGTGCGGCCCCCCCCCCTCCTGAACCGTACCAGGCCACATGCCCTCAACATTGGGAGGGTGCTTTGGGGTAGCCCCCCAAAACACCTTGTCCCCATGTTGATGAAGACAAGGGCCTCATCCCCACAACCCTGGCCGGTGGTTGTGGGGGTCTGCGGGCGGGGGGCTTATCGGAATCTGGAAGCCCCCTTTAACAAGGGGACCACCAGATCCCGGCCCCCCCCCTGTGTGAAATGGTAAGGGGGTACTTACCCCTACCATTTCACTAAAAAACTGTCAAAAATGTTAAAAATGACAAGAGACAGTTTTTGACAATTCCTTTTATTTAAATGCTTCTTCTTTCTTCTTTCTTCCTTCATCTTCTTCTTCTTCTGGTTCTTCTGGCTCTTCT
Source organism: Lithobates clamitans (assembly GCA_037952925.1). NCBI lineage: Eukaryota > Metazoa > Chordata > Amphibia > Anura > Ranidae > Lithobates > Lithobates clamitans. Next base: position 13,340,753 of record JBBGZY010000135.1, on the reverse strand, counting down.
GGTTCTTCCTCCGGCGTTCTCGTCCAGCATCTTCTCCGTGGCGTCTTCTATCTTCTTCTCCTCGGGCCGCTCCGCACCCATGGCATGAGGGGGGAGGCTCCCGCTCTTCTCTTCATCTTCTTCTCTTCTTCATCTTCTTCTTCTTCTTCTTCTTCCTTCTTCCTTTTTCCTTCTTCTTCTTCTTCCTTCTTCTCTTCTTCTCTTCTTCCTGTCTTCTCCGGGCCGCTCCGCAGCCATGCTGTGGCATGGAGGGAGGCTCCCGCTGTGTGACGGCGTCTCTTCGTCTGACGGTTCTTAAATAACGGGGGGCGGGGCCACCCGGTGACCCCGCCCCCCTCTGACGCACGGTGACATGACGGGACTTCCCTGTGGCATTCCCCGTGACGTCACAGGGAAGTCCCTCAAGTCACCGTGCGTCAGAGGGGGGCGGGGTCACCGGATGGCCCCGCCCCCGTTATTTAAGAACCGTCAGACGAAGAGACGCCGTCACACAGCGGGAGCCTCCCTCCATGCCACAGCATGGCTGCGGAGCGGCCCGGAGAAGACAGGAAGAAGAGAAGAAGGAAGAAGAAGAAGAAGAAGAAGAAGATGAAGAAGAAGATGAAGAAGAGAAGAAGATGAAGAGAAGAGCGGGAGCCTCCCCCCTCATGCCATGGGTGCGGAGCGGCCCGAGGAGAAGAAGATAGAAGACGCCGCGGAGAAGATGCTGGACGAGAACGCCGGAGGAAGAACCAGAAGAGCCAGAAGAACCAGAAGAAGAAGAAGATGAAGGAAGAAAGAAGAAGCATTTAAATAAAGGAATTGTCAAAAACTGTCTCTTGTCATTTTTAACATTTTTGACAGTTTTTTAGTGAAATGGTAGGGGTAAGTACCCCCTTACCATTTCACACAGGGGGGGGGCCGGGATCTGGGGGTCCCCTTGTTAAAGGGGGCTTCCAGATTCCGATAAGCCCCCCGCCCGCAGACCCCCACAACCACCGGCCACGGTTGTGAGGATGAGGCCCTTGTCCTCATCAACATGGGGACAAGGTGTTTTGGGGGGCTACCCCAAAGCACCCTCCCAATGTTGAGGGCATGTGGCCTGGTACGGTTCAGGAGGGGGGGGGCCGCACTCTCGTCCCCCCCTCTTTTCCTGCGGCCTGCCAGGTTGCGTGCTCGGATAAGGGTCTGGTATGGATTTTTAAGGGGGCCCCACGCCGTTTTTTTTTTTTTTTGGCGCGGGGTTCCCCTTAAAATCCATACCAGACCTGAAGGGTCTGGTATGGAATTTAGGGGGAACCCCACGTCAATTTTTTTTTAAATTTTAGCTGGGGTTCCCCTTAATATCCATACCAGACCTGAAGGGCCTTGTATGGAATTTAGGGGGACCCCCACATCATTTTTTTTTTTTTTATTTTGGTTCGGGGTTCCCCTGTGGGGAATTCCCATGCCGTTTTTATCAATGAACTTCTATGTGTATTGTCGGCAATGCAATAGCCGCGGGTAGTTTTAAATGAGTTTTTTCCTTCCAAATGTCATTTTGCTGTCAGACTGTTCTAAACACAGGAAACATGCGCCCCTTTACAGGCATACTATAGACACCCCCCAGGTACGAAATTTAAAGGGATATTACACTTTTATTGTTTGACTTTAAGCATTAATAAAATCACTGCTCCTGAAAAAACGTCCGTTTTTAAAACTTTTTTTTGCATTGATCCATGTCCCCTGGGGCAGGACCCGGGTCCCCAAACACTTTTTATGACAATAACTTGCATATAAGCCTTTAAAATTAGCACTTTTGATTTCTCCCATAGACTTTTAAAGGGTGTTCCGCGGCATTCGAATTTGCCGCGAACACCCCAAATTGTTCGCTGTTTGGCGAACTTGCGAACAGCCAATGTTCGAGTAGAACATGAGTTCGACTCGAACTCGAAGCTCATCCCTAACGGTGACCAGAGCAATACAGTGTTACTATAGTAGGGAGGTGATCAGGATTTTTTTTTATGATCGCTTATAACAGTGAAAATCACTGTTATAAACAACCATTTTTACTGAATGAAATCAATTCATTCAGTGTGTATCATTTTGATTAGCTGTTATTGGCCACAGCTAATCACATGTTACAGATAGGCTGTGATTGGCCTTGTCTGTACCATGTGATCACTGCCACTAATCACAGCGAGCAACACAATTGTACACAAGGAATGGCATGCAAGGAAGCCATTGTGTACAATTATCATGTTATCTACTGTGATTGGTCACAGTGTATCGGCAGCGGCCCGATACAGTAATCAGTGATTTGCTGTGTCTGGTGGACACAGCGGTTGATAAATGGTGCAGCAGCGTGGCCCATGAACTAGAGCGGTCCTGCCTGGCCGTCATTTGTCTATATGCCAGACAGGAACTGGTTAAATCTACTGTAAATTACATTAAGTATTGTAAATGGCTTGATATACTGTATTGTAACTACAGTAAAATCAACTATTAGTAGTTTCTTAAATTAGAAAGAAAATATAACATTTAACAACACATCTCTGCTCACCTATTGGTTACTTGTTCCAGTCTACCTTGTATTTGTCACACTTGTGGTGTTTCTATCCATCTCATAAGAACCATGCTTTAGGCAAAAACTTACTGCTGGTTTATTGAAATATACCTATTTTAGAAAAATTTGTCATTCCTATAATATAATTCTACTACTGATAAATACATTTTTAGATAAAGAGTAAATTAATTTTATATATTACAATATAACACAATTACTGTATGTCATACAAAACGTTTATGATAAAGGGAATTGCCAAATAATAACTTAGTTCAGGTATTGTAGTAAAGGTTTTCTAGATAAACTGTTTTTGTAAAAAAAAAAAAAGAAGATAAATCAATTTGTATCTTAAACATAAGACTTTCACTGTATAATCAGGAATTACATAGATCGATGCAGCTATAAATGATATGTTTTCATCTGTTTCAGCAAACAGATTTCTGCATTAACTCAGTCCTAGAAGATGAAATCTCTGGAGGCACTTAGGACTATTAACATCAAGACAAATATAACACATTTCAGCAGGCATGATTTTACTCACTACAAACCAAATACATAAGAGTCATATATTGTTTTCACTTCAACACAGTACTAGAAAGTAACTATTTTATAAAATGTTTATAAATGTAAAAAATAAAAGCTTTTGGTTATTACAACAATCTGCGTTACAAATCAAAGTATAAAGGCACTTAGAGTACCATTGGAAATATTCTCTAGAAGCATGAAAAGTATTATTTTTGCCTAAGGTCAGATTCATGGTACTTTGCGCTTTACTGTGTGATACAATAAGCGATTGTGAATGGAGCCAGAAAGTTATTGTTTTGTATTTACTATTTATCTTATCTATCTTATCTATCTTATCTATCTGATCTATCTTATCTATCTGTCTATTCTATCTGTCTATCTATCTCCCTGATGTTTAGGCAGGGTTGCTATTAAATTTATTTGCCAAGTGATAGTTGCATTGGTCAATTGATAGGAGGTCAATTAATTTCACCCTAATTCTGGAATTGCTGCACTTCTCTCTTCTGTCACTAGATGGCCTGCAATCTGGTGACATTAGATAAGACAAGGGCATTTCAAGGACAGATTAGGAATGAATGGGTTGTCTCAGCCAATGGGCAGGGATTTTCTTGGGTCCCTTGACCTGCTGGGCGAGCCTATTTATTTGGGTGGAGTCAGGTGATCGTGGTTCTGTGCCACCTGGACGGCTGTCTGGGTGGACATGTGTTGTAATGCCCCAGGCTGCTAGGCCATAAGCCTTGGGCCTATCCCAGGGACATCTGGCTGCTAGGCTGTCTGAGGGCCTATCCAGAAGCAAGAGAGCAGCGTAGGGTGGGGACTGCGGCTTGCAGTCCAACCAGAAGTAACGGTTCTGTCAGCCCGGGAATCAGTTATGGCCGGAGGTAGAGGGGAAGCTGTCGCCACTAAGGGGCCATCCACCCTGCCACCGGAGACCATTGTGAGTAAGCTAAGGCCAGTACCAGAGCAGACTTCTTGCCAGCCGGAGACGGTGAAGAAGTAGGAAAACTTCAGCAAGTGCCAAATCAGGGACCCAGCGGGACAGCGGAGGTGACACTTGTGGAGTGCCAAGCAAGGGACCTAACGTGTCAGCAGGGGTGAAGCTTGAAGACTATCTGTGAGTGTCAAGCCAGGGACCCAGCGGTGAAGCGGGGGTGATGCTTGAGGAAGATACTGAGTGCTAAATTGGAAGAGCTCAGGGGATCCAGTGGCAGTGGATCAGTAAGTCTAGTAAAAGACTGAAGGCTCAGTGGAAGTGAAGTTCTACAATAGGAAATTGCAGAAGAAGTGAAAGAGTTCATTGCAACCTTTGTTAGAAACTGTTACAAGACTGTTGCCATAGGAGACAGCGTTCTTGCTCATGGAGATGTGGTATCTGGCTAGATCCCTTTCCCTGCATGGCTGTCTACCTATAGAAGTCTGAGAGTCTGCCAATTAACATTACATCTACTTAAGGGTGTCCTGACCCAACCCTCTCTCCCACAGTCCTTTTTCCTTTCTCAAACCAATTCAGGGATGGAAGCATGTAATTACAGACTGCATATAGATAGATGATACTATGTGTCAGAGCTAATGTTTTACTTGTTTATATGAGGCTTGGCCATGGGATTAATCATGCTAGCTTTCCCCACCCCTTTTTTTAATGTTTTCATATTACTCTCTTACAACCATCAACATTTACTACCTGAATGGTGTTGTGTTTATGTGTGGTTGGTTGGTCATGTGGGTTTTGCTATGGCTTTTTCTGTCCCGAGAGCTGCGATGCGCACTGGCGCACCCTTCCTCCCCCTGTGCCTTTTGTATTTGGGGGTCTGGGGATGGGGCGGTCGTTCTGCTGCGCATCAACGCCACGCCCCCAGTGCCATGCTTGTGATGTCAGTATTGATGTCATTGCGCCAAGACCTTGTGTTTTTCGTCGGCATCTTCACAAGGGAGTATTGGCGTCAACTGCCGAGTGGTTATACCGCTCAGTTGTTGACGCCTCCCTTCCATCATTCACCAGTGTGACGTTGGTGGTATATATACACCTCACAGTCGGAGCAGGCCATCTACCTGTCTGGTTCCTTCTGTGGGTTTTTGCACACCAGCTTGACTTTGGTTCTGTTGGTCATTGCATCGATGCATCATTATGGTAAGCTCTTTTTGGTTTGAGGATTCTACTTTGGTGGCTAGTTCTATTCCATTTACTTACACTTGTTTTCTTTTATTTTGAAGTACACTCTATCACTTTGGTACTAGCACACATGTATATTCTTTTACCTACTCTTCAGTCAGTGGTTCATCACCATCATTTTTTCATTTTTAACCCTTCATCACCTTTCCAGGAGTCACATTGGGTTCATTATTATTTACAAATATATACTTAGTATTATTGGTATAATTATACACATATTTACTACTTCCCAGATGTCTCCGTTGATGATTCTTACACTATCCCCATTTGATATATGGGGATTACATTCTCAATGTCACCCATCTTTCAACACTGTTCGATGTGGCGTCATAGGTATTTTGCTGCCTCAGCTTCCGTGGCAGATGATATTCCCAGTTCACCTTCTGCCTACTACCACATGCCACATTCAGTATTGTTGTTTGTAAGTATGGGTGGACAAGTATATACCTTTTTGTCCCCCTTTCCTTATACCCCCCTTTTTTCTAGTCAGACTGTGATTTATTTATTTTATATATATATATATATATTCTATAGATACTTCTGTCGCATCGGCTCCTAATGAGTGGACATACCCATGAAACGTGCCAAGCCCTGTAGATGCCACTGCTACATTATATCTTGGAACATTATTTACCTAGCTATCAAGCATGTCTGACGATGTTGTAGATCTTTATAAATCATTTTTTGGTCTCTATATTGTGTGAACTCTTATGTCAATACCGGGCATTCGCCGTCTGTACCTCCATGCCATGACACCATGTGAACTTACAGTATTTATTTATGTATATTTTTATACTTGCATTGTTTATTTACTCTATCTGTATTGTCATATGGAATAAACACTTTACAGACACACAGTCCGTATTTGCTTCCTTTTTGCATGCTTCATTTAAAGTCCCAAAACAAAAACTTTGTTCACAGTTCTGTTTAAGAGACAATAACCCTCTTTGCATTCAAGAAGTGTGTGGCGCCCATCAATCTACTTTGCATTACACCCACCATGCCTTTTAACCCACTCTACACAGAAGGATGTTAGCTGTCCCTAACCCTGGAGGTCACCATTAGGTCTTAAGGGCCCTGGGACTTGGCTATATATATGTATATATAATTTATTTATATACAGTATCTCACAAAAGTGAGTATGCCCCTCCACATTTTTGTAAATATGACAACATTGAAGAAATTACACTTTGCTACAATGTAAAGTAGTGAGTGTACAGCTTGTATAACAGTGTAAATTGGCTGTCCCCTCAAAATAACTCAACACACAGCCATTAATGTCTAAACCTCTGGCAACAAAAGTTGGATTGGGGTGCTGTCGCTGACCTTTCCATAATTTAGTTTGAACAGAAACGGGTTTGGTGGTGCTGATGACATCTGGGGGAGCAGTGAAAGCCACGGCCTTCTCAGTAGGTGGAAAGGACCTGTATGGCATGTACTTGTTCTGTCCAAATTTTTAGAAGCACCTTTATATTTAAGGACACCGGAGAGAGACAAAAATCAAACAGACATCTCCATGGCACTGTGCACCTATCTTGTATGACAAACAGAGTCTTTGCACTGGTATCCTGTCGCAAATATCAGAAGTTGTGTTTAGTGGAGTCTCCCTGAGTACTACCGCTGGAAAGCCCCTTATGCCCAATATTGGCTTGAGGCACTTGTTGAAAAATAAAAAGCAAAAAGTTGCGCTAAATAGTAAGAATAGTGAAACAAATTGATATATGCTCACAATGATAGATGCCAAAAGAGACCATACTGAGTACACATAAACTGAACGGATCCAGTTGTGTGTACTCAGTGTGGTCTCTTTTGGCATCTATCATTGTGAGCATATATCAATTTGTTTCACTATTCTTACTATTTAGCGCAAATTTTTGCTTTTTATATCTGTTTAGTGTCGTATAACACTTTTAGTCGCAGCTTTCTACATTGTACACTCCATAGCGCAGTATTTTTTATACACACTTGTTGAAAAATATTCTGTCTAATGGAACCAATAGTTAATTTTGCTTTCCTGGCAAGAAGACCAACTTTAACTTGGCTGTAAGTGGTTCTCTGCCCAGCGAAAATGTTTCTTTGCAAGATGTAACAGGAAAATACTTTTGGTGTCCCCTTGGCAGGCAATGTCAATCAACTTTACCCCCCTTGAAGAAGATCCTGAAAGGTTTGCAATGATAGAAAAGGCTTTCTTCCATTCAAGGTAATTGGGGAGCCTGCATTCCACCGCACTCCAATGGCCTTGCATCTGCTCCTTCAGATTGTGGACTCCCCAGCCCCAGAGACTGGCATCTTGCTTCAGAATCATCCTATCTCCTGGGCTGAGAGGCATGCCCTAAAAGAAGCACAGTGGTGATGTCCAAAGTTCCAGTTCTTGCTGGATTTGTATAGATACAAAGATTTTCTGATCTATAGACATCCCAGATCATAGATTAATTATGGCAAATGGAAACACCCTCATGTGCCACCTGGTCCAAGGTACCACCACTGCCAACTGGATCTTCAAAAGATTCTTGGGGCTGTGCCAATTATGTAAATGGTAGACACCTGAACTGGAAGTGACATCTGGCCACCGCAAATCTCACATGCCTCTGGTGTTCGGCATTGATTGGTACATGGAAGTATGAGTCGGCAGGTCGATTGACACTAACTGGTCCTCCTGTTGAACTATCCCTGTGACTGTCTGCATGAACTACATCTTGAACCTCTTAGTGTGTATGTACATATTCGATACCCTCAAACTGAAACAGGCCAGAAGGCTCCTGCCTTAGGTACTAGAACAACTGGGAAGAAAAGCCCCCAAATGATTCTATGTTTTTGGCATCACTGGCATGATGGCCTTGTAGCAGAATATATTCTACTTTTGTTGACTGCATTAGAATGTGGTGCACTGGTGAACTAGGTGATTGGAATTCAAGTTAAACACTGTCCATGCTTTCTTGATGCAGAATGAAAATGTACTGGACTGCATCTGGTGTGAACAAGTCCACTTTCCCATCCATAAGATCTCTAAAGGCAACTGAGTTATAAAAAGGCAAAAGACACTTGACCTGCCAGATGCTAGAGGGCAGCATCCATCCCTGGAAGTGCAGCGAATAAACATGCATCAGCCATCTTATTTGGATAAAGCTTAGAGAAGCGGTTACTATAAATTGGTCTTCTGATGAGGTCTCTGCCATCCTTCATCAACGAGCTCTTTATGCTCTATCATTATGCGAAAAGAAGGCCCTTGGAAATATCTGCATGCTTTTTGTGATGGTAGGGCATCTGGCCCCCGGTACTAAAGGAGCCAATGAGATTAAAATCAAAATAATGTTCACCTGACCTTTCTTCATCCATCCTTCAACTCTGACGCTCCTTTTTGTGTTGCTTGTGATGTGAATATTTGCAGCATACTTTCTGCTATAGCCACCTTAACAGGGCTTAGAATTTTGCACAGCCACATCCTTGTGAGGCAACCTGTGCAATTTCATTCCTCTGCCACTGCAGGCTGCATGCAGGCCTAAAAGGCACCCTGAGTTGGGTGAGGCATTTCCTATCATGCTGACATAAGTGCATGTGAGCCAGTGCCACATGGGGTGCTTGGGGAGCATGAAAGCCACCCTGTGGAGCAATACATGGGATGCGGATTGTCGTAGTCAGGATAAGAGGATCGTTGGTAGGCCTTTTGGAGCATTTGCATTCAGAGTCTCTGCTTGTAAAATAATACAAAACACCTTAATTTGCATTCCTTGAGCACCCTTTAAAAACCATATCCCAAGTTGCCCCCTCCTACCTTTTACTAGTCTTCTGTGCCACTAAGAGGTGTGGCAAGCTCATATTTGCACAACATATATGGAGAAAATCTTATTACCTCATATTAAAAAACAGGTACACCTGTCTTTTTAAGACCCATCTGCTTTCATCCACTCACTTGAGAAACAGCAGCAATTGAGCTCAGGTATCTTTTCCAGAGGCAGAGAGCAGACACAGTCAGAGTCTGAGACAAAACCAGTCAGACCGTCAAACACAGAAGTACACAGCATAGCAGGGGAGCCAGGACAGCACATCCAGAGGCAGACAGCAGACACAGTCAGAATCTGAGGCAAGTCTTTACCTGGCAGGCAGAGAGAGAGGGAGAGAAGTCCTTTCCTTTGCAGACCTCCAAGATAATTTACGCCATTGCATGGCGACTGGCGGTTACCATCCGATGCTGCCCATCTCCCCGCCCCCTATGACATCATTCACAGCCGTTCTCAGACTGAAAATAAAACCAGGAGTGCAGTGCAGCGAGCTGCATATTCAAGACAGGAAAAAACCCAAGGGAGAGGCAATGACGACATTGCAGAGCTCTTATGATACCACACCTGTACAATATCAATGCTGTTTAAGCATCATTTTCCCATGGGCCGGGCACACAGGGCACACAGTTTTTAGGAGGGTTTACCATCCAACATTCTGGGTCTTCCAGCTCCATGAAAGGCTGAACAAGGAAGGGTGGGTTCGGCAGGGGGGGATATACTTGCAGCAAACAAAGTACTTACCAACTACAATCAACAGGTGGCCTGGAGCATGACCAAAAAAAGAACACTTCAGTTGGGGGAGGGGCTGTCTAGCTAGGAAGAGGTGGTCCTGTGGGCTCCAGAGGAGGTATTAACCCATTGTGTGCTGATGTGAGGTGGGCCAGGAAATATATATCTTGTAAAGGACTAGCGTCAAGTGTAGAGCTTGAAGGAGACTGCCACTCGCTGGTTCTTCTTTTTAAGGGCTTTGTTTGCCCATTTTTATTAAAAGAAAGTTCAGCAAACAAAGATAGGGTTCCCTCGCAGGGGTTTCAGCATTCCTTTTCATCAACAAAACTACATTCAGCCTAGTTGTCTCTCACTTGCAGCACTGCTGCTCTGGCCTTACACATCAGGTGCTTGTCTGTCTCATACAGACTATTTCACCGACCACCTTGGTGCACACAGCTAACAGCCTCTTGCTGCACTGGCTCCCCCGTGGAACCCTCCTGACTCCTGGTACTCAGACTTCCTGTCTGCTAGGGTGGAGCCCAGAACCATGGTCAGGTTACTACTAAAAGCCCAGCACACACCTGACCAATCAGTATGCTGGCTGTTCTCAAAATCAGGACCCAGGACTAGGGATTTCATCCCACCCTCTCTCAGAAATCCCTGAGCTCCAGGTCCCAAAGGGGACTTTACAAAACACTGAGGAAACTGAAAGGCCAGTTTCCTCTTCATGTTACATGCTCCCTGGAGCCCCTCAACCCATCTGGTTGAGAATTCTGGGTCACATCCTCCTTCTAGACCCTGGCAGGGCAACGCTCTGCCACAATATATCTATCTATCTATCTATCTATCTATCTATCTATCTATCTATCTATCTATCTATCTATCTATCTATCTATCTATCTATCTATCTATCTAATTAGATATATATATATATATGAGATTATATAATATATTATATATATATATATATATATATATATATATATATAATTAGATATAGATAGATATATACACACACACACAGAGTATCTCACAAAAGTGAGTACACCCCTCACATTTTTGTAAATATTTTTCATTTTATCTTTTCATGTGACAACACTGAAGAAATGACACTTTGCTATAATGTAAAGTAATGAGTGTATAGCTTCTATAACAGTGTAAATTTGCTGTCCCCTCAAAATAACTCAACACTAAGGATGAGCGAACAACCCCCGGTTCGGTTCGCACCAGAACTTGCGAACAGGTAAACAATTTGGACGAACACCGTTAAAGTCTAGGGAACACGAATATGAAAAATCAAAAGTGCTAATTTTAAAGGCTTATATGCAAGTTATAGTCATAAAAAATGTTTGGGGACCCGAGTCCTGCCCCAGGGGACATGTATCAATGCAAAAAAAGTTTTAAAAATGGGCGTTTTTTTGGGAGCAGTGATTTTAAAAATGCTTAAAGTGAAACAATAAAAATGAAATATTCATTTAAATATTGTGCCTGGGGGTGTCTATAGTACACCTGTAAAGTGGCGCAGTTTTCCCGTGTTTAGAACAGTACCAACAGTACCATGTTGACAAGGGCCTCATCCCCACAACCCTTGCCCGGTGGTGGTTGTCAGGGTCTGCGGGCGGGGGGCTTATCGGAATCTGGAAGCCTCCTTTAACAAGGGGACCCCCAGATCCCGGCCACCCCTCTGTGTGAATTGGTAACCGGTACATTGTACCCCTACCAGTTCAGAAAAAAGACAGGAGACACTTTAGGACAAGTCGTTTATTAAAAAATAAAAATGTTCCGCGATGTAGATCCATCTCACGCTACCTGAGGAGCCGAAGAAAGGAAAAAAAAGCAGCAACTGCTCCGCCTCCATGGGAGGCTCCTGCCAAGTGACGCTTCTTCTTGGTGACAACTATTATATAGCTGAGGGCAGGGCCACCCGGTGATGTAAATGGGTGACCCCGCCCCCCCTCTGACACCACGTGACGTCAGAGGAAGGGTCTGGTATGGATTGCGTGCTTGGATAAGGGTCTAGTATGGATTTTGGGGGGACCCCATGCCATTTTTTTTTTAATTTTGTCACAGGTTCCCCTTAAAATCCATACCAGACCTTGCCTGGTGGTGGTTTTCAGGGTCTGCGGGCGGGGGGGTTTATCGGAATTTGGAAGCCCCCTTTAACAAGGGGACCCCCAGATCCCGGCCTCCCCCCCATGTGAATTGGTAACGGGTACATTGCACCCCTACCATTTCACAAAAAAAGACAGGAGACACTTTAGGACAAGTACTTTATTAAAAAATAAAAATGTCCCGCGATGTAGATCCATCTCATGCCACCCGAGGAGCCGGAGAAAGAAAAAAAAGCAGCACTTGGACAGCTGTCTGAGTGGACATATATTGTCCTGGAAAAAGTAATCTTTACTGCGCTATCCCAATAAATCATATATAATGGAATAAACCATATATAAAGTGAAAAAAAGGAGAAAGATGGCTCACTATGTGATTGGAGTCTTCCCAGATCCGTAGTGCAGACACAGAACGTCCCTCACACCTCTCTGCCAGGACAAGAAGCCTCCATCTTCCATCGGGGACACGGAGGAGAGACAGAGAAGATCCTCACACAGGTCAGAGCACAATCAGCTTCATGTCTTCAGTCTGCACATTGCAGGCCTAGGACCTCCCACAAGGTGGAATGACACTTTAAGGAGAACTTTCCCCTGATTGTGGACACTTGTGAGAAGGAGGAAGAGAAGCCAAGAGTTGGGAGAGATTTCCCCCTTCATGTCCAGTCACTGTGCTGGGAAGAGTCAGATGCACCAACCATAGAAGACTCATCAGAGGAGCCAAGAGGGACCATCCGAGAGGACCCCAACCATCAGAGGAGCTTCACATCAACCTCCAGACCAGGACACCATCAGCCAGTCTTTATATCCTTTCATGGGGAATGAGTGCATATCTGCCGTACAGAGAAAACCTCGAGCAGAGAGTCTTAGGACATTTAGCCATCCATGTTTTAAAGACCCAGGGCTGGGGTTAAGAGCTACAGGCACGCATGATCTCCTTAAACGAGATCTAACGAGCTGGTAAGCGGCAGTGTTATTACAGGTGGAGGTACCTTTCTGTCGCACCCCATCACATTTCCCTTGGTGTTGTGTTTGCATGTCACTACTACTTTGAGGATTGCAAAATCATCACTTGGAAGATCACTATGAACTGTATATTCAGTGGGGCTTCTTTTTACTAGCCCATCGGAGTGGACTTGACCTTTTTGGAAATTTTACTTTGTTTTTTATTTTCATATTTAATAATTTTTTGCACATTTCACTGGTGATTGCATTCAAATATTTATGTTAAGGCCCGTACACACGATCGGACTTTTTGACAACAAACATGCAAATTAGCTGTTTTGGAGCAACATCCGACCATGTGTACGCTCCATCGGACAAACTTTTTCTGTTTCCATCAGACTTTTTTTGGCTGTGCGAACGGACAAACTTTCCAGGAACAAAAGTCAGATGGAGCAAAGTCCGATCGTGTGTACACAAAAGCATCGTACTTTTGTACAAACTACAGTACGCGGCCGTGAGAATGTTTCCAGGGCGAACCCATCGAGCTGGTTCTCGGCGACAGGGTACTGTACATATCGCGCTGGCTGCAATAGGAAAAACACATTTTTCTATTGCGGCGAGCGCGAGAGGTAATTCCCCTCTTGGAGCATACCAGGCCCTTAGGTCTGGTATGGATTTTAATGGGAACCCCCTACGCCAAAAAAACGGCGTGGGGGTCCCTCCAAAATCCATACCAGACCCTTATCCGAGCACGCAGCCTGGCCGGTCAGGAAAGGGGGTGGGGACGAGCGAGCGCCCCCCCCCCCCCTCCTGAGCTGTACCAGGCCGCATGCCCTCAACATGGGGGGTGGGTGCTTTGGGGGAGGGGGCGCCCTGCGGCCCCCCCACCCCAAAGCACCTTGTCCCCATGTTGATGAGGACAAAGGCCTCTTCTCGACAACCCTGGCTATTAGTTGTCGGGGTCTGTGGGTGGGGGGCTTATCGGAATCCGGGAGTCCCCTTTAATAAGGGGGACCCCAGATCCCGGCCCCCCACCCTATGTGAATGATTATGGGGTACATGGTACCCCTACCCATTCACCTAGGGAAAAACAGTGTCAATAAAAAAACACACTACACAGGTTTTAAAAGTAATTTATTAGGCAGCTCCGGGGGGGTCTTCCGACTTCGGGGGTCTTCTGCCGACTTCGAGGATCTCTCAGGCCTCTTCTCCCCCTCTCCGGTGTCGTCTCCGCGCTCTCTGATTCTTCTCCGGTCTCTTCTTCCTTCTGCTGGGCTCCTCCGCTATCTTCTGCTCTTTTGCTGCTCTTTTGCTAGCGGAGGAGCCGGGTCTTTTCTGACATCTTATTCCCTCTTCTCTTCCAGAGATGTTGACACGACGCTCTGTCCGGCTGTAATGCTGTCTGTGCGCTCTGCTATGACTTATATAGGCGGTGACCCCGCCCCCTATGACATCACAGTCCCGGGGCATGCTGGGACTGTGAGGTCATAATGGGGCGTGGTCATGTCATCCTATGACCATGCCCCCTATGACCTCACAGTCCCAGCATGCCCCGGGACTGTGATGTCATAGGGGGCGGGTCACCGCCTATATAAGTCGTAGCAGAGCGCACAGACAGCATTACAGGCGGAGAGAGCGTCATGTCAACATCTCTGGAAGAGAAGAGGGAAGAAGACAATCCAGATGTCTGAGCCACTGCTAGCAAAAGAGCGACAGAAGATAGCGAAGGAGCCAGCAGAAGATACAGACACCAGGAGAGGACGCCGGAGAGACCCCCGAAGTCGGAAGAAGACCCCCGGAGTGGCCTAATAAATTACTTTAAAAACCTTTGTACTGTGTTTTTTTCTTTACACTATTTTCCCTAGGTGAATGGGTGGGGGTACGATGTACCCCATACTCATTCACAAAGGGTGGGGGGCTGGGATCTGGGGGCCACCTTATTAAAGGGGGCTCCCAGATTCCGATAAGCCCCTCGCTCGCAGACCCCGACAACCAATGCCCAGGGTTGTCAGGAAGAGGCCCTTGTCCTCATCAACATGGGGACAAGGTGCTTTGGGGTGGGGGCCACCCACCATTGTTGAGGGCATGTGGCCTGGTACGGCTCAGGAGGGGGGGCGCTTGCTCATCCCCATCCCCTTTATTGACCGGCCGGGCTGCGTGCTCGGATAAGGGTCTAGTATGGATTTTGGGGGGACCCCTACACTGTTTTTTCGGCATAGGGGGTTCCCCTTAAAATCCATACCAGATCTAAGGGCCTGGTATGCCCCTGGAGGGGAACCCATGCCGGTTTTTTATTTAAAATTTGGCGTGGAGTTCCCCCTCAAGATTCATACCAAACACAGTGCCTGGCATTGGCGAAGATCCAAGTCGGATCCCCGCACCAGTGTGAACCCGGCTCGCAAGGTGTCAATCTCGCCAATAAAAGTGGCGAGATTGACACAATATCAGACAACAATACAGAAGTTGACCAAAGGGTGGTGGTAAAGAGCTGAAAAACCACGTGATTTGGTGAAAGTTGGCTGGAAAAGTCCTGCCGTCTGTATGCAAGACAAACTTCTGGCCAACGCCCTTTGTACAATAATCCAAGGGAAAGTTTGTACAAAGTCCTATCATGTGTATGGGGCTTTACAGTGTGTTGTATAGAGTTCTCATATATCTCCATTCATTTAGATGAAGCATAATTTTTTCTTTTAAGTCATTTTATTTTTTGATCACTAAAATTACACAGCGCAGCTTCTTTTTTCTTATTTTATAACATATATTGTGCTGCCCGGGCTGCTAGGCCAGAGTTTGGTCCTATCCCAGGCACATCTGGCGGCTAGGCTGTCTGAGGGCCTATTCAGAAGCAAGAGTTTGGGATTGTGGATTGCAGTCCAACCAGAAGTGCCGGAGAACCTGACGTGGTCGAAGGTAGAGGGGAAGCTATTGCCGCTAAGGGACCAACCACCTTATTACCAGGGACCACATTGAGTAGCTGAAGCAAGTACTGAAACAGTATTCTCACCAACCAGGGATGGTGAAGAATCGGGAAACTTCGGCAGGCGCCAAGTCAGGGACCCAGCCAGTGGGGTGACACTTGAGGAGTATCTGGAGTGCCAAGCCAGGGACCCAGCAGGGAAGCGGGGGTGACGCTTGAGGAAGATACTAAAGTAAGAAGGTTAGAAGAGCTCACGGGATTTAGTGGCAGTGAATCAGTAAGTCTAGTGAGAGAGACTGGGAGCTCAGTGGGCTGAGAGTCTATAAGAAGTGACTGTATAAAAGTAAAGGAGTTTGTTATAATTTGTGTTAGGAACGGACTGTTGCCATAGGAGACAGCGCTCCTACACATGCAGATGTGATGTCTTGCTGGATGCCTTTCCCTGCATGGCTGTCTACCTGTAGAAGTCTCAGAGTCTGCTAATTGACATTGCAACTTCCTAAGGGTGTCCTGGCCCTAAACCCTCTCTCCCACTGTTTTGATCAAGAGAAAATAAAACTCTTTGCATTCAAGAATTGTCTGGCGCCCATGAATCTACCTTACATTACACCCACTATGCCTTGCAAGCCACTCTATACAGAAGGAAGTCAGCTGTCCCTGGCTCTGCAGGTTCTAATGGACTAGATTAGACTAAAGGAGGCCCAGGACTTTGCTACACATAGTAGAGTAAAAAGTGTCACAATAAATAAAAACAGTAGACAGGTTTTTGACAATTCCTTTATTGGAAATAAAAAAAAAAACATGGTCCCTAATGTAGATCCATCATCAATCACGATGTCACCGTACTGCTGAACCCAAAAATGAAAAAAAAAAAACATCGCTCCACCCACCGTGAAGGCAAAGGCTGGCTTGCCATTTGACAGTTCTTGCATAGTTAGGGCGGGCCACCTGACGATGTCTAGCAAAAGCGTTTCCTCACATTTGTGGGGTTCTATTTGATATGTGCAAAGATAGATCACACAAATACTTATAAGTATAATATTTATTAAAAGCAATGTCAGATACAGATAAAGAAAATATGACAAGAATACTTTACTAAAGATGCTGTTTCTGTCACAGGTCCCTTCCATGATGGCGTACTGCAGGTGACCACAGACACATTCATGATTGCAAGCTCTGATTTGGGACAAGTATTACAAGCTGTGTGTGTGTGTGTGTTATATAGAGGAATGTCCAACCCACCCCCTCTGGAGCAAAATGATCTCACATTCCTGAAAGGAGTAGGCTTGCTTGTCAATATAGTCAGTTTACAATCACATTCCTATCACTTGAGTCAGCTACAAATAACCAGACTTTGTCCTGTATGGACCCTTAGCCAAGGCTTGGAGGCATTCTTAAATATTGTAAGACAATTAGACAACTTTAAATAAGGAAATATGTAATATGCAATTTCCCCATCATGGTATAACTATTAGACATGTGCATTAGTTTTCGTCCGAATGCATTTTCGTCTGAATTTCAGGTATTTTCGTTATCATTTTAACAAACGATAATGACGTGCAGAATCCGAAAAATGAAAGATCCGACATAAACAAATGCTTTATTTTCGTTTTCGTTGCTACAACAGTTCGATATAGATAGGAGATTCGACATGATGATGATAATAACAATCTGTGTCCATGAAACCTGTGGTGAATGTCCCTAACCTTAACTCTATTAGTCCAAGATTATTCTACATAGAGAGAAAAGATTTGACATAGAGAGAAAAGGTTCGACGTAGGGGAGAAAAGATTTGACGTAGGGGAGAAAAGATGAATAAAAATAATGATGATGATGAATGTTATTGGCTGATTGTAACCAAAGAGGAGGAGCAGTAAAATAGCTAGAACTAAGTACACACGTACTTTGGCTTATGGTGTCTGTTGAAAGTTCTAAGAAGATTCAACGGAGTAGGTAAACTATATGGAGTCGTACAGTTTAGCTGCTCCATCAAATCTTCTTTGAACATTCGACAGACACCATAAGCCTTCAATGACAGATTCAACCTTACTTGGATTTTCGGACGAATGCAATTTTTAACGAAAAACAAAATAAATAAAAACGAATTTCGGGAGTAACTAAATACATTTATTTTTCGGACGAAAACAAAATTCTGAAACAAAATATTTCAGTGTGCACATGTCTAATAACTATAGGCTATTAAACAAT
Source organism: Lithobates clamitans (assembly GCA_037952925.1). NCBI lineage: Eukaryota > Metazoa > Chordata > Amphibia > Anura > Ranidae > Lithobates > Lithobates clamitans. The sequence continues at coordinate 13,322,869 of JBBGZY010000135.1, read as the reverse complement.
TAAAATTACAGCTTTTGCAGATGGCTTGCTCCTAAATGTTTCCCACCCAGAATCTTTGCTGCCCTGTATAATGTGCCTTATGAAATAATTCAAAAACACTCTACTTAACCAACCCTTATAAGCCTCCTTGGAGCAATCTCTATCCCTTTATTTGGTGTAAAAAATTCTTATCTCAGAGTATCCATACCCAAAAACTATATAATATTAACATTCCTCCTATACCACGCACAATAAAAGCACCTCTCTCTAATTGGAAACACTTTAATATTTCTTATATAATGACAGAATAAGCTAAAAGCGGTATTAAACCCAAACCCAAAAAACATAATATATTGCAGATTACTAATCTTCATAGGTGGTGGCTACATTAGTTTTCCTTTATGGCTTTTTCCGTGTTGATGTTTTTACCCAGTGATATGTCCAGTAAAACACCCCCTATTTTTAAGTGCTCCCACTCTGGATGGGGAAGCACAGGGAGCACCTTTGGACAACGGTATTGTCAGTCTGGGGGGAGGGGAGTTTTAGATGTACTACCAGATTTAAATACACTAACACATTGAAGCCAAACTCTAAACTCTGCAGTTACGCAAGCAGTTACAGCAACATTTTCTTTCTTTTTGGATAAATGTTTTACATGAATAAATGAAAGCTGGTCATTGTAAGCACCCCTGTCAGTGGCAAATGGTTTGTCTCAACACTCTAACAGCTAAAGTTGCAGGACAGCTACGTTTTTCCGTAGAAAAACCGACAATCTTACTGGTCAGATCAACAGGTGAAGATAAAGGAAAGAAAACCTTAAAAGAAAACTATTGCAGCCATCACATATAAGGTTTGGCGAGCTGCAATATAATACAGTAAATATTTACTTTTGGGTTTAATACCGCTTTAATAAAAAATGGAAGCTTTTCCTAAACTTTTACAGGTGCTCCCTCTTTTCATTAAACACTGACCACAAAAATGTCTATATAATGTTCTGATAATTCACCTGGGGCAGTAGGAGAGCAACCATAGGCTATTTATCCTACAAAGCCTTCTAGCAATGGAGGCCTTAACTTTCCTAACCCGGAACTATATAATTTAGCATCTCTAGCTAGGTACGTAAGGGACTGGATTAATGGCACCTCGATGTACACAGATACTGAACTTGACCAAAACATGACCCTCGGAAATAATGTGTTATAAGTCCTTCATATACATAAAGAACTGTCTGCCGAGGTGTCAGCAAATCCTCTCTTATATTCCAAGTGGTTGACATGGCACAAAATACACAAGTGATGCATGCTAAATAGCCACGCACATGTTTTTCTCCCCAAATGGGACAACTTGGACCTCCTGGAGTCCTCTGGACTTCCTACTCTTAAACAGTGGCACTATGAAGGTTTTCACTATATCAAATGTTTTGTAGGTGTTGACAGCGAGCATCTATTTCTTTCTGACATAGTCCTGGAGAAATTATAATGCTTACGCATTAACCTCTTCTCTTTCCCTTCTTATGTTACCTCAACCATTAAAACATTTTCTCAGAAGGACCGATGATATTCATTGAACAAGCTTTTAGGATACTCTACCCAGAGTGGAAAAGCCATTTCTATCTTACATAGCTTCCTCCAGCAGCTGCTGGACTACACCTCTGAAATGACTGACCTTAACAAATGGACTAGGAATTTTCCCCATGTTCTAGTTTATTTATTACAGGTACTTATATAGTGCTGCGAAACTTAACATATATATTGTACATTCACATACTGTAGGTCCCTGCCCTCGAGAAGCTTACACTCTAAATCCCCTAACTTACATTCACACATACACATACTTGAGACAATTTAGACAGGAGCCAATTAACCTACCAGGAAGGAAAACCACACAGGCACAGGGAGAACATGCAAACTCAAGGCAGATAGTTTTGATTTGAACCGGCAACCCTAGTGCTACTGGGCAGAAGTGCAATCCACTGTGCTGCCCATGTTGACACCTTTCTAAAATTACTATGTTTATCTTGGGGCACAATCAAAGCCACCATGTACCGCTAAACTATGCTTTTGGTTTTCCACCATTCCTGTATATCTCCATTTCGCTTCTATCTGATGGGCCTAAGCTCCTCCTCTGCGCCTGAAAGGTGGCCATCTAGATGCAGACTTATTTCATTTTTTCTGGGTGTGCCCTAGGATTAAACATTTTTGGCACTTAGTACTGCGCTATGCTACCACGCAATTAGTAAATTACTTACCTCTAACCCTTGAATGGGTACTTTTTGACATAACCAATACCTCAAGTATCAGAATCTTCAGAGGCTATAGACATCTTCTAATTGGTATATCCTTAGTAGCACAAAAACCCTTACTTCATAAGTGGATCTACTCAGAACCCTCCACCACTTTTTGTTTATAACCAAATTACCCTGTTTTCAGCATGAAATGGATGGAGGCATTTATATGTAAGGAATCACAAGTCCAAACATTTTCTCAGGTATGGTAATCTTTCGTACAAACCTTGCCTGTAATTTCTCAACAAACTATAATGCCGCGTACACACGGCGGACTTTTCGGCAACAAAAGTTCGACGGCCATTCTGGCGGACTTTTAACGGACTTTCGAATGAACGGACTTGCACACACACGCTAACACCAAAGTCCGACCGTCTAGTATGCGGTGACGCACACCAGGTCCGACGAGACTATAAAACGGAAGTTCAATAGCTCGTGCATCACCCTTTGGGCCCCTTTTGCTAATCTTGTGTTTATCTCGTGTTAGTAGAAGTTTGGTGAGAGACGATTCGCGCTTGTGAGACTCGTATTTTTCAGATCGTTGAACTGTTGTGCTTGTGAGGTTTGTATCTGCTTTTCAGTGCGTGTAGTCAGTTCACATTGATTTATTCAGTGTGTTATTGTCCGCTCGTTGCTGATTTTCAGTTCGCTCTTCACAGGCCTTGCTGTTCTTCAGTGCCTTCTGTTAAGTTCGTTCTGACCAGCCGACCGTTTTGAAGCCATGTTACAGGTACGTTCTCGTCGTTGAGCTTTGTATGTGCTTGGTGCTGTAGTTCATTCTTCAGCCCAAGCCCAGTCCATGAACAAGGTGGGGAGGAGTTTATGGACGAAGTATTGGTTGCTCCAGCGTGACCAATTCTCTCGCATGCCTTTGCTCCGTAAGATCTGTGAGAATAACCCTGAGGATTTCAGGATTTTTCTCTGGATGACGGACCCCGTTTTTGACTGTTTGTTGGCTTTGCTGATCCCTTATATCAGCAGGCAGGATACCTGCATGAGGCAAGCCATCACTGCGAAGCAGAGGCTAGTCGCCACGTTGCGGTACTTGGCGATGGGGAGAAGCCTGCAGGACCTGAAGTTCTCGACAGGCATCTCCCCCCAGACTCTGGGGATCATTATCCCAGAGACCTGTTCTGCCATCATCCAGGTCCTGCAGAAGGACTATATTAAGGTAAGAATTTTATCCTTTAACATCACATTTTATTGTATTTAATGTTTGCTAATGTAATGTATTTCTTTACTCAAACACTAATTAACATGATTGCAATATAGTGTGAATGTCCCCTTTGTCCTCCTGCATGCTGTAATTTTTTAATGCTCTTTTTTGTCCTGCATGCATATTTGCTTTCACTAACCTTCCCAGTATGCCATGCTGGGCCTATATCCACCTAGTCTAGTCACTTAACAATGTATTTTGTCAGCTCCATTGTAGCGCTTTACCCTAAAATGTCTCCAAATGGTCTATGTGTCCTTAAATTGATTTAGAATCGCCCCCCCGCCCCTAAAATGTCTCCAAACAGTCTGTGTGTCCTTAAATTGATTTAGAATCCCCCCCCTAAAATGTCTCCAAATGGTCTGTGTGTCCGTAAATTGATTTAGAATCCCCCCCCCCTAAAATGTCTCCAAATGGTCTGTGTGTCCTCAAACTGATTTAGAACCCCCCTAAAATGTCTCCAAATGGTCTGTGTGTCCTTAAATTGATTTAGAATCCCCCCCCCCTTAAAATTTATCAATGGGCCATCAGAGGAGGTGAGGAATCTGATAAGTGGGCCTTATATTTTAGTCTTTAAATAATACTTACAATTAATGTTATACTGATGCTGGGCAATAATGTTTTTTATGTAATGTGTTTGCAATGTTATGTGCAAAAAATATTTTTTTTCTTGTTTGACTCCCCAGTTTCCTTCAACGCTACAGGAATGGCAGACTGTGGCATCCCATTTTGCCACCCATTGGGACTTTCCCAACTGTGGAAGGGCTGTAGATGGGAAACACGTCCACATCGTGCCACCACCCCATTCAGGGTCATACTATTTTAATTATAAGGGGTTTCATAGTATTGTCCTAATGGCGGTGGTGTCAGCACAATATGAATTTCTGTATGTGGAGGTGGGGAAGAATGGCTGGATGTCGGATGGAGGAGTCTTCGCCCAGACAGAGTTCTACCAGCTTCTCCAGAGTGGTGGCCTGGGATTGCCACCTGATGCATTTAACGTGGAAGGACTTCCCTTTGTGTTCATTGCAGATGAAGCCTTCGGTCTGGGCAAGCACCTGATGAGGCCATTCCCCCAAAGGACCCTTACCCCGGAGAGGAGGGTTTTTAACTACCGGATGGCCAGAGCGAGAAGAGTTGTGGAGAATGCCTTCGGGATGGTTCTGCCTGTTTCAGACAGCTATCCACATGGCAGACTACAAACTAAATCACCTTTTTCTAGCGTGCTACATCCTGCACAATTATCTACACAAACATTCGAGCAATTATCTTGCATCACTTGGGCCTGAGGCCAGACTTAAAGAGAATCCTCCGACGGGCCTGGATACTGGCCATACTGGCTTGGCCCCCCTAAGCGCCCGTCAATTTCGGGATAAATATGTCGATTTTTTTACAGGCAGTGGGGCCATTGCAATCCTAGACAATCTATAATTTGTTTTAATAAAAAATAACGATCAGATAAATTTTAGAAATGTATTTATTGCTTGCCTTTCTTTTTGGCTGTCTCCTAGGTTATCCTAGTGCACTTGTAGTGCCAAGTGTATTTTCCTTAAGTAAATAAGCCCCATTGTCACTGTAAACACCAAATAACTTACAAAACTGGTACTGAGCAATAAAAGAAGAAGCCACACATCTTGTTGATTAATAGAATTTTTAATCTGTGCACATTCACATGTGCGTTTCTTAAAATTTTTTTATTTAAAATATATATAATTTTTTTTCCAAACAATATAATTTTTTTGTTTCGAGAAATTATTTTGTATTTTTGTATTTATTTTTTTAACAAACAGGCCTCTTTTATTTATTTATTTTTTTATTTTTTTTGTTTTTTAACAAACAGGTCCCTTTTTTTAAATTTTTTATAACAAACAGGCCTCTGTTTTATTTTTATTTTTTTTTTAACAAACAGGCCTCTATTTTTTTTTTAAGTTTTTAACAAACTGGCATAAAATTATTCAAAGTCAAAGCCCAGAATGGGGTCAGCAAAAAAAGAAATGAAGAACATGATCAATGTTTTTTTTTGTGAAAAAGGGATTTAGATTCTCCCCAAAACATTGATCATGTTCTTCATTTTCTGCTGCATATTGTCCAACCGATTACGCATTAGGTCCAGGCTCGTGCAGATGGCATCAATATCCCCATTACAGGCCATGATCTGTCCAATTAATCTTTGTGTACTGTCTGTGCTAAATGTTTCCCCTTCCACATCACCTAAAATTGATGAAAAAAAGATGTATTTAGAAATATGCAGGCATACATAGATTACCACAAGCTGGGGTGTCAGACACTCACCTGGTGGGGTGCACATGTCGCCCACTTCCTCCACCTCTTCTTCCTCCACATCCTCGGGTGGGCGCTGGTACTTGGACATGCTTCCACCGCTTCTTCCCCTTCCACAACCAGATCACCTAAATTTGATGAAAAAAAGATGTATTTAGAAATATGCAGGCATACATAGATTACCATAAAGCTGGGGTGTCAGAAACTCACCTGGTGGGGTGCACATGTCGCCCACTTCCTCCACCTCTTTTTCCTCCACATCCTCCGTGGGGCTTGGGCTAATTTCCCAATCTGGCAGGCAAGGTCGGGGTTCTCTGGGATCAGGTTGTCTGAGTCTTTTCTCCTCTATGAGAATGAAACAAAAGGTATACACAGATATTTGAGTCCAGGAATAGGAATATGAAACATTGTATTGAAGTGGTGTACAATTGTCTGTTTGAGCAGAGCTCCAAGTTGAAGACATGATTAAAATTCCCTTTGAAACAAGCTGGAATACTTACCTTTTTTGGCCATGTTTCACAGATAGAGACACCCCAACAAGTATCCACTGGAGCACTTGTGTGGGTTACCCAAAAAAATATGTTCTGGTGTCCCACACTAGTGCTCCTGAGTCCAGATGTGTAAACAGCTGCTGAGTGTCCTCTCCTTACATTCCACTGAATGAAGTTTGCAATTCATGCTAGTTTCAAAGACATCTAGACAACAATGTCCTAAACTTCTCTTAATAAGACAAATTACCAAGACCAAAATGTTGTTTAAACCCTGTATCAACTAAATACACAGTATATATTTTCAAACGATGTTTACTATGAATGATGTTTCCTACGAACGTTTAAAATTGGACAGTAAAGAAAAGCACATGAAGCAGCATGCAAGGTAATAATCAGAAGGAACACACGACAAGTACTTACCTTTTTCAGCACTTTCTGGATTCATCTGTTCTGATCGGGCTCCCTGAGTTTTAGGTCGGACCATCGTTTTCTCAGCTGATCTTTAGAGCGCCGTACCCCAAAATGATGATGCAGGGTCTTCACCACTTTCGACATTATTTTTGCCTTTTCTAATTTAGGCTGGGCGTACGGTTCATGCTTCCCATCGTAATCTTTTTTTAGCAAAATAGCTACCATCTCCACCATCTCTTCAAAGGCCATATTGGAGGATTTAAATCTCCTCTTCCCTGATCGGGACGGTCCGGCCTTGTTACTTGAAGAATTAGTACACACCTGCTGTGTCTCTGCCACTGTTGCTCCTACTGCGCACCGTAAAGAGAAGGGGGCTGAGAATATTCATTAAAAAGGAACGTCAGAGGCGGGCAACGCAGGCAGAGTTTCACGCATGCGCAGTGTGTATAAAGCTAACACGCATGTGCCGTATGTACGTTTGGTGCGTGGAGGTAAGCGGAACTGAAGTTGCGAGCGTCCGAAACGAAGGTAAATTTTATTCACTTTGTAGCGGCCTATACTGCTTTTAAAGATTGAGGCCTATGTTGGGATAAGATTATGATCTTATATATATTGTCTTTTACAGAAAAAATGAATACTAAATTTAAGGATCCTGAATTTCTGACACAATTTATTGAGAAGTACAGGGAGATGAGGAATCTGTGGGAGGTCAAACACCCTCAATATTACATTAAAACAATAAGGAAGGCAACGCTGGAGAGACTTCAGGCATTTGTGCAGACTTTCATCCCAGAAGCAACCGTGAAGATTGTGGATAGGAAAATTGGGATCTTGAGGAATATGTACAGGAGGGAGCATAACAAGATCCAGACATCCCTGAGATCAGGAGCATCAGCAGATGATGTGTATGTACCCAGGCTGTGGTACTACGATAAACTACATTTTCTTGATGACCAGACTGAAGCCAGGGAATCTCTTTCAACCCTTCCCTCCACCCTTCCCTACACCCTTCCCTCCACCCCAGCAGGGGCTGATGTGGACCAACCTGGGACTTCCATCCTGGAAGAACTGGATGTGACCATCTGGAGCCAGTTATATTATTTTTAGACATATTTAGTGTCCTAATATTAATGATGTTAACTAGATGTTCTATTACATATAAAAGAGTACAACAATTTTTGGCCACTACTGTCAATTGATATGTAGACATCATTTTTTGGATAAAATCCACATTGAATTTGCAAGTCATGAGCTGAAAATTGTGTGTGATTGATGAACCAAAAACTAAAACTATGTCCCTTTTTTATACAGAGGATGAGCTCAGCCAGGAGAAAGGTGTGGAAAGTGGCAGGCAGAAGGAGGCCAGGCCCAGTGACAGCCAGGAAGAGGCAGGGGTTAGTGTCAGCCAGGAGGTGGCCGGGCCCAGTAGGAGCAGCACACAATCACAGGTGCCTCCTCTCCGCCTTCATACAAAAAGGCTTAGGAAGGGGATGGTGACAGAGGAGGCATCACTACACCTCATGAGAGAAGCTACAAATTTTCTCAAGAGCCCCCCCGAACCTGAAGAGGCCTATGGCTGTTATTTAGCCAGCAGATTGTTTGAAATGGAGAAGGGCCAACGCCTCCTCAGTGAAAAACTTTTTTCAGATGTCATTCACAAGGGGCTGAAGGGCGAGTTAACTGTCAACACCCAAATAAATGAGCAAGCCCCTCCTCCTCCTCCTGCCACAAGTCAACCACCAGAGCCACAGCCTCCAAGGAAGGCTGCAGAGCAGCGTGCAGGGAAGGCTGCAGGGAAGGCTGCAGGGAAGGCTGCAGGGCAGCGTGGAGGGAGGGCTCCAAGGAAGGGCAGAAAGTGATGGCCTGGGTTCATATGTCATCTGCTGCTGCTCTTGATCTCTGGGATTTCTGGATCAGATTGTGCTCCCTATATTATATGGACTCCTCAGGATCCCAATTATCTTTTCCACAGACTTGATGTGTGCCCTGGGGCCAAAAGGCTTCACAAATTCCTAAAGTTTCTCCAGCGTTGACTTCATCTTTATTTTGTTAACCAGAATAAATGGATATTTTATTTTCTGAAAATACTTGCCTATGTTTTTTTATTAAAATACATTTTTAAAAGACAATGTCAAACTAACAAGGGACAACAACCTCCTTGAGGTACAAAAAAAATAATCTAATGTTCTTGTGGTAACTACAAAAAAAAAAAAATATATATATATATTTTTGTAACAATCCTAAAAAATGATCTTGATGAAATAAAAAATAATAAAAGATGACTCTAAAAAACAAATGTGTAAACATTAGTATGGAGATCGGGCTTTTAAAAAATACAATGTCATTCATGAGATCAAGAGAAATAATCCAGAAATCAGTTTGTGAGAACTCTGTGTGAATATGAGCAGCAAAACAACTTTGTTCTTCTAGCATTATAAAGAAGACAATTAATGCGCTGCATTCAACGATCACAGAATTTGCAGTGTGAGGAATGTGCTAGCTACAATATGAACACTAGTTTTACCAGACCGAGCGCTTCCGTCTCGTACTTGCTTCTGAGCATGCGTCGTTTTTTTGTCCGCCGGCAAAACTAGCATACAGACGAGCGGATTTCTCGATAAGAACTGGGTCAGACGGAGTTACGACATAAAGATTTGAAGCATGTTCCAAAGTCCGTCAGACTTTCGACAGAAAAAGTTCGCCGAAGGTCCGATGAAGCCCACACAAGGTCGCATTGTCCGCCGGATTCGGTCCGTCAGACCAGTCCAGTAGAAAAGTCCGCTCGTGTGTACACGGCATAACACAATGCTTCCAATACACCCAGTGGTACCAAACCAGACTGCTAACCAATGAGCCTCCAAATGATGCCTGACCCTCCTTTTAAATTGAAATATGTTTTATAATTGAATGGCTGAGGTCTCCCCCCCTTTCCTCTACTTGCTAATTGTTAGACCAACAGCCATACATCCAGATCCTTTTTAAGGTTCTTCCATAGACCCAGCATTTCTAGTTTGTTCTCATTCTTTACTAACAATTTGTACACTGTCATTCATATGCCCCGTACACACGGTCGGATTTTCCGATGGAAAATGTCCGATCGGAGCGTGTTGTCGGAAATTCCGACCGTGTGTGGGCTCCATCGGACATTTTCCATCGGATTTTCCGACACACAAAGTTGGAGAGCAGGAGATAAAATTTTCCGACAACAAAATCTGTTGTCGGAAATTCCGATCGTGTGTACACAAATCCGATGGACAAAGTGCCACGCATGCTCAGAATAAATAAAGAGATGAAAGCTATTGGCCACTGCCCCGTTTATAGTCCCGACGTACGTATTTTACGTCACCGCGTTTAGAACGATCGGATTTTCTGACAACTTTGTGCGACCGTGTGTATACAAAACAAGTTTGAGCCAACATCCGTCGGAAAAAATCCTAGGATTTTGTTGTCGGAATGTCCGAACAAAGTCCGACCGTGTGTACGCCCTATAAGTCTCCTTTCAGACAGATCAAAATTCGTCCAAACAGATCCGCCTATTCAGCAGGGGATCTCTCCGCTGATCCCCGCTGAGCAGGTGGATGACAAGACCACCTACCTGCTTCCATCTGATTGTCATCTAATCCGCCGGATGGATCTCAAGCCATCTGTTTTTAGCAGACCGGATTGGATCGGATTGGATGCCGGCGTGTGACAGCCATCACATGTCCGCTGACATCTGCCGTCCTATAGAGAACAATGGGTGGTCTGACCGGGTCGACCTGAAAAACGGACAGGCGGACCCGATCGGTCTGCTTGTGTGAAAGGGGCCTCGCATTGTCTCATTGGCCAAATGTTGCGACCACTCTTGTTAACCACATTCTTGCCTAAATAATAAAAAAAATTAATGGGGGCAATTCAAGCAACTGGTATCACCCTAAAAACAAAATGATGAAAGTTTTGAATAGATATCTTTTAATTTGTTTAGGCTTACTGCTTAGGAAAAAGTTTGGTAATTCATTACTAAAACAAAACCACTTATTTTCATATCTATTTTGAATTATTTATATTATGTATACTAGATCATATGCATTCTACATGTGGTCCATAAATCACAAATTATGACTGTAAAATTTGACTAGATACAAGTAAAGTTAACATAAAATTCCACATTTGCTGTAAGGATGCCTTACAGCTAAACTCTGTTTATATTAATTTCACGATTATAATCGGTTTACATATGACAGAAATGAATTAATTTAAATAATATAATTCCTGCTGAGCCTAATATATACATAAAATTGCAGTTCTATACTCCAACATGAGATAGTCCCAACATTTGAGTGTACAGATACAGTAGGATAATACTACTGTAAGTTTGTTTCATGTTAATATACTAAGCTGTGAGGAGTGAGTTTGTCAGTTCTTCATATTTGTGTAAATATTTCATACTTTAGTCTGACCTACAAGACAAGGAATATACATATATTCTATTTTTACAAATTTGTTATTTTCTGGATATGTGCCGTAACAATGATGAGTTTATAACCTATTTGCCACATGTATATCACATATGTTTCACAGTGAATTATTTAACAGATGTTTCCATAAGCTGCAGATGAAAGCTTTCCCAAGTATGATGTCACTATTTTGAGACTGCATATGATTCAAGAACAAAAGACTGAAGATTAAGACCTTGCTGTGAACTTACACTCTAAAGATAATGAGAGTTTTGGGCAAAATAAAGAATTCCTCACCGAACAATACTAATTAGCTCAATTGCTTGCAACAAAGTTTTCTTCACCTCTTTCCATTCCTTGCTAATGCTTCTTATTTGTAGATCTACTAGAGTCAATATTAGAGATGTGCGAAAAATGGAAAATCTTCTCTTACCTCTTCCTGCCCACAAGCTGTAGATTAATATTCCTCTGCATGATGCCCTGAGTCAAAGATACGTTAATCTACAACCTCCCTTTGACAACATTGGATGTGGCTGATGGCTGTCAAGCTGGGCTGTCACTGATAGCTCCTGTTCCAGCCTATGATCTAAATTAGAGCGGTTCCCAATCATGTAATCCTCATCAGCTCTGACATAGTTGGGCTTGAGGCTTCATTCACAATAAAAACTGTCACCTGCAGATGGCACAGATGGCACTGCAGACTGAAGATAGCAGCGTGCCTCTGGTTAATACTGTAATAGTTGGAGAAAAAAAATACAATAATTAAAAAAAAACATTTTTAAAAATTTTGTGCATTTGTTAATAATAGATAAGACATACATAGATACATAGATACATAGATAGTAAGGTTGAATAAAGACACCAGTCCATCCAGTTCAACCTGAGTGAGTGTGGGTCTACAACCCTGACCCTTGTCCCTAATGCTGAACATCGCACACTCACATCAATCCCTACCCTCAATCCAAGGTCCCCATTCATATACTAGGGCCAATTTTGGACAGAAGCCAATTAACCTACCAGCATGTCTTTGGAGTGTGGGAGGAAACCGGAGTACCCGGAGGAAACCCACGCAGGCACAGGGAGAACATGCAAACTCCAGGCAGGTAGTGTCGTGGTTGGGATTCGAACCAGCGACCCTTTTTTACTGCTAGGCGAGAGTGCTAACCACTGCACCACTGTGCCGACAATACAAAAAAAATGCCATATATGTCATTAAAGTGTTTCTTAAGGCTCAAGTTTTTTTACCTTCATGTATTCTATCGTGAAGATAAAAAAAACTTCTGTGTACAGCAGCCCCCCCAGCTCCCCTAATACTTACCTGAGCCCCATCGCAATCCATCGATGTGCACGAGAGCCTCGGCTCTCTGGGGACTCTCCCTCCTCATTGACTGAGACAGCAGCAGGAGCAATTGACTCCCACTGCTATCAATCACAGCCAGTAAGTCATTGAGAAGAGAAAGGGGGCGGGGCTACAGAGCATTGGCTTGGGAGCGAGCCTGCTTGGGTGCCCCCACAGCAAGCTATTTGCTCAAGGGGCACTTGGCAGGAGGCAGGGGCCAGGAGTGCCGGTAGGGGACCCGAGAAGAGGAGGATCGGAGCTGCTATGTGCAAAAAACTTTACTTTAATATCACTGTAGAATATAAAAATCAGATATGTTATTTGATCATAGAGTTATAATCAAGTTTACTGATTCACACTGATGTTACAAAATTTCACTGAGCATCTAGGCTTCAATGAGCTCTGGGCATTATAAACTTAAGCATTATATTTTCCTGGTGATATAAGTAAACTGTTTCACTTTTTTAAGCAAAGAGGGTCCCCCTTCCCAAAACAGGAACCCTATGCATTAAGTTAGTATGTGCGCCCCAACCTCTGGATTATCCAGCAACTTTTTAAAGTGTTACTAAACCCAGGACCCTGCATTTACTATATCTGGTCTCCCACAGTACACAGAAAATGGAAATGCCATTATTTTAGTTAATATAAATGGCTAAGTACCATTTCTCATCAGCAGTATATAGCAGTCTTTAATCACTGTCTGGTTAAAGCTTGTAGGATGAGTTTTTATTCTCCTCTGACTGTCCTATGAGGCTGCAGGACTCCTGACCATCTATCTGGACAGTGCTGATTGGCCCTGTGCTGATCACATGTACCCTCCCAAGAAAAAAAAGCTCTCTAGCAATACACACCAAACTGAGCATGTGCAGCGTGCCTCCAAGGCATTGTTGTATCAGAAAATGGATTGGGGACTGTGGAAGGAGGGGAGGATCAGAGAAGACAGGATAACACAGCCTTTTTACACAATGCAGGGGATTAACCCCTTAGGTTCCACAGTGAGTATAACAAGCGTGCTTTACTGAATATACACACTGATTTAACTGTTTAGTAACACTTTAATGCCACAAAGATTTGTACCTAACAGTAAGTATGGATAGCTAATGCTTGATGAGACAGCATGTAGCTTTAAATGTGTAGCACTAGTAGTTTAATTTGTGTGATGGTTTATGAAACGGTTGCTATAGATACTTTGGAAAATTCTAAATGAAATGCTCAAGACTTCTATACAATCTTATTAGTCTATATATTTTATATACTGTATGTGAATATAAACACATTTACCTAAAATCTTTATCCACTGTATGAAACATTTACTACTCAAAGTATATAGTATTATAAACGATATTAGATTGTATTTTCAAGGTAGTATTATCTGTATTTACTTGAGCTGAGTTGGGTTTGGACCTTAACTGACGTTTAGGCCTTACTTTACAATTACTGAATAATTTCATTAAGGATGAAAAAAAAAATCTATATATTCGTTCTGTATAATTCCATCTTTGTAAGTATGGCATACAAAGGTTTATTATAGCTCTGTTTCTAATGACAGATATATATATAGCCAGTATGGTGGCCTGAAATTATGGGAGGGGTCCGGAGGGTATTCAAGCAGCCCACTTGCCCATGCTCTTTGTCGGTTCAGTGCACGATACTACAAGTCACTGGGCCGACTCTTCCAAGCTCTCCTCATGTTAATGAGTCTGTGCATTCGATCGCAAGTGCATTGCGGCTTCTCCGTTTGTGGTCTTCTTTGGCGGTTCCTGCTCACGGTCGCAGGTAGTATTCAAACTTTTTCATATCATGTGCAATCTTGCGATTCATTATGCTTCATATCCTGCATATCTTTCGCAAAAACCTGCCTCCGAGTTGCTGTCGGTCATGTCCCGACATCATTCGCCACAGGTGTAGTAGATTCGTAAGTTCCTTCTGCCAAGCATACGATTCATCTGTAAATCCAAGCCTCCGAGCCGCTGTCGGTCATTGTCCGATGTCACTCGCCATAGGCTACACTGGTTATAAGATTCACTGTTTATGGGGTTGCCGTCTCATCCATTTGGAGATGAGCATGTATTGTTTGTACGGGTTCTGTGGCTGATTTAGGTGGTAATTAGACCCACCTGGTGCCTTGTCTGCACTTGATTAGCCTGAGGGGCTGGGTGGTTGGTAGGTGTTCGGTTTCAGAGTAAGGGGTGGCATACACTCTAAAACCAATTTGTATCAGATTAATTTAATACTCCTTACTACCGATTCGTATCAGATTCATTTCATACATTTTACAACCAATTCGTATCAGAGTCCTTTCTCTTAACAACCGAGTCATATCAGATACATTGCATACTTTCTACCATTGCCAATCGTTGTTTCCCTTATGAAGTGTGTTTCAGTTCCCGCAGCAGAATTTACGAATCGTTTGTACACGGACTCCAGTCCAATGCGAACCCAGTCACACGGTCACTGTCACAGGTAGGATTCGTTACCGTGTTTGTCATTTCAAAATTCGTGGCCACTCGCGGTTTCGCCCGTACCATGTGTTCGGTTCCCGCAGTGGAACTTATGAACAATTAGTACGCACGTCTCTCGTTCTATTTTCTACACCAAACCTTGTTGTTTTACTTCATGCACGGTATCACGCCACACCTTCCTGATATGTTGCACTCCAGCTACAGTCCGCTGCGAACTTAACGGCTTGACACTCATTTGAGACCCTTGCAAAGCGCAATATCATCTCAGTAACCTCACACTTGTCTAGACCTTTGCGACCACGCAATCAAGTCTCAGCAACCTGATACCCGTTCAGACCCTTGCAGCCATACAAAATCGTCTCAGCAGCCTGACGCTCATTTGAGATCCTTGCAAAATGCAATATTGTCTCAGCAACCCCTCACTCGTCAAGACCCTTACAACCACGCAATTTCATCATATAAAAAAAAACAAAAAAAAACCTCATACTCATCGAGACCCTTGCAATCACGCAATATCGTCTCAGCAGCCTGACACTCACTGAGACCCTTGCAACCATGCAATATCATCTCAAAACCACTTCATACTCATCGAGACCCTTGCAACCACGCAATATCGCCCCAGCAACCTGACACTCACTGACACCCTTGCAACCACGCAATATCGTCTCCAGTAGTATAAAACACTTTGCGGCACGCACCTACATGCAAGCTCGCATACAAACTAACTTACAAACACACCTCAGTGACAAATAATCAGCCACACAAACATGCAGCGACACCCAGTTGGCCATTCATCTCCAGTAGCATGCGGGCCACTTATCTTTTATCTGTCTTTCTCCCTGAGGTTAGTTCAGGTTTCGATCTGGCACGAGGTTGGACTTGAGCTCCCCAGATAAAAAAATAAATTAATAAATAAACAAATGGGAGGGGAAGAACGTACAGTTTGCATTTTCACCAGGGTCATTCGCATGACAGGGGTGAGACAGTTCCTTTCAGGTAAAGTCACACCAGGCCCACCGTCAGATGGTTGTCCACCACCTTGATGTCTCCCGGTTCACAGAACAACCAGGCACACCACCGGCAGATCTAGACAGGTTGAGGATAGTGTTCAGCAATCTCAACGTGCCCATAGCTGAGCATAAAGTGGAAGGCCCAGCAAACTCTATCACCTTCCTAGGTGTCACTCTGGACACGCGTGCCATAGCCTGCCCTTCCCCCCCCCGGCAAACTAGCCCGTACCAGGACAGTTATCCATGACTTCACCCGGTCACAAGAGTGCACCATGAGGAAGTCGCAATCCTTACTAGGGATGCTGAACTTCACAATGACGATTATTCCTCAAGGACGGCCCAGGTCTGGGGCCACACTTGAACAGGACAGACGGTGCTCTTCACCATGGACAATCAGACCACGGCCGACATCATCAATAAAGGCAGATCCAAGTCACTCCCCATCATGTCCTTCCTGCGCAGGCTCGCGCAGCTGTCACTCCGTCACCAATTTAATATATTCTGTAGACATAATCCAGGTAAATGGAAAATCACAGCTGATGTGCAGTCCCATTTCACCCTTACTTTGTTTTTCCAGCAGGAGCCTGGAGCCGACCTAACAAATACTCCAGTCCCACCCTGGTTGTTGCTGATTGACTGAAGTCGCATCTCGCCAATGCATCCCAGCTCATTAACCACTCCTTGGCACACAACACACTGAAGGCCTATTGCACTGCTTGGAACACTTACCGCAAGTTTTTGGCCTCTTGCCCCTGAACAGCGATAGGCGACGTTAGACACGTCCTAGCCTTCATATTGTATTGCCACATGCAGCTGGCCCTTTCTCACAATACTATCACGCTATACCTAGCCGGCTTCCAGCATTTCCTGTCCTTACAGGACCCCAGTAAACCCTCAGTATTCTCGGCCCATTCAGTCAAGTCCCTCCTACAGGGCAAACAGAAGCACCAAAACATAGTCAGTGGCAAACGCCTACCTATCACGCATGCCCTCTTTAGGGACATCTCTGAAATCCTTACTTGTTCTCTGTTTGGGGCTTTGCTCAGCCTAGCCATCCTGGCGGCCATCTACCAGGCCTTCTACGGTTTCCTACAACCTAGTGAATCTACCGTCAGTGGCTCTGGCAGTCAGACACTGCTCTGACGCCACCTGACTCGCTTTCCAATCCATTACACCCTTTATCTCACAGTCTGTAAAATGCAACAAACTGGCCCCAGGGTTGACATCAACCTGTTTCAGACTAACAATGCCTGGCGCTCAGTGATGGTGCTCGACCGACTACTGTCCCATTTACCCAGCCAATCTGATGGTAACTTGTTGCTACCCTTTCTAACCAGCCCCCTGAGTGGCAGCCAATTTATCAAGCATGTTATGATCCTCCTAAGCAACTTGGGTTTCAACCCCAGTCAGTCCTCTGGACATTCCTTCCAGATCGGAGCAGCCTCAGCTGCCTCCCAACATGGAGTACCAGACCACGTAATCAAGAAACTAGGCCGATGGAAGTCCGCTTGTTTTGCCACATACATCCCAAATCCTCAGGAAGAAATGGCACAAGCCTTTACCAAGCTGGCTCAATAAACACAAGAATCAATTAAGAGTTATTCCCCTATCTGAGTCTTTTGCCCCCTTTTCTTGGTAGATTTTTGTATAGACCGTATAAGATTAAACTGGCTACAACCAGCTGTATTTATTATCCAGTATTAAATGAATATGGGCTGTATTTCCAATATTAGAGCAGCTTAGGTAGCTCTTGAAGGAAAGAAAATATAGTGTAATAGTCTGTCTATCACTTCAATTTTTTCCCTTCATAAGTTGTTGAATATTGAGCCAAACTAACTATATACAATGAAACTGCTTGCTTGGATTTCCACTTTAAGGAGTTTGCATAATATAAAAAAATATATTTCTGCCTTGCTATTATAACATAACATAAAACAAAGGCCAAATAAACACACAAAATTTGAAAACTTTTTTTTTAAACATAACACATCAATATATTTGTCACTAGGGATGAGCCGAACACCCCCCGGTTCGGTTCGCACCAGAACCCGCGAACGGACCGAAAGTTCGCACGAACGTTAGAACCCCATTGACGTCTATGGGACTCGAAGGTTCGAAATCAAAAGTGCTCATTTTAAAGGCTAATTTGCATGGTATTGTCCTAAAAAGGGTTTGGGGACCCGGGTCCTACCCCAGGGGACATGTATCAATGCAAAAAAATTTTTTAAAAACGGCCGTTTTTTCGGGAGCAGTGATTTTAATGATGCTTAAAGTAAAAAAAAAAAAAGTGAAATATTCCTTTAAATATCGTACCTGGGGGGTGTCTATAGTATGCCTGTAAAGTGACGCGTGTTTCCCATGTTTAGAACAGTCCCTGCACCAAATGTCATTTTTAAAGGAAAAAATCTCATTTAAAACTGCTTGCGGGTTTAATGTCATGTCGGGTCATGGCAATATGGATGAAAATCAGTGAGACAAACAGCATGGGTACCCCCCAGTCCATTACCAGGCCCTTTGGGTCTTGTATGGATATTAAGGGGAACCCCGCACCCAAATTAAAATAAGGAAAGGTGTGGGGCCACCAGGCCCTATATACTCTGAACAGCAGTATACAGGCGGTGCAAACAAGACAGGGACTGTAGGTTTGTTGTTAAGTAGAATCTGTTTGTAATTTTGAACGGGTACATTTTTAACGTGTTTAGCTCCAGCCAAAAAATCTTTTTTAAGCTTTTTGGAAAACATAGGGAAGGGTTATCACCCCTGTGACATTTGTTTTGCTGTCTTTCCTCCTCTTCAGAAGATTTCACCTCACTTTTTTGTCCCAATGAAAAATGTTTTTTGAAAATTTGGGTTTTTTTGTGGAACAAGGATTGGAAAGCATCAGTGGAAAGGAGAAATTGTTTTCCCATATTAACTCTTACAGGAGAGAATTTCCCTTCCTAGGGGTAGATTTCATCTCACTTCCTGTTGTCTCCTTCCGTTTGCAAGTAGGAGTCGTTTGTAAGTTAGATGTTTGAAAGTAGGGTCCTGCCCTATATACTCAGCAGAAATTTGGGCCTTAGGTGTTGCTGTGGCCACAACACTGTAAGCCCTAACAGGGCCCTGCTGTGAAATATTAGATCAAGAATTGTAATTACATGCCCCTGTTGAACAGGAGCTGAAAAATTAGGCCTTAGGCACTGGTGCTGGTGCCACAACACTGCAACCCCTCACAGACACTCTAGTTGGAACGCAGGAACGAGCCCCGCTGCAAAGTATTGCATCAAAAATTGTAATTACACGCCCCTGTTAGACAGGGGCAGAAAAATTGGGCCTTAGGCACTGGTGCTGGTGCCACAACACTGCAACCCCTCACAGACACTCTAGTTGGAACGCAGGAACGAGCCCTGCTGCAAAGTATTGCATCAAAAATTGTAATTACACGCCCCTGTTAGACAGGGGCAGAAAAATTGGGCCTTAGGCACTGGTGCTGGTGCCACAACACTGCAACCCCTCACAGACACTCTAGTTGGAATGCAGGAACGAGCCCTGCTGCAAAGTATTACATCAAAAATTGTAATTACACGCCCCTGTTAAACAGGGGCTGAAAAATTGTGCCTTAGGCACTGGTGGTGGCTCCCAGAACCAAAAATGTTCTTACAAGCTATCAGCGTGATGATTGAGGAGGAAGAGGATAATTACTCAGGGATAGTCACTCAGCATCAGCATAGGCAGTCTTTGAAGGGATCTGAGATTTCAAAAAAAATTATTCGGTTACATCAGCATCAGGTGCTTGGTAGCTGGTGGTGATCCAAGACTGATTCATTTTTATGAAGGTCAGCCGATCGACCGAGTCGGTGGACAGACGCACCCTGTGATCGGTTACCACGCCTCCAGCAGCACTGAATGTGCGTTCCGAAAGAACGGTGGATGCAGGACAGGCCAGTAGCTCAATTGCATACTGTGCAAGCTCTGGCCAGTGATCCATCCTCAAGACCCAGTAACCCAGAGGATTTTCGGTGGGAAAGGTGTCCAAGTCTGATCTTGCCCCTAGGTATTCCTGCACCATGTAAAACAGACGCTGGCGATGGTTGCTGGAACCGATCATACCTTGGGGCTGCGGACCAAAAAATTGTCTGAACGCATCGGTCAGACGGCCACCTTCTCCACCGCTCCTTCTTTGACTGACCGAAGCCTCAGCAACACGTTGTCCAGAAACAGGAGTTTGTAACCTCCCAGTCTCTGGGAACGCGTTGCACAGACCTTTCTGCAAGGCCTCCCGAAGATGTTTCATCCTCTGCTCCCTCTGCGATGGCAAGATAAGGTCCGCAACCTTACCCTTGTAACGTGGATCAAGGAGGGTTGCCAGCCAGTATTGGTCCTTCTCCTTGATACCACGAATACGAGGATCCTTACGCAGGCTTTGCAGGATCAGGGAGGCCATGCAGCGTAGGTTTGCTGAGGCATTCGGTCCGGAGTCCTCTGGGTCACTAAGGACAACAACGTCCGCAGCCACCTCCTCCCAGCCATGTACAAGTCCATGTGTTCCTTGGGACTGATCCCTTAAAGACTGCTGCTGATGCTGAGTGCCAGGCTCCACCTCCATACTGACACAATCTTCCTCCTCCTCCTCCTCCTCCTCGTCCTCTTCCTGTGTGATCGGCGGGCACGCAGGAACACTGTCTGGATAAAGGGGGCCTTGAGAGCTAAGGAATTCCTCCTCTTCCTGCCTCTGTTCTGCCTCAAGTGCCCTGTCCATTATTCCACGCAGCGTGTGCTCCAACAGGTGGATAAGGGGGACAGTGTCACTGATGCATGCACTGTCAGTGCTCACCATCCTCGTGGCCTCCTCGAATGGTGACAGGACAGTGCATGCATCCCTGATCATGGCCCACTGGCGTGGGGAAAAAAAACCAAGCTCCCTTGACCCTGTCCTGGTGCCATAGTCGCACAGGTACTCATTGATGGCCCTCTGCTGCGTGTGCAGCCGCTGCAGCATGGCCAACGTTGAGTTCCACCTGGTGGGCATGTCACAGATTAGGCGGTTCTTGGGCAGGTTAAACTCCTTTTGGAGGTCCGTCAGCCGAGCACTGGCATTATATGACCGGCGGAAATGCACACAGACTTTCCTGGCCTGCCTCAGGACATCCTGTAAGCCCGGGTACCTGCCCAAGAACCGCTGCACCACCAAGTTAAGGACGTGAGCCAAACAGGGCACATGGGTCATTTGTCCCTGTCGGAGGGCAGAGAGGAGGTTGGTGCCATTGTCGCAAACCACCATTCCTGCCTTAAGTTGGCGTGGCGTCAACCACCTCTGAACCTGCCCCTGCAGAGCTGACAGAACCTCTGCCCCAGTGTGGCTCCTGTCCCCCAAGCACACCAGCTCAAGCACCGCATGGCATCTTTTGGCCTGCGTACTTGCGTAGCCCCTTGAACGCCTACGGAGCACCGCTGGTTCCGAGGAAGAGGCCATGGAGGAAGAAGAAGAGGAGGGGGTGGAGGAGAGAGGTGTGTCACAATCAGCATTTTGGAGGCGTGGTGGCCGAACAACCTCCAACACTACTGCACCTTGTCCTGCATCCTTCCCAGCTGCCAGCAGAGTCACCCAATGCGCCGTGAAACTTAGGTAACATCCCTGTCCATGCCTGCTGGACCATGAGTCAGCGGTAATATGCACCTTACCGCTGTCGCCCTGTCCAGCGAGGCATGGACATTGCCTTCCACATGCCGGTAGAGAGCCGGAATCGCCTTCCGTGAGAAAAAGTGACGTTTGGGTACCTGCCACTGAGGAACCGCACATTCCACAAACTCACGGAAGGGGGCAGAGTCTACCAACTGAAAAGGCAGCAGTTTAAGTGCTAGCAATTTTGCCAAGCTAGCATTCAACCACTGGGCATGTGGATGGTTGGGAGCAAACTTCTTTCGGCGGTGCAGCAGCTGGGGCAGGGAAATTTGCCTGGTACAATCTGACGTCGGTGTACCAAAAGCAGATTGCCCACAAGTACTTGGCTGTGACACACCTAATTCTACACCTTCATTCCTCTCACTGCAGGTCTCAGAGAGGACTGAAGGTCTAGTGGGGTTGGAAATCTCAGCTGATGAGGAGCAAGGAGAGATCCTCTTTGTTCTTTGGTGTGGGTCTTTTAGATACGCTTGCCAACGAACTGCATGGCAGGTCAACATATGTCTGGTCAAGCATGTGGTACCCAAGCGGGAGATGTTTTGGCCACGCGAGATACGCTTGAGACATATGTTGCAAATACCAGCGGTGCGATCTGATGCACTCGTCTCAAAAAAGGCCCACACCAAAGAACTTTTTGAATAACGCGCAGAGACTGCAGCGCCCTGCACATGTGGAGCTTTGGGGTGTGATGCAGTCAATGTGCTACCCTTAGGCTGGCCCCTGGAGGGCATCCTGCCTCGCTGGTGATGTGCCGCCTCCTCCTCCTCCTCCTCCTCTCTCCTATCAGGCACCCACGTTGAGTCAGTGACCTCATCATCCCCTCCCTCCTCATCACTGGAGCAAACCTGGCAGTATGCTGCAGCAGGGGGAGCATGACTGCCAGATTGCTGTCCTTCTTGGGCACCCCCTCTGTCCGTGCTCATGTTACTGCCTTCATCGAGCTCAGTATCATCATCAGAGCCTTCCAAACGCTGGGCATCCTCCTGGAGCATGTACCCAACACTATGGTCAAACAGTTCGAGGGAATCCTCATGAGGACATGGTGGAGCTAGGGAAGGAGTCACTGATGACATTGAGCTGAGGGAAGAGGCTGCTGCTTTGCCAGACAAAGCACCCTGGGCATGGGTGAGAGAGGATGAGGAGGATGAGGACGGCTTGGTCATCCACTCGACCAAGTCTTCCGCATGTTGCGGCTCAACACGGCCAGCTGCCGAAAAAAAGGCCAAGCGTGTCCCATGGCCACGTGCTGATGAGGATGCACCGTCTCCACGACCAGCACTAGACACAGAGTCTGCTTGCCCTCTCTTATTGGCTTGTGACTGTCTGCCTCTCCTTCTTGGCCTTCCAAACATACTAATGGCCTGTAGCTGCACTAAGCTGGGATAGAACACCTGTAATTTTCTTCAGGTAGCTTTATATACTGTAACCAGACAAGCCTGCCTGTCAGTAGGAAGATAACAGGAACGGATCTAGCTGAACACTGTGAGCAGGACGCACTGTACTAAATGTAAATAGTCTAGCTGCCTGACCGTGGTACTAATAGGATCAAATAGAACACCTGTAATTTTCTTCAGGTAGCTTTATATACTGTAACCAGACAAGCCTGCCTGTCAGTAGGAAGATAACAGGAACGGATCTAGCTGAACACTGTGAGCAGGACGCACTGCACTAAATGTAAATAGCAGGAACGGATCTAGCTGAACACTGTGAGCAGGACGCACTGCACTAAATGTAAATAGCAGGAACGGATCTAGCTGAACACTGTGAGCAGGACGCACTGCACTAAATGTAAATAGTCTAGAAGATAACAGGAATGGATCTAGCTGAACACTGTGAGCAGGACGCACTGCACTAAATGTAAATAGCAGGAACGGATCTAGCTGAACACTGTGAGCAGGACGCACTGCACTAAATGTAAATGGCAGGAACGGATCTAGCTGAACACTGTGAGCAGGGCGCACTGCACTAAATGTAAATAGCAGGAACGGATCTAGCTGAACACTGTGAGCAGGACGCACTGCACTAAATGTAAATAGTCTAGAAGATAACAGGAACGGATCTAGCTGAACACTGTGAGCAGGACGCACTGCACTAAATGTAAATAGCAGGAACGGATCTAGCTGAACACTGTGAGCAGGACGCACTGCACTAAATGTAAATAGCAGGAACGGATCTAGCTGAACACTGTGAGCAGGACGCACTGCACTAAATGTAAATAGCAGGAACGGATCTAGCTGAACACTGTGAGCAGGACGCACTGCACTAAATGTAAATAGCAGGAACGGATCTAGCTGAACACTGAGCAGGACGCACTGCACTAAATGTAAATAGCAGGAACGGATCTAGCTGAACACTGTGAGCAGGACGCACTGCACTAAATGTAAATAACAGGAACGGATATAGCTGAACACTGTGAGCAGGACGCACTGCACTAAATGTAAATAGTCTAGAAGATAACAGGAACGGATCTAGCTGAACACTGTGAGCAGGACGCACTGCACTAAATGTAAATAGCAGGAACGGATCTAGCTGAACACTGTGAGCAGGACGCACTGCACTAAATGTAAATAGCAGGAACGGATCTAGCTGAACACTGTGAGCAGGACGCACTGCACTAAATGTAAATAACAGGAACGGATCTAGCTGAACACTGTGAGCAGGACGCACTGCACTAAATGTAAATAGTCTAGATAGAAGATAACAGGAACGGATCTAGCTAAACTGAATACAGTGTATATATATATATGCAACACCTGGGATGCATATATATACACAATACACTGTAAGTGCAGCTAACTGACTGACTGTTCTGCCTAATCTATCTAACTCAAATCAAATGACACTGTCTCTCTCTCTCTCTATCTCTTAGCACACCGGAACACACACTACACAGGGCCGCCGTGCAGGCGGCCTTATATAGTGTGGGGCGTGTACTAAATCCCCTGAGCCATAATTGGCCAAAGCCACCCTGGCTTTGGCCAATTACAGCTCTCTCTACTAACGGCGCTGTGATTGGCCAAGCATGCGGGTCATAGTGCATGCTTGGCCAATCATCAGCCAGCAATGCACTGCGATGCCGCAGTGAATTATGGGCCGTGACGCGCCACACGAATTTGGCGCGAACGGCCCATATCGTTCGCAATTCGGCGAACGGGCGAACAGCCGATGTTCGAGTCGAACATGGGTTCGACTCGAACACGAAGCTCATCCCTATTTGTCACCACTCTTTTATAAAGAATAATATCCAGTAAGGTTATTTATAATCCAAATGGTATAGAAATAGACCATATAGAGCCATACTTGAAGTGGTTTTAAACCTGAAAAAATAAATAAAAATTAACCCTTCTACCTGGTGCAATAGAGGATGTCGAGCCATCTGTGCCCAGTCTTGTTATGAAGTGTTATTCCAGCACTGAGAAATCCTCTCCGCTTTATTTGTATTTATTATTTGTGGTCATGTGAATATTGGGTTATCATTTCCTCCAGCAGTTCTAAGGGATGAAGTTGGAGTCCGCCACTGTGCTGAATGCTGTTGTATTGATAATAATGCTACCAAATGGAGCTGCTGATTATCCACAGTTAGGGACAGGGCGGGCAGGAGGTGTGGCTGCCGGTGTAATCACCTTCTGACTTTGATAGTGTACAGGAGGCTGTGTGACAACACAAATCCAGGAAATGCCCAGGAATTTGATGCTTACAGCAGAAAGAGAATACAAGACATGTACAGGAGACCTAAATGCTAAAAGAAAAAAAATAACATTTTTGACTACTATATTTCTGTGTTTTAAATGTAGCAGGTATTTTGTAATGAAATTTCTCCTTTTGGCCACAAGATGGAGACAGGGAGATGCTGACTTGTCCTTCGAGAAAACTGAGTTTCAGGAAGTGCTGAGGTGGAGGAGAGGAGAAGGGAGTGCTGAGGTGGAGGAGAGGAGAAGGGATTGCTGAGGTAAATGAGGAGAGGGAACTACTGAGATAAAAGAGTGAGAGAGAGCTGACAGAGGCAGTGAGTAGAGCTTTCTGATGTACCAGCATCTGAGGAGAGCTGTCTGATGCACCAGCATCTGAGGAGAGCTGTCTGATGTACCAGCATCTGAGGAGAGCTGTCTGATATACCAGCATCTGAGGAGAGCTGGCTGATATACCAGCATCTGAGGAGAGCTGTTTGATATACCAGCATCTGAGGAGAGCTGTCTGAGGTACCAGCATCAGAGAGGAAGAGAGAGAGAGAGCCTAGGAGCCCAGGAAAGGAAAATAAAAGCCTCTGACATGACAGTGCGGAGACAGTGAGGAGAGAACAACTGTGCCCAAGATTGTCAGCCAGAGAAAGACAGAGCCTGAGTTGGCAGAAATCCACAGCCATTTGGGGAATCCCCTAAGTCTGCAGCGAGTTATCGGGGCCAGTGTGGAGAGAGGACAAGGTGCCATTGGAAGCTACACTACAGTGTGGGGAAGCAGTTCTGGGGAGACAAAGCCACTCCCAGGATGCTATCTTTGCTGTGCTGCCAACGAGCTCCAACGAAACTTAGGAGTAAGGACTGCCCCTAGTTGTAACTATCTTGAAGCTCTATCTGCTGGCCTGTTTAAAGGGATACTATACCTCTGTCTATTCATTTGAGTGCACTCAAAACCTAGTGGGGATTTATAAATCACCCTTGTTGCATTTAAAGTTTATATGCATTGTTTATTGCTAACCTGCCTGCTGAGTGTGTTCAATTTGGTTTAACTGTTACTTATGCTATAATAGTCAATCAATAGATTAAGCGTATTTATCACTAAACAGGTGTGTGTGTATTTATTGCCATATCCCACAGCCAGGCAAAAGGTATTTCTCACTTGTGCTGTAAATTGTACTTGCAGTAATTTTATTCAACCAGGTGTACCAGGGGGGCTGAGGTTGTTCTTGGAGTCAAGGCACAGAACAGAGAACCCCAAATTTAACCAGCGGCTCATTCGGGGTAGCGCTACACGTGGGGGCTCGTCCGGTATCCTCTTTTCTACTAGCAAATCTCCAATAATAAACCCCAGAGAGTGTCTGAGCCCAGAAAGTTTAGGCCAAGTAGCCTCGTTGGAAGAAGCTACCTTACCGACACCTGTAGCCATGATAGGGCCAGAATTCATTGCCGCCTTGGAAGAGTTTGTGGTAAAGTGTCAGAAGAGTAGTCCAATATACACTGGGTCCGAATACCAAAAGCTGGGAACCTTTTCTGGAAAACAACCAGTCCCTGTCAGTGAAGAGAGTTTTGAGGAATGGCTGCAGCCAGCCAGGCAAGCCTTAGATGAGTGGGACATCCCTGAGGCCCAGAAAAAGCAGAGAATAACCGAGAGTTTGAGGGGGCCAGCCTCAGAAGCTATTCACAACCTGAAACTTAGCAAACAAGACTGTACTGCTCACAACTACTTAGATATCTTGCAAGACGTGTTTGGGGGAACAGAAAAGGCCTCCGACCTTGTGTACCAGTTTGAGCATACCTACCAAGACGAGGTAGAGGAACTGTCTGAATACATGAGACGTCTTGACAAGATAATGCACCAGATACTACTAAAGAAAGGTATAGATCCCAGGTCAGTTGACAGGGTCCGTGCACAAAAGGTTTTAAGGGGGGCTCAGACCTTAGATCCTATTATGATCCAGTTGAAAACTCGAAGAGATGGTTGAATTCTGAAGTACCCTGAATTAATTTGGACGGTGCAAGAAGAAGAAGCACTGTTGGAGAGTAAAAAGAGAACCCTAAAACCAGAACCTGTAGCCGAGGTCAGAGTGATTAGTGCAAATAGTGATGACCCAGACATAGAGCTCTTGAAAACCCAGGTGTCGTAAATGATGGAGATGATGATGCTGCTTGCAGCCAGGATTAGCCCTTCAGCTAACGAGAATGTCTCAGAGCTCAAGCAGACTTTGAACCCCACAGTTGTTTCTGCAGAGAAGCCTATGAGTCAAATAGTCTGCTTTAACTGTGGAGGAGTGGGTCATTACCGACACAACTGCACAAGTCCGCTAAAACATGTCAGCTGGTTCCGAGAAGCAATCAGGAAACCTCAGAGGGCCCCGGTAAAGAAGCCAACCAGGTGCCCACCTACAGCAGTTAGCTCAAAAAGCAAAGACTCAGGGAAACCACAGTGGAATCCTGAACTGTCGCAGAGAGCTCTCACTGCTGTTTCTGAACGACCAGACAATCTGCTCCCATCGACCTCAAGTGCCCGGTCACGGAGAGTCGGTGCATACCAGCCCTCTGGGGCTCAACTGAGATGCAAACAAAAACCCATTAAGAAGGGGGCAAGAATACAAATGACAGGACAAGCCAACTACCCTACTACTGATAGATTCCCTGACAAACTTGTGGGACCTTCTCCCATCGTGTCAATTCAAGTAGAAGGCATCTATACAAAGGCCCTTCTGGACACAGAGGCGCAAGTTACCCTGCTATATAGAGACTTTTACGACCGGCACCTCAAACACTTACTGCTACAGAAATTGGAGGAACTGGAGATATGGGGTATTGGAACCCAAAATCTCCCATATGATGGATACTTACCAGTCAAGTTGATTTTTGACCCCTCTGTGACCGAACAAACAGAAATGTTTAAAACCTTAGCTGTTGTATGCCCTCGTCAATCAGGAGCCAACAAAAATTCTCTGATAATAGGAACAAACACTGACCTTGTCAGAAGGCTGCTCACTCCTCTTGTATTGAAGTCTGACACCCCAAACAAAGGAATACACCCTATGCTGAGACAAGTGTATCAGCACATAGTAGAGGAACACAGAGCCCCAGCTGAAGAAGTGGGGAAGATTTGACGATTGGACAGAAGTGAGAAGATACTACAACCTGGAGAGGTGGTGTGTCTACAAGCTTCAGTCAAGCTCAATTGGGAACAACTGGGCCCCTTTGTTGTCCTTGAAGCTGACTGCCAGGGAGAGAACACGGGAGAGGAGGTAATCCCAGAAGTCATATCAATTAGAGCTCTGCAACGGAGTCATGGGAAGATCCCTGTCAGCATCCGAAATGTTATGGCCTCGCTATTGAAACTGCAAGCCTGAATGCTGTTAGGACAAGTAAATCCAGCCAGCCCAGTCTCACCATCTGATTTGGGGAAAGAAGAGAAGGACGGAATCTCCATAGAGCAATTTTACCCACAAAACACTACACTGAGTGGAAAGAAAAGGTCAAAGCCCAGCTCCTGAGATGCCAGGATATATTCTCGAAAAATTAGTTTGATGTGGGGTGTGTGAAAAGTGCCCAGCACCGAATTCGCCTTCAGGAGGACAAGCCATTCAGGGAAAGAGTCAGATGGATCCCTTTGGGGGACCTAGAAGATTTATGCGAGCAGCTGGCAGAATTAAAGAGATCAGGCATTATCAAGGCGTCTAAGAGCCCCTATGCCTCCCCCGTAGTGGTGGTGCGGAAGAAAAATGGGTCCCTGAGGCTGTGCATTGATTATCGGACGCTCAACACGAGGACTATCCTTGATCAGTACACCACTCCAAGGATAGAAAATGCCCTGCAGAGCCTATTGGGAGTGACGTGGTTCAGCGTGCTAGACCTGAAGAGTGGGTACTATCAAATCCCCATGCACCCTGAGGACAGGGAAAAGACAGCTTTTATCGCCTCAGTAGGGTTCTTCGAGTTTGATAGGATGCCTCAAGGTCTACCTGGTGCTCCGGAAACATTTCAGACACTGATGGAGAAGACAGTAGGAAACATGATCCTAACTGAAGTGCTGGTTTACCTGGACGATATCATCATCTTCGGCAAAACCCTCGATGAACATGAAGAGCGTCTGGAGAAAGTCCTGAAGAGACTCCATGACGAGGGATTGAAGCGGTTCCTGGAAAAATGTCAGTTTTACCAGCCTTCAGTTAATTACCTCGACCATGTTGTCTCCGCTGAAGGAATAGCTACCGACCCCCAGAATATGGAAGCTGTCACCTCTTGGCCAACGCCTACCAATGTAACTGAGCTGAGGTCGTTCCTGGGATTTTGCTCATACTATAGAAGGTTCATCGAAGGATTTGCTAAAATAGCTCGGCCCCTTAATGAGTTGTTGAAGAATGAGGATGATGATAACCCTGATTCAACAAAATCCATTGAGCAAATCAGAGGACCCAGGAAGCCTCGAGAGTCAATCAAAGACCAGTGGATCGACCAGTGTGAGCAAGCCTTTTGGCAGCTGAAGTGGAGTCTGACAACTGCTCCTGTTCTGGCCTATGCCAATCCAGCCAAGCCCTATGAGCTGCATGTTGATGCCAGTAGAGATGGGCTAGGCGGGGTACTGTATCAGGAGCATGATGGACACCTGTGGCCTGTTGCTTATGTGAGCCGAAGTCTTGCACCTGCTGAGAAAAACTACCCTACTCACAAGTTGGAATTCTTGGCTCTGAAGTGGGCAGTGGTGGACAAGTTGAAAGACTACTTGTATGGTGCAGACTTCGTGGTCATAACTGATAACAACCCACTCACATACATTCTCACCATGGCAAAACTGGATGCCACCGGACACAGGTGATTGGCCGCCCTATCAGGGTTCCGCTTTAGCCTAAAATATCACCCAGGAATTGGGAACAGAGATGCTGATGCCCTGTCAAGGAGACCCTATGACTTGGGGATTTCCTCTGCGGAGTGGACTCAACTAACTCCAGAAGGGATACAAGCCTTGTGTCAGGGAGTGGAACATCAGGCCAGAGGAACAACTGGGGCAGAAGCCATCGGAGTCTCAGTGGCAGGTATACCCAAATACTACTGTGATTTTTCCCAGGTCAGGGATAACAACATACCTAAGCTTTCAGATAAGCATGGATGGAGATCCTGACCAGCACAGGAACTTCCGGGTGCATACAATGACTAATTTCCAGATATGCAAATCTGTATTTCTACATATATTTGAAGAGATACAATTTATGGGTGCCATACTTCATATCTTTGGACCTTACTACGCATGAGGAACACAGCTACGTGGCAGCCATTCCACCAACTTCACCCGCCCGGGCCAACTACAACCCAGCACCACCTAAGCCTGATTGACTCTACCTGGCGTATGCCTCGTGGTGTCCACCAAGTCCGGTAAGCCTCTTTACTTCTATTGGGGGTGTGTGGTCTCCCTTCATATTTGATGCACACTTCTGTTGAGTTTTGTTCCAGCGGACCATTCCAATTCCTTCCAGGGATGTTCTTTTAAATACACAAACTTTGAACTGTTAGTCCATGGACTCCATTTCCTGACCTTTTTTTTAGCGCTACACTTGTTTTGTTTTTGTTATTATTTACACTTGTTGGTTGTGTTAGCTGCTGTTTCTATCCCCCCTTTTTTTTTTTGGCAGCGCAGAATTATTGTATATATATTTACCAGTTCTATTGGCCCTGTATGCGGGCTGAAGTTGAGGGATATTGTCACTTATGCATACGGTGTATACAGAGGAAAACTTTACCCCACAGAGCTGCCCCAATGGACCATCTTTAAAGTCATGGACCACTGGAATTGGTGTGTATTGATTTTCTATGTTTGGAGCGTGACTCGAGTGGACAGGGAAATGTTCTGGTGGTGACCGACCACTTCACCCGGTATGCCCAGGCATTCCCAACTAAGGACCAGCAAGCATCTACGGTGGCCAAAATTCTGGTAGAGAAGTTTTTTGTCCACTACAGCCTACCTCAGCGTATTCACTCTGACCAGGGGAGAGACTTTGAGAGTAGACTCATTAAAAGACTGTTAGACCTGTTGGGTGTTCAGAAGTCAAGAACCGCCCCCTCCACCCTCAAGGAGATCCCCAGCCAGAACGCTTTAATCGCACCCTCTTGGTTATGCTTTGGACTCTTACGGCTGAAAAGAAAAAGCATTGGAGCAGGCACATTGCAGCTATTGTACATGCCTATAATAACACTGAAAACAATGCCACAGGCTATTCACCAAATAGGCTGATGTTTGGTAGGGAAGCTCAACTGCGGGTGGACTTAGCATCTGGCACCTCTTTAGATCATACCTCAATGGTGTCACACAGAGGATATGTGGACCACCTGAGGAAGAGTCTGAAGACAGCATATGAGAAAGCCCAGGCTGCCTCAGACACCCGGGGCTAGCGAAACAAACAAAACTTTCACCTAAAGGTGAGAGTACATGAGGTGCAGCCTGGTGACAGAGTTTTACTGAGGAACTTGGGCATCCCTGGGAAACACAAACTGGCTGATCGGTGAAAGTCGCAGCCCTACATCATCTGCAATCAGTTGCCAGAACTGCCAGTATACCAGATTCGCCCAGAGGGAAGCACAGGCCCACTAAATACCTGGCACCGGAATCATCTGCTACCTTTATCAGAAGCAGTCCGTATACCCCATCAACCAAATCAACAGCCTACTCAAACCATCTCTCAGCAATCACCTCCAGTAACCAGGTCCCAATCCTTGCAACTAAACATGGATGCAGAAGACAGTGAGGATGAAGAAATGGGTATGGATTGGCTGTGGCAGTCTATGCTGGCAGAGACTGGTACTCTCCTTTCTCCCAGAGAAGCAGATGCGGGAACCCTCGGGCCTGAGGCTCCGGAGTTTATCCCACAGAGACAACCCTTGGCAAGCCAAGGAGACTTTCCGAGTTCCCCAACTGTAGAGGACATAGAAGCTCCTCAACCTTCTGCAGCATCAGAGGAAGAGGCTACTATACCTGAAACACCTGAGCCAAAAGAGCATAGAGGAAAGCGAACAATTCACCCACCAAAAAGGCTGACATACAATACTTTAGGTGAAAGTTCTGAAGAAGCGATCCTCACATCTCAGAGAACGCACAGCCTGCCGACCCTTCCCACCACAGATTTAGTGGAGGGTGACTCCAACTCACCCCCTGGCACATCTAGGTGGACCAGCCCAATATCGGTGGCTTGTGGGCAGAACAACCTTCCCTTTTATGACAAATGGTGGGAGGTTGCTCTGTCAGATTCATACGTGCATGCAAATTGTTTGTTTTCTTACATGTACTAACCTGTTTTTGCCTCCCATTGTATTTTTAAAGCATGTAACAGGTTGTGGACATTATGTTGATAGACTCTGTCCTTCCTTTGGGGACCAAAGGTTCTTTGGTGGGGGGAGTATGTAGCAGGTATTTTGTAATGAAATTTCTCCTTTTGGCCACAAGATGGAGACAGAGAGACGCTGACTTGTCGTTCGAGAAAACTGAGATAAAAAGGGAAGTTTCAGGAAGTGCTGAGGTGGAGGAGAGGAGAAGGGAGTGCTGAGGTG
This sequence comes from Lithobates clamitans, assembly GCA_037952925.1. NCBI lineage: Eukaryota > Metazoa > Chordata > Amphibia > Anura > Ranidae > Lithobates > Lithobates clamitans. The sequence goes on along the minus strand of JBBGZY010000135.1, from coordinate 13,290,074 downwards.
GAGGAGAGGAGAAGGGACTGCTGAGGTAAATGAGGAGAGGGAACTACTGAGTTAAAAGAGTGAGAGAGAGCTGACAGAGGCAGTGAGGAGAGCTGTCTGATGTACCAGAATCTGAGGAGAGCTGTCTGATGTACCAGCATCTGAAGAGAACTGTCTGATATACCAACATCTGAGGAGAGCTGGCTGATATACCAGCATCCGAGGAGAGCTGTTTGATATACCAGCATCTGAGGAGAGCTGTCTGAGGTACCAGCATCAGAGAGGAAGAGAGCGAGAGCCTAGGAGCACAGGAAAGGAAAAGAAAAGGCAGTGACAGTGTGGGTACTATACCTCTGTCTATTCGTTTGAGTGCACTCAAAACCTAGTGGGGATTTATAAATCACCCTTGTTGCATTAAAAGTTTCTATGCATTGTTTATTGCTAACCTGCCTGGTGAGTGTGTTCAATTCAGTTTAACTGTTACTTGCGCTATAATAGTCAACCAATAGTTTAAGCGTATTTATCACTAAACAGGTGTGTTTGTATTTATTGCCATAGCCCACAGCCAGGAAAAAGGTTTTTCTCACTTGTGCTGTAAATTGTGCTTGCATTAATTTTATTCAACCAGGTGTACCGGGGGGCTGAGGTTGAGGGGACTTTTTATCCCCTATGTGATAAAAAAAAAGTTAAGCAAAAAAATAAAGTTACACCAAAGCACATTAAACCCCCCAAAATTATTTTGAGCCCCCCCCCCCCACATATACACACGCACAAACGTAAATGCATGTTACATATTGCCACACAGTGAGAGCAATAGTTCTAACACAAGACCTGTTCCATAACACTAAACTGATACCTATAGGGGGCTTTTGAAGTGTTGCCTATAGAAAATATAGGGTACTGAAGTTTGATGCATCCTGTGGATGGAAGTTTGGATGGATGGTCACCGTGGCATGGTTCTGGGTAGGACCACTGTCATGAGGTTGCCTTGACGATGCGTTTCGCGCATCAGCGGTTTGTCAAGGCAACCTCATGACGGTGGTTCTACCCAGAACCATGCCACGGTGACCATCCATCCATCCATCCACTCTCGGGAGCTTCACATTGCCCAACAGCAGTGTTTTCCATCAGCATTTCCGGCTCTATTATTTCCCTCCTGGTTTGCTTTTTATTTTTCACCACTGGATCCCCTGAGTGACACCATCCATTATTGAGGCTTTTCACCTTAGAGGGGACACAGAACGATGAGTCAGCGGCTCAGCGGTACCATCTGACTCTCCAGTGGCTTTCCTGTGAGAAGCCGCGCCCTCTCCTTCCAGCTGGGCTGACGTCATCGCCCCTCGTCACGGAGCCTCAGCGAGGCTTCTCTCCTCACGGCGGAGCATTGGCTTCCCTTCATGCTACATCCACGAAGCAGCTCTCTGGAGCTGGTGAGTCATCTCCTCTGGATCCCACAGTCAGTGGGGAGTCTGTGAGTCCCCAGTTTCTCGTCTGGGCTTCCTCTTTCCCTTCTATCCCCCTTCTTTTTTGACTTCAGCCTGGGGCTAGGCAGTTGGATGGATCTTCCGTTTTTGGTTTCTTGTTGCTGATTGGACTATCTGTCTTCTTCATGTTCCCTATTCAAGTGCAATGTAGGGCTGTGTTATTATGGGACTATTTTTACAATTTTTTATGGTTTGTTTTCATTTTCCCTTTTTTCATAATCTATTCATTAAACTACTCAGTTTTCATTTGGGGCCGTTACAATTTGACTTTGTGACATCCAGAGTGCTGGACATTCTTTGTTTTTTGTTCTCTGGCATGTCTGCTTTCCGAAAATATATAATATTTATTGGTTTTGTGTAATCTACAGACCTAAAATCATTTTTTAAACGTGTGTAAAAAACGCAAAAACGGCTCTGGCATCGAAAGAGTTAAAGTTCAGTACTAAATGGGACCACAAATTCTTAAGAAAGAACATAGAGGAAAAATGTTTTAGGGATGTTTTAAACAATGGCATTTTCTGGTGCATTCCATTGAGTAATAATTATAAGAGAACCAAAGCTTAACCGATATGGCTAAATTAGAGTCTTAAAAGGCAAATAAAAGAATTAATCTGTCTTCTAAAAATTCTAAATTGAATAAGCAACTTCAGCATTTGTGAGTTACTAGGAATGCAATAGTTAAATAGAATATTTAAAATATTGCTGCAGTAAGACAAACTCCCACAATTTTCCAAGTCAATCAATAAAAGGGTCATGACAAAACATGTAGACCTGTTGAAGGAAGAATATGGTCATTTGGTCACAAACAAAAGGGAAAAAACAAATTTGCTAACAGATGGGTTTAACAAATATTACAGAAATACTAATACTGATATAAAGAAGTACCCTTTTGGTTGTCAGAAATAGGGGCTAGAACTCAATAACCAGGTGTTTTTTTTCTGATTTTTAAAAACATGTTACTGACTGTAAAGGTACCAACTGATTGATGTAGAGCAAACGTGGCAGCAATATTCAAAGCGGGGTCTAAATATCTAAATATACGTAAGGAAATACAGACCAGTCATCCTAACAATGGTTTGCAAGGTGCTTGAGGGAATGCTAAGGGACTTTATAGGGAAATTTGTCGGAGAAAATTATATTATTATTATTATTACCAATAACCAACATGGATTTTTGAAAGGCCGTTCTTTTAAAACCAGTCTGTTGGCATTTTCTAAGGAAGTGAGCAGTAATTTAGACAAAGGTAAGGCAGTAAATGTTATTTATCTGTATTTTGCAAAAGCATTAAACCAAAATGCTTGATTTGCAAACGAAAGTCTTTAGGTATGGCAACTGTGTGTACAAGGGTTGAAATCTGGCTTTAGGAAATGGGAAAAGACAAAGTAATTGCATTTTAGATATTTGAATCACCCACTTACTTGTCAGGGCCACTCCAGTGATGAAATCTCCCCACAAGAGAACCTGGATTTGCTCACACAAGCAGTCAATTTTTACTCTTTTTTTTTTTTTTTTTTTCTTTTTAAAGGAAGAGTCCCAATCTGCTATTGCTTTCCTCTAATGTAATAATGAAGAGACTATATAATGGCTTTAGGTTAATTGTATCTATCTTAATGTTTTTAATACATTCATTAAAAACCTGGATTTTCTCATATGAGTCATAGACTAATTTTTCTAATTTAGAGTCCTAATTCTCTATTGCATATGGTCATGAAGTCTTATTAATTTTTTGAAGTATGGGTCCCAGTTGTGTATTGTGGTCTCTCTAATGTAATAATCGAGGTACTGTATATGGTATTTTTATTGAAATTTTCTTTAGTTTTTACTTGGATTGTCTATATAATTGTGTGATTATTTATTGGTATTCATTTTATTGATTTATTTTTAAATAAATCTTTAATACAAAGTGGACGCATGACACTAGATAAGTAGAGCATTCTAAGTTTCTAAAAAGAGAGCACAGCAGTAGTTTTTTCCTTTGAGCATATATATATCTCTCTAAGTAGATCTCCATGCAAGCCCATCTGAGGAAACCTGAAGAGGAGGGGGGATTAATAACATCCTTGACCTATACTGCTGAATGTGTAATTACATATTTAAATATTCAGATTTGTAAATAAAATTCTCCAGTGACACAAAAATCTGCAAATAACAAATATTTAATGATTCCAATATTTATTTGACTAATAAGTCTTTAAAATGGTATTTTATTCATAAAATATAGTTATACGTATACAGTATATATGGGTGCAATCTACTAGCAGGTTCCACTTGTTCATTTGTTTACTTACCATCTCTGTAGTAATTTGTAAACTCATTAAAACTTTTTAACAAGGATAAAGGTGCCTTTTCGCATGTGATTGAGAAGAGGGAGAGGTGGTGTGGAGTCCATAAGTCAGAGAATAACCGTTAGGGAACCCATTGGGGCTTTTGGGTTTTGACATAGGGTACTAATGTATATTTAAAGTTCACCTTTTTGGGCAGAATTTCACTTTTTATAATAAATAGAAGCATTTACCAATGCCATTTCTGGCTCAGCTTTGCCAATGTGTTTTTATCTCACTTATCTTATCCAAAGGAGGCTTAAAATCTTGTCAGTTTATTTGAATTTTTTACATTTTTTTAGATTCCATCACTTCCTGTAGATGGTCTCAGCATTCACTTTCTGTAAGTTGTCCCCCAGAAGCCTTCACTTCTTTGTTGCATCACAGAAGAGGGTGTGATAGGGGGTGGTGTCACTAGTCGAGAACCACAGGGGGCCCTGACCCCCCCCAACATTATACTGTGCCCCTCCATGTGCCCCCCCAATTAAAACGATCGGCACACTCAATTACAGAGGGATTCTCTATGTGTCTCCCCATTTTGTAGGCTCTCTCTCAGCTGCTGGAGGGAGAGACACACAGAGGGCATAGCTCTGTAATTGCTGTGCCGATCATCCTCCCTGTCCTGTTCAAAGTTTGCAGAGCGGGTCTATTGCTTGTTATGACAGAAGGCAGAGCCAGCTTGAGCAGCAGCGCTTCCACCCCTAAGCCCACCCCTGTGTGCGGGCAAAACAACAACTCCAACCTGTAATGTCTGGAGTAGGGCACACAGCAGTAAGATGCAGGGCTGTATGATGTCAGTGTCCCGACTACGACCATCAAAGGGAGGGGGATATTTGCATCTCATCTCAGTGTTAGCCAATAATGCTTTGTCCATGCTGCAGCCCCTTCCTCTTCCCTTCCCACCCACCACATTCTGACTTCAGTTTCAGGAAGAAGAAGCCAGAATCAGTCCTCAGCTTGCTAACTCCCATGTGAGTTTTATTTCTTTGTTTACTTCAGGGAGAAGAAGGAGGAGGTTCTGCAGCAGCAGGGACAGTCATAGATTCATACTTATAGTGCACCCTAACCTGGCACTACCACCTAACCTGGCACTACCACCTAACCTGCCAATACCACCTAACCTGGCACTATCACCTAACCTGCCACTACCACCTAGCCTGGCACTACCACCTAACCTGCCACTACCACCCTAACCTGCCACTATCACCTAACCTGGCACTATCACCTAACCTGGCACTACTACCTAACCTGGCACTATCATCTAACCTGACACTACCACCTAACCTGCCACTACCACCTAACCTGGCACTACTGTATATCGCCTAAGCTGGCTCTATATCACCTAACCTGACTCTATATCACCATAATCTGCTAATATATCACCCTAATCTGGCACTATATCACCCTAGCCTAGCACTAGCCCACCTTAACCTGGCACTATATCACCCTAACCTGCCAGTATACTACCCTAACATCACTTGACGTCGACGTGTGGTGCCCCCCTGCCTGTCTGCCTGTGGGGGTGCCAGATAAAGGATCCATCTCGGGTGCCAATTCTAAAAACCATTTATATTTTTCCTTCCACCTCACACATATGCGCCACATTGTGTTGGTCTATCACATTATATATATATATATAGCAGGGCCTTTATCATTGGAGGGAGTGGACAGAGACGCTCAGTTGCCAGGCCTTGTTCACAGCTCCACTTAGCGAAAACTCACATTCCCTCATGTGTTTTAGGTGTTTTGGAGCGTTTTCGCTCGGCACGCATAGGGCGGCCCATTCACGTGAATGGGGTGCCCTATTCACAACAATCACTCCAGATAAGCTCAAGAACTTTTTTGGAGTGGAGTATGGTGCGCTACCGCAGTTTTTGGTGCGTTTGCCGCACTTAGAGTGCCTTTAACATGTAAAGGCGACACGATCACGATGCACATTTACAGAAATGCATGGCAAAACATGCATTTTCTGTATAGTTTGCCATGCGTTCATAAACACAATGATGTGAATGGAGCCTCATTGTTCTTGTGCAAACTACCAATTTCAGTTTTAGGCCCCATTCACACCTAGAGTAGTGGAGCACATGTTTTTTGGCTCGTTTTTACAGTGACACACATAGGGCAGCCGTTGATTTCAGTTGGCTGTGCTATATGTGGTAAAAGAGGTCATGGGACAGTTTGGTGTGATATGGGTTGCATATTTTTTACTGTGTGTTTTGCTTTGTTTGTCACTCGTTTTTCATGTGGCAAAATATGTGTTTGATTCTGTGTTTACAATTAATGGAACGAAAAGCACAACTAGTTCATTTTAGGTGTATAAATGTGGCCATACACTATACAATCTCATTGTACAACCTCCTTTAGATTTACCAAAACTATATAAAAGGAGGGCAAACCTATCTATCAAATCACTCTGTATACAATCAGGCAGGGCCTTGAACTATAGAGCTGATGGCAGATCTAAAAGAGATTGTACAATCAAATTGTATAGTGTATGGTGAGCTTTACAGAAAAAGGACAAATTTCTCCTGTTTTCAATACTACAGCTCTATCCACATAGACCAGGGGTCTCAAACTGGTGGCTCTTCAGCTGTTGCGAAACTACAAGTCCCATGAGGCATTGCAAGGCTGACAGTTACAAGCATGACTCCCTCAGGCAGAGGCATGATGGGAATTGTAGTTCTGCAAAAGCTGGAGGGCCACCAGTTTGAGACCCTTGACATAGACTGTTATCTGATCTCTCATCTCCTGCACACTTCAAAATATCAAATGAACAATCTATGATCAGATTAAGATAAGAAAAAAAATTGATGCCTGTGTATTTAGTGAGAACAGTGATCACTGATTTATTGCATTGGAAAACCGTGCACCTGTGGAAGTGGGTGGTAGTGATCTGCTCACAGGGGGAAAGGCAGCCACATGCGTGTGCTAATGAGATCATCTGACGCATTTCTTCCTGTGTCTTTAGGCTTCTCTGTCTGAAATCTACTTACTAGTGAGCGATGAAGCTTTCTAGGAAATACATCAAGGGCTAAGGTAAGGCTTTGTTCTCAAAATCAAAAGAAGCTTTTATTTTTCTGTAACAGAGGTACATTAATGGTATAATGGTACACGGGGAGCTAGATTTTAGAAAGAAAAAGGTGAACTAGCCTTTAAAGTGGAGTTCCACCCACTTTTACAACTCTTCAGCATCCCTCACTAAACTGTGCACTGTAAACGAATTGGATATTTTTAATTTTTTTTTCTCAGCACCTACTGTATATCTGCTGTATTCATTTTTCACTTCCTCCTCCCTGGCCGTGGCCCATCGCATCATTTCCTGTTTGCAATGCCTTCTGGGAAGGGGCGGCGACTTCCTCTGACACTGCCGTTGCTATGGAAACCTGACCTGAAACCTATTACACTGCTTGTGCTGCACTGAGCATGTGCGAGATCTGCAAGGATGAGATCCAGGAAGAAATACAGTCTGGCTTCAGATGCCCACACTTAAGATGTCCACGGCCTGCTGTAAGTTTATAAAATAACAAACTACTGCTATAAACTAACAAAACAGACCTTCGTTTACAGACTAACTTTACTAGAATACATTAAGCTTGTGTATTATAGGGGTATTTTTATTTAAAAAGTATAATTTCGGCCGGAACACCACTTTAAGTTTGGGAATGACTTGGAGGGATGTCCTAGGATTGAGTTTATGGGAGAGAGCATAGTTATCTCCAATTGTGAAGAACCATTCTTGTTCTTGACCATCTCAAGGAGCTTAGTACACTTAGTACACATTTGTTCTACAGAGATCTAGATAAGGCTTATGTTGATATTCTATTTGGCATTTACAATAATTTTTTGTTTTTTGTTTGATGACTTGATTGTGTGCTTTCTTTAATCTTGAGGATAGCTAAATTAGGACAACTCAGATAGTGGCTTTATGTCCTGACCAGTTAGTGGTGGGGGAAGTATCTTCAACTTTATTTATCTCAAAGTAAATTTTGATTTGATGAGCTATGTCAAAACGGCTTAATTTCCTAATATGGATTAGTTTAGGTGCCAAAAGTATTGTGATGGTTTACCACATTTATTAGTGAGACTAATTAACACAGGATCATGATCTGATCAGGTAGCTAAAAGTTTTTGAACAGTCACTATTGTGTAGTGTGTTGCGGCGGCAGAGAGAGATAGACAGAGAGAGAGACAGTGTCATTTTATTTAAGTTGGATAGAGTAGGCAGGCGAGTCAGTTAGCTGCACTTACAGTGTATTGTGTATATATATATATATATATATATATATATATATATATATATATATATATGCATCCCAGGTGTTGTATATATAAATATACACACTGTATTCAGTTTAGCTAGATCCTTTCCTGTTATCCTCTTTATAATATACTGACAGGCAGGCAAGTGTTTTTACAGTATTTACAGTCAGTGTACTGTGTACCCTGCACAGTGTGCACCTATAGCTACCTGAAGACAATTGCTGATGTTCGTCTGATCCTATTAATACCACAGGCAGGCAGCTTTAAGTATTTACAGTTAGTGTACTGTGTACCCTGCACAGTGTGCACCTATAGCTACCTGAAGACAAGTGCTGATGTTCTTTTTCTGATTCTATTATTACCACAGGCAGGCAGCTTTAAGTAATTACAGTTAGTGTACTGCATACCCTGCACAGTGTGCACCTAAAGCTACCTGAAGACAATTGCTTGTGTTCCCATACTAATAATACTACAGGCAGTTGATTCTGCTAGCTGCAGTATAATCAGTATATATACATCCCAGTTTTGTGCAGCTACATCTCACTGCAGGCCATTAGTATGTCTGGAAGGCCAACAAGGAGAGGCAGACAGTCACAAGCCAATAAAAGAGGTCAAGCAGGCTCTGTGTCTAGAGGCAACAGTGCTGGTCGTGGACACGGTGCATCCTCATCAGCACGTGGCCGTGGAACACACTTGTCCTTTTTTCGGCAGCTGGGCATGTTGAGCCGCCACATGCGGAAGACTTGGTAGAGTGGATGACCAAGCCATCTTCATCCTCCTCATCCTCTCTCACCCAGGCTCAGGGTACTTTGTCTGGCAACGCAGCTGCCAACTCGGCCTCTTCCCTCGGCTCAAAGGCATCAGTCACTCCTTCCCTAGCCCCACCATGTCCTCCTGAGGAGTCCCTTGAACTGTTTGACCACAGTGTTGGGTACATGCTCCAGGAGGATGCCCAGCGTTTTGAAGGCTCCGATGATGGTACCCAGCTAGAGGAAGGCAGTAACGTGAGCCCAGAGAGAGGGGGTGCACAAAAAGGACTGCAATCTGGAAGTCATGTTCCCCCAGCTGCAGCATACTGCCAGCTTTGCTCCAGTGATGAGGAGGGAGGGGATGAAGAGGTCACTGACTCCACGTGGGTGCCTGATAGGAGAGAGGAGGAGGAGAAGGAGGAGGCACATCACCAACGAGGCAGGATGCCCTCCAGGGACCAGCTTAAGGGCAACACACTGACGGTATCACACCGCTGTGCTCCGCATGTGCAGGGCGCTGCTGTCTCTGCACGTTATTCCAAAAGTTCTTTGGTGTGGGCCTTTTTTGGGACGAGTGCATTGGATCGCACCTCTGCTATTTGCAACATATGTCTCAAGCATATCTTGTGTGGCCAAAACATCACCCACTTGGGCACCACTTGCTTGACCAGACATATGTCGACCTGCCATACAGTTCATTGGCAAGTGTACCTGAAAGACCCACACCAAAGAACAAAGAGGACCTCTCCTTGCTCCTCATCAGCTGGGATCTTCAACCCCACTATACCTTCAGTCCCCTCTGAGACCTGCACTGAGAGCAATGAAGGTGTAGAATTAGGTGTGTCACAACCAAGTACTTGCGGGCAATCTGCTATCGGTACACCGACGTCAGATGGTACCAGGCAAATTTCCATGCCCCAGCTGCTGCACCGCCGAAAGAAGTTCGCTCCCAGCCATCCACATGCCCAGCGGTTAAATGCTAGCTTGGCTAAATTGCTAGCACTTCAACTGCTGCCATTTCAGTTGGTAGACTCTGCCCCTTTCCGTGAGTTTGTGAAATGTTCGGTTCCTCAGTGGCAGGTTCCCAAATGCCACTCTTTCTCATGGAAAGCGATTCCAGCTCTCTAACTGGCATGTGGAAGGCAATGTCTTGGCCTTGCTGGACAGGGCGGTCAGCGGTAAGGTGCATATTACCGCTGACTCATGGTCCAGCAGGCATGGACAGGGACGTTACCTATCTTTCACGGTGCATTGGGTGACTCTGCTGGCAGCTGGGAAGGATGCAGGACAAGGTGCAGTAGTGTTGGAGGTTGTTCCCCCACCACGCCTCCAAAATGCCACTACTGGTGATTCTGACACACCTCTCTTCTCCACCCCCTCCTCTTCTTCTTCCTCCATGGCCTCTTCCTGTGCTTTGTCCTCGGAACCAGCGGTGCTCCGTAGGCATTCAAGGGGCTACGCAAGTATGCAGGCCAAAAGATGCCATGTGGTGCTTGAGCTGGTGTGCTTGGGGGACAGGAGACACACTGGGGCAGAGATTCTGTCAGCTCTGCAGGAGCAGGCTCAGAGTTGGTTGATGCCACGCCAGCTTAAGGCAGGAATGGTGGTTTGCGACAATGGCACCAACCTCCTCTTCGCCCTCCGACAGGGACAACTGACCCATGTGCCCTGTTTGTCCTTAACTTGGTGGTGCAGCAGTTCTTGGGCAGGTACCCGGGCTTACAGGATGTCCTGAGGCAGGCCAGGAAAGTCTGTGTGCCGGTCATATAATGCCAGTGGTTGGCTGGCTGACCTCCTGAAGGAATTTAACCTGCCCAAGAACCGCCTAATCTGTGACATGCCCACCAAGTGGAACTCAATGTTGGTCATGCTGCAGCAGCTGCACATTCAGCAGAGGGCCATCAATGATTACCTGTGCGACTATGGCACCAGGACAGGGGCAGGGGAGCTTTTTTTTTTTTCCCCCACGCCAGTGGGCCATGATCAGGGATGCATGCACTGTTCTGTCACCATTTGAGGAGGCCACGAGGATGGTGAGCAGTAACAGTGCATGCATCAGTGACACTGTCCCTCTTGTCCACCTGTTGGAGCACACGCTGCGTTGAATAATAGACAGGGCACTTGAGGCAGAACAGAGGCAGGAAGAGGAGGACTTCCTTAGCTCTCAAGGCCCCCTTTATCCAGACAGTGTTCCTGCGTGCCCGCTGATCACACAGGAAGAGGAGGAGGAAGAGGATTGTGTCAGCATGGAGGTGGAGCCTGGCACTCAGCATCAGCAGCAGTCTTCAAGGGATCATTTACAGTCCTAAGAAACCCATACACTTGTACGGGGCTTTACCCCCTTCCTGAAGTGGTTAATATGGGAAAAAACGTGTCTCCTCTCCACTGATGCTTTATCACCAGTCCTTGTTTCACTAAAAACCCCAAATTTTCAAAAAACGTTTGTCATTGGAACAGAAAGTGAGGTGAAATCTTCTGAAGAGGTGCACAGACAGCAAAACAAATGTTACAGGGGTGATAACCCTTCCCTATGTTTTCCAAAAATCTTAAAAACAGATTTTTTGGCTGTAGCTACACTTTAAAAATGTACCAGTTCAAAATTACAAACAGACTCTACTTAACAACAAACCTACAGTCCCTGTCTTGTTTACACCGCCTGTATACTGCTGTTCAGAGTATATAGGGCCTGGGGGCCCCACGCCTTTCCTTTTTTTAATTTGGGTGCCGGGTTCCCCTTACTCCCCTTATATAAAATATCATTTTGTGCAGGGACTGTTCTAAGCACGAGAAACACGTGCCACTTTACAGGCATACTATAGACACCCCCCAGGTATGATATTTAAAGGAATATTTCACTTTTTTTTTCACTTTAAGCATCATTAAAATCACTGCTCCCAAAAAAACTTCCGTTTTTAAAACTTTTTTTTGCATTGATACATGTCCCCTGGGTCCCCAAACCCTTTTCAGGACAATAACTTGCATATTAGCCTTTAAAATTAGCACTTTTGATTTCGAACATTCGAGTCCCATAGACTTTAAGGGGGTTCTAAAGTTTGTGCAAGCTTTCGTTCTGTTCGCAGGTTCTGGTGCGAACCGAACTGGGGGGTGTTCGGCTCATCCCTACTTCTCACCTTGATCACAGTAACAAAATCTGTAGCCAAGGTGGTACTGGCATTCCCCTCCACATACCAGACCCACAATGGCCCTAAGATGCAATGCAAATAAACAGAGGATACATCTTATGCCAGTGAGGTTTTTAAAAACACAAAGGGAGGAGTTTGAACTGGGAGTGGACACTTTCTCTGAGCGTCCTGCAGCTCCACCTGGGGTCATACAAGGGAAAGCCCACTGATACCGCAGAAGCTGCCAACATCCTGGCACTGACACTGCTGACATTGATAGCCACTGATAGTGCTGTGAGGCAGATGGTATATTGATTTGAACAGTGGCATCATAAAATGCCATATAAAAAGCTACCAACATCCTGATACATGCAGTAGAATTATAATTTAATTGGCTGAACAATTGTAAGCACTTTTGCTTTTGACATAAGTGGGATCAGGATAATGTAAATAGCACTTTGATTTAATGTGCATGGCTGAGCATTTTGATCCAATCTAATGTGGTAAAGTGATAGGATTAAAGGTTTTATCTCTTGAATAAATACCCTTTTTAATGCATGCTAAAAGGGACAACAGAATATTAACATGCATTAAAAAAGTATTTATTCAAGAGAAAAAGCTATAATTCTATCACTTCACAAAGTTCGGCCATATCTTGAGTATGCCGCCCAGTTTTGTTCAATAGTCCTCAGGAAGGATGTGCTGAAAATGGAAAGAATCCAGAGAAGGATAACAAAACCAATAAGGGGGCTAGAGGACCTTAATTGTGAGGAAAGGCTACACACATTAAGGATATTTTCCCTAAAGGAGAGGAGATACGATTGCAATATATTAATATCTAAATAGAGATCCTAGCATAGGCAGGCAACTGTTCAGTCTCAGGTGACTCAAGAGGACACGTGGTTACTCAATGAAGTTGGGCGAGAAACTCTCTTACACAGTTGGTGGTGTCAGTAGGAAGTGTTGATAATTAAAAAAAAAAACTTTTAGATGGGCATCTTAGAGAACACAGTATACAGGGATATGGGGGTGGTAGAGATATAAATGTATACACACACCCACACAGGTTAAACTGGATAGACCAATGTCTTTATTCAACCTTACCAACTATTTAACTATGTAACCTGCATGACTAAGAAACTGTAAACTGTAATCTGATTTTGATTAACCGCAGATACATTGTTTTGAAACATTTGACAGTTTGACACAGCTGATATTGTTACAAAGTCACCAATGCCCTGATGCTTTGATATAGTTGGAGTTATTAAGAATCAGATGCTGGGAAGCCCACAGTCTGCAACTTGCAACATGCCTGCTACAAGCTGCAGTGAAAAGAAAAAAACTCTTCCATAAAAAAAAAAAACAATCTATACATACCACACAGCACAGTAACAGTAGCAGCAGCAATAGTAGCAGTAGAATAGGAACTGTTTTCGAGCATACAAATCACCTGGCAGTAAAGCATCTGTGGCTAAGATGGTGCCTATACATGCTGACATTAGATATCCAATTCCAGTAGCACATTATGATCGGGGGGAGGTGGCCATGTCTAATGCAGGAGAGGACCCACCACCAGTTAGAGTGGGGAATAAGAACCCAGCATTGGGGATCATGTTGAAACAATACCTCATTCTCTTACCTACTAAAACAGAGCTAGAGGGGATGTTAGTACATTTAGAGACTTTGCATATAAAGGATCTAGAGGAATTGCAGCCAAACTAAGAAGGGTTCCACTATCAATTAGAGGATACTGAAACTGCAGTTAATTATTTGAACATAGCAGTTCTACAACTTCAATACATGGTAGGGGCTCATTATTCATATATACAAGCACTGTGGCTGCAAATTGATGATCAGGAAGACCAATATTGCAGAAACAACATTAAGCTGCGATGCATACCTGAAATCACAAGCCCTAGGAATTTACACTCTATGGCTAAGGGGATATTTGATATGCTTTTGGTCAAATCCCTCACCAAACCAATTGAATTGGGCCATGTACATTGGGTGCCAGGATAAAGGAATCCAGCAAAGAGTCAGCCAAGAGATGTCCTGTGCAGGGTCCATTTCTTTCATCTAAATGAAGAAATGCTCTCCAAACCAGGGAAAAAGGCACCTTCGAGTTTGAAGGTACACAGATGAGACTCTTCTCTGATGTGTCCTAGAGAACCCCGGCAAGAAGGAGAGCCTCTTCCACAAGGCTCAAAGGAGGCAAGAATTATATAGTGCTGGAGCTACCCCTTTCATATAATAGTAAGAAGAATGGTCCCAGATATTGCGTTCCCCCAGAGTTACCATTTTTAAAAAGCATTTGATCTACCTATGTTACAGCTAGAAAAATGGCCAGATCCAGAATCTCTTTTGTGGACAAAGATTTACGTATGGAACAGTGGCAGCAGGTAAATGCCTCTCAAAAAATTCAGAGGAGCCATACCAGCAATGATAAGACTAATCATTCTTGTCTTTTGCTGAAGTCAAGTAAAGAAGAGATGTATACCATTGAGCAAGTAGTTGTCGTGACTTCAAGCTTCAACAATACTCCAGATGGATGTTTTGTGAACATGGCTGAGGGACTTTTGAGAGTCTGAAATATTTATCTTATGAGAGACTAGAATATGTTTTTCCTTTTGGTGGTTTGTTAATCTTGAATTGGTGAAGTGCCCTAACAGTTGGATGTGAACAAGTTTTGCATATTACTAGGTTAAGGTGTATGACACTATTAATTGTGCTAATGGCAGGTTAATGATGGTATACAGGTTACCAAGGAAGCGGTGAGAGTACACAGGCTGACTGTGCAATGGTTGCTCTATTGGATCAATGCGAATTGTTATCTTTTATCTTGTAAGCACATTTTTATCTGGGGGAAAGTTTGGAAATAAAATTTGTACAGGATTACACTATGTGCCCTGTTCCCTTTTACCGGGAGTGATGAGAACAATCTGTGACCACTCTAAGGAGATTGCTAAATCAAGGCTTGTCTCATTAGACCTTGTGGTGAGTGCATTACTATAGTGGTGTGAAGTACAAGCGGTGTGGTGGTGACGGCATTTGAAAAGATCTTTTCTGTTTCCTCACCCTGGAGTGGATGCATGCTACCAACTTCTCAGCATCTAAGCACTGTTTCTTAGTGTGCCCACGTGTATTCACATGTATATTCTGTTAGTGGGCACACTTATTATTATTCATGTATGAACTTGATATTTTTAGGCTATGAACTTTAAGCATACAGAACAGATTTGTACTGAGAGAGCGCTGTTAATGCTAGATTGATTTTCGGATTTTCAAGCATTTTTGTGATCCCACCTAGTAAACAAAGCAGTCAGAACCAGTTATAACTGCATGCGTGGTGACCTTGCACATGTTTGAACCTGCATGACAAGCAGCAACACTCTATGATGTTCAGTTTATTGTGAGTCACCATTTAGTTTGGTTGTGTTTCCTGTAGTGTGCCGAAAAAAATGCTAAGTTTAAAAGTTGAACAACGTGTCAATTTGAAATTTTTCGTAAAATTGCACAAAACACCAACAGAGTGTTTTCAAATGCTTACTACAGCTTATGGGAATGACAGCCTGTCTCGTGCGTGTGTTTGAGTGGTCAAAAGATTTAGCGAGGGACGTGAGAATGAATTCCCAAAAGTTAAATCAGTGCTTAAAGGGACACGTTTTGAGTCAGTTGATGCTGTAAAGAAAAAAACGGCGGATGTGTTGAAACAGCTGACAGAAATGGATTTTCTTCATGTCTTTGACCAGTGAAAAACAGGGCTGCAGCAATTTATTAGTGCAAATGGGGAATATATTAAAGGGGACAAGCATTAAATTTGTAATATGTATAAATAAAGGTGAGTTATTTAATCAGTCTTGTTATTTAACCACTTGCTGACCGGCTCACACTGATATACGTTGGCAAAGTGGCACGGGTGTGCAAAACAACGTACCCGTACGTTGCTGCGTCATCCGCGGCTAGCGGGCACATGTATTCCTCCAATGGCCTGCGCGCCATGGGAACGTGCCCGTGGGTCCTGTGAACTCAATGTCCACCGGTGGCCCGCGATTGTGGCACAGAGAGACAGAACGGGGAGATACCTATGTAAACAAGACATTTCCCTGTTCTGCCTAGCAGCATGACAGGGATCTACTGCTCCCAGTGATCGGGAGCAGTGATCTCTGTCATGTTCTAGTGAGCCCATCCCCCTACAGTTAGAACATGCTGAGGGAGCACAGTTAACCCCTTGATCGCCCCCTAGTGTTTAACCTCTTCGATGCCAATTACATTTACATAGTAATCAGCGCATTTTCATAGCACTGATTGCTGTATAAATGCCAATGGTCCAAAAATAGTGTCAAAAGTGTCCGATCTGTCCGCCGCAATGTCGCAGTCATGATAAAAATTACCATTACTAATAAAAAAAATTATTAATAAAAATGCAATAAATAGGGGGCGTGGCCAGCCGGGATAGCAGATGGACGCCTAATTCCACAGCTCTGAGCCAGGGGATAGAATCCAACGCCATCGGCTGACTAAAACGGCTCTAACCTACCCAGCTACGTTCCTCACAGCAAGGGGACAACAAGGATGACATCCAGGAAAAGATTCACAGACCACATACCGCAGAAACTCACCGAATTTGCATACAAGCCGGCGGGATGGAAGATCCAAGATGGCGCCGGCCAGGCCGCGCTGTCCACAGCATACACGGACCTGCCGGATGACGAAACTGAAGATCCTCCAGACACAGGTACCGTGGATAACCTCCCACATACCCCAGAGAGTGACCCCAACCTAGGTAGCCCTGCAAAGGCAAAAATGAGGATGGATGCGATGCCGCAGCGGTCGTGGTACTCGCAAATTGAGGCCCAGGCTCCTACTCCCTTCTCATTCGACCAGGCCCTACATTCCTCTATGGCCTCCTTCCCCACTTCAGGGCAGCCCGTCATGGACACAACGCTTAAGGATATGCTCATATCCCTGCAGACCTCCCTCATGACAGATCTATCATCCCTCTTCCACAAAATCACCACTGACATCCACATACTGGATGATAGAGTCACAAACGCTGAGAGAGGAATACATGCCTGTACCTCCACAGTGAACGACACCATTGAAGCCTTTGAAACCATTAGAGAGGAACAGACATGGATGCGGGCCAAGCTGGCCGACTTAGAAGACAGATCTCGCAGGAACAATGTGAAATTTAGGGGGGTCCCAGAGTCCATACTACCCGCAGATCTGCCACGCTACGCAAAAGAACTGATGCACTTAGTTCTCCCTGAGGCCTCCCCGAGAGACGTCATTGTGGACAGAATCCATAGAATTGCTAAACCATCCCACCTAGCTGCCTCTGTCCCCAGAGATGTCCTGATGAGGGTTCACTTCTACCACATTAAAGAAAAGCTGCTCATGGGACTTAGGGCTAAGTCGCCACTACCAGCGCCATACACAGGAATCCAGCTATTCCCTGACCTCTCAAAATACACCCTCCAAATGAGACGCCATTTGAACCCGATCACCAAAAGCTTACAGAACCATAAGTTGCAATACAAATGGCGATACCCAGCCACCATTCTCATTGCCCGCAACGGTCAAACCCACGCAATAGGAGAACTTGAAAAAGGCCTAAAGTTACTCCACACCTGGGGCATAAACCCGGAACCGCCAAATACCGCTCAACAAGACAGTATCTCATCCTCTCCCCTTAGACAACGTGATCAAAACACCAAATGAAAGTATACAACATCCACTAAGCCGATAACAGCATCAACAGCTCCCCTGTGCTATGGCTATCCTCTTTGTTTGTTTCCTGCTACCCGCGGCAGTGACTCTTTGTACCCCCTTACAGAGGTCCACAGGTGCTCAGCACCCCCTCTGATTGATTTGTATTCTATTTTTTTTTTTTTTTTTTTTTTGTTATCTCTTACACAAAGTTTTTTTTTTTCTCTTGCAACGTTATAACAAGTACCTATCTTCTAGCAAGCTAAATCATTAGGTCACAACACAGACCTCTTTCACAAGTTTCGCCGCTACCCAAAGCATACACGATCCATAACTGGTTATAACTACCTTGACTCCTAACGTATTGCTCTATTTGCAGTCTACCAGTCCATCCTAGCCTCGGCCCCTGGCCAGCCAGAAGCAACGCTCTTCGCTCCTCCACACGGAACAAAACTACACTGAATATCGGACGTCCACACCGCATTCTACTTACCTCATCGCCCGGAAAAGGAAAAAAGACCAGCTCCTCACGAGATCATCTAACTGTAAGTGTTATTATACGCTTACACTAAGCCCACACTCACAAGATGCCGTTTAATATCCTTTCACTCAACGTTAACGGGCTTAATCATCCAGCCAAACGCCACTCACTATGGAAAACCGTTAAGGACCTCCAGAGTGATATCATCTGCGTCCAAGAAACCCACCTACTAGCTCCCAACACCCCTCTGTGTAACAATCACCACTTTCCAAACGTATTTCACGCAACCCATTCCACCAAGTCCAGAGGAGTCATGATCGCCATCAAAGACACCATAGACTTCCAACTCATAGAAATACTTCCAGACCCCGAAGGTCGTTTCATAATCCTAATCTGCACCATTAATAAAGCAACCTACACCATCATCAACCTGTACGCTCCGAACTCTCAACAAATGAGATTCCTACGCAAGCTTATCCGCACATTAAAACCCATCCAAAAAGGCCACACTATTGTGTGTGGGGACTTCAACCTGGTCCCAGATGTGTCCCTGGACTCTACCTCTTCAGCAAAGAGATGCGAATCGCCTCTAAAAGCGTTTATGCATTCCCACGATCTGTATGATGTCTGGCGCTGTCACCATGGCGCCGAACGTGACTTTACCTTTTTTTCCCCCAGACATCGCTCCTACTCCAGAATTGATTTGTTTCTGTCTGATAAGTATATTTTACAAAAAATATCTCAATCTGTAATCCACACCACGGCATGGTCGGACCACGCCCCCACCTCAATTACCATCCAAGACCACAACCTCCAACGTAACACGTTTCTATGGAGACTAAACAACTCCATTATTCAAAATGCTAAATACACCCCAGAAATTTCAGAACACATTTCAGAATTTTTCATGCTGAACAAGGGGTCGGTACCCGACCCTGCCGTGGTGTGGAGCGCTCATAAAGCGTATATGAGGGGAATGCTCATTAAATTGTGCTCTCATCATAAGCGACAGAGGACGCAGCGGATAGATACACTAACAGCCCAAATAGCGGACCTAGAAAAGAAACACAAATGTGACCCTCAAAACCCACTCACAAACCAACTATTGTCCCTAAGACAGGAACTGAAAACCCTTCTCCTTCACTCATACGAATTCCTTCAAAGGAAATTTAAAGCATCTTCCTACTCTACCTCCAACAAGGCAGGAAAGAAATTAGCCCAACGACTCAAAGGAAGACGCGATAAAACTAGAATTACACTAATTAAACACCCCCACACTAACACCCCAATGACCAACCCCCAAGACATTGCAGATGCTTTTAGTACCTACTATGAAGACCTGTACAACTTAAAACATGACCACCAAACCCCCCAACCCACACCAGACGATATTGATAACTTCCTCACTAAAATCAATCTACCCAAACTTACTTTAGACCAACTGACCACCTTGAATGCTCCATTCACAGACCTGGAAATCAAGGCTACCATTGACTCATTGCCTAGTGGCAAGGCACCAGGCCCAGACGGGATAACAGGGGAATACTACAAATTGTTCTCCAATCAACTAATCCCACACCTTACCGATCTCTTTAACCACGCTGCCTCCTCTGCTAGCTTCTCGAATGAATACTTAAAAGCGCTAGTAATCACCATACCAATACCAGGGAAACAGTCGGATACCCCCCAAAATTTTCGCCCTATCTCCCTACTCAACCTAGACCTAAAAATCTACTCCAAAACCATAGCCAACAGACTAAACGAGATCATGCCAACCATCATACACCAAGATCAGACTGGTTTTACCAAAGGCAGACAATCCTCAGATGCCACCAGAAGAATGCTGGACCTCATTCACCACGCTGAATCCACTGGAACGCCTTCTCTGCTTCTTTCCCTAGATGCAGAGAAGGCGTTCGATAGAGTACATTGGACTTATTTAGAAGCAGTCTTACGCAAATTTGGATTCCAGGGACAGATCCTAACAGCCATCCTAGCATTGTACTCCAACCCTGAGGCTCAAGTGTTCACAGAAGGCATGCTCTCACGTCCATTCCCCATCACTAACGGTACATGCCAGGGATGCCCCCTCTCCCCTCTAATATTTAACATGCTTATGGAGCCCCTGGCTGAGCACGTACGCTCCCACCCTAACATCTCAGGTATGCGTATAGGCCACTTACACCACAAGATCAGTCTTTTTGCGGACGATGTTATTCTAATCCTTACAAACCCGACTGTTTCCCTGGCTGAAGTACAAAAACTGCTCACATGGTTTAGCTCGATCTCCTATTACAAGGTTAATGCGACCAAATCATTCATACTAGACATAAACATAAACACCACCATGAAACACCTCCTACAACTACAATACCCATTTAAATGGGCAGAAACCGACATATCATACTTAGGCATTCAACTCCCGAGGGAGACTAAGAAAATATATCCATGCAACTACATACCACTCTTACAACAAATTCAATCTACTTCACAACAAATAGCAAAACACGAACTCTCATGGTCGGGCAGACTTGCAGCATTTAAGATGATATGCCTTCCCCAAATACTCTATCATTTTAGAACCCTACCTATACCCTTGCCAAACACCTTCTTCAAATCTCTCAAAACAATATTCAACAAATATTTATGGAACGGGAAAAAACCGAGGAGCGCCCATCACAACTTAGTAAAACACAAACTAGTCGGTGGAACAGGATCTATAGACTTTGAGGACTATTACTTAGCAACACTCCTAGCTCAAATGCCTGCCTGGTTCCAAACACAACCCACAACTCTTTGGGGTCAAATTGAAAGCTCCTCATTATCTCGACCCAACTTAAGAACTTGGATACTTAGTATTCCATTGGGAACCATTATACCAAAAGCATTTCCCCCGACCATTAGAGCTTCGGCACTCGCATGGAAGAAATCAGTAACTCTACTCACCTCCAATCCCGCCACGTCTCTAAGTTGCATCCCCTTGGAATCCCTAAATCACACACTACCAGAAATCTCCCTATCATCTTGGACCGCCAAAGGAATACTACTCATACAAGACTTACTACATAACAACCACATTAAAACATTCGCACAACTTCAAGCCGAATTCAATCTAACTGCATCTGATAAATTCACTTACATACGTCTACACCACTACCTCAACACTCTAACCCTCCCCCCCTACAAAATTCACCCTAAGACCTGGGAATATCTCACCAACACAGCCACTAAAACTAGAGGTATATCCTACTTCTACAACATTCTCCACAACAAACGTACCTTCCTTAAACTAAAACCCCACCAAAGCTGGGAAAAAGACCTAGATCAGTCTTATACGGAAGACCAATGGCAACTTGCCCTCAAATCTATATACAAGGCCACTAATTGCGCGGCCCTATGGGAACTCACACAGAAAATCACATTACGCTGGTATATCACCCCAGCCAGAATTACAATCTTTAACCCGAGAACTCCCAACATATGCTGGAGATGTCACTCTTCTCCTAGCGATGTACTCCATGTATTCTGGACGTGCACTAAACTACACAACTACTGGGAAAGAATTTTCAATTTAATCTCGAACATAACCCAAATTAAAATCCACCCCTCCCCAGCACTGGCGATACTTAACCTAAACATTGAATCAATCCCATACTCATTCAGGCCAGTGATCACTCACATCCTCTTAGCAGCAAGACTCAACATAACCAGACATTGGAAGTCTGACAATCCCCTGACAATAACTCAAGTCACAGACTTAGTATCTCTTCACTACAGCTACGAAATCATAACAGCTACGCACACTGGCCAGGTGACGAAAACAAACAAGAACTGGCAACCATGGACTGACTGGACTACGCAATGCGCAAACCACTAACCTAAACACTAATACATACCCCTTCTTCTTGACCGAGCAATACCTTTATGTAGACAAGAGAAACAAGTAGTTTGCAACAGCTAGTTCTAACTAGCACATTTCCATCAATTTAATCTTAAGAAAAACAGGGCCTCTTCACTCCTGTGGCACTAAAGATCCCATTTGGGGTGCGACTCTAGTGAAGAGGTCAAACCACGCAAAAACGAACAACAACTCCGGTAACCTAGAAGCTACAATAGATATATGTTTAATAAAAGTTATAACTAACCCAAGTTGGTGAATCGCTATATGTGTTGAAATTATAAGTTGAACAGTTTACCTTGTATCGACTAACCAAAATGTCGTTGCACGACATACAATGTCCAATTGTATAATGTAATTTTCTTGAATATCTTCAATAAAAATATGGAAGAAAAAAAAAAAAAAAAAATGCAATCAATATATCCCCTATTTTGTAGAAGTAATAACTTTTGCGCAAACCAATCAATATACGCTTATTGCAATTTTTTTTACCACAAATATGTAGAAGAATACATATTGGCCTAAACTGTGGAAGAAATTTGTTTTTTTATATATTTTTTGGGGATAATTATTATAGCAAAAAGTAAAAATATAGCTTTTTTCTCAAAATTGACACTCTTTTTTTGTTTATAGCGCAAAAAATGAAAGCCACCAAAAGAAAGCTCTATTTGTGGGGAAAAAAGAATGTCAATTTGTTTGGGTACAACGTCACACGACCGCACAATTGTCAGTTAAAGCGAAGCAGTGTCGTATCGCAAAAAAGGGCTTGGTCAGGTAAATCCTTCTGGGGCTGAAGTGGTTAATAGACACACCACATATGTATGAAGCAGTTTTATGTTTAAAACTATGCCTCTACTTAGTCTTTGTATATCAAGAACTGAGAGGGAAAGTAAATGTCAGTGATTAAACAAATCACTGACCTAAGCTGCTACACATCGACTGAATCCTACAAAAAGGGATTTTTAGTCGGTAGCAGTCAACATCAGAAGATATATCAGTACATGATAATAAATTTCTGTATATTAACCAGCTACAGTTGCAATCAGCACAGTAGTTGATATGCTTGAAAGAAAAAAGGAGAAATAGTCAGTTAATTTAAGGTATTTACCTTGTGGAGTGGTATAGCAGTATATGGTCACCCTCGGAGTACCAGTGAGATGTGAGCTGGATGTGCCGGCTTTATGTACACTCCACTCGGCCGGCGTCTGACATCACTGTGAAGTACAGACGCCACTGCGCATGCGCTGGAATCTGGGATCATGAAGATACTACATAGATCAGGGCATACCATGGCCCAGGGAGGACGGGTGACGCAGGCACAGGTGACATTCACCACCAATAGCCAGAAGGCAGAAAGCAGCCACAGACAACATAGGATCCATCCACCGCTTGAGAGAGAAGCGGAGGAAGAGGATGAAAGTAATCCAAAAGGCTCACACAGGATCCAAACAAGAAAGAGTCGGGTCCTGGTAAGCACTGATCCAACACATGGCAATGGCTAAACTGGGATATTCCCGCAAATGCCCTGGGTGTCTGTGCAGTCACACATGGCATCCATGGTCACCCACAGCACCCAGAAAGCCAGAACAAAACAAGGGACGAGAAGCAAATAGACGGCTAATAAACCACAGGCTATATGGAAAAAAACATGGCAAACAAATTACAATAAATCACAGTATCAATACAATAGTACTAAACGATTAGTGCAATCAAACATTTACAGAAAACAAAACCATGCAACAATGTATAATGCATCTAAAGTTATTAATTAAGCTAAAACTATTTCAACAAAAAAGACCCCTTATATCTGTGAATAAGCTATATTTTCTTAACTAATTTATATCAAAAATGATATATATATATGAATGGCAGACTGGGGGGAAGAGGATAGGGGGAAGAGGAAAATTAAAAAAAAAAAGCTTTGAAACTAACAGTTTCATTCAAGCCAGGATATACAGTAGCATTGAGATTAATGCCCTGTTGGACGGTCGGATTTTCCAACGGAAAATGTGTGATAGGACCTTGTTGTCATAAATTCCGACCGTGTGTGGGCTCCATCACACATTTTCCATCGGAATTTCCAACACACAAAGTTTGAGACCTTGCTAAAAAATTTTCCGACAACAAAATCCGTTGTCAGTAAATCCTGATCGTGTGTGCAGAAATCCGACACCCAAAGTGCCACGCATGCTCAGAATAAATTAAGAGACGAAAGCTATTGGCTACTGCCCCGTTTATAGTCCCGACGTACGTGTTTTACGTCACCGCATTTAGAACGATCAGATTTTCCGACAACTTTGTGTGACCGTGTGTATGCAAGCAGCATATTACAATCATGGTAATTAGGAAATGAGGAAAAAAATACAATATATTATCAAACATTAAATACAATAAAATGTGATGTTAAAGGATAAAAATCTTACCTTAATATACTCCTTCTGCAGGACCTGAATGATGGCAGAACAGGTCTCTGGGATAATGATCCCCGGAGCCTGGGGGGAGATGCCTGTCGAGAACTTCAAGTCCTGCAGGCTTCTCCCCGTCGCCAAGTACCGCAGGGTGGCGACGAGCCTCTGCTCCGGAGTGATGGCTTGCCTCATGCAGGTATCCTGAATGCTAATATAAGGGGTCAGCAAAGCCAACAAACGGTGAAATACGGGGTCCGTCATCCGGAGAAAGTTCCTGAAATCATCAGGATTATTCTCACGGATCTCACGGAGCAAAGGCATATGACAGAACTGGTCAAGCTGGAGCAACCAATTCTTGGTCCATGAACACCTCCCCACCCTGTTCATGGACTGGGCTTGTGTCAAGGTAAGGACCTCAACACCAAGCCCCCGCACAGCACGAACTTTATGAGGAGTACGTATACGCAACATGGCTAGAAAATGGTCGGCTGCTCAGAACGAAGTAACAGAACGCACTGAAGAAGGCCTGTGAAGAGCGACCTGAAAATCAGTAACGAAGGAACTCATCTCATCGTACGTGGTGTACGTCACCGCGTTCTTGGTGATCGGAAATTCCTACAACTTTGTGCGACCGTGTGTATGCAAAACAAGTTTGAGCCAACATCCGTCAGAAAAAATCCATGGATTTTGTTGTCGGAATGTCCGATCAATGTCCGACCGTGTGTAGAGGGCAGAAGAATCCAGCGGGTTTCCAGTTGTAGCAGTGTTTGAACAACACTGTCACCTCTGGTATGTGTAGTTATATGTTCAAGGGCTGTGAATTTGATCATATGTAAGTCAATGTTGTGGTAAAGACCAACATGTCGGCTTACAGCTGTTTCCATTAGTATATATTATAAGGTTTGGATATGATAATCTTTCACAGAAGTAAAAATTATAAAAGGTTCACGTTGAAGATACAACACTATACTCATGAATAAGGTCAGATTAACCTTCATGTATTGGATCATTGATTTTAAGGGTTAGGTAGAAGCAATAAGGGAACTGAATAGGCAGTGGGTTTGAATGAGTTATGCACTTATTAATATGTTGGGGGGAAAAATTAAAATAATTTTATCCTCCCTCTTTATTTCAAAATGAACACTTGTTCGATTTTCTGGGGGAAAATCTAAATATTTTAACACTTTCATAACATTTTATTACTTAGATGTGGCATATTATCACTGAGATAATACTTTGTTATAATATGGTAATCATTAATATTGTATTATCAAATTTTGTAGTTTGGAAAATAAATTAGAAGGTCAGCTAGAATAATAAGGTGAATTTGGACTAGGTTGCATTTGTGAGTGTGTAATACATTTAGTAAAACTTACAGGGGTGGTTAGGGTTTTCCCCCTCTTTTTCTCCCTCTCCCCAGGGGCTGGATACAGTTTTTATAAAAAATTGTCATTAGACTTTAAGTGCTAGCCCACCTGAAAGTGTGCAACCTCCTATTAACCTATAGGCAGTCCACGCACACTTTAGCTGGTGAGGACATTTGTGAAGGGGCCTGAAGATCCCTTCTTTGCATACCTTTGTGGGTCACTGGGTCATCATGACCTTCAGTGACTTTAAAAATGGACCTGCAATTCATATGCTTTTTTGTTTTTTTTTGTCCCCCCCCCCCGTTTCTTTTTTTTCCTTTATGGAGAGAGATGGGACTGTTTATGCTTGCAAAAGGAAAAAGAAAAAAAACTTTTTTCTTTGTGTTTTTTTTTTTCTTCTTTAAATTAGTAAAATTCAGATTTACTCTGTAAATTTCAGAAGCCTCAACTCACCACAGAAAATATCTCAAATTTTATATGGTATGACCAAATCTAAAGTGCAAATTCTTTGCCTTCAGGAGACTCATTTTAAGAATGATAAAACTCCCTCTATCAATAATTGATATTTTACCAAATGGACATTTAGTTATAATAATTTGCAAAAATTGAGGGCAGTAGGCATGGGGCTCCACACCTCTCTCCCATTTGAAATAATACAACAATACAATGACTCGTTCAAAAATAAATTACTTTGGCGAATACACTATATATCTACTTAATCAACAACAAATACCATTCTTATTATCATTGTTCTCTCAACTTGAGGATTTTGCTGAAAGTATGGTAATAGTGGGGGGATATCGAAATTAAAAAAACATTTACATGCAATGCAATTGGGTGACATCTGGCACATCCAATATCCCCAGACAAAGGATTTTACATATTATTCTAGTGTACACAATGCATATGGTCAACTCAATTGTTTCTTGGTTTCCCATTATGCTTTATTCTGGTCTCCCCAATCTAATATTGGGAACTATTATTAGTCAGATCACACCCCAGTTTTTCTTAGACTGCAATGCTCTTAGAGAAAAAATTCCAACTTCACTAGGAAGCTGAATGAGAACCTCTGACAAGATTTAGCTTGTCAAACTGATATGAAATCCAATATTCATAATGTTCTTCAAGCTTAGGAATTTGATTCCACAGCTGAATCAATCAAGTGGGAAGCATTGAAAGCAGTCCTGAGGGGTGTTTTTATTAAAGGGTAACTCCACTTTCGTGGGGAAAAAAAATAGCAAATAAAGGAAAAATTATATAGTGCATATAATTACTACACTAATCATATTGTAATTGAATGTTATTAAAAATTACCTTTCCTTTTTAATCTGCAGCCAATGTAATTTTCTGAGAATGCATTGCAATATGGCTCCCCGGAGTTTTCTGTACACAGAGTGTATACTGACCACTCCCCAGAAACATAATTTGCTGCTTGTATTATTGGCTCACCAATTTTCCCTGAAGTCTGCCTAATGCCGCGTACACACGACCGGTTTTGTCGTTGGAATAAACTTCCAAGGTTTCTCCGACGGAACTCCGACAGAATTCTGCTCAACCGGTCTTGCCTACACATGGTCACACCAAAGTCCGACCGTCCAGAACGCGGTGACATACAACACGTACGACGGGACTAGAGAAAGGGAGTGCAATAGTGATTGCGCCACCATTTGGGCTTCTTCTGCTAATCTCGTGTTAGTAGAAGTTTGGTGAGAGACAATTCGCACTTCAGCTTTCGTGCTTTTCAGTCCGTTACTGCTCTTCAGTTTGTGCTTGTGGGTTTGTATGTGCTTTTCAGAGCGTGTAGACAGTTCGTATCTGTTTTTCCATTGAGTTCTTTTCCGCTCGTTTCTGATTTTCAGCTCGCTCTTCATAGGCCTTGCTGTTCTCCAGTGCATTCTGTTAGTGCGTGCTGACCAGCCGACCGGTTTGAAGCCATGTTGCGTGTACTCGGCGTAGAGTTCGTGCTGTGTGGAGGCTTGGTGTTGGGGTTCATTCTTTGACCCAAGCCTAGTCCATGAACAGGGTGGGGAGGAGTTCTCTCATATGCCTTTGCTTCGCGAGATCCAGGATACCTGCATGCGGCAAGCCATCACTCCAGGGCAGAGGCTAGTCGCCACTTTGCAGTACTTGGCGAATGGGAGAAGCCTGCAGGACCTCAAGTTCTTGACAGGCATCTCCCCCCAGGCTCTGGGGATCATTATTCCAGAGACCTGTTCTGCTATTATTCAGGTCCTGCAGAAGGACTATATTAAGGTAAGTTTTGTCCTTTAACATCACATTCTATTGTATTTAATTGTTTGTATTTATTTCATCATTCCCTAATTACCATGATTGTAATATCCTATGAATGTCCCCTTTGTGCCCATGCATGCTGTAATCTTTTAATGCTCCTTTTTTGGCCTACATGCATATTTTCCTTCACTAACCTCCCCAGCATGCTATCCTGGGCCCATATACACCTATAACCTAGTCACTTAACAATGTATTTTGTCAGCTCCATTGTAGTGCTTTACCCCAAACACTCCCTAAAATCTGTACAAATGTTATTGTTGTCCTTAAATTCAGGCAGAGTGCCAGAGGCTTTTTTTGGGGGGCCCAAACTCATCTCGAACCCTACCTCCCCCCTAAAATTTTTACAATGGGCCGTCAGAGGGGGGATTAATCTGATAAGTGGCCCTTATATTTTTGTCTTTAAATACTCCTTAAATACTCCTTAAAATAAATGTTATACTGATGTTACATTCCTCCCTGTTGTCTGTAAGCTCCTGGAGGAATTTGCCAGGACTTCAGGATTACATGTCAACTATTCTAAATCCCAAGCGCTCAATATGTCACTCTCAGAGTCACTAGTATCTCGGTTGAAGGCCTCCTTCCGCTTTTCGGGGAGTGAGTCCTCCATACGATATCTTGGTATCAATCTCACACCTAAATTTGCACAACTATACCAGGCTAATTACCCCCCCCATCTACAAAAAATAGGGATCAGATCTTAAACAATGGTCCCCACACGAAATATCCTGGCTAGGTAAGATAAATTCTATCAAAATGACCCTACTGCCAAGACTGTTATATATATTCCGTTCGCTCCCGATCGCCATCAGAAAGGATCATCTCCTGGCGTTCCAAAACAAGGTGGTCAAATTCATTTGGGGAAAGTCAGGTCACCGATTGGTGAGACAACCCTTATATAATCTGAGAAATAAGGGGGGACTAGGCCTTCCAAATTTTTTTTGGTACTACCAAGCTGCTAGACTGGCTCAGCTATCTACTGTCTATTCTAAATCAGCCAGACCTGATTGGGTAGAAATGGAGAGGCAAGCAGTTCCATCTTTCACTATAGATTTTCTTTTCTGGTGCCCTCCACAGTCTAGGCCTCCCATCCTATCTCCCTCCTTGTCACAGTCATTGAGAATTTGGGACACTCTTAGGAAGAACCCCTCTTTGGTATCACAAAGCAAACCCTTAGCCCATATTTTCCAAAACCCGGATTTCCATCCGGGCCTGGATATCAAAGCATTTCAGTGGTGGTTAGACAGGGGAATGTACTGGATTGGGAACTATTTTACCTCAGCTGGACCAATTTCTCTAGCCCATTGCATTAAACATCTGGACCTACCCATTTCAGAGAGGTTCATATATATGCAATTATCACACTTTCTTCATTCCATTTGGGTTTCTAAACCGGACCCACCTCAATTTACTCCATATGAACTATGGTGTGGGCAGCTTCTGGAGCAGAGGGGGGAGGGGATCTCCATAATCTACTCCTCACTTGCAACAAGCGGTAGGAAAACAAAATTCATGCTGGAGTGGGAGAGGGATCTTCAGGAATCCTGGGACCTGGAACACTGGCACAAAACCTTCTTTAGATCCTTTAAATGCATACTAAATATTTCATTAATCGAAGCTAGCTTGAAGGTCATCACAAGATGGTACCTAACCCCCTCCAGGCTTTCCCTCATGTATCCCTCGGTCTCTCCACTATGCTTCCGTGGTTGTCCTATGAAGGGCACCATGATGCACATTTGGTGGGAGTGTCCCAAAATCAGAAGCTTTTGGAATAAAATTTTTCACATCATTTCTAAAGTCACAGCCCTGACGGTCCCCAAGTCTCCTCTAACGGCTCTACTCAATCACCAAATTCCAGGGGCCCCGAAATACACGCATAAACTAATATTTTTTATTCTGCTTGGTGCCAAACTCACTTTGGCCAAAGCATGGAAGCTCCCCAAGGTCTCTATTATAGCGGCAAAACGGAAAATTTCATGGATAATGGCCCAAGAGAAGATGGTGAGTTCCATACTAGACACCTCAGCACAGTCTGAGAAGACTTGGGAACCATGGACTAAATACATAGGAGTGGGTGTTTCCTCACTCTCAAGTTCATAGCACGAAGTAAACCCAGGTACGGACGGGCAGACGGCTAACTCTTATTGCTCTCTCTTTTTCTCTCTTTCACCTCTTTACCTCCTCACCCCCCCCCCCCACTTATCTCCTTATCCCCTTACGGGATAATTCGGGTTATGTTCCATGGTAACTACAACCTGTAACAGAACGTGTGTTAAGTTGATTGCAGGACATATTTTCTATATTTTAATTGTTTACTAGTTTCATTATTAGGGATGAGCTTCGAGTTCGAGTCGAACTCATGTTCTACTCGAACATTGGCTGTTCGCAAGTTCGTCGAACAGCGAACAATTTGGGGTGTTCGCGGCAAATTCGAATGCCGCGGAACACCCTTTAAAAGTCTATGGGAGAAATCAAAAGTGCTCATTTTAAAGGCTTATATGCAAGTTATTGTCATAAAAAGTGTTTGGGGACCTGGGTCCTGCCCCAGGGGACATGGATCAATGCAAAAAAAAGTTTTAAAAACGGAAGTTTTTTCAGGAGCAGTGATTTTATTAATGCTTAAAGTCAAACAATAAAAGTGTAATATCCCTTTAAATTTCGTACCTGGGGGGTGTCTATAGTATGCCTGTAAAGGGGCGCATGTTTCCTGTGTTTAGAACAGTCTGACAGCAAAATGACATTTTGAAGAAAAAAACACATTTAAAACTACCCGCGGCTATTGCATTGCCGACAATACACATAGAAGTTCATTGATAAAAACGACATGGGAATTCCCCACAGGGCAACCCCGAACCAAAATAAAAAAAAAAAAATGATGTGGGGGTCCCCCTAAATTCCATACAAGGCCCTTCAGGTCTGGTATGGATATTAAGGGGAACCCCAGCCAAAATTTTAAAAAAAAATTGACGTGGGGTTCCCCCTAAATTCCATACCAGACCCTTCAGGTCTGGTATGGATTTTAAGGGGAACCCCGCGCCAAAAAAAAAAAAAAAAAAAACGGCGTGGGGTCCCCCCAAAAATCCATACCAGACCCTTATCCGAGCATGCAACCTGGCAGGCCGCAGGAAAAGAGGGGGGGACGAGAGTGCACCCCCCCCTCCTGAACCGTACCAGGCCACATGCCCTCAACATTGGAAGGGTGCTTTGGGGTAGCCCCCCAAAACACCTTGTCCCCATGTTGATGAAGACAAGGGCCTCATCCCCACAACCCTGGCCGGTGGTTGTGGGGGTCTGCGGGCGGGGGGCTTATCGGAATCTGGAAGCCCCCTTTAACAAGGGGACCCCCAGATCCCGGCCCCCCCCTGTGTGAAATGGTAAGGGGGTACTTACCCCTACCATTTCACTAAAAAACTGTCAAAAATGTTAAAAATGACAAGAGACAGTTTTTGACAATTCCTTTATTTAAATACTTCTTCTTTCTTCTATCTTCCTTCATCTTCTGGTTCTTCTGGCCCTTCTGGTTCTTCCTCCGGCGTTCTCGTCCAGCATCTCCTCCGCGGCGTCTTCTATCTTCTTCTCCTCGGGCCGCTCCGCACCCATGGCATGAGGGGGGAGGCTCCCGCTCTTCTCTTCATCTTCTTCATCTTCTTCTTCTTCTTCATCTCTTCTTCCTTCTTCTCTTCTTCATTTCTTCTCCGGGCCGCTCCGCAGCCATGCTGGCATGGTGGGAGGCTCCCGCTGTGTGACGGCGTCTCTTCGTCTGACGGTTCTTAAATAACGGGGGGCGGGGCCATCCGGTGACCCCGCCCCCCTGTGACGCACGGTGACTTGACGGGACTTCCCTGTGACGTCACGGGGAATGCCACAGGGAAGTCCCGTCATGTCCCGTGCGTCAGAGGGGGGCGGGGTCACCGGGTGGCCCCGCCCCCCGTTATTTAAGAACTGTCAGACGAAGAGACGCCGTCACACAGCGGGAGCCTCCCACCATGCCAGCATGGCTGCGGAGCGGCCCGGAGAAGAAATGAAGAAGAAGAAGAAGAAGAAGAAGATGATGAAGAAGATGAAGAAGAGAAGAAGATGAAGAGAAGAGCGGGAGCCTCCCCCCCCATGCCATGGGTGCGGAGCGGCCCGAGGAGAAGAAGATAGAAGACGCCGCAGAGGAGATGCTGGACGAGAACGCCGGAGGAAGAACCAAAAGAGCCAGAAGAACCAGAAGAAAATGAAGGAAGAAAGAAGAAGCATTTAAATAAAGGAATTGTCAAAAACTGTCTCTTGTCATTTTTAACATTTTTGACAGTTTTTTAGTGAAATGGTAGGGGTAAGTACCCCCTTACCATTTCACACAGGGGGGGGGCCGGGATCTGGGGGTCCCCTTGTTAAAGGGGGCTTCCAGATTCCGATAAGCCCCCCGCCCGCAGACCCCCACAACCACCGGCCAGGGTTGTGGGGATGAGGCCCTTGTCTTCATCAACATGGGGACAAGGTGTTTTGGGGGGCTACCCCAAAGCACCCTCCCAATGTTAAGGGCATGTGGCCTGGTACGGTTCAGGAGGGGGGCCGCACTCTCGTCCCCCCCTCTTTTCCTGCGGCCTGCCAGGTTGCGTGCTCGGATAAGGGTCTGGTATGGATTTTTGGGGGGACCCCACGCCGTTTTTTTTTTTTTTTTTTTGGCGCGGGGTTCCCCTTAAAATCCATACCAGACCTGAAGGGTCTGGTATGGAATTTAGGGGGAACCCCACGTCAATTTTTTTTTTAATTTTGGCTGGGGTTCCCCTTAATATCCATACCAGACCTGAAGGGCCTTGTATGGAATTTAGGGGGACTCCCACATCATTTTTTTTTTTTAATTTTGGTTCGGGGTTGCCCTGTGGGGAATTCCCATGCCGTTTTTATCAATGAACTTCTATGTGTATTGTCGGCAATGCAATAGCCGCGGTAGTTTTAAATGTGTTTTTTCCTTCAAAATGTCATTTTGCTGTCAGACTGTTCTAAACACGGGAAACATGCGCCCCTTTACAGGCATACTATAGACACCCCCCAGGTATGAAATTTAAAGGGATATTACACTTTTATTGTTTGACTTTAAGCATTATTAAAATCACTGCTCCTGAAAAAACGGCCATTTTTAAAACTTTTTTTTGCATTGATTCATGTCCCCTGGGGCAGGACCCAGGTCCCCAAACACTTTTAATGACAATAACTTGCATATTAGCCTTTAAAATTAGCACTTTTGATTATTCATGTTCGTGTCCCATAGACTTTAACGGTGTTCGCGTGTTCGAACGAATTTTTTTCCTGTTCGCATGTTCTGGTGCGAACCGAACAGGGGGGTGTTCGGCTCATCCCTGTTCATTATATTCAGTAATTTTATCTGGAGTTAATGCTAGAATGATCTCTGCAACCGGTTTTAAATGTTTATAACCCAGACAGTCCACACTAGGAACCTAGAGGATATAGCTAACTCTTTATCCGACTCGAGGCCTCTAGCAGCAAGATGTTGTCCTCCTCTCCTACACAGTGAGTTCCCTACTGGGGTGTTGGGAGACGAGGTGTTATATAAGGTCATCAGACACATACAGGTCTGGGATGGTTTAGTAATCATTTCTCTAAACTCCTCAGGTCGCACAAGGATTTCTTAAAGACTGTCTTTCCATTAACTAGATTATTGAACAAGAGATTTATTATTCTGTACATTGATTCTATTTTTCAGTGGACATATTGAATGTAATGGTATATCCTGTTATCCTTTTGAAAAACCAATAAAATATTTTAAACACATTACACTGAATCAAGCTGGCATTTCATTCTAGTTCCAAACACATCTAGACAGCAGTGTACAAAACTTATTTTTATACAAATAGGCATGACCAAATGTATTTAACCTGTATCTGCCCAAAACATCGTATTTAATGAGCGAACAATGTTTCCTACGACTGATTACTGTGCCCACGAACATGAAATTCGCCATTTTAAACTGTACAACAGTAAAGAAAAGCTCATGGCACAGCATGCAAGTAATAATAATGATAGGAATACACAACAAGTACTTACTTTTTAGAAGCACTCTCTTTATTCTTCTATACTGATCCGGCTCCCTCAGTTTAAGGTCAGACCAGCGTTTCCTTATTTGCCCCTTGGAGCGTCATACCCCAAAATTCTGCCGCAGACTCTTCACAACTTCCGTCATGATCTTGACCTTTCGGGGTTGGAGTACGGTCCATGCTTCCCATCATAGTTGTTCCTCCACAAGATGTACACCATCTCCACCATCTCTTCAAAGGCCATATTGGAGGCCTTAAATCTCCTCCTCCGGGATCGTGTCATTTCGAGCTCTGGGTTATCCTCCTCCTCGTTACTGGAATAATTTCCACACACCTGCTCTTTATCCACCATGTTGCTCCTACTGTGTATCGAAGAGAGAAGTGGCAAGCGTCCTAAACAAAGGTAAAATTTGAACTCGGCCCATCACAGTGGCCTATACTGCTTCAAGATTGAGGCCTATATTGGGATATGATAATGAGAGTTTGACATTAGTGTTTTTGTCTTGTGTATTGTCTTATAGCAAAGATGAATCACTTTAAGGAACCAGAATTCATGTCCAGTTTCATAGACAGATACAGGGAGATGAGGAATTTGTGGGAGTTGAAACACAGCTTATATTATAATAAGCAAGCTAGGAGGTCTTCGCTGGAGAAACTTGTGGAATTTGTGAAGACTCAGGTCCCCAATGCAAACATGAAGTTTTTGGACAATAAAATTGGGATCTTGAGGAACATGTATAAGAAGGAGCATAATAAGATCCAGAAATTACTCAGATCAGGAGCAGCAGCAGCGCAAGTGTATGTACCCAGGCTGTGGTACTTCAACAAACTGCAGTTTCTGGATGACCAGACTGAAGCCAGGGAATCACGTTCTACCCTTCCCTGCAGCCTTCCCTCCACCCTTCCCTCAACCCCAGCAGAGGCTGACGAGGAACAACCTGGGCCTCCTATCCTGGAAGAAGTGGATGTGCCCAGCTGGAGCCAGGTATATTATATTACTACATATTTATTGTCCTAATATTAATGATGTTGACTAGATGTTATAATTGATAACTAATTAATTATTTTAAACAAAGTGATTTACATATGAATAGACAGTAGTGGCCAAAATGTTTGGGACAAGAAAGAAAAATGCTGGGGTCAGAATGATAGTCTTTTCTATTTATTAACATTCAATTTGCAAGTCAGGAGCTAAAAACTGTGTGTGATTGATATCAAAAACTAAAAATATGTCTCTTTTTTTATGCACAGGATGAGCTCAGCCAGGAGGAGGGTCTGGAAAGTGGCAGGCAGGAGGAGGCCGTGCCCAGTGACAGCCAGGAGGTGGCCATGCCCAATGACAGCCCGGAGGTGGGCGGGCCCAGTGACAGCCAGGAGGTGGGCAGGCTCAGTGTCAGCCAGGAGGTTGGAGTAGGAGCCTCACCCAATCCCAGGCCCCCCGACGCTGAAGAGTCCTATGGCTGCTATATAGCCACAAGATTGTTGAAATTGGAGGAGGGCCAACGCTTACTCTGTGAGCAAATTATTTTTGAGGGCCTCCAGAAGGGGTTGAGGGGCCAGCTGACAGAAAACAGCCACATATATGATCTCACCCATCCTCCTCCTCCTCCTCCTCTTGCCACAAGCCCTGCCAGGACAAGGCTGCAGGGAAGGCTGCAGGGAAGCGTGGAGGGAAGGTTGCAGCGAAGAGAAGAAAGTGATAGCCTGGGTTCAGTCTGGTCTGACAGAAGATGTCAGATGGTGTAGTACCACAGCCTGGGGACATAGATATCATCTGCTGCTGGTCCTGATCTCGGGGAGTCCTGGACCAGATTGGGCTCAAAATTATATGGACTTCACAAAATAATTTTTTTTGTTTACACAGACTTGATGTGTGCCCTGGGGCCAAAAGGCTTTGCAAATTCCAAAAGTTTCTCCAGCCTTGCCTCCCTCTTTATTTTATTAACCAGAATAAATGGATATTTTATTTTGAGAAAATACTTGCCTGTATGTGTTTTTATTAAAATAGGACAGATTGTTTGTGAGTAGGCAGGTACATTTCAAAAAGACAATGTCAAATTAACAAGGGACATTAACCAACCTCCTTGAGGTTACAAAATACAAGATAATAATGTTATTGTGGTAACTTGACACACCAAAAAAAAATACTATGGAGATCACTAGAAAATAATTTTGCAATAATCCAAAAAAAGGAGATCTCGATGAAATAAAAAAATTCTAAAAAAACATGACTATAAAAAATATTTCAAAACATTATTCTGGAGAACTGGCTTTAAAATAATAGATTATTCATGAGATCACGAGAAATAATAAAGAAATAAATTTGTGAGAACTCTGTGTGAATATCAGCAGCAAAACAAGTTCATTCTTCTAGAATTATAGCACAAAAGAATGCGCTGCATTAAAAGATCACAGAATTTGCAGTGTGAGGAATGTGCTACCTCCATTACGAACGCTAGGTTTACCAGACCGATCGCTTCCGTCTCATACTTGCTTCTGAGTATGCGTTGTTTTTGGTACATCGGAACAGCATACAGATGAGCAGTTTTACCGATAGTAATTAGTTCCATCGGTTCACTATCTAAGTCCGTCAGAATTTTCGACGGAAAAAGTCCGATGGGGCATACACATGGTCAGAAAATACGATGAAAAGCTCCCATCACACTTTTTCTGACGGACATTCCGCTTGTGTGTACACGGCATTAGATACAAGTCAGATTTCAGGCATCCCTTGCAACAAAATTGTCATTTTTTGAGACACTTTCAATAGGAACACATCTACAGGGATGCAGGTCCAGCAGATTTCCTCATTAGTGCCCTGTAGCTCCACACCTGACAGTTAATTATGAAACCACTCCGATTAGACCTACTCAGAACAGAGGCACAGAGAAACATACATGGATTTCTTCAGAATAACAAAAGGTAGGAATCTTCAACAAAGTTTGTTATAATCCTTGCAGTGTACATAGATCACCCAGAGGAGAATGTTTTTTTGTCAACAAAAGTGGAGTTACGCTTTAAACATGGGGCCCACTTAAAGAAAATGTAAGCTTTAATAATTTAATGCAAACACAACACAAAAAGAACTAAGTCATAAACATAATCCTTCCCCTTCTTTGCATCAAGAGCTTATTAAGATATGTTCAGATATACAGAAGTTATTGAATGAAAAAGATCTTACGTTTTCAAGATCGAGAAAAAAGGGTGCTTTTTTGAACAGGGTAATAAGCATGGGCAAGTTTTTCTCTTATTTATATAACATTCCCTCATCTTTATCTTTGGCCTCTTACTTGACATATTTACAGGAGTATTTACATCAAATGATCCTACCTTGATTGTCTCTGAAAATGTTAAATACCTTAAATGACCAATTTAGAGATTATGAATTGTCTCAAGTTCTTAAATATCTTCCTTCTGGGAAAAGTCCAGGCCCAGATTGTTTAACCACTTCAGCCCTGGAAGGTTTTACCTACTTCCTGACCAGGCCATTTTTTTGCGATATGGCACTGCGTTGCTTTAACTGACAATTGCATGGTCTTGCGATGCTGAACCCAAATAAAATTGATGTCCTTTTTCCCACAAATAGAGCTTTCTTTTGGTGGTATATGATCACCTCTGTGGTTTTTATTTTTTGCACTATAAACAAAAAAAGAACGACAATTTAAAAAAAAAAAATTACTTTCTGCTATAATACATATCCCCTCAAAACATGTAAAAAAACAAATTTATTCATGAATTCAGGCCAATATGTATTCTGCTACATATAGGGTACGTGATGTTGTGCACCTGGTCCACAGTAAATGTATGTGGGGTGGTCCGGAAGTGATTAAATACTCAAATTTATGGATACATCAAAGACCTCTTAATACCTACAGTATATTGTTGCATGCATCCAATGCCATTTCAGGAAAGAATCCTTTTGCTAAACAAACCTTAAAAGCTCATATTGTTGTTCTTCCCAAGCCTGGGAAAGACACCTCACGTTGTAATAATTATTGTCCAATTTCACATCCTAATGTGGACAATAATATTTACGCAAAAGCTTTGGCTATCCTTTTAACGCATCTAATGTCTGCTATTTAATATTCTAAACAAGCAGAGTTTAAACCTCGAATAGATGCTAAAGGTAATACAGAGAGGACAATCTCCCTGATACAATAAACAGGTTCATTCAACTCTGCTATGCTAAATTTTGCGTGATGCCGAAAAAAGCTTTTGACAGAGTTAACACCCTACATGCAGGTTTCCCCTCAGGGTTTGTTGATAAAATAATGCTCTATATAAAACACTTACAGCCATAGTATGGATCAACAGATCTTTGTTGCCTCCGGTTGCAGTACAAAAAAAACAGACAGGGATGGCTGCTGTCCCCTTATTTATACATTTTGGTGATGGAACACCTAGCAAATGCAATACGTCGAAAATCGTCTATTCAGGGCAACACAATTGGAGATTATACACATAAGATGGAATTATTTTCTGATGACTTATATACTGTATATGTGTCCAACCCCAGGATAGCTCTCCCTTCCGTGTGCAGGAATTTAAAGAATATGGAATGCTTAGTAAACTTAACATACAAAAAACTAAACAGATATTGCTTTTTGAAGAACCAAATGCATTCCCCTTCAAGTGGAAGTCAGATTATATTATTTATCTTGGCCCTACTCAAGTGTACTTGCATAAAACTGTGGCTGTGGGTTGGAAGGATTGCACTTTTTAAAATAATCTTCTTCCTCAATGTTTATATCTATTTCAAATGATACCCCTATCATTTCCAAATATTTAGGATTAAAACAGCGATGTTAAAGTATATCTGGGGTGATGGAAAACCAAGCCTTAGCTATAGAGTCCTTACTAAAGTGAAGGATCAAGGTGGAGTAGGTCTACCTAATCTAGAACTATATCATAAATCATCTGACCTTGCACATATCTTGGAATGGTTTAAGTCTCACCATAATAGGCTATGGGTTACTATAGAATCAAAGTTGAGCCCCATACCCATAGCTGCCACACCTTGGCTACCATGTTCAGTATGACCTAGTGCCCCAATCTTATTCTACTTTACATCTGTTGTTTTCAGAACATGGAAGCAGGTCCTTAATGACTATAATTTCTCTTAGATCAAAGGTCCCCTAACTCCTATATTAGGGAATTCAACATTTCCATCCACATGTAAATCCTCTACTTTTTTCCATTGGCGATTATCAGAACTGATTTTTATTTGATCCAATTCTTAGAGGGAGGTGAAGTAAATACACTTGCCCAACTATAAGAGGGGAGCTTGGTTGCAAAATTTTGAGTTAAAATATTTTAACTATTAACTATTGCTGGATATAAGCAACTGCCCCACTTGCCTACTACTTTTGAACAGATATGCTGATATATCATACCATTTCTTCCCTATATAAACTTTTGCTTTCTAATCAGCAATAGGAGGAATTATATTATATGAAGGAATAGGAAAGAAAATTGAAATTTCATTATCGGAAGAAGAAATTCATAGAAGCTTCCTGTTTACTCTTTGGCACCATTGTTCAGGAAAGAAAATAAAAATTGTTAAGTCACTGGTATAGAATGCCCTATAGGGTGAACCTATATGTTGGAGATGTACAGCAGAGGTGGGAACTTATTTGCATATTTGGTGTAAGTGTTCGTTAATTAAACAATTTTGGGACAGAAAAACACAGATATCGAACAAGGTGTCGCAGTCCCTCCCGTGCCATGCAAACGGCCAGCATGGTCACGCCCCAAGTGGCTCAAGGAGGTATTGAACCTATGACTTTCTGTTTACTGCTCCTGTTGTATTGCCCTTGAGCCACACTTCAGTTCATTATTCAGCCTGGTTTCCAGCTATGCTTTGTCCTGCATGCAGTACTGAAGGCTGAGTACTGTCACTCCTGGTTCAGCTGAGGCAGTTTATCTAATCAGCTGGGTATAAAACACCGCCTCACTCTGAGGGCTGTGTCAGTTCATTGTCTCTTGTATTGCCAAAGGTTCCTCTGTTCTTCTTTTCAAGTTGCAGTGTTCCAAGACTGACCCCAGGTTTTGACCCTGGCTCTGTTTACTATTAACTCTGACTTCTGGAATCCCTGGCTACGGCTTCACCTCGACAACCCTTTGGTATATTCCCTGTCAATCCCCCATGCACAGATTCACAGCCCATGTAGCCTTTTACCTTGTTACCGTGGGCTGTGTGTATTTGCAAGGATGAGCATACATCTCTGCACTATGGACTCCAACCAAGGTAAGCTCTTACACAATGTAACATTGACAAATATTGAGTGCACCCCAGAAATGGCTTTGCTTTCGATAATCCCTGAGTCTATTTTTGTAATCAAGAAGTCTATACTTAGATTTTGCCTAAGTGGGAGCAGAGCTATAATCCCTAGGCAATGGCAATCTACAAAGCCTGCTGAGTTTGGGGAATGGAAAGCTGAGATGTGTTATATGATGAGAATGGAAGAAATGATCATTCAAAAGCATGATAACTCTGAAGATTTTAGAATCAGTTTGTCTTTGTGGATTTAATACATAGATAAAGGTGATCAGAGTCTCTGACTAGAGCCCTCTCTGTAAACCCACATATAGCTAGTGGGTAATGTTAAACTGTCAATCGCCAGGAAAAATTTCTAGCTTTGGCGAAGATAAATGGGGGGGGGGGGGGGGAATCTGACAGGAAGATTCTACGGGCAGAGACCAGGTGGATCCATATTTTAAAAGCCATGTATCCACCTGTACTAAATAACTATATCAGTTATTGCCCCCTTCCTAGATTAATTGGGACTTTGCTCACATGGGTATGTTCTTTTTTTACAATTTGGTTATTGGTCTAACCAATACAGATATAAAGCCTCATATTTAACGTAAATATACTGTTTATGTTATCTGTTTGTTAATTTGATTTTTCAGCCATAATATCACATTTTCATAATACAGAGAGCTTGAGGAAAACCCTTGTTTGCATATTAATTTGTCTGGTTAGTTATTGCTCTCCTTTTTTTGGTATTGGCTTTTGCAGTTTTCAATGTGGCGTAATACTTGGATGACTAACAGATGACATGGGATTGTCCCATTTCCTGCATGCCTTTTGAATGCCTGTGTTTTACCACATACCATTGAAGTTTTACTTACACGGCACTTTTTTTGTTTTTTATATCTTCATTGGCTTAAGATGTATCCCCTTGTTTATTGTATTAATTGCATTCTAGGGCCATTGTGGGTCTGGTATACAGAGGGAAATTCCAGTACTATCTTGCCAACAGATTTTGTTATCCTGATCAGGGTAATTTTAGGTAAGGACTCGTATTGCTGTACTTACATCTAAGCTGTGCTTACTTATTTTTCCTCCCAAGACAAGATTTACTCTCTTTTTCTATTATCAATCTTCCGTACAGTGGTGGCCCATCCATAGGGGGCGCTTGGGCACTCCCCCCCAAGCTTTTGGCAAAAATAAAAAAAAAAACACTTTAAGAGTGACCAGGCGCCGGACACATGGCAGTCTATGGGAAGCTTCCCAGTTTGCAATCAGCTGATTGCAAGCTGGGAAGCTGATTTGCCCATGTTTAGGGCATGTGCAGGGCGCAAGCAATGAGCCCACAAACACTCACACTTTCCAGTGATTTGTCCCTGGCTTTTGTCCATTTTTTTCATGGACCAGAGGGCAACTGGGCGGTGCTTCTTCAGCACTATGGCGTCACTTCCGGTTTCCCTGGAGTCAGAGTAGAGTGCGGACACTGAGACTACTTTACTGCAACCCGGGACCCTGTCATGTGATGTGGGAAGCAGATTACAGATGCCACGGGTGGGTGCACAGCTGAGCCCAAGCACGGTGTATCAGAGTAGAAGGTGAG
Organism: Lithobates clamitans; assembly: GCA_037952925.1. Lineage (NCBI taxonomy): Eukaryota > Metazoa > Chordata > Amphibia > Anura > Ranidae > Lithobates > Lithobates clamitans. Next base: position 13,248,113 of record JBBGZY010000135.1, on the reverse strand, counting down.
TGCGGGGATCAGAGGTGATCTCTCTCACTGTGAATGACAGAGGATTTTTGCTGTTTTCAATGGCATGTCTCTCCCTCCCGGCAACATGCTTGCCCCGAGTCCCCAACAGTCCTGTGCAGGACAGCTACAGAGTGATTGCTCCACCCGGTGTGTAGTGTGTCCTGCCGTGAGCCTGGCCTCCTCTCCCCCACCTCTATTCACTTTTCTCAGCTGCTGCAGAGCTTCATGGAGGGGGGAGGGTGGAGCTGCTGAGTGTTGTGGTGCAGGGCCATGACTGGCAGCTGTGGGGTTCCCAAATCCCAAATTCCCCCTCTCCTGCATCCTAAAATGACCCCCCTCCCTGTCTCTTCATCCTGAACAAACCCCCCTCCCTGCCTCTCCACCCTAAACAATAACCACCTTTCCTGCCTCTCCTTCCTAAACAATAACCCCCCCTCCCTGCCTCCACCCTAAACAAACCCCCCTCCTTGCCTCTCCACCCTAAACAATAACCTCCTCTCCACCCTAAACAATAACTCCCTCTCCACCCTAAACAATAACCTCCTCCCTGCCTCTCCACCCTAAACAATAACCCCTCTCCACCCTAAACAATAACCTCCTCCCCACCTCTTCACCCTAAACAATAACCTCCTCCCCACCCTAAAGAATAACCCCCTCTCTGCCCCTCCGCCCCTAAACAATAACCTCCTCCCTGCCTCTTCCCCCTAAACCAAAACCCCCTTCTTGCCTCTCCGACCTAAACAAATAAAACAAATAACCTCTGTGTTTAATGATGGGGTTAGTATGAGGGAGGGGGTCCTGTGTACAATGGGGGTAGTGTTGAGGAAGGGGTCCTGTGTAATGATGAGGAGAGGGATGGTAGTTAGGGGGATTTGTTTTGTTTAACCATGCTCCTTAAGCCCCTTCAACCGTTAACAGTCTGGCCACACCCACTTTTTGGCGTGACGTGCCGCATGCTTTCATCAGCCTCAAGTGTCCCTTTTTCTCAAGTTCTAAAGTTGGGAGGTATGTACTCTGTCCTGTGATGGTGAGCTGTATACTCTGTCCTGCGATGCTGGATCTGTATAATCTGTCCCGTGATGCTGAGCTGTATACTCTGTCCTGTGATTCTGTGGCTGTATACTCTGTCCTGTGATGCTGAGCTGTATACTCTGTGCTGTGATGCTGGGGTTGTATACTCTGTGCTGTAATGCCGGGGCTGTATACTCTGTGCTGTAATGCTGGGGCTGTATACTCTGTGCTGTGATGTTGGGGCTGTATACTGTGTGCTGTGATGCTGGGGCTGTATACTCTGTTCTGTGATGCTGGGGCTGTATACTCTGTCCTGTGATGCTGGGGCTTTATAAGGGGTGGGGCTTATGAGAAGTGGGAGAGATCAAAAAGGAGGGGCAGGGTCTAGCACCCCCCCATCCTAAATCTTCACTAGCCGCCACTGCTTCTGTATCTTTTTCCCCCTTTATATACACCTATTTATACTGCGTTGGTTGCTTTAAAGTGGATGTAAACCCTCACATATACCCAGTGAAGTGAACAGCCTCAGATGATACACAGAGTTTAAACAAATCTCCCTACATTTTTTACTATTATTATTATTATTATTACGAATGTATATAGCTCTGACAGTTTGCGCAGCGCTTTACAACAGTAGGGCAGACCGTACAATTACAATACAATTCAATACAGAAAGAATCAGAGGGCCCTGCTCGTTACATTCTAGGAGGGAGGGTCAAGTGATACAAAGGGTAATAACTGTGGGGGATGAGCTGATGAAGAAAATAAAAGAACAGTTGTTAGGTGGAGGCAGAGTAGGCTTCTCCGAAGAGAAAAGTTTTCAGGGATCGCCTAAAAGTTGATAGATTTTGAGATAGACTGACAGATTGGGGTAGGGTATTCCAGAGGATGGGATAGGCTCTGGAGAAGTCCTGGAGGCAAATATGGGAGGAAGTGATGAGGGATCTAGAGAGCAGGAGGTCTTGGGAGGAACAAAGAGGACGATTAGGTTGGTATGTTGAGACTAGGCTAGTGATGTAGCTGGGGGCAGAGTTGTGGATGGCTTTGTAACTTATTGTTAGTATTTTGAATTTAATTTGTTGGGTGAGTGGCAGCCAATAGAGGGATTGACAGAGAGGGGTAGCAGGCGCTGAGCGGTTTGTAAGGTGGATGAGTCTGGCAGAAGTATTAATGATGGACTGAAGTGGGGATAGTCTATTTAAAGGTAAGCCAATGAGGAGGGAGTTGCAGTAGTCGATGCGAGAGATAATCGGAGTGAATCAGGAGCTTTGTGGTTTCATTGGTTAGGAAGGGACGTAGTTTGGAGATGTTGCGGAGGTTGAGGCAGCAAGCTTTGGAAAGGGTTTGGATGTGGGGCCAAAAGGAGAGTTCAGAGTCCAGGATAACACCTAGCATCCTGGCATCTGGTGATGGGTGGATGGTTGTGCCGCTGCTCTTGACAGAAGTCAGGAGAAGAGGCACGTGGGGGAGGAAATATTATATGCTCGGTTTTGGACAAGTTGAGTTTGAGGAAGTGGTGTAACATCAAGACAGATATGTCTGTTAGTAAATTAGTGATGCGTGAGGAGACTGATGGAGTGAGTTGAGGGGTGGAGAGATAGATTTGGGTGTCGTCAGCGTAGAAATTATATTAAAAGCCATGAGAGGCAATCGGCTGACCCAGGGAAGAGGTGTAGATTGAAAATAAGAGAGGTCCAAGAACAGATCCTTGGGGGGACCCCAACAGAGAGGGGAAGAGGAGAGGATAAAGTAGAATTGTAAGTGACACTGAAGGTGCATTGAAATGGGTAGGATGAGAGCCACTGAAGAGCACAGTCATGGAGACTGAGGGAGTAAAGTTTTTTTTTTTTTTTTTTTAGGAGGGGGTGGTCAACTGTATCAAAGGCAGCCGAAAGGTCTAGAAGTAGGAATACAGAATAGCATCCCTTGGTTTTTGTGGTTAGTAAGTCATTTGTGAGTTTTAGGAGAGCAGTTTCTGTGGAGTGTTGAGGGCGAAATCCAGACTGAAGGGGATCAAGAAGGTTATTCTTTATGAGGTGGTCACTCAGTTGGTTGTAGACCAGGCATTCAAGGAGTTTAGTGGAATATATTCTTTAGAATTTCTACATCGGGTAAGAATTTTTACTTCCTCATTCTCCACTGTTAGAGAAGGCTTGCATTACACTGGGAGCAGCTGATTGGAGAAAAGGCACACCCCCTCCCCCATCCATATTGGTAAAAGAATGTAAACATTTTCACAGCTCTGCTCTGAGATGGAAGGATGACTGCTAATCTATTTATAGCAACCCCCCCCCCCCCACACACACACACACCCACTTCTATCTCCTGTCTCTGGGAACACACTAAAAGTTGTCAGGCTGATAACAGAGCTACTGAGCAGGAGAGAGCTAAGAGAGATAACAAAACACTACAGATATATGTGCCAAGCTCAAATTTCATGAATTGGGTTTACATCCACTTTAACTCCATCATTCTCTTCTTTTGTGCATCCTAGAGCTTTCCCACTGGCCGGGTTTCACATTACATTTCCCAGTCAGAGGATTGCATGCATTGTACTACCATGGGTACGTTTTTTTTTCGCCCCTTAACCAGTTGCCGACCGCCGCACGACGATGTACGTCGACAGAGCGGCACGGGCAGGCAAATCGAATCAAACCGATCGGACCCCCCCCCGGTGCCTGCGGCGGTCGGCAAATGTCCCCCGGCGATCGGTGGTGAGGGGGAGGCCATCCATTCGTGGCCCCCCCCTCGCGATCGCTCCCAGCCAATGGGATCATTTCCCTGCCTCTGTATTGTACACAGAGGCAGAGGAAATGATGTCATCTCTCCTCGGCTCGGTATTTTCCGTTCCGGGCCGAGGAGAGAAGACTGTAATGTGAGTGCACCAACACACACACACACAGTAGAACATGCCAGGCACACATTACACCCCGATCCCCCCCCCCGATCACCCCCCCCCCTGTCACAAGCTGACACCAAGCAGGTTTTTTTTTTTCTGAATCCTGAATTGGTGTCAGTTTGTGACAGTTACAGTGTTAGGGTAGTGAGTGTTAGGCCCCCTTTAGGTCTAGGATACCCCCCTAACCCCCCCTAATAAAGTTTTAACCCCTTGATCACCCCCTGTCACCAGTGTCGCTAAGCGATCATTTTTCTGATCGCTGTATTAGTGTCGCTGGTGACGCTAGTTAGGGACGTAAATATTTAGGTTCGCCGTCAGCGTTTTATAGCGACAGGGACCCCCATATACTACCTAATAAATGTTTTAACCCCTTGATTGCCCCCTAGTTAACCCTTTCACCACTGATCACCGTATAACCGTTACGGGTGACGCTGGTTAGTTTGTTTATTTTTTATAGTGTCAGGGCACCCGCCATTTATTACCGAATAAAGGTTTAGCCCCCTGATCGCCCGGCGGTGATATGCGTCGCCCCAGGCAGCGTCAGATTAACACCCACGCACGCAGCATACGCCTCCCTTAGTGGTATAGTATCTGAACGGATCAATATCTGATCCGATCAGATCTTTACTGGCGTCCCCAGCAGTTTAGGGTTCCCAAAAACGCAGTGTTAGCGGGATCAGCCCAGATACCCGCTAGCACCTGCGTTTTGCCCCTCCGTCCGGCCCGGCCCAGCCCACCCAAGTGCAGTATCGATCGATCACTGTCACTTACAAAACACTAAACGCATAACTGCAGCGTTCGCAGAGTCAGGCCTGATCCCTGCGATCGCTAACTGTTTTCTTGGTAGCGTTTTGGTGAACTGGCAAGCACCAGCCCCAGGCAGCGTCAGGTTAGCGCCAGTACCGCTAACACCCACGCACGCACCATACACCTCCCTTAGTGGTATAGTATCTGAACGCATCAATATCTGATCCGATCAGATCTATACTAGCGTCCCCAGCAGTTTAGGGTTCCCAAAAACGCAGTGTTAGCGGGATCAGCCCAGATACCTGTTAGCACCTGCGTTTTGCCCCTCCGCCTGGCCCAGCCCACCCAAGTGCAGTATCGATCGATCACTGTCACTTACAAAACACTAAACGCATAACTGCAGCGTTCGCAGAGTCAGACCTGATCCCTGCGATCGTTAACAGTTTTTTTTGTAGCGTTTTGGTGAACTGGCAAGCACCAGCGGCCTAGTACACCCCGGTCATAGTCAAACCAGCACTGCAGTAACACTTGGTGACGTGGCGAGTCCCATAAGTGCAGTTCAAGCTGGTGAGGTGGCAAGCACAAGTAGTGTCCCGCTGCCACCAAAAAGACAAACACAGGCCCGTCGTGCCCATAGTGCCCTTCCTGCTGCATTCGCCAATCCTAATTGGGAACCCACCGCTTCTGCAGCGCCCTTACTTCCCCCATTCACATCCCCAACCAAATGCAGTCGGCTGCATGAGAGGCATTTTCTTTATGTCCTCCCGAGTACCCCTACCCAGCGAACCCCCCCAAAAAAGATGTTGTGTCTGCAGCAAGCGCGGATATAGGCGTGACACCCGCTATTATTGTCCCTCCTGTCCTGACAATCCTGGTCTTTGCATTGGTGAATGTTTTGAACGCTACCATTCACTAGTTGAGTATTAGCGTAGGGTACAGCATTGCACAGACTAGGACACACTTTCACAGGGTCTCCCAAGATGCCATCGCATTTTGAGAGACCCGAACCTGGAACCGGTTACAGTTATAAAAGTTAGTTACAAAAAAAAGTGTAAAAAAAAAAAAAAAACACATACAAAAATATTAAATAAAAAAAAAATAGTTGGCGTTTTATTGTTCTCTCTCTCTCTATTCTCTCTATTGTTCTGCTCTTTTTTTACTGTATTCTATTCTGCAATGTTTTATTGTTATTATGTTTGATCATGTTTGCTTTTCAGGTATGCAATTTTTAATACCTTACCGTTTACTGTGCTTTATTGTTAACCATTTTTTTGTCTTCAGGTACGCCATTCACGACTTTGAGTGGTTATACCAGAATAATGCCTGCAGGTTTAGGTATCATCTTGGTATCATTCTTTTCAGCCAGCGGTCGGCTTTCATGTAAAAGCAATCCTAGTGGCTAATTAGCCTCTAGACTGCTTTTACAAGCAGTGGGAGGGAATGCCCCCCCCCCCAACGTCTTCCGTGTTTTTCTCTGGCTCTCCTGTCTTAACAGGGAACCTGAAAATGCAGCCGGTGATTCAGCCAGCTGACCATAGAGCTGATCAGAGACCAGAGTGGCTCCAAACATCTCTATGGCCTAAGAAACCGGAAGCTACGAGCATTTTATTACTTAGATTTCGCCGGATGTAAGCAGCGCCATTGGGAAATTGGGAAAGCATTTTATCACACCGATCTTGGACCCCAATTTTTGCAAAAAAGAGTACCTGTCACTACCTATTGCTATGATAGGGGATATTTACATTCCCTGAGATAACAATAAAAATGATTAAAAAAAAAAAAATGAAAGGAACAGTTTAAAAATAAGATAAAAAAATAATAATAATAAAGAAAAAAAAAAAAAAAAAAAAAGCACCCCTGTCCCCCCCTGCTCTCGCGCTAGGGCGAACGCAAGCGTCGGTCTGGCGTCAAATGTAAACAGCAATTGCACCATGCATGTGAGGTATCACTGTGAACGTCAGATTGAGGGCAGTAATTTTAGCAGTAGACCTCCTCTGTAAATCTAAAGTGGTAACCTGTAAAGGCTTTTAAATGCTTTTAAAAATGTATTTAGTTTGTCACCACTGCACGTTTGTGCGCAATTTTAAAGCATGTCATGTTTGGTATCCATGTACTCGGCCTAAGATCATCTTTTTTATTTCATCAAACATTTGGGCAATATACGTAAAGGGAAAATTAAAGTTACGTACCGGTAACGTCTTTTCCTGTAGTCTTTCAGGACAGCCCTAGTTACCCACCCTAAGCTTGGGGGGGGTCTTATTTAAGACCAGAACGCAATATGATAATGATATTGAATGGTATGTTATTAATGTGTTCTTGTGTCTCCCCAGCTGACCGGAGGTGATCTTGTAAAAACTGAGGTCTGGCAGGGGAAGTGAGAGTTTTATGGGCTGGCGCAGTGTTTCCTACAGGAAGAGGAGGAGACTATCTCTCAATAGTGGCTGTCCTGAAAGACTACAGGAAAAGACGTTACCGGTACGTAACTTTAATTTTTTCTCTGTTTTAGAGTGTTTACATTAGTGATGGTGAAGTATAATAGAAAAGTGTCCAAGGTCCTAAAAAAGTGGCTTTGTCTCTGAAACGTATTGGAAAATGTTACCTCATATCGAGGATGCAATTGACTTAATGTATTTCAAGCCTGTTAAATTGTTGTTTTAATTGAATACATTGTGATTACTTTTCACAATTTCTATGGGTTATGTGACTATGGATTAGATAAAAAATAATATTTTGAATATGATTTGGTAGTTTGTGTACACATATGAGTTCCCAACTGGCATTGATACAATATTTTTCTTATTTGGTTTATGGGTCATCATTGTGCCATGTATTAGTCCACTTCCATAAAGTATGTGGAGATATAAGCAGCATAATACCAGGTTAGAAAAAAAGAGTGTAGGAAACAAGCTGGAATCAGTTACAGCCAGACCAACAAAGTCCCAGGCAGAAAGCAATAAGCAGAATCCAGAAGGCACAAAGAAAAGGCAAATATTCCAGAGGCAGGTCAGGAGGCATGCCAGGTCATACACATACAGCAGATCAGGCTACAGATCACTAGTAACTTCATCCTGCAGTGCTCCAGTTTATATCGGCTGATGGGTACCAATACCAGTGTCCCACGTGCATATTCATTTTTATGCCTACTCTCTAATGCACGTCTCACAATTACCCTATGCACAGAGCCACAAACAAAAGTATACGCAAGCACATAAGCCTGCACTTGTTTCCTTATACTGGAGATAATCTGTTTTTCTTTACAGGCGGTCATTGAAAAGGAGGTGGTTGAACCCTGTGTCTACAGGCCTGAGTGAGGAAGTACCCCTTCAACCAACCCCCTCTCCATAATTACTAGGCTAGACTAGGAAAGCAACAGTTCATCAAGCCCAATTTTTAGCAAAAATGCATTAAAGTTTATTTTAGCACACACATTTAATTGTCACTTTTAATATTTGAGACTTTTTTCTTTACATGACTTTATTACTATCACATAGGGGACCAATACCCCCTATGTGATAGCATATAGTTTGTGGCTCCCCGAGGTCTCCCTTGCACTCCATTATAGCTAATGAAGCACAGATCATGCTCCATTAGCTGCTTCCCCGGCTAGTACTTCTGGAGAATGGCAGCTCTGAACCAGGAAGTGATGTATTACATGTCGCTTACTGGTTCATTCATCTACAGTATCTCACAAAAGTGAATACACCCCTCACATTTTTGTAAATATGTTATAATATCTTTTCATGTGACAATACTGAAGAAATTACACGTTACTACAATGTAAAGTAGTGAGTGTACAGCTTGTATAACAGTGTAAATTTTCTGTCCCCTTAAAAAAACTCAACACACAGCCATTAATGTCTAAACTGCTGGCAAAAAAGGTGAGTACACACCTAAGTGAAAATGTCCAAATTGGGATCAATTAGCCATTTTCCCTCCCTGGTGTTATGTGACTCATTAGTATTACTAGGTCTCAGGTGTGAATGGAGAGCAGGTGTGTTAAATTTGGTGTTATCGCTCTCACTCTCTTATACTGGTCACTGGAAATTCAACATGGCACGTCATGGCAAAGAACTCTCTGAGGATCCGAAAAAAAAAATTGTTGCTCTACATAAAGATGGCCTATGCTATGAGAAGATTTCCAAGACCCTGAAACTGAGCTGCAGCATGGTGGCCAAGACCATACAGCAGTTTGACAGGACAGGTTTCACTCAGAACAGGCCTTGCCATGGTCGACCAAAGAAGTTGAGTGCACGTGCTCAGCGTCATATCCAGAGGTTGGTGAGGAGTACAAAGACAAGTGTGTCTTGCCTACAGTCAAGCATGGTGGTGGGAGTGTCATCGTCTGGAGCTGCATGAGTGCTGCCGGCACTGGGGAGCTACAGTTCATTCAGGAAACCATGAATGTCAACATGTACTGTGACATGCTAAACAGAGCATGATCCCCTCCCTTCGGAGACTGGGCCGCAGGGCAGTATTCCAACATAATGACCCCAAACACACCTCCAAGATGACCACTGCCTTGCTAAAGAAGCTGAGGGTAAAGGTGATTGACTGGCCAAGCATGTCTCCAGACCTAAACCCTATTGAGCATCTGTGGGGCATCCTCAAAAGGAAGGTGGAGGAGCACAAGATATCTAACATCCATCGTGATGTCGTCATGGAGAAGTGGAAGAGGACTACAGTGGCAACCTGTGAAACTCTGGTGAACTCCATGTCCAAGAGGGTTAAAGAAGTGCTAGAAAATAATGGTGGCCATACAAAATGTTGAAACTTTGGGCCCAATTTGAACATTTTCACTTAGGGGTGTACTCACTTTTGTTGCCAGCAGTTTAGACATTATTGGCTGCGTGAGTTAGTTTGAGGGGACAGCAAATTTACACTGTTATACAAGCTGTACACTCAGTACTTTACATTGTAGCAAAGTGTCATTTCTTCAGTGTCACATGAAAAGATATAATAAAATATTTACAAAAATGTGAGGGGTGTACTCACTTTTGTGAGATACTGTATGTGAGACAATCTCCATGGCTGCCTCGTGCCTGCAGGTGGGACAGATGGTGGGATACATGGCTGAGGAGTCATGTGTGGTGGTTGTTGAAGTAATTAGGTGGCTTCATAGCCACCCAAATGCCTTCTACCTGAAAGTCAACATTCAGCTTAACACAAGTACACAATGCAGCAGGGAGTGCCTAAAAGCCCTTGATCCCAGCACCATTTATAAACAGCACTGGGACTCAAGTGTTTAAAGGCATCCAAACAAGAAAGAACAACTTAGGTTGTGAATAACTAGTCAGCAGAACATAACTGAATAGGCCATGATATCCCAGAGTATAGAAGGTAAAGTTGTTCAAGTAGGATACCGTGGACTCATTAGTTTCCCTGTAGGTTTGTTCCAGAGTGGGGCTAATCTATCCCAGTGTTGTTGGGCTGGTGGAAATAAGTCCCAATTCAACTTGCAGTTTTAAACTATCTTTTAAGATTATGAATAAATATGTTTTTTCCCTTGCATTGGAAAATCAAATTAAATGTGTGTTAGATTAATGGCTGAATGAGTGGTTTTGAAGATGTTCACTTCTGTAATGTGATTGGGTCAATTAAAAAAAAAAAAACAATGAATCTTGTGATTATGAATCACATGATTGTTCCTTGAATATTCATGACAGCTTACCTTGTCAGAAAGAAGCATGGGTTTACAGTTATGTCCCTGGGTGTGTAATGAGCTCTGTGGGTTTTGTCTATTTCTAGTAGTAAGTCATCTACACCAAGCTTTCATAAACTTTAGTGAAATTTTCTATGTAGCCCATTCTGCAAAACAGGAAGACAATTTTTGTGTTCACTCACAGTACAAGGAAATTCCAGAACTTATGCCCCCACGTGTAGCTTAGCCTTTTCAAGAAAGACTCTATATAAGCTGGTAGGCTTTCCCATTGTTCCCGTCCAAGTGGAAGTTATCTACACCAAGGTCTGACGGAAGTCCCTGCAACCTTTCAGCGACTCATGGAGTGGACAGTAGGAGACATGAAACTGTTCAAACTGCTGGAATGCTTGGATGATGTCATTGTCTTCATCAGAACCCTCAAAGAGTGTGAAGAGCACTTAGAGAAGGTCTTGAAGAGACTTCACAATGAGCAGTTTAAGTAGTCCCTTAAAATTTGTCAGTTTTATCAGCCTTCTGTCACTTACCTTGGGCACATCATCTCTGCTGAAGGAGTGTCCATTGACTCCAAAAAATTAGAAGCTATCACTTCCTGGCCAAATCAAAGCCTGAACTGAGGTAATTTCTCAGGTTCTGCTTCTGTTATTGTTGATTCATTGATGGATTTGCCAAGATATAAAGTTGGAGAGAGACGAGGGATGGAATTCTCACTGCACCTAAAAAAAAGTTTGACTCCTTGTCCTGGCCCTACCTCTTTTGGGTCCTACAGAAATAGAACTTTGGACCCAAATTCCTAACCCTTCTTCACACCTTATGCTCGAAACCCACAGCCAACATTACTGTGAGTGGATACAAATCTGACTTAATACACTTACAAACATGCACCCCAAGGGGATGCCCTCTGTCACCATTAATATTAGTAATAGCAATAGAGATATTTGCGATAGCAATCCTTGCAAACCTAGACGGGGAGTTGAGAGTGCTGATACACACCATAAGTGTGCTTTCTTTATGGACTATTTACTGTTTGTAATGTCACCAATTGCAGGCATTCAATATCAACCTTTTAAGCTCAACTATACTGACCCTCAAAACATAATTTTCCTTTACCTGGCGGTCTCTTTATATAGGGCCAACTATCTCCCTCTACACCACATTAAAAGACCTAAATATGTGGACCTAAAGTTATGGTCCACATATTCCCTTTCTTTGATAGGCAGAATAGCTTCGCTAAACATTACTCTATTACCAAGAATATTATACTATATTTGCACCTTACCCGTTCCAATTCCCTCTCTCCATTTCAAAAAATGTAAAACTTACATCTTAAGTACTGTCTGTGATACCTTTAATTTGCACTAACATCCAATTTTTCAGGACAAGCTTTTAGGGTGTGCCCCTTTTTTAAGGTCCAAGCAGTACTAATGCATAAAGTTTTAGCAAAATGTTAATAAGACAATCTCTGAGAAAAAAAAAAACACAAACACACAAACAAATGTACACAGCAATGATAATTAGGATTGGATAGCTTGTGAGATAAGGCAGGGAGAGGGCTATGGAATGGGGGGTAAGAGGTGAGAGTCAAAAAAACTGTTGGACAATGATTTGGTAAACAGGTCCACATTAAGTCCATTATCATTTGTGTCAAATAGAAATATCATTCTTAGTTCAAATAATTTCCTTTCCCGAGTAGTTTTGAAATTCTGTTTAAGAACCAAAACAATAGACTTATGCACAATGGAAAATGTCGTTTTCATTCGTAAAATACATAATTTCGTTCTTTTATATTCGTTATGTTATGTTAATTTGTTTTCGGATAATTTGTTATTTCTGTAGAGTGTCGATATTCGTTATACTGAATCTCGAATCATGTCGAATTCATTCGTTATAACCGATATAATTTCTTTCGTATTCATTGAAATTCAATATTTATGTATGTATATTGATTTGTGATGATGATTGGTAGTTTGGAAAGTCGTTTGTTTATTGAATCTATTAATACACACAATGACAATATCTCTTCTCCTCTGCTCAAATACAATACAACACCCTTCTCACTCAGTTCTCAGGAATGCACTTTGCCAGTAATCCAACCTCCAGCACAAAATTATTCAGCTGATTGGACTCTAAGATTTACTTTGAGCTGACCTTTTGTTTCATTAGATCTTTAACCGATTGGCGCCCGCCAGCTGTTATATGATGGCCAGGCGGTGCGGCTCTCGTTCTGGGTGGGCATCATATGACGTCCGTCCATTTAAACAGGGATGGCGCGCGATCGTGTGCGCGCATCCTTGTACCTTTTGGTGGTGGCGTGTTACAGAGACACCTCTCGCCACCGAGGGGGGTGAACAGCCATTGGGCATGGCTGTTTACTACGTGATCAGCCGTGATGAAGTCACGGCTGATCATAGATGGTTCCACCCCACTGTGCACAGCGCATGCGCACGATTGTGCTGCGCGTGCACATCGGTGGCGGCGTGTTCCCGGGAACACTGCTCGTCACAGACGCTGATAAACAGCCATTGGCCGCAGCTGTTTACCACATGATCAGCTGTGATCCTTTCACAGCCGATCACTAAATGTAAACACAGAGCGGTAACTAGCTGTTACCAGCTCTTCTCTCCTCACACACTGTTTTCAGTGTGACGAGAGAAGAGCCAGGAGCAGTGAGTTACCGATCTGTGTTTGTATTGTATTGCACAAGCACAACACTTGTCCCATCGCCCCCCATTGTCATCTGTCACCCAACAGTCACCCCATAAAGTGAACCTGTCACATAAGAGACTGCAATCAGTGACCATCAGTGGTGCACCCATCAGTGACCGTCACCTGTCACTGTCACCCATCAGTGACCATCACCTGTCACTGTCACCCATCAGTGACCGTCACCTGTCACTGTCACCCATCAGTGACCATCACCTGTCACTGTCACCCATCGGTGACCGTCACCTGTCACCATCACCCATCAGTGACTGTCAACTGTCACCGTCACCCATCAGTGACCGTCACCAGTCACTGTCACCCATCAGTGACCGTCACCTGTCACCCATTATTGACCGTCAACTGTCACCCATCACCCATCAGTGACTGTTACCCATCACCCATCAGTGACCGTCAGCGGTGCACCCGTCACCCATCAGTGACCTGCCCTGTCACCTGTCGCCCATCACCCATCAGTGACCATCAGCCATCACACATCACCCATCAGTGACCGTCAGCCATCACCCATCAGTGACTGTCAGCCATCACCCATCACCCATCAGGGACCGTCAGCCATCACGCGGTGCACCCATCACCCATCAGTGACCGTGGCCTGTCACCCGTCTGCTACCATCACCCGTCAGTTACCGTCACCGTCCCTGGCCTGTCACCCATCAGTGACCATCGTCTATCACACTGTCATCACCTATCAGTGAACGTCACCTGCCACCCATCGCACAGCCCATCAGTGACCATCACCTGCCACCTGTCACACAACCATCAGCGTCATGTCCAAAAGATTTTATTCTAGTGAGGAGGCGTTCTAGATCCTCTCCATGACTGATGAGAGCAGCGGGGAGTTCTCATCAGATTCCAATTTTGATTTCGAATCAAATTCAGCATTTGAACCGATTGAGAATAGTGAATTGGCAAATGATTCAGAGGAAGAATGGGTCCCTCCTAAAAGGGCACGGCACTCTGGAAACCAGGCAGCTGCCAGCAACCAGGATTATATTCTCAGGCCCAGTACCAGCGCTACCACCAGCAATAGGCCCCAAGAACAATCTCCCAGGCCCAGTACCAGCACTGCCATCAGCGATAGGCTCCAGGAACAAATGCCCAGTACCAGCGCTGCCGCCGGCGATAGGCCCCAGGAACAAATGCCCAGTACCAGTGCTGCCACATCATGCCTGAGTACCAGCACAGGAAGTTAAAATCCCCCAACTACTGGAGTGTCACATCCCACAAGAGCCAGGGCCTATACATACATGCCAGATGGTCTTGCAAAACCAACATGGCTGCCTTCCGACTCGGGATCACCAATTATTCCCCCTTTCACAGCACAGCCAGGTGTGCAGGCCAACACCCAAAATGTCAAAGTGATTGATTTTTTTTTATCTGTTTTTGCCCGACACTTTGTTGCAATTCATTGTGGACCGGACAAATTTATATTTCCAGCAGTATACTGCCAACAACCCCTAATCATCATATGCCCGTCCCTTTGAATGGAGAGATCTGAATTTGGAGGAGTTCAAATAGTTTATGGGCCTCACCATAAACATGGGGCTTACAAAAAAAATGAAGGACACGCCTATTGGTCTACCAACCCCATCCAACACATGCCTATTTATTCTAATGTCCAGGTCCCGATACAAGATGATAATGCGCTTTCTTCATTTTAGTGACAATACCCTGTGCCCTCCCTGCAATCATCCAAATTATGACAAGTTATATAAAATTAGCCCACTGATAAATTTCTTTTCCCAACAATTTTCAGAACTCTATGTCCCCGATCAGAATATATGTGTCTGAGTCCCTGGTACCCTTTTCAGGCCGGCTAGGAATAAAGCAATATATTCCTAACAAAAGGGCCAGATACGGAGTAAAATTTTACAGGCTCTGTGAGTGACGGGATATCTGTATGCGTTCCACATATATAAAGGAAGAGATTCCCAGCTCCAGCCCCCTAAGTCCCTGGCCTATATGGGCACAACTGGAAAGATTGTATGGGACCAATACATCCCAAAAACATTGGCCTGCGGAACCTCCAGGAAGAATAGGAAGGGCTTCCCACAATCTCTAGCGAACAAAAAGCTGTGAAGGGGGAAGGAGCTACATTGAGATACAATGTTTCTCTTTCCCCCCTTTCTACGAGCATAGCATCCCCCGTTCTACGAGCATAGCATCTTATGCTCGTAGAACACCTGAAGATGCTACTTCAATTTTGGGCCTTTGTATGTGGCCAGGCTGTGTAAAAGTCTCACACATGTGGTATTGCCATACTCAGGAGTAGCAGAATGTATTTTGGGGTGTCATCTTTGCTACCTACATGCTATGTGTTGGAAATATCTGATAAATGGACAACTTTGTGTAAAAAAAAAATGCGTTTTAATTTTTTTCCAGCATTTTCCAAAAACTTCTGGAAAAAAATGAACCGTTCAAAGGACTCATTATGCCTCATAGATTATACGTTGGGTTGTTTGCTTTCCAAAATGGGGTCATTTTGGGGGCAATTCCATTGTCCTGGTGCTCCAGGGCCTTCAAAAGTGTATAAGGTGGTTGAGAAATGAGATGTGTCATTTATGCTCGTACAACGCCTGATGGTGCTACTTCAATGTTGGGCCCTTGTATGTGGCCAGGCTGTGTAAAAGTCTCACACATGTGGTATCACCATACTCGGGAAGAGTAGCAGAATGTATTTTGGGGTGTAATTTTTTGTATGTCTGTTCGACCATTCGTCGAATTGCGAACGATATGGGCCGTTCGCGCCAAATTCGTGTGGCGCGTCACGGCCCATAATTCACTGCGGCATCGCAGTGCATTGCTGGCTGATGATTGGCCAAGCATTCACTATGACCCGCATGCTTGGCCAATCACAGCGCCGTCAGTAGAGAGAGCTGTAATTGGGCAAAGCCAGGGTGGCTTTGGCCAATTATGGCTCAGGGAGTTTAGAACACGCCCCACACTATATAAGGCCGCCTGCATGGCGGCCCTGTGTAGTGTGTTTCAGCATGCTTAGAGAGAGAGAGAGACAGTGTCATTTCATTTGAGTTAGCTAGATTAGGCAGGACAGTCAGTGAGTTAGCTGCACTTACAGTGTATTGTGTATATATATATGCATCCCATACACTGTATTCAGTTTAGCTAGATCCGTTCCTGTTATCTTCCTACTGACAGGCAGGCTTGTCTTGTTACAGTATTTACAGCTACCCGAACAAAATTGCTGGTGTTCTTTTGATCCTATTAGTACCACAGTCAGACAGCTAGACTATTTACAGTTAGTGTAGTGCGTCCTCCTCACAGTGTTCAGCTAAAGCTACAAGTTAGTGTAGTGCGTCCTCTGAACAGTGTTCAGCTAAAACTATAAGTTAGTGTAGTGCGACCTCTGCACAGTGTTCAGCTAAAGCTACAAGTTAGCTTAGTGCGTCCTCTGAACAGTGTTCAGCTAAACTCAGCTTTTTTTCGGCAGCTGGCCGTGTTGATCGGCACCATGCGGAAGACTTGGTCGAGTTGATGACCAAGCTGTCCTCATCCTCCTCATCCTCTCTCCCCCATGCTCAGGGTACTTTGTCTGGCAAAGCAGCTGCCAACGCGGCCTCTTCCCTCGGCTCAATGGCATCAGTGACTCCTTCCCTAGCCCCACAATGTCCTCCTGAGCAGTCTCTCAAACTGTTTGACCACAGTGTTGGGTACATGCTCCAGGAGGATGCCCAGTGTTTAGAAGGCTCTGATGATGATACTGAGCTAGATGAAGGCAGTAATGTGAGCATGGACAGAGGGGGTGCCCAAGAAGGACAGCAATCTGGCAGTCATGCTCCCCCTGCTGCAGCATACTGCCAGGCTTGCTCCAGTGATGAGGAGGGAGGGGATGATGAGGTCACTGACTCAACGTGGGTGCCTGATAGGAGAGAGGAGGAGGAGGCACATCACCAACGAGGCAGGATGCCCTCCAGGGGCCAGCCTAAGGGCAGCACACTGACTGCATCACACCCCAAAGCTCTGCATGTGCAGGGCGCTGCTGTCTCTGCGCGTTATTCCAAAAGTTCTTTGGTGTGGGCCTTTTTTGAGATGAGTGCATCTGATCGCACCGCTGCTATTTGCAACATATGTCTTAAGCGTATCTCGCGTGGCCAAAACATCTCCCGCTTGGGCACCACATGCTTGACCAGACATATGTTGACCTGCCATGCAGTTCGTTGGCAAGCGCATCTAAAAGACCCACACTAAAGAACAAAGAGGACCTCTCCTTGCTCCTCATCAGCTGAGATCTCCAACCCCACTATACCTTCAGTCCTCTCTGAGACCTGCACTGAGAGGTATGAAGGTGTAGAATTAGGTGTGTCACAGCCAAGTACTTGCGGGCAATCTGCTTTCGGTACACCGACGTCAGATTGTACCAGGCAAATTTCCCTGCCCCAGCTGCTGCACCGCCGAAAGAAGTTTGCTCCCAGCCATCCACATGCCCAATGCTGAATGCTAGCTTGGCAAAATTGCTAGCACTTCAACTGCTGCCTTTTCAGTTGGTAGAATCTGGCCCCTTCCATGAGTTTGTGGAATGTGCGGTTCCTCAGTGGCAGGTACTCAAAAGCCACTTTTTCTCACTGAAGGCTATTTCGGCTCTCTACCAGCATGTGGAAGGCAATGTCCATGCCTCGCTGGACAGGGCGGTCAGTGGTAAGGTGCATATTACTGCTGACTCATGGTCCAGCAGGCATGGACAGGGACGTTACCTAAGTTTCACCGCGCATTGGGTGACTCTGCTGGCAGCTGGGAAGGATGCAGGACAAGGTGCAGTAGTGTTGGAGGTTATTCCGCCACCACGCCTCCAAAATGCCACTACTGATTGTGACACACCTCTCTCTTCCACCCCCTCCTCTTCTTCTTCCTCCATGGCCTCTTCCTGCGCTTTGTCCTCGGAACCAGCGGTGCTCCGTAGCCGTTCAAGGGGCTAGACAAGTATGCAGGCCAAAAGATGCCATGTGGTGCTTGAGCTGGTGTGCTTGGGGGACAGGAGCCACACTGGGGCAGAGGTTCTGTCAGCTCTGCAGGGGCAGGTTCAGAGGTGGTTGACACCACGCCAACTTAAGGTAGAAGTGGTGGTTTGTGACAATGGCACCAACCTCCTCTCTGCCCTCCGACATGGACAAATGACCCATGTGCCCTGTTTGGCTCACGTCCTTAACTTGGTGGTGCAGCAGTTCTTGGGCAGGTACCCGGGCTTACAGGATGTCCTGAGGCAGGCCAGGAAAGTCTGTGTGCATTTCCGCCGGTCATATAATGCCAGTGCTCAGCTGGCAGACCTCCAAAAGGAGTTTAACCTGCCCAAGAACCGCCTAATCTGTGACATGCCCACCAGGTGGAACTCAACGTTGGCCATGCTGCAGCGGCTGCACACGCAGCAGAGGCCCATCAATGAGTACCTGTGCGACTATGGCACCAGGACAGGGTCAGGGGAGCTTGTTTTTTTTCCCCACGTCAGTGGGCCATGATCAGGGATGCATGCACTGTCCTGTCACCATTTTAGGAGGCCACGAGGATGGTGAGCAGTGACAGTGAATGCATCAGTGACACTGTCCCCCTTGTCCACCTGTTGGAGCACACGCTGCGTGGAATAATGGACAGGGCACTTGAGGCAGAACAGAGGCAGGAAGAGGAGGACTTCCTTAGCTCTCAAGGCCCCCTTTATCCAGACAGTGTTCCTGCGTGCCCGCCAATCACACAGGAAAAGGACGAGGAGGAGGAGGAGGAGGATTGTGTCAGTATGGAGGTGGAGCCTGGCACTCAGCATCAGCAGCAGTCTTCAAGGGATCAGTCCCAAGAAACACATGGACTTGTACGTGGCTGGGAGGAGGTGGCTGCGGACCATGTCGTCCTTAGTGACCCAGAGGACTCCGGACCGAATGCCTCAGCAAACCTACGCTGCATGGCCTCCCTGATCCTGCAAAGCCTGCGTAAGGATCCTCGTATTTGTGGTATCAAGGAGAAGGACCAATACTAGCTAGCAAACCTCCTTGATCCACGTTACAAGGGTAAGGGTGCGGACCTTATCTTGCCGTCGCAGAGGGAGCACAGGATGACACATCTTCGGGAGGCCTTGCAGAAAGGTCTGTGCAACACGTTCCCAGAGACTGGGAGGTTACAAACTCCTGTTTCTGGACAACGTGTTGCTGAGGCTTCGATCAGTCAAAGAAGGAGCGGTGGAGAAGGTGGCCGTCTGACCGATGCGTTCAGACAATTTTTTAGTCCGCAGCCCCAAGGTATGATCGGTTCCAGCAACCATCGCCAGCCTCTGTTTTACATGGTGCAGGAATACCTAGGTGCAAGATCTGACTTGGACACCTTTCCCACCGAAAATCCTCTGGGTTACTGGGTCTTGAGGATGGATCACTGGCCAGAGCTTGCACAGTATGCAATTGAGCTACTGGCCTGTCCTGCATCCAGCGTTCTTTCGGAACGCACATTCAGTGCTGCTGGAGGCTTTGTAACCAATCACAGGGTGCGTCTGTCCACCGACTCGGTCGATCAACTGACCTACATAAAAATGAATCAGTCTTGTATCACCACCAGCTACCAAGCACTTGATGCTGATGTAACCGAATATTTTTTTTTGAAATCTCAGATCCCTTCAAAGACTGCCTATGCTGATGCTGAGTGACTATCCTGAGTAATTATCCTCTTCCTCCTCAATGAGCACGCTGATAGCTTGTAAGAACATTTTTGGTTCTGGGCGCCGCGACCAGTGCCTAAGGCCCAATTTTTCACAGGAGCATGTAATTACAATTTTTGATGCAATACTTTGCAGCAGGGCTCGTTCCTGCGTTCCAACTAGAGTATCTGTGAGGGGTTGCAGTCTTGTGGCACCAGCACCAGTGCCTAAGGCCCAATTTTTCACAGGAGCGTGTAATTACAATTTTTGATGCAATACTTTGCAGCAGGGCTCGTTTCTGCGTTCCAACTAGAGTATCTGTGAGGGGTTGCAGTCTTGTGGCACCAGCACCAGTGCCTAAGGCTCAATTTTTCAGCCCCTGTTCAACAGGGGCATGTAATTACAATTCTTGATCGAATATTTCACAGCAGGGCCCGTTTCTGCACCCACCAAGAGCGAGTGAAGACTTAGTGTTGTGGCACCAGCACCACCACCACCACCAAAGGCCCAATTTTTCTGCCCCTGTTCAACAGGGGCATGTAATTACAATTCTTGATCTAATATTTCACAGCAGGGCCCTGTGAGGGCTTACAGTGTTGTGGCCAAAACAACACCTAAGGCCCAAATTTCTGCTGAGTATTTAGGGCAGGCCCCTACTTTCAAACATCCAACTTACAAACGACTCCTACTTGCAAATGGAAGGAGACAACAGGAAGTGAGATGAAATCTACCCCTAGGAAGGGAAATTCTTTCCTGTAAGAGTTAATATGGGAAAAACATTTCTCCTCTCCACTGATGCTTTATCACCAATCCTTGTTTCACAAAAAAACCCAAATTTTCAAAAAACATTTGTCATTGGGACAAAAAGTGAGGTGAAATCTTCTGAAGAGGAGCACAGACAGCAAAACAAATGTTTCAGGGGTGATAACCCTTCCCTATGTTTTCCAAAAAGCTTAAAATAGATTTTTTGGCTGGAGCTAAACACATTAAAAATGTACCAGTTCAAAATTACAAACAGATTCTACTTACCAACAAACCTACAGTCCCTGTCTTGTTTGCACCGCCTGTATACTGCTGTTCAGAGTACAGAGCCTTTATACTGCTGTTTCATTTTTTAATTTGGGTGCGGGGTACCCCTTAATATCCATACAAGACCCAAAGGGCCTGGTAATGGACTGGGGGGTACCCATGCCGTTTGTCTCACTGATTTTCATCCATATTGCCAGGACCCGACATTACATTAAAGCCGCAAGCAGTTTTAAATGACTTTTTTTCCTTTAAAAATGACATTTTGTGCAGGGACTGTTCTAAGCACGGGAAACACGCACCACTTTACAGGCATACTATAGACACCCCCATGTACGATATTTAAAGGAATATTTCACTTTTTTTTTTTTTACTTTAAGCATCATTAAAATCACTGCTTCCGAAAAAACGGCCTTTTTTAAACGTTTTTTTTGCATTGATACATGTCCCCTGGGGCAGGACCCGGGTCCCCAAACCCTTTTTAGGACAATACCATGCAAATTAGCCTTTAAAATGAGCACTTTTCGAACGTTCGAGTCCCATAGACGTCAATGGGGTTCTAATGTTAGTGCAAATTTTCGGTCCGTTCGCAGGTTCTGGTGCGAACCGAACCCGGGGGTGTTCAGCTCATCCCTAGTTGTATGCATATGCTCTGTGGGAGAAATAACCCGTTAATATGACAATTTTGTAAAAAAAAAAAAAAAACTTCATTTTGCAAAGAATTTTGGGAAAAAATTACAACTTAAAAAAACTCACCATGCTACTTACTTAATACCTTGGAAGGTCTACTTTCTAAAAAGGGATCATTTGGGAGGGGGGGGGTATTTATACTTTCCTGACTTGTTAGTGTCTCAAGAAATGAGATAGGCTTTCAGTACATCAGGTGTGATCAGATGTTGATCAATTTTCAGTGATTGGCACCATAGTTTGTAGACTCTATAGCTTTCACAAAGACCAAATAATTTACACTAATGTGGGTTATTTTTACCAAAGATGTGTGGCAGTATAAATTTTAGCCAAATTTTATGAAGAAAAATGACTAATTTGCAAAATTTTATGACAGAAAAAAAGAAAAAGGCATTCTTTTCACAAAATTTACGGTCTTTTTTTATTTATAGCACAACAAATTAAAAAACCCACTAGTGATTAAATACCACCAAAAGAAAGCTCTATTTGTGTGAAAAAAGGACGCAAATTTTATATGGGTACAGTGTTGCATGACTGAGTAATTGTCATTCAAAGTGTGAGAGAGCTGAAAGCTGAAAATTGGTCTGGGCAGGAAGGGGGTGTAAGTGCACTGTATTGAGGGGGTTAACGAATTACCCAATCATGTCGAATTCATTTGTTATATCCGCTATAATTTTTTTTCGTATTAATTGAAATTCGTTATTTTTTTATTCGGATGCATCCGAATGTCCGAAAGATGCAAAATTCATCCGAATTTCGATTAGTTATGAAACGAATTGCACATGTCTACAAAACATTCAATTCTTGTGAGAAATGATGTGCCACAGGTGTGCAGAAATCATCATCCTTATGATTTTTAATAGTGTGTCTGTGCAAATTTATTTGTGCTTGTAATTTCTGTCCTGTTTCCCCAACATAAGATCATTTGTTACATTTTCTGTATTGGATGAGATTCACCACATTACTGGAGGTACAGCTATATGATCCTGTGATACTAAGGCCCAGGTTCACACTGGTGCGCTCCGACTTTGAGAGCATATGGCGCATAACAAGTCGCGCCCCATTAAGTGCAATGGAACCATTCTAATAGGAGAGACTTAGAAAAAGGTTCTTGCATTTCTTTTGGGTGTAACTTCAGCATGACTTGCATTGACTTCTGGTAAAGATGTCGTATGCAAGTCGTGCCAAAGTTGCACTGGGATGTCTGCTTCAAAGTCATGGCAGTCACACTTTTTGATGGATTAATTTGACTGCACAGTTTGCAGGATTTTTTTGTTGCAGGATTTGGTTCCTTTATTTGTGACTTCATAATCAAAATAAATTTTCTTGCTGATTAATTTCTGTCTGAGGTTGGGTGGTTGCCTGAAAGCTAGCATTGGGGGTTGTTGGAATATTTCTTTCAGAGTTTCATCCTCTGTTATGATATGTTCTAAATCTTTAATTATCTTTCTTATCCCTTCTAATTCAGGTGTGTATGTTGTTTCTAGAGGTATACGGATATTTGTTTTTTTTTTCCTTTTGTATTGAAAGATTTTCTCTTTGCGTTTTCAGGGCCCTGTTTATGCTTGCATTGATAGTTTTTTCCTTGTCTTTGCAACCTATCTTATGGAAGGGATCCGCTAGTATTCTGAGATGTTTATTTCTGTTGTCTACTTATGAGAATATATGATGGTATCTGATGGCCTGGCTGTGTATGATGGCTTGTTTAGTGTGCTGGGGTGGAAACTGGAATTATGGAGAAAATTGCATCAGTGGGTTTCCTGTAAATTGAGGTATGCAGCTTGTAATCCCTGAGGTATACTGTGGTGTCTAAGAAATTGACATGTGTGTTTGAATAGTCCATTTTTTCTTGTCAAAAGAAGTTTATTGAGTATACAATGTTATAAAGATACATAAAGTAAGTTTACAAGGATCTATAAAGTAAGCTCATTGTTTTACAGTAGGGTTTATATAGGTAAATGTCATGAAATTTCAAATATTAAACATTGGGTTCACGTAAACCTAAATTAAAGATATATATCATTTCCTTAGTTACTTTTGTAGGTATTTAAATGATTTATACCTACTATACATATTGTTTACAAGTAGAGTGTATATAGGTCAAATAAATTCTGATAATGAGCTTTAATCGTAGGGTGGAGAAAAGGAAAGAGAAAGAAGAAAAAGGGTTGAAAGGTAGAGGTATGGTCCACAAGGTTGTCCCGCTCGTCAGTTTATTATTCTTTTTAGTTCTCTTTGAAGCCTTAAAATGGGTGTCTATGTAAGTCATTTAATCTGTTGACATGGCAACAGGACAGAGTCATTGAAGTTTGACAGGAACTGTTGTTTTATCCAAGGATGCCAAAGTTTTTTAAATTTTGGAATTTGATTTTGATCGATGGCTACCATCTTTGCATGGAACATTGTATTATTCATTCTGTGAATTGTTTCTGCTAGTACCAATGTAGGAGATTTCCATGCCTTGGCCACTGTTTGTTTTGCAGCCGTTATTAGTTGGATTATAAGTTTGAATTGAGAGAGTGTTAACCATTCCGGTTTTAGATTAAGTAAAGTTAAATATGGATCTGGTTGTATTATTTTTTTAAATATTTTAGATGCAATCACGAAGACTTCCTTCCAGAAGGTTTGGATTACTGGGCACGTCCACCATATGTGTAAATATGTGCCTATTTCTGGGCATCCTCGAAAACAAAGAGCTGAGGTATTAGGTGAATATTTTGCCACTCTAGCGGGTACAAGGTACCAGCGAGTTAGGACTTTATAATTTGTCTCCAGTGCTAAGATGTTGGGTGAAGATGACTTAGATGTGAGCCATATGTTAGACCAGTCCGTGTCTTCTAAAGTTCGTCCCAGGTCCTCCTCCCACCTCTGAACGTAAGAGGGTCTATTAAGATTTGCTACTCCATATAATTGATTATAAAGTGATGAAATTGTACCTTTAGCAAATGGATCTTTTGTACAGATTGATTCAAAAATGGATAATTGGGATAATGGTGTATCCTCCTTTAGGAATGGTGTATAGAAATTTTTGATTTGGAGATATCTAAATATCTCAGAGTTTGGTAGATCATATTTTTCTCTAAGCGATGGGAATGAAAGGAATGATTTAGATGCTATGAAGTCATTTAGTGTCTGAATGCCTGATGTTGTCCAAGCTTTAAAAGAATTTGGGTAGATCCATGCCGGATAAAAGGCCGGATTTCTGATAAAAGAAAGGAGAGGATTGTGTGGAGATTGTAACTGATATTTGGTTTTTAGTTTATCCCAGAGAGATAAGAAGTGTTTAGTTATGGGATTATGAATTTTAAAGCGGTCTTTAGGATCAAGCCATAATAAATTTGATATTAATAGAGGGTCATTTTCTGAAGCCTCTATAAATACCCATAATGGGATTTCCTGTTTTGCATGGTATTTGGACAGACTGGCCAAATGTGCTGCTCTGTAGTAGTTAGTAAAATTAGGGTATCCCAGGCCTCCTTTATTTTTGGGAAGATGTAGTGTGTGTATAGGTATACGTGGTTTAGAAGAGTCCCATATAAACGAAGTTGCTCTTTTTTGTACTATTCTCAAAAAATCGGAAGGAATTGGAATAGGGAGGACTCTGAATAGATAAAGCAATTTGGGTAGAATAGTCATTTTGATTGCATTAATCTTCCCTATCCAGGATAAAGGAAGTTGCGACCATTGTTTTATTAGATTTGTGATCTGTCTTAATACAGGAGGATAATTGGTTGAGAATAAGTTAGAATGAGATGCTGTTAAATGAATTCCAAGATATGGGATTGATTTTTCTGCCCATGTGAATGGGAGTGCAGCCCTAGCCGGGATCAATTCCATGTTTGTGAGTGAAATATTAAGCACTAGGCATTTCTTAGGATTAATCATAAGGCCGGATAGGGCTGCAAATCCATCAAGAGCTGGTATTAAGTTAGGACCAGAGACCTGTGGTGATGATAGAAAAAGTAATATATCGTCTGCAAATATACATAATTTGTGTGTAATACCTCCTACTTCAATGCCAGTTATAGTTTGGTTTGTTCTGATGTATTGGGCCATGGGTTCGAGTATAAGGGCAAATAATAAGGGAGATAATGGGCAACCCTGTCGGGTACCTCTTTCGATATTAAAGGCTTCAGATTTGTATCCAGCATATTTTATATAGGCTTTGGGTTTATTATATAATGCTTTGATCCATGTTAAAAAGTGGGGTCCAAAACCCCATTTTTGTAATGAATATTGCATATATTGCCAGGATACTGTGTCAAATGCCCTCTTAATATCGAGAGATAGAAAACATAAAGGGATTTTCCGTTTTTTAGCAATATGTGCCAATAACACTGCCCTGCGTATATTATCACCCGCCTGTCTATTTGGCATGAAGCCTACTTGATCTCTATGTATTAATTTTCCTATAATGCTATTGAGGCGTTTTGCTATTATTTTTGCTAATAATTTAATATCGAGGTTTAACAGAGAGATAGGCCGATAATTCACACAGGAAGTATCATCAGAAAGGGGTTTTGGGATCATACAAACAATTGCCATTAGTGTTTCTTGCCGAAAAGAATGTCCATCTAGAAGTTTGTTAAAAGTTTCAGTGAGAATGGGAGAGAGTATTTCTGAGAATGTTTTATAGTATAAAGCCGAGTAGCCGTCTGGGCCTGGTCTTTTGTTAAGTTTTAGGTCTTTTATGGCGTTAGCAACTTCATCTATAGTTATAGGCTCATCCAAACTGCTTTTTTGATTCTGAGATAACTCAGGTAAGGTTATTTTTGAGAAGAAGGTTTCAGCTTCTGTAGGATTAAATTCATTGTTTGTCTTGTATAAAGTTGCGAGATGTGAGTGAAATTTATGGACTATTTTAACTGGATTACAAGTGTAAACATTTTTTGATAATTTCAAACGTATTGGTTTGAAAGATTTGTTAGTTGAATTTAATGCCCGAGCCAAATATGTACCTGGTTTGTTTGTATTCATGTAGAAATTGTGTTTGGAGCGTTTGAGGGATTTATCAACTGACTCAGTGAGAAATAGATCGTATTCCAATCTAGATTTTTCCAGATGAGATTTTGTACTCTGAGATGGATTATCTTGGAATGATATGTAGGCTGCATTAAAATTGAGTTCTAGTTTTTTTGCTAGATTTTTGCGTTCCCGTTTAAATAGTGCCATTTGTCTTTGTATTGTACCACGCAAGACAGGCTTATGAGCTACCCACAGTGTTATTGGGGAGATGTCTGTTGTATTATTAATTGATATGTATTCCTTTAAAGCTTGTTCAATGGCCATCTGATGTAGTGGGTGTTTAAGCATTATGTCCGGTAAGTACCACGTTGGGTCATGCGCTTTTGGTATGGCTGAGGCTATAGTAGTGTATACTGCATTATGGTCAGACCACGGAATCGGAATTATATCTGATGCAATCATTTCTGGTATCATTCCTATTGTTAGAAAAATATTATCTATTCTGGTGAAGGTTTGATGAGGGTGCGAGAAATAAGTGAATTTCTTTTTCATTGGGTTACTTTCTCTCCATGAATCTACCAGATTGTATTTGGAAAGAAGTTGAGAAAAAGGTAATCTAGAGGTTATTTTGGATGGTGTAAAAGGTGATTTATCTAGAAATGGGAGGAGGACCTGGTTCGAATCCCCACACATTATCACTGTTCCTATTTTGTGTGTATTAATCACTTGTAATATATGTGAGAGGAATGGTGTAGGTTGTTTGTTAGGAGCGTAGTAGGAAATCACCGTGATTGCTGTATCCATTATATAACCCATGAGTATCAGGTATCTACCTTCTGGGTCTTTAATTTCTGATGATAAGGTGAATGGTGTGGATCGGTGAAATGCAATTAGAGTTCCCCTTTGCTTGGTACAGGCAGAAGCCGTGTAAATTTGTTGATAAAAAGGAGAAATATATTTTGGAGTAGAATCTTTGGTGAAGTGTGTTTCTTGGAGGCATACTATGTAAGCCTTCTTGTTATGGAAAGTACGGAAGGCTTTGGTCCTTTTTTGAGGGACATTTATTCCCTGAACATTCAGGGAAAGTATATTCAGTGGTGCCATGGCAATAGATCAAATAGTTTTGACTTACTTTTTGTTATGCAGAGCTGACTGCGCAGATCAACCTGTGTGGACTGAAGAGATGAATAGATAGAAAAGAAACCAGTGAATTCTGGAGTAAAGAGTAAACAAAAAACATATGAGATTAGATGATACATTGTATAAATTATTTTTTGCAAGTAATCACAGTTTACCCGTGAAAGAGAATAAATATCTCTCTCAGGGGAATAAGGGCCTTCGTCACACTCCCACATAATATGGTTGGGAGAATGAGGAGGGCTAATGGGGGTACACGGATCTTCCGCTTACAGGAGAGAAGTGCTATGTCGAAAGACATCAAAATGATGATTCATTAATTGGAGTGCAGAATATAATTTTTGTTGAAATTATTTATTCCAGGGTGGTTGTATATGGTTAGTCTTGCCCTAGGCTAAATAATTCAGTTAGAAAGGTACTGTTAATAACTTTGGTATTGATGAAGATAGTTTGAATTATTTTGGGATTTTAACCCTTTTAGAGTAAACAATTACATATTTTATTCATATGTAACTGTTTAGATATGTTAACTTATAAAATTGAGGTTGTATTGCTTCAGATTAGAATAAACAAAAACATAATTCTAGGAACTAGTTAGGTAATAATATATTTGTTTTAAGAAAAGAAAGAAAAAGCTTCCATTACTTCTGGATTATTGAACATATTTGTCCTAAAAAGTAATAAATCTATTGTTGTTACCTGATAATATATAACTGAACAAGAATTTCCTTATTTCACTTATATATTCTAAGGCTATATGAATCAGAAGTAATAAGAAATATAACTGGAATGTAACATGATTCCACACAGTGTGTGACTATCAGGATGCAGTTACATTCAGTTACAGTATGAATATAGATTTTTTATAGAGAACCATCTCTTAGTATAATAAATGAAGAGATATCAGGAATTAGGATGTCAGTCCATTGAATCTTCTTGGTCCATGGATGATGTGGCATAACGGCCTCTTTTGTGAGAATGATGATTCCCATTTTGTTCTGAAATTTTCTGGGTGCTGCCTGAAGATGACGCCATTCTTCTGCGTGTGGGAGTGTTGCTGCTTGTGGGTTCTGTCAGATTTAATTTTAAAAGGGTTTGTTGTAGTTCATCTGCTGATCTGCTTCTGTAAATTGTACCTTGGTAGTTAAATCTGACTGAAAAGGGGAAGCCCCATTGATACATAATGTTGTGGCGTTGCAGTTCCATTAGTTGGGGTTTCATGGATCGTCTTTTAGTAATAGTAAGTTGGGATAGGTCAGCAAAAATTTGATAATTGTGTCCTTGAAAATTAAGTTAATTTTTTTCTCTTGCAGTAATTAGTATTTGTTCTTTCGTTCTGTAATAATGAATTTTTGTGATTATATCACGTGGGGGTCCATCTTTCTTTTTGGCTGTGAGGGCTCTGTGTACTCTGTCCAGTTCTAAACGTTCAATAGGGATATCTGGCTTTAGTTCTTGTAATAGAGCAGTAATAGTAGATTGCAGGTCTGTCACAGTTTCAGGTATTCCGCTTATGCGCAAGTTTGAATGTCTGGCTCTATTTTCGTAATCTACGAGCTTAGTTTGAAGTATTAAATTCTCTTTTTTTTAATTGTTCCAATTCTGTTATATTTTCTTGGGTTGTAATTTCAATTTCATCCATTTTTATTTCTAAGGCTGCGGTGCGGTTTCCCAGCACTCTTATTTCTTTGGTTAGGCTTTTTGTTATTTGGTCTGAGGTTTGTTTTAAAGCCCTATGAAGCATCTTTTCAAATTGTAATAATATTACTGGGGATACTGAGGAGGCTTGTGGAGAAGTTTGTGAGAGGATTTGTTCTGTATCTGACTCAAATGGAGAGTCTTGCTGTGACATTTTCTGTCTGTGAGAGCGCCCTGATGCTGTATCTTGTGAGGTGACTGGAGCTGCTTCAGCTGCAGTGAGTGCCTGTGAGCTCTTTGTGAGGTGATTTTTATTTCTGCCACGGTTTCCTCCCAGTACCATATTTCCTGCCCAAACTTTCACAGTTTGTTCCCTGGGGCAAAAAGGTTCAAATGGATACCTTTTGAGCCTGCAGGCTCCGCTTTGTCCTTCTCTTCTCTCCTCAGCGGTAAGGAGCTCTAACAATGCATTGCTGCTCTGCTAGGCTCCGCCTCCTGCCCCCTTCGAATAGTCCATTTTTAGTTTGATGGATGAAACGTGTTGATCAATGAGTATTTTTTTGTTTTGTTTTAGATTTTCTTCACCTTCTGTCCATATGATGAAAATATCATCAATATAGTGATAGTATCTGTATGGCTTTTGTTATATCCTGTTTAGGAATCTGTCCTCCAGGTCAGCCATAAATAAATTAGCATATTGGGGTGCTATCTTACTTCCCATAGCAGTACCTAATCTATGACATGCACCAATCTCGTCCTTGTGAGGGATGTTACTGTACATAGTTTTGACATCCATATTAAAAGTTCTTGCCCAGAACAATCCACTTTTTGACATGCTTGTGTAAGGCTGGGATATCCGTGTCTACCTACAGATCTTGGCTCTTCTTGGGCTTGAACCACATATGATTCCCTTTTGGCCTTTTCTTCCAATTATTCCATTTTTTACAGATTATTACACTGATTTGGACTCAGAATTACATTTGGTATATGCTTGTATAGCATTACAATATCTTCTTGATGGTTTGCCCCTGCCATAGTCTGGCCATTGTGCTTAGCCTTTTTGATGCAATTTATATGGGTGTCCTTTCTATCAAATTATCACCCAACAGTTTTATGACTACTCTCATCTCTGTGACCCCACCACCACCTTATTCCATAGCGCTCTCCCTGTCGTATCTCACCAACTATCCGCGATTACTTACCATTGCTGTGTACACTTGTGTTTTGTTTTTTTTATCAGAGATTGTCTTATTACCATTCTGCTAAGTACTTCTTGGACCTTGAAAAGAAGGGGGCACACCCTTAAAGCTTGTCCTAAAACATTGGATGATAGTGCAAATACAAAAATTATCACAGACAGTACTCAATACGGCTACAATCCCCCTACTCATATATTCAGATATATATGGGGATCTGAATAGTGTAGGTTGGTTAATAAGACTTTTTTTATGCCCCCAACCCACTGGAGGCCTGGGAGTCCCACATCTCCTGAGATATTATAAAGCAGCACAACTGATCCAGTTATCACAGATTTTCTCTACTATTTATAGACCGGACTGGATTAAACTTGACTCTCAAGCAGGCATCCACCTGCTAGTCCTCCCTATGTGGCTACCATCTAAGAATTGTTAAACTATATTATGTTCCACTTTATCCTCTTTACATGTTTGTGACTGGGTATATGTAAGACATCCCCTCTTAAATACACACAGACACCAATGAGTGGCCCTTTTTAAAACAATCTGGTATTTTCCCCAGGCCTCACCCAAACCAATTCTCATGGGGGAAAAACAAAGGTTTATATCAGACACTTTGTAGATGATGAAGGGCTCAGACCCCCAGAATATTTCCTTCAAAACCTTAAAGCGGAGTACTGTACATACTGTAGCTGCTGACTTTTAATATTAGGACACTTACCAGTACTGGAGTCCAGCAATATAGGCTCCGCAGCTGATGTTTCCATCGGCTGTCGGGTGCTTCTGCCACCATTGCTGGTAAAGGAACCCGACCATGAAGCCTTTCGGCTTCAAGGCCGGGTCCCTAATGCACATGCGTGAAGCGTGGCTGTGCTTTCCTACTGGGCCCACAGTAGGGGAAGGAGGAGGGAGGAGGAGGGGGCCGGACTTCTGACGTACCTCGCTGTGGCGAGGTCTGACAGGAGTGGGGACAGGGTACCTGTCAAAAACAGGTACCTGCCCCCTCTCCCCTGAAAGGTGCCAAATGTGGCACCAGAAGGGGGGGGGACAGATAAGCGGAAGTTCAACTTTTGATTGGAACTCTGCTTCAAGATGCACTCTTTGAAAGTGTTCTGCATGCATCAAATACTCAATTTCTTATGCTCATTTAAACAATCCACGGAGGATATCATGACAACTCTATTGAAAAATAGACACAGTATATGCAGGATACAGGATACAGGTCCAAAGGAGGCATAGTGACACTATACCAGCTTTTCTCCACAACATCAGATAAGTTAGCCCACCAATTGGTGTAAGAGGAAGATTTTCGGGGAAGATTGGTCCTCATGAACAGCTAAGACATACAAAGAGATACTCAACACAATGTTAAAAGAAGCAAATTACAAAGTTTTTTTGGGTCCATCAGGGGTTTTCAAGATTTATCATGACACATTCTCTTTATGCTTGAGAGGCTGTGGACAAAAAGGCACCATGTATCACATCTCATACTTGTCCCAGTTAGGAGTTTCTGGACCAGGGTGTTCGCAATGATTCATTCTGCAGTCAAAATAAACATACCAAAATCTTCCAAAACTGAACTTCTGAATTAATTGATAAAGAATGTCCCCAGCCATACCCCAGACATACCCAAACTCCCATATTTTATATCTCTTTAGAGGCTAAAATGACCATAGTGAAAGCATGGAAATTGCACTGGTCTACAAATGTTGGGAAATGATCGACCTCCGAGATAAAATGTGCTATTTCTTACATATTTTGAATAGATGAATTAGAAAACAGGTGATAAAGGTGCCGGTGGGCTAAAGTTTTCAAGATCTTTCACAATAAAGATTTATACACAGGCGAGTATATTTGCCTGCAAGGGAGGGAGGTGTCTAAAGATTATGATGCCTCGTAACTTCTCGACAAAGTATGGTAAAACAGTGAAAATTATACCACATGGAAGTGTATACATTTATCTTCACTTTGAGACTAAAGATCATAACTGTAATTTATTGTTATTATATGCAAGGCACATTTGTCTTGGTCAGATCTACGCATCATACAGTTACGTCTGGTGGCTTGTGAAAGTGTCATTGCCTAACATTTTCAAGGATAATGCTACATGAGAAGTTGGCTAGAATGCTTTGTAATAATAAAAAAAAATGATTTGAAAAGATTCTAAATCCTTGATTGGTATACCTACAACCACAAACATAAACAAAGAGTTAGTGAGGGGAACCTGGTCCTAGACTAAGGGGAGTGACACTTTGAAACGGTTTTTCTCCCTTTTATTTTTCTTCTTTCATATCAACCCTCTTTTTCTCTTCACTTTCTTTTTCTTTTCCTTTTCCTTTTTTCCATGTTTGTCCACATTCCAACTGGTTACATAGCTCAGGATCACAGGTACTCTGTAACTAGCTACATCACAGTACAGTATGCCAACTGTTCATTAGTAGAGCTATATGCTCAAAGCTTGGAATGTAAGAATACCAAGCAGAAGTTGACAACTCTTATGCCGTGTACACACGAGCAGACTTTACGGCGGACTTTGCCCGGCGGACGGTATTTTGTTGGACAATTCGATCGTGTGTGGGCTCCAGCGGACTTTGTTTGCTCAAAAGTTGGACGGACTTAGGTTTGAAACATGTTTTAAATCTATCCGTCGAACTCGAGTCCGGTCGAAAAGTCCGCTCGTCTGTATGCTAGTTCGACGGACAAAAAGCCACGCTAGGGCAGCTATTGGCTACTGGCTATGAACTTCCTTATTTTAGTCCAGTAGTACGTCATCATGTAAGAATTTGACAGACTTTGGTGGATTGTGTGTAGGAAAGTCCGTCGTAAAGTACGTCAAAAAGTCCGCCGGGCAAAGTCTGCCGTAAAGTCCGACCGTGTTTACGCGGCATTACTTTATTTGCAGTAGTTAGGAATATAGAAACACAGTATAACCTACTTCCTATGGTCTAATTGGTGGATATACTGTACATGTTCCGAGATATACTACTTAATGCAATTTAATGTTTACTTGCTAACCTCTGATCCTAACAAATGCCTGTACTTTTGTTTACTGTGAGACAGTAAAAACTATTAAAAGAGAAAAAACCTGCTGTTCACATTTTTTATTTATCACAGATCCACTTTGAACACTTGATGGGGGTGCCACACCGCTCATGGACAGTTGTGGTGTTTGCTTCTTTAGTTAATCTGTGCTCCTTTCAGAGCAGACCCACAGCAACAGACAGCATAGTGGATAACTGCTGCCACAAATAAACAAACAGCCAGAGCAGAGGAAGCTACACTACTTCTGCTGTCCTGCTGACTGATGACATCATCTAATGCAGAGCACAACATAGGATTAAGTAGTGTAGTGTGCAGTGGCTCTGAAATAGCAACAGCTTGACTAAAGGGGCAAACACCTCTCCTCATCCCTGGGGCCAGGGGACCAATCAGCTTTGCTGTCACTGCAATCAATTTAAACACTTAATACCATATAACAGATGAAAATTTCAGTTTTTCTGCTATACACCTACACAACAGGTAACATAGGTGACTATATTTATGTCTTTATAGAACAACAAAGAAACTGAACTGGGTATACAATTGCATCAAAACTGTGTTTCTAAAATTAACAAAACTTTACTTATACAAAATTAGACAAAGCACAAAGGAAGCTAAAAGCATTGGTGTGGTTGATACATATATATATATATATACCATATACCAAGTTACATAAATGGGATGGCTGCTGGTTCTGTTCACATGGGTCAAAGCATTTCAAATAACAATTGTTTTGGATTCTTCTTCAGGGGTATAGACATTCATAGTGTAATTTTCTCTACAATAAAAGAGGTTAACATTAGCTAGTGTATCACAAATAACAATAAACCATTGTTTGCTATACAAATGATACTGACCCTTTTTGTATATGACACGATTGAAACCACATTTATAAAAACATGGCACAAAAAGACTTGTCGCTGTCTTGGCTAAGGGATTCCCACTGTAGTTGTTGTGTGAAGGGGGGGGGGGGGGGGCGGGAACGACCTTAAAGTGATTTTAAAGCCTTGTGTTTTTATTTCCTATAACAATAACAAACATGTTATACTTACCTCCTCGTGCAGTGGATTTGCACAGAGAAGCCCAGGTCCTCCTCTTCTCGGGTCACTCTTCTGTGATCTCTGGCCCCTCCCTCCTGTTCAGTGTTCCCACAGCAAGCAGCTTGCTATGGGGCACCCGAGCTGAGTCATAGCATTCTGTGTCCCTGTGTCCATTCACACACTGAGCCCTGACCCAGCCCCGCCGCCTTTCTCCTCTGATCGGCTAGCTGACAGCAACGGCAGCCAATAGTGCCAATGTCTCAGCCAATCAGGGAGGGAGAATTTTGGACAGCTGAGACACTTGTGGACTTCGCTGGACAGAGAGGGACCTCAGGTAAGTGTTAGGGGGGCTGAGGGGGCTGCACACAGAAGGCTTTTTATCTTAATACATAGAATGCATTAAGATAAAAAACCTTTTGACTTTCCAACCCCTTTAAGGCTAAATCCATAGGCAAAATGTATTTAAAAGTTGCATTACAGTTTATTATCTGCCTTGAACTTTTTAATACTTGTGTGTACAATAAATACCAGAACATCAAACATTTCTTAACCACTTGCCGACCGCCTACCGCATATATACTGCGGCAGAATGGCACGGGCAGGCAAAATCACGTACCCATACGTGATCTGCCTCCCGCGGGTGGGGGGTCCGATCGGACCCCCCCCCGGTGCCATAGATGGTTGGCTCTCGTTCGCGGGCGATGGGAGGTGAGGGGGAGGCCATCCATTGATGGCCACCCCCTCCCGATCGCTCCCGGCGAATGAAAACGCTTCCTTTCCCTCTGTAATGTAAACAGAGGGAAAGGAAGTGATGTCATCTCTCCTCGAGCCGGTCTTTTCGTCCGGCGCAGAGGAGAGAAGACATCCAAGTAAGTGCACCAACACTACACTAACAGTAGAACACGCAGGCACACTTTTCACCCCCCTGTCACCCCCCGATCACCCCCCGATCAACCCCCATGTACCCCCTGTCACTCTGACACCAATAGCAGTGTTTTTTTTTTTTTTGCATTGGTGTCAGTTTGTCAGTTATAAGTGTTAGGGCAGTTAGGTTAGCCCCCTTTAGGTCTAGGGTACCCCCCCTTAGGTCCAGGGTACCCCCTAACCCCCCCTAATAAAAGTTAACCCCTTGATTACCCCCCGTCACCAGTGTTGCTAAGCGATCGTTTTTCTGATCGCTGTATTAGTGACACAGGTGACGCTAGTTAGGGAGGTGAGTATATAGGTTTGCTGTCAGTGTTTTATAGCGACAGGGACCCCCATATACTACCTTCTAAAGGTTTTAACCCCCTGATTGCCCCCTAGTTAACCCTTTCACCAGCGATCACCGTATAAGTGTTACGGGTGACGCTGGTTAGATAGTTTGTTTTTTGTAGTTTATTATAGTTTATTACAGTTTATTATAGTTTATTATAGTTTTAGGGCACCCGCCGTTTATTACCTTATAAAGGTTTAACCCCCTAATTGCCCGGCGGTGATAGAAGTTAAGTTTTTAGGATCTGATAAGGCCTGCGTCGCCCCAGGCAGCGTCAGGTTAGTGCTAGTACCGCTAAAACCCACGCACGCAGCATACACCTCCCTTAGTGCTATAGTATCTGAACGGATCGATATCTGATCCGATCAGATCTATACTCCCCAGCAGTTTAGGGTTCCCTGAAACACAGTGTTAGCGGGATCAGCCCAGATACCTGCTAGCACCTGCGTTTTGCCCCTGCGCCCAGCCCAGCCCACCCAAGTGCAGTATCGATCGATAACTGACACTTATAAAACACTAAGCACACATAACTGCAGCGGTCGCAGAGTCAGGCCTGATCCCTGCGATCGCTAACAGTTTTTTGGTAGCGCTTTGAATCAGTCGCTAACAGTCAGGAGCTTTTTTGCCTGTGAGTCTCACTAGTGTACCCCTAAATTTAGAGGCCAAAATGGCAAATCCAAGGTACACTAGTGAAGAGGCCTACAGGATTCTGAGTATGACAGATAGTGAAGAGGAAGTCACTCATCTGTCAAGTTCAGGCTCAGAATACGAACCTGTAGAGGACAGCGGCTCCATGAGAGATAGCTCTGACGACGGAGTTGTGGTCCCTGCTAGGGTCAGGCGTACCAGACCCCGAACTTCTTCTGTCCTTGAAGTGCAAGAACCGCAGGGCTCTCGTATGGAGCAGAGAAGTACTAGTGCCGCTACTCCTTCTGGTGAACTGGCAAGCACCAGCGGCCTAGTACACCCTGGTCGTACATCCAGCACTGTAGTATCACGTGGTGACGTGGCGAGTCCCATAAGTGCAGTTCAAGCTGGCGAGGTGGCAAGCACAAGTAGTGTCCCGCTGCCACCAAGAAGAAGACGAACACAGGCCCGTCGTGCCCATAGTGCCCTTCCTGCTGCATTCGCCAATCCGAATTGGGAACCTTCCACTTCTGCAGCACCCGTACTTCCCCCTTTCACTGGCCAACCCGGAATTCAGGTGGAAACAGTTGACTTTACGCCACTGGATTTTTATTCGCTGTTTTTCACCGAAGATCTCTATAGATCTATTGTGGACCAAAGCAATTTGTACGCTGGTCAACACATCGCCACTATTCCCCAGTCCACCCTTGCCAGAGATTGGAGACCAATTACGGTCTCCGAATTTAAGATCTTTCTGGGCCTTTCCCTCCTCATGGGCATAATCAAAAAGAGTGAGTTGCGGTCATATTGGTCCACTGACCCAATTCACCATATGCCCGTGTTCTCTGCCTCCATGACCAGGGCACGATACGAGCAGATTTTGCGGTTCATGCACTTCAACGACAATGAACTCTGTCATCCTCGTGGAGACCCTGCATACGATCGGCTCTACAAAATTCGGCCCCTCGTAAACCACTTCAACCAACGTTTTGCAGACTTGTTTACCCCCCATCAAGTTGTCTGCGTTGATGAGTCCCTGATTAAGTTTTCTGGCCGCTTGTCATTCAAACAGTACCTTCCCAGCAAGCGTGCCAGATACGGGGTCAAGATGTATAAGCTCTGTGACAGGGCCACAGGCTATACATGTAGATTTATGGTTTACGAGGGAAAAGATAGTCACGTAGAGCCGATAAACTGCCCTGACTACATAGGAAGCGCTGGCAAGATAGTGTGGGACTTGGTGTCACCCTTATTCGGAAAGGGGTACCACTTGTACGTGGACAATTATTATAGTTAGTTTTAGTCACTTGTTTGATCATCAGATTGGAGCATGTGGCACCGTGCGACCTAATCGCTGGGGCTTTCCCCAGCGGCTTGTAGAGTCCCGTCTTAGGCTGGGGGAGAGAGCCTGCTTGCAGTATAATAATTTGCTCACTATGAAGTGGAGGGACAATAAGAATGTTTTCGTTCTTACCTCCCTTCATGCAGACACGACGACCCAAATTACTACGGCGACTGGTGTTGTGGAGAAACCCCTCTGTGTCCACGAATACAACCTTAATATGGGAGGGGTGGACCTCAACGACCAGTTGTTGGCGCCGTACTTAGTTGCCCGTAAGGCCCGTAAGGCCAGACGCTGGTACAAAAAAGTGTCTGTTTACTTATTTCAATTGGCTTTGCTGAATGCTCATGTGCTATACAGAGCTTCAGGACGGACTGGATCCTTCCTTAAATTCCAGGAAGAGATCGTCAGAGCCCTTCTGTTTCCAGATGGTGCTCCACCTCACCTTCCCCATCCAAATGCAGTAAGCCGGCTGCATGGGAGGCATTTTCCTTATGTCCTCCAGAGTACCCCTACCCAACGAGCCCCCCAAAAAAGATGTCGTGTCTGCAGCAAGCGCGGATTTAGGCGTGACACCCGGTATTGTTGTCCCTCCTGTCCTGACAATCCTGGTCTATGCATTGGTGAATGTTTTGAACGCTACCATACACTAGTGGAGTATTAGCGTAGGGTTCAGCACGGCACAGACTAGGCACACTAACACAGGGTCTCCCAAGATGCCATCGCATTTTGAGAGACCCAAACCTGGTACAGTTACAGTTAAAAGTTAAAGTTACTAAAAAAAGTGTTAAAAAAAATAAAAAAATACAAAAAAATAAAAAAATAAAAATACAAAAAAAATATAAAATAAAAAAACCAAAAATAGTTGTCGTTTTATTGTTCTCTCTCTCTATTCTCTCTCTATTGTTCTGCTCTTTTTTATTGTATTCTATACTGCAATGTTTTATTGTTATGTTTTTATCATGTTTGCTTTATAGGTATGCAATTTTTTTATACTTTTTTATTGTTAACCACTTTTTTGTTTTCAGGTACGCCATTCAGCTGCAGAGCGGATTTATTTATCTTGACAGCAACAGCGTTTGCTCCCACGATATATAAAGCCGTGACTCCAGCGCTGTCGGAGGTGATTTCACCACCACAGTTCCATACTTCAGCATATATGCCGAAGCGTGGGGGCAGTAGTGGGTGGAGGAACAATTTGCTCCTGCCTTTTGCGGGAGGATGCCCCCATGCTTCAGCATATATATATTTTAGGTAGGCACAGGTTGCGTTAAATGTTTTATTTTTTACTATGTTTTTTTTGTATTTGCTTTGCAGGTATGGTAAGGTATACTGTTATACTGTAATGTTACTTTGTTTTTTTGTTAACCATCATTTGCTTAGCAGGTACGCCATTCAGTTGCAGCGCGGATTTATTTATCTTGACAGCAACAGCGTTTGCTCCCACGATATATAAAGCCGTGACTCCAGCGCTGTCGGAGGTGATTTCACCACCACAGTTCCATACTTCAGCATATATGCCGAAGCGTGGGGGCAGTAGTGGGTGGAGGAGCAATTTGCTCCTGCCTTTTGCAGGAGGATGCCCCCATGCTTCGGCATATATATATTTTAGGTAGGCACAGGTTGCGTTAAATGTTTTATTTTTTACTATGTTTTTTTTGTATTTGCTTTGCAGGTATGGTAAGTATTACTGTTATACTGTAATGTTACTTTGTTTTTTTGCTTAGCAGGTACGCCATTCAGTTGCAGCGCGGATTTATTTATCTTGACAGCAACAGCGTTTGCTCCCACGATATATAAAGCCGTGACTCCAGCGCTGTCGGAGGTGATTTCACCACCACAGTTCCATACTTCAGCATATATGCCGAAGCGTGGGGGCAGTAGTGGGTGGAGGAGCAATTTGCTCCTGCCTTTTGCGGGAGGATGCCCCCATGCTTCGGCATATACAAATGGTGCATGTATGCCCATCATTAGAAGTGGGCGGATGAAGGGAGGTATTCTAATGGTGGGCATACCCACCGATCAATATCTTTTTTTTCGTTCAGCCCACAGGCTGCATGAAAAAAAAGTTTACAATACAAGGACCAGCAACGTACTGGTATGTTGCTGGACTTTGAGTGGTTATACCAGAATGATGCCTGCAGGTTTAGGTATCATCTTGGTATCATTCTTTTCAGCCAGCGGTCGGCTTTCATGTAAAAGCAATCCTAGCGGCTAATTAGCCTCTAGACTGCTTTTACAAGCAGTGGGAGGGATTCCCCCCCCCCCCCCACCGTCTTCCATGTTTTTCTCTGGCTCTCCTGTCCCAACAGAGAACCTGAGAATGCAGCCGGTGATTCGGCCAGCTGACCATAGAGCTGATCAGAGACCAGAATGGCTCCAATCATCTCTATGGCCTAAGAAACCGGAAGCTACGAGCATTTCATGACTTAGATTTCGCCGGATGTAAACAGCGCCATTGGGAAATTGGGAAAGCATTTTATCACACCGATCTTGGTGTGGTCAGATACTTTGAGGGCAGAGGAGAGATCTAGGGTCTAATAGACCCCAATTTTTTCAAAAAAGAGTACCTGTCACTACCTATTGCTATCATAGGGGATATTTACATTCCCTGAGATAACAATAAAAAAGATTAAAAAAAAATAAAAATGAAAGGAACAGTTTAAAAATAACATAAAAAATCAAAAAATTAATAAAAAAAAAAAAAAAAAGCACCCCTGTCCCCCCCTGCTCTCGCGCAAAGGCGAATGCAAGCGTCGGTCTGGCGTCAAATGTAAACAGCAATTGCCCCATGCATGTGAGGTATCACCGCGAAGGTCAGATCGAGGGCAGTAATTTTAGCAGTAGACCTCCTCTGTAAATCTAAAGTGGTAACCTGTAAAGGCTTTTAAAGGCTTTTTAAAATGTATTTAGTATTTCGCCACTGCACGTTTGTGCGCAATTTAAAAGCCTGTCATGTTTGGTATCCATGTACTCGGCCTAAGATCATCTTTTTTATTTCATCAAACATTTGGGCAATATAGTGTGTTTTAGTGCATTAAAATTTTAAAAAGTGTGTTTTTTCCCCAAAAAATGCGTTTGAAAAATCGCTGCGCAAATACTGTGTGAAAAAAAAAATGAAACACCCACCATTTTAATCTGTAGGGCATTTGCTTTAAAAAAATATATAATGTTTGGGGGTTCAAAGTAATTTTCTTTCAAAAAAAAATTATTTTTTTATGTAAACAACAAGTGTCAGAAAGGGCTTTGTCTTCAAGTGCTTAGAAGAGTGGGTAATGTGTGACATAAGCTTCTAAATGTTGTGCATAAAATGCCAGGACAGTTCAAAACCCCCCCAAATGACCCCATTTTGGAAAGTAGACACCCCAAGCTATTTGCTGAGAGGCATGTCGAGTCCATGGAATATTTTATATTGTGACACAAGTTGCGGGAAAAAGACAATTTTTTTTTTTTTTTTTGCACAAAGTTGTCACTAAATGATATATTGCTCAAACATGCCATGGGAATATGTGAAATTACACCCCAAAATACATTCTGCTGCTTCTCCTGAGTACGGGGATACCACATGTGTGAGACTTTTTGGGAGCCTAGCCGCGCACGGGACCCTGAAAACCAAGCACCGCCTTCAGGCTTTCTAAGGGCGTAAATTTTTGATTTCACTCTTCACTGCCTATCACAGTTTCGGAGGCCATGGAATGCCCAGGTGGCACAAACCCCCCCCCCCCAAATGACCCCATTTTGGAAAGTAGACACCCCAAGCTATTTGCTGAGAGGTATAGTGAGTATTTTGCAGACCTCACTTTTTGTCACAAAGTTTTGAAAATTGAAAAAAGAAAAAAAAAATATGTTTTTATTGTCTTTCTTCATTTTCAAAAACAAATGAGAGCTGCAAAATACTCACCATGCCTCTCAGCAAATAGCTTGGGGTGTCTACTTTCCAAAATGGGGTCATTTTGGGGGGTTTTGTGCTATCTTGGCATTTTATGGCCTTCAAAACTGTGATGGGTAGTGAGGAGTAAAATCAAAAATTAACGCTCTTAGAAATCCTGAAGGCGGTGATTGGATTTTGGGGCCCGTATGAAGTTAGGCTCCCAAAAAGTGCCACTCATGTGGTATCCCCATACTCAGGAGAAGTAGCAGATTGTATTTTGGGGTGTAATTCCACATATGCCCATGGCATGTTTGAGCAATATATCATTTAGTGACAACTTTGTGCAAAAAAAAAAAAAAAAAATTGTCACTTTCTCGCAACTTGTGTCAAAATATAAAATATTCCATGGACTCAACATGCCTCTCAGCAAATAGCTTGGGGTGTCTACTTTCCAAAATGGGGTCATTTGGGGGGGTTTTGTGCCATCTTGGGATTTTATGGCCTTCAAAACTGTGATAGGTAGTAAGGAGTGAAATCAAGAATTTATGCCCTTAGAAATCCTGAAGGCGGTGCTTGGTTTTCGGGGCCCCGTACGCGGCTAGGCTCCCAAAAAGTCCCACACATGTGGTATCCCCGTACTCAGGAGAAGCAGCTAAATGTATTTTGGGGTGCAATTCCACATATGCCCATGGCCTGTGTGAGCAATATATCATTTAGTGACAATTTTGTGCAAAAAAAAAAAAAATTGTCACATTCCCGCAACTTGTGTTAAAAAATAAAATATTCCATGGACTCAACATGCCTCTCAGCAAATAGCTTGGGGTGTCTACTTTCCAAAATGGGGTCATTTGGGGGGGTTTTGTGCCATCTTGGCATTTTATGGCCTTCAAAACCGTGATAGGTAGTGAGGAGTGAAATCAAAAATTTATGCCCTTAGAAATCCTGAAGGCGGTGCTTGGTTTTCAGGGCCTCGTACGCAGTTAGGCTCCCAAAAAGTCCCACACATGTGGTATCCCCGTACTCAGGAGAAGCAGCAGAATGTATTTTGGGGTGTAATTCCACATTTGCCCATGGCATGTTTGAGCAATATATCATTTAGTGACAACTTTGTGCAAAAAAAAAAAAAAAAAAAAAAAAGGTCACTTTCCCGCAACTTGTGTCAAAATATAAATTATTCCATGGACTGAACATGCCTCTCAGCAAATAGCTTGGGGTGTCTACTTTCCAAAATGGGGTCATTTGGGGGGGTTTTGTGCCATCTTGGCATTTTATGGCCTTCAAAACTGTGATAGGTAGTGAGGTGTGAAATCAAAAATTTATGCCCTTTGAAATCCTGAAGGTGGTGCTTGGTTTTCAGGGCCCCGTACGCGGCTAGGCTCCCAAAAAGTCCCACACATGTG
The DNA here is from genome assembly GCA_037952925.1 of Lithobates clamitans. Classification (NCBI taxonomy): domain Eukaryota; kingdom Metazoa; phylum Chordata; class Amphibia; order Anura; family Ranidae; genus Lithobates; species Lithobates clamitans. The sequence continues at coordinate 13,205,231 of JBBGZY010000135.1, read as the reverse complement.
GTATCCCCGTACTCAGGAGAAGCAGCTAAATGTATTTTGGGGTGCAATTCCACATATGCGCATGGCCTGTGTGAGAAATATATCATTTAGTGACAACTTTTTGTAATTTTTTTTTTTTTTTGTCATTATTCAATCACTTGGGACAAAAAAAAAAAATATTCAATGGGTTCAACATGCCTCTCAGCAATTTCCTTGGGGTGTCTACTTTCCAAAATGGGGTCATTTGTGGGGGTTTTGTACTGCCCTGCCATTTTAGCACCTCATGAAATGACATAGGCAGTCATAAAATAAAAGCTGTGTAAATTCCAGAAAATGTACCCTAGTTTGTAGACGCTATAACTTTTGCGCAAACCAATAAATATATGCTTATTGACATTTTTTTTACCAAAGACATGTGGCCGAATACATTTTGGCCTAAATGTATGACTAAAATTGAATTTATTGGATTTTTTTTATAACAAAAAGTAGAAAATATCATTTTTTTTCAAAATTTTCGGTCTTTTTCCGTTTATAGCGCAAAAAATAAAAACGGCAGAGGTGATCAAATACCATCAAAAGAAAGCTCTATTTGTGGGAAGAAAAGGACGCAAATTTCGTTTGGGTACACCATTGCATGACCGCGCAATTAACAGTTAAAGCGACGCAGTGCCGAATTGTAAAAAGTGCTCTGGTCAGGAAGGGGGTAAAACCTTCCGGGGCTGAAGTGGTTAATGTAGCAAAACTGATGTTGTTACATGCAGAAATTACCCCAGAAAGTCAAGTGTGTTAGCAGGTCTGGAGACCTGAGAGGTTATTTGACTGGACTTTGCCTTTTGAGCGACCTGTTTGGGAAAGTTTAATTTAACTGTTGTAATTAAAAAAATTCTCTCAGCAATAGTGTGGTGGGGCACCGTCTTGCTGAAACCACATTTATATATAATTTGTAAAATAGTTTGGGATGTTATCAGACCAGTAATGTTCATTGTGCCAGCTGACATTACAATTGACATGAAACGGGGTATCACTGTAAAACCACATTGATCCTGCTGTTGTAAGAACCACTGAGAAAAATGTATACTCCTGTTTCCGCATGTTATAGGGATGGAAATGACGATTTCGAATAATTTGATGCCTATGGACTTTTGGAACACCCCATAAGAATATGTAAAAAAAAACTGACGAGGTGCGCATGCACGGGACTTCCAACATGGACGCGTAAGCCGGGAGCTCTGCTCTGCCCGAGCAAGCAAGCCGCACTAGCTCCGAAACCAGACCCGAAGGACGCCCGTAAACAGCGGGGATAGCACGGGGAGCCACTCGAGCACACCTGGATGTCTAGCAGCTTGGTCCGCCGCGATCTGGGGCCTCAATTCTCGGCCGAAGGATCACAGGCCGCTTCCAAGATGGCTGCCGCGTCTCAGACACGAGACTCACATGCAGGGGGTCAAACGGAGTACAGGCAAGTTATAACTCTAGCTACTCTAGCCTTCACTCCCCAAGCTAATCCTGGCAGCCTCAATATTATGACCCCCTCGCCTGCATCCACTGAATCGCTGCTTGAGCGTACATTTGACAACTACATGCTGTCTCCTCTGAATACTATTTCAGGTCATGGGGCTGACAACACCCCTTCACGTAGCCAGATTCAGGACATTAGCCAGATTCAGAACATTCCCCAAAACGCAGGGGATTTGTTCATTAAATTCTCTGAACTACTGGAGCGGGGACTTGCTATTACAGCCAGCAAGATCACTACAGATATCTGAGCAGACTTCCAAAACTTGGGCTCTAGAATGGAAGCAATAGAGCATAAACTTGATATAGCGGTTTCCAGGGCTAACCAAAATACAGATCACATACATGTGATACAAGAACAATTGGATGTGGCACTGAACCGTATTGATGACCTTGAAAATCGGTCCAGGAGAGACAATTTCAGGGTCAGAGGTATCCCTGAATCCATCACAGATGCCCCTAAAGCCATTCAAGACCTCATACAATCTATTATCACTTCCATACCGCCACACAAACTGGAGCTGGACAGGGCACACAGGTCACTGGGACCCCCAAGGAAAGACGGGAACCCCAGGGATATAGTGGTAAAACCACATTACTACAGTGTGAAAGAAAAGATCATGAAAGTATCCAGAAAACAGTCACGTATTTCTTTCCAAGGTCAAGAAATTCAGATCTTTGCGGACATATCTCCAATGACCATCCAAAGACGTAGGGCATTAAAACCATTATTACAAGTACTTTCCCAGAAGGAAATCAAATACTGGTGGGCCTTCCCTTTCACCCTTAAATTTACCTTTTAATGGTAGATCTCACTCCTACTCCACCTTCCCAGAAGGAGAACAAGTTCTGCTCTCCTGAAACTTATCGCTCTGGAGTCAACAATGGATACATCTAATTTGCAGGCAGGCTCCTCCAAACGACCCTCACCTGCTAGCCCCCTATCCTCTTTGTGGAAGTCATCCAAGACCAAGAGAGTGAAGGATCACATGCCCACCTGAAGTTCCTCTGTTTACTTATTAATTTTCTTTTACCCCAGGGCACAACCCTGCCAGGAAAGACTCTTATGTCCACCCCTGCAGTTTCGCCTTTATACTTGATATCAATCCTTTTACCCCGTCGTTAGGAGTAGGGATGAGCTTCGTGTTCGAGTCGAACCCATGTTCGACTCGAACATCGGCTGTTCGACCGTCCGTCGAATTGCGAACGATATGGGCCGTTCGCGCCAAATTCGTGTGGCGCGTCACGGCCCATAATTCACTGCGGCATCGCAGTGCATTGCTGGCTGATGATTGGCCAAGCATGCACTATGACCCGCATGCTTGGCCAATCACAGCGCCGTCAGTAGAGAGAGCTGTAATTGGCCAAAGCCAGGGTGGCTTTGGCCAATTATGGCTCAGGGGATTTAGTACACACCCCACACTATATAAGGCCGCCTGCACGGCGGCCCTGTGTAGTGTGTGTTCCGGTGTGCTGAGAGATAGAGAGAGAGAGAGAGAGACAGTGTCATTTGATTTGAGTTAGATAGATTAGGCAGAACAGTCAGTCAGTTAGCTGCACTTACAGTGTATTGTGTATATATATGCATCCCAGGTGTTGCATATATATATATATACACTGTATTCAGTTTAGCTAGATCCGTTCCTGTTATCTTCTATCTAGACTATTTACATTTAGTGCAGTGTGTCCTGCTCACAGTGTTCAGCTAGATCCGTTCCTGCTATTTACATTCAGTGCAGTGCGTCCTGCTCACAGTGTTCAGCTAGATCCGTTCCTGCTATTTACATTCAGTGCAGTGCGTCCTGCTCACAGTGTTCAGCTAGATCCGTTCCTGCTATTTACATTCAGTGCAGTGCGTCCTGCTCACAGTGTTCAGCTAGATCCGTTCCTGCTATTTACATTCAGTGCAGTGCGTCCTGCTCACAGTGTTCAGCTAGATCCGTTCCTGCTATTTACATTCAGTGCAGTGTGTCCTGCTCACAGTGTTCAGCTAGATCCGTTCCTGGTATTTACATTTAGTGCAGTGCGTCCTGCTCACAGTGTTCAGCTAGATCCGTTCCTGCTATTTACATTCAGTGCAGTGCGTCCTGCTCACAGTGTTCAGCTAGATCCGTTCCTGGTATTTACATTTAGTGCAGTGCGTCCTGCTCACAGTGTTCAGCTACATCCGTTCCTGCTATTTACATTCAGTGCAGTGCGTCCTGCTCACAGTGTTCAGCTAGATCCGTTCCTGCTATTTACATTCAGTGCAGTGCGTCCTGCTCACAGTGTTCAGCTACATCCGTTCCTGCTGTTTACATTCAGTGCAGTGCGTCCTGCTCACAGTGTTCAGCTAGATCCGTTCCTGCTATTTACATTCAGTGCAGTGCGTCCTGCTCACAGTGTTCAGCTAGATCCGTTCCTGCTATTTACATTCAGTGCAGTGCGTCCTGCTCACAGTGTTCAGCTAGATCCGTTCCTGCTATTTACATTTAGTGCAGTGCGTCCTGCTCACAGTGTTCAGCTAGATCCGTTCCTGCTATTTACATTCAGTGCAGTGCGTCCTGCTCACAGTGTTCAGCTAGATCCGTTCCTGCTATATACATTTAGTGCAGTACGTCCTGCTCACAGTGTTCAGCTAGATCCGTTCCTGTTATCTTCCTACTGACAGGCAGGCTTGTCTGGTTACAGTATATAAAGCTACCTGAAGAAAATTACAGGTGTTCTTTTTGATCCTATTAGTACCACGGTCAGGCAGCTAGACTATTTACATTTAGTACAGTGTGTCCTGCTCACAGTGTTCAGCTAGATCCGTTCCTGTTATCTTCCTACTGACAGGCAGGCTTGTCTGGTTACAGTATATAAAGCTACCTTAAGAAAATTACAGGTGTTCTTTTTGATCCTATTAGTACCACGGTCAGGCAGCTAGACTATTTACATTTAGTACAGTGTGTCCTGCTCACAGTGTTCAGCTAGATCCGTTCCTGTTATCTTCCTACTGACAGGCAGGCTTGTCTGGTTACAGTATATAAAGCTACCTTAAGAAAATTACAGGTGTTCTTTTTGATCCTATTAGTACCACGGTCAGGCAGCTAGACTATTTACATTCAGTGCAGTGCGTCCTGCTCACAGTGTTCAGCTAGATCCGTTCCTGGTATTTACATTTAGTGCAGTGCGTCCTGCTCACAGTGTTCAGCTAGATCCGTTCCTGCTATTTACATTCAGTGCAGTGCGTCCTGCTCACAGTGTTCAGCTAGATCCGTTCCTGGTATTTACATTTAGTGCAGTGCGTCCTGCTCACAGTGTTCAGCTAGATCCGTTCCTGCTATTTACATTCAGTGCAGTGCGTCCTGCTCACAGTGTTCAGCTAGATCCGTTCCTGCTATTTACATTCAGTGCAGTGCGTCCTGCTCACAGTGTTCAGCTAGATCCGTTCCTGCTATTTACATTTAGTGCAGTGCGTCCTGCTCACAGTGTTAAGCTAGATCCGTTCCTGCTATTTACATTCAGTGCAGTGCGTCCTGCTCACAGTGTTCAGCTAGATCCGTTCCTGCTATATACATTTAGTGCAGTACGTCCTGCTCACAGTGTTCAGCTAGATCCGTTCCTGTTATCTTCCTACTGACAGGCAGGCTTGTCTGGTTACAGTATATAAAGCTACCTGAAGAAAATTACAGGTGTTCTTTTTGATCCTATTAGTACCACGGTCAGGCAGCTAGACTATTTACATTTAGTACAGTGTGTCCTGCTCACAGTGTTCAGCTAGATCCGTTCCTGTTATCTTCCTACTGACAGGCAGGCTTGTCTGGTTACAGTATATAAAGCTACCTTAAGAAAATTACAGGTGTTCTTTTTGATCCTATTAGTACCACGGTCAGGCAGCTAGACTATTTACATTCAGTGCAGTGCGTCCTGCTCACAGTGTTCAGCTAGATCCGTTCTTGCTATTTACATTCAGTGCAGTGCGTCCTGCTCACAGTGTTCAGCTAGATCCGTTCCTGGTATTTACATTTAGTGCAGTGCGTCCTGCTCACAGTGTTCAGCTAGATCCGTTCCTGCTATATACATTTAGTGCAGTACGTCCTGCTCACAGTGTTCAGCTAGATCCGTTCCTGTTATCTTCCTACTGACAGGCAGGCTTGTCTGGTTACAGTATATAAAGCTACCTGAAGAAAATTACAGGTGTTCTATCCCAGCTTAGTGCAGCTACAGGCCATTAGTATGTCTGGAAGGCCAAGAAGGAGAGGCAGACAGTCACAAGCCAATAAGAGAGGGCAAGCAGGCTCTGTGTCTAGTGCTGGTCGTGGAGACGGTGCATCCTCATCAGCACGTGGCCATGGGACACGCTTGGCCTTTTTTTCGGCAGCTGGCCGTGTTGAGCCGCAACATGCGGAAGACTTGGTCGAGTGGATGACCAAGCCGTCCTCATCCTCCTCATCCTCTCTCACCCATGCCCAGGGTGCTTTGTCTGGCAAAGCAGCGGCCTCTTCCCTCAGCTCAATGTCATCAGTGACTCCTTCCCTAGCTCCACCATGTCCTCATGAGGATTCCCTCGAACTGTTTGACCACAGTGTTGGGTACATGCTCCAGGAGGATGCCCAGCGTTTGGAAGGCTCTGATGATGATACTGAGCTCAATGAAGGCAGTAACATGAGCACGGACAGAGGGGGTGCCCAAGAAGGACAGCAATCTGGCAGTCATGCTCCCCCTGCTGCAGCATACTGCCAGGTTTGCTCCAGTGATGAGGAGGGAGGGGATGATGAGGTCACTGACTCAACGTGGGTGCCTGATAGGAGAGAGGAGGAGGAGGAGGAGGAGGAGGAGGAGGTGGCACATCACCAACTAGGCAGGATGCCCTCCAGGGGCCAGCCTAAGGGCAGCACATTGACTGCATCACACCCCAAAGCTCCACATGTGCAGGGCGCTGCAGTCTCTGCGCGTTATTCAAAAAGTTCTTTGGTGTGGGCCTTTTTTGAGACGAGTGCATCAGATCGCACCGCTGCTATTTGCAACATATGTCTCAAGCGTATCTCGCGTGGCCAAAACATCTCCCGCTTGGGTACCACATGCTTGACCAGACATATGTTGACCTGCCATGCAGTTCGTTGGCAAGCGTATCTAAAAGACCCACACCAAAGAACAAAGACGATCTCTCCTTGCTCCTCATCAGCTGAGATTTCCAACCCCACTAGACCTTCAGTCCTCTCTGCGACCTGCAGTGAGAGGAATGAAGGTGTAGAATTAGGTGTGTCACAGCCAAGTACTTGTGGGCAATCTGCTTTTGGTACACCGACGTCAGATTGTACCAGGCAAATTTCCCTGCCCCAGCTGCTGCACCGCCGAAAGAAGTTTGCTCCCAGCCATCCACATGCCCAGCGGTTGAATGCTAGCTTGGCAAAATTGCTAGCACTTCAACTTCTGCCTTTTCAGTTGGTAGACTCTGCCCCCTTCCGTGAGTTTGTGGAATGTGCGGTTCCTCAGTGGCAGGTACCCAAACGCCACTTTTTCTCACGGAAGGCGATTCCGGCTCTCTACCGGCATGTGGAAGGCAATGTCCATGCCTCGCTGGACAGGGCGGTCAGCGGTAAGGTGCATATTACCGCTGACTCATGGTCCAGCAGGCATGGACAGGGACGTTACTTAAGTTTCACGGCGCATTGGGTGACTCTGCTGGCAGCTGGGAAGGATGCAGGACAAGGTGCAGTAGTGTTGGAGGTTGTTCCGCCACCACGCCTCCAAAATGCTGATTGTGACACACCTCTCTCCTCCACCCCCTCCTCTTCTTCTTCCTCCATGGCCTCTTCCTCGGAACCAGCGGTGCTCCGTAGGCGTTCAAGGGGCTACGCAAGTACGCAGGCCAAAAGATGCCATGCGGTGCTTGAGCTGGTGTGCTTGGGGGACAGGAGCCACACTGGGGCAGAGGTTCTGTCAGCTCTGCAGGGGCAGGTTCAGAGGTGGTTGACGCCACGCCAACTTAAGGCAGGAATGGTGGTTTGCGACAATGGCACCAACCTCCTCTCTGCCCTCCGACAGGGACAACTGACCCATGTGCCCTGTTTGGCTCACGTCCTTAACTTGGTGGTGCAGCGGTTCTTGGGCAGGTACCCGGGCTTACAGGATGTCCTGAGGCAGGCCAGGAAAGTCTCTGTGCATTTCCGCCGGTCATATAATGCCAGTGCTCGGCTGACGGACCTCCAAAAGGAGTTTAACCTGCCCAAGAACCGCCTAATCTGTGACATGCCCACCAGGTGGAACTCGACGTTGGCCATGCTGCAGCGGCTGCACACGCAGCAGAGGGCCATCAATGAGTACCTGTGCGACTATGGCACCAGGACAGGGTCAGGGGACCTTGGTTTTTTTTCCCCACGCCAGTGGGCCATGATCAGGGATGCATGCACTGTCCTGTCACCATTCGAGGAGGCCACGAGGATGGTGAGCACTGACAGTGCATGCATCAGTGACACTGTCCCCCTTGTCCACCTGTTGGAGCACACGCTGCGTGGAATAATGGACAGGGCACTTGAGGCAGAACAGAGGCAGGAAGAGGAGGACTTCCTTAGCTCTCAAGGCCCCCTTTATCCAGACAGTGTTCCTGCGTGCCCGCCGATCACACAGGAAGAGGACGAGGAGGAGGAGGAGGAGGAGGAGGAAGATTGTGTCAGTATGGAGGTGGAGCCTGGCACTCAGCATCAGCAGTCTTTAAGGGATCAGTCCCAAGGAACACATGGACTTGTACGTGGCTGGGAGGAGGTGGCTGCGGACGTTGTTGTCCTTAGTGACCCAGAGGACTCCGGACCGAATGCCTCAGCAAACCTACGCTGCATGGCCTCCCTGATCCTGCAAAGCCTGCGTAAGGATCCTCGTATTCGTGGTATCAAGGAGAAGGACCAATACTGGCTGGCAACCCTCCTTGATCCACGTTACAAGGGTAAGGTTGCGGACCTTATCTTGCCATCGCAGAGGGAGCAGAGGATGAAACATCTTCGGGAGGCCTTGCAGAAAGGTCTGTGCAACGCGTTCCCAGAGACTGGGAGGTTACAAACTCCTGTTTCTGGACAACGTGTTGCTGAGGCTTCGGTCAGTCAAAGAAGGAGCGGTGGAGAAGGTGGCCGTCTGACCGATGCGTTCAGACAATTTTTTGGTCCGCAGCCCCAAGGTATGATCGGTTCCAGCAACCATCGCCAGCGTCTGTTTTACATGGTGCAGGAATACCTAGGGGCAAGATCAGACTTGGACACCTTTCCCACCGAAAATCCTCTGGGTTACTGGGTCTTGAGGATGGATCACTGGCCAGAGCTTGCACAGTATGCAATTGAGCTACTGGCCTGTCCTGCATCCAGCGTTCTTTCGGAACGCACATTCAGTGCTGCTGGAGGCGTGGTAACCGATCACAGGGTGCGTCTGTCCACCGACTCGGTCGATCGGCTGACCTTCATAAAAATGAATCAGTCTTGGATCACCACCAGCTACCAAGCACCTGATGCAGATGTAACCGAATAATTTTTTTTGAAATCTCAGATCCCTTCAAAGACTGCCTATGCTGATGCTGAGTGACTATCCCTGAGTAATTATCCTCTTCCTCCTCAATCATCACGCTGATAGCTTGTAAGAACATTTTTGGTTCTGGGCGCCACCACCAGTGCCTAAGGCACAATTTTTCAGCCCCTGTTTAACAGGGGCGTGTAATTACAATTTTTGATGTAATACTTTGCAGCAGGGCTCGTTCCTGCATTCCAACTAGAGTGTCTTTGAGGGGTTGCAGTGTTGTGGCACCAGCACCAGTGCCTAAGACCCAATTTTTCAGCCCCTGTCTAACAGGGGCGTGTAATTACAATTTTTGATGCAATACTTTGCAGCAGGGCTTGTTCCTGCGTTTCAACTAGAGTGTCTGTGAGGGGTTGCAGTGTTGTGGCACCAGCACCAGTGCCTAAGACCCAATTTTTCTGCCCCTGTCTAACAGGGGCGTGTAATTACAATTTTTGATGCAATACTTTGCAGCAGGGCTCGTTCCTGCGTTCCAACTAGAGTGTCTGTGAGGGGTTGCAGTGTTGTGGCACCAGCACCAGTGCCTAAGGCCTAATTTTTCAGCTCCTGTTCAACAGGGGCATGTAATTACAATTCTTGATCTAATATTTCACAGCAGGGCCCTGTGAGGGCTTACAGTGTTTTGGCCACAGCAACACCTAAGGCCCAAATTTCTGCTGAGTATATAGGGCAGGACCCTACTTTCAAACATCTAACTTACAAACGACTCCTACTTGCAAACGGAAGGAGACAACAGGAAGTGAGATGAAATCTACCCCTAAGGAAGGGAAATTCTCTCCTGTAAGAGTTAATATGGGAAAACAATTTCTCCTTTCCACTGATGCTTTCCAATCCTTGTTCCACAAAAAAACCCAAATTTTCCAAAAACTTTTTTCATTGGGACAAAAAAGTGAGGTGAAATCTTCTGAAGAGGAGGAAAGACGCAAAACAAATGTCACAGGGGTGATAACCCTTCCCTATGTTTTCCAAAAAGCTTAGAAAAGATTTTTTGGCTGGAGCTAAACACATTAAAAATGTTCAAAATTACAAACAGATTCTACTTAACAACAAACCTACAGTCCCTGTCTTGTTTGCACCGCCTGAATACTGCTGTTCAGAGTATATAGGGACCTTTCCTTATTTTAATTTGGGTGCGGGGTTCCCCTTAATATCCATACAAGACCCAAAGGGCCTGGTAATGGACTGGGGGGTACCCATGCCGTTTGTCTCACTGATTTTCATCCATATTGCCATGACCCGACATGACATTAAACCCGCAAGCAGTTTTAAATGAGATTTTTTCCTTTAAAAATGACATTTGGTGCAGGGACTGTTCTAAACATGGGAAACACGCGTCACTTTACAGGCATACTATAGACACCCCCCAGGTACGATATTTAAAGGAATATTTCACTTTTTTTTTTTTACTTTAAGCATCATTAAAATCACTGCTCCCGAAAAAACGGCCGTTTTTAAAAGTTTTTTTTGCATTGATACATGTCCCCTGGGGTAGGACCCGGGTCCCCAAACCCTTTTTAGGACAATACCATGCAAATTAGCCTTTAAAATGAGCACTTTTGATTTCGAACGTTCGAGTCCCATAGACGTCAATGGGGTTCTAACGTTCGTGCGAACTTGCGGTCCGTTCGCGGGTTCTGGTGCGAACCGAACCGGGGGGTGTTCGGCTCATCCCTAGTTAGGAGTATGGATCTGTTTACAAGCCGTCTATGGAATTTTCTTCTGGACAGTCTATACTCTGCAGACACTTGAACCCCCCTCATCAAATGACCCTCCTGAATCTGGAGGGATCACTCCATAAAAGAGGGCATAGGTAGCTTCCTTGGGTATAAGCCCTAAGGGCACCATTTGTTCCAGGCCTCTTTTACATAGTTGGTCACGGACTTTTCCTGTTTTCTTGTTCCTTTTCTTAACTTTTCTTTTTTCCCTCTATCTAACCTCTTCTTTCTGATTGCCAGCACTCTGATGATCCTCTCTCGTCCAGATGCTCCAGGTCCCAGGTTTTCTCCCGCAACAATACCAGGGTCGACCCTCCCGAAGCATTCAGGGGTAAGTGTTTCACATAATTGAAGCACCACTTCTCTCACTAGGTTATGTCTTCTAACACCTTAATCTCCCCGTCGCTCAGAATCGTTTCACATAACGTACAGGGAATTAACTCCGCTGTTATGCGAAGGAAGATCCTGCAGGAGTAACGCTCCCAGAAAATGGATGTGGTATTGCTGCAGGAAACACACTTACCGATACAGTACAACCCTTCCTTCCTTCACGCTCATTATCCCCATTTTCACCTGGCAAATGCTAAGGATAAAACAAAGGGGGTTGTAATACTGTTTGCAAAATCCTGCCACTTTAAGACCACACAGGTTCACAAAGACACGGAGGGTTGATTTATCATGGTGAAAGGAATGCTGGACGACCAAACTCTCTCTCTAGTCTCGTACTACTCTCCCAACAAGGGTCAATCTCAATTCTTCCGATTATTGTTTCAGACGTTAGAACCCTTGTTGGAGTTAATAGTGATATATGGAGACTCCAATATAGCATTTGATCTAACCCTGGATAAATCTAAACCTCTTTTATCTCAACTTACGAGCCCCAAGAAAATGAGTACTAAAATTGCAAAAATTATTTTTAATCAAGGTCTAGCTGACATTTGGAGGGAACTTAACCCGACCTGCAGGGACTACACACATTTCTCGAAATCCCCATCAATCTTACTCCAGGATAGACCACATTTTCATATCAGCTCTTCACATCCCATCAGTTAAAAAATCCTACATCAAAGACTCCTCCCTTTCAGATCACTCGATGGTCATCCTTGTTGTACAGGGCCATCATTCTAAACCCCCCCTCCCCAATGGAGACTTAGGGAATCTCTTCTTAAGGATCCTATCCAGGTCACAATCATTGAGAAAGCTCTGAAGAAATTCTTTCTTCTAAATGACGTAGAGGGAACCTCAGCTGAAACAGTTTGGGCAGCCCATAAGGCTACGATCAGGGGACAGCTAATCCAAATGACATCGCAAATAAAAAAAGAGCCTCATACGTAGTAAAACTTGAAAATAACTTTGCAGCATTATGTAAGCTACACAAATCAGACCCGTTAAAGGTCAATATTGCACAATTGGATGCTGCAAGAGTGGCTTTGAACTTAGCTCTCACGGTTAAAGCCGAGGTTTCCCTGCGTTGGACCGGAACGAAATTTTATCAACATAAAGATAAAATGAATACTATACTAGCCTCTAAACTTTCCCCCAAACCCTGCAACTTCGCTCTACCTAAGATTAGACAACAGGATGGGACATCCACTTTAAATCCTCAGTGTATTCTGCAATCATTTCAAGATTTCTATGCTAAATTGTACCAAAGGGGCAATTCCGTTGAGAAATCCGGAATAGAGGCCTTCATGGCAGAACTAAATATACCCCGCCTCAAGAAAAATCATGCTGAATTGATGGAGGCACCTTTCTCCACAGAGGAAACCCTAGAAGTGATTAAAAATTTAAAAACTAGCTCCGCCCCAGGCCCGGATGGATTCTCTAACCTTTATTACAAAACATTTGCTGTCACTTTAGTCCCTCATCTCAATAAATTTTTTAATTCTAAAAGGAAGGGAGAAGCCATCGAAACCCATGCAAATTCAGCCTTCATTTCAGTTATCCCCAAACCAGATAAGGACCCATCACTAGTAGAAAATTATAGACCTATTTCCCTTATAAACAATGATTTGAAAATCCTTACCAAAATATTGGCCAACAGATTAAGCTCTTTCATAAATCAATACATTCATAAGGACCAAGTGGGCTTCATCCCAGGGAGACAGGGCCCAGATCAAATTAGGAGGGTGACGGATATCGTTTCAATCCTTCAGTCTGCCTGGGATGGAAGCCCTAAGCAGGAGGGCTTTTTGTTGTTGCTAGATTTACAAAAGGCCTTCGACTCTCTCTCGTGGTCATACCTGTTTACTACCCTCCGGAGATGGGGATTTGGAGAATTCTTCGTAGGGTTTTTACAATCCCTTTATTCTAATCCGGTGGCCAGAGTTAAACTTCAGGGCTTCATTTCCAATCCCATCTCAATTTCCAGAGGAACTAGGCAGGGTTGCCCTTTATCCCCAATAATCTTTGCTATAGCGATTGAAACTTTGGCCATAGCAATCAGATCAGATGTAAACATTCAAGGGATTAGGTGCGGGCAATCAGTCCACAAATGCGCCCTCTTCGCAGACGATATCCTGCTTTTCATTACCTCCTCAATTACATCATTGCCTAACATTAATAAACTTTTAGACTCTTTCGGGAATATCTCAGGTCTGAAGGTGAATATGGTTAAATCACAAGCATTGAACGTTTCACTCCCATTGGCTCTGGCCGCTCAATTGAAACACTCTTTTAAATTTAAGTGGAGTGACTCTTCAATTCGTTACTTAGGAGTAAACCTTGCCTCAAAGTTTGAACATCTCTATCAGGCAAATTTTCCCCCCCATGTATCGTAAACTAGAAAAAGACCTTCAAACTTGGTCCTTACACAACATATCCTGGATAGGTGAAATTAATTCCATTAAAATGACCCTATTACCTAGATTACTCTACTTATTCCGATCCCTTCCAATTCCTATTAGGAAAGATCATCTTAAGTCATTCCAAGGCAAGATAATCAAATTTATTTGGGGCAAAAAGGGATACAGACTAGCTAGAAGGATCCTTTACAGCCCCAAAACACGAGGAGGTCTGGGTCTTCCAGAACTATTTAAGTATTACCAAGCAGCTAGACTAGCTCAACTTTCAATGATTTACTTTAGACACGAGATACCGGACTGGATCACAATAAAAAGACAGGCGGTTCCCTCATACGCGTTAGATTTCCTTCTATGGACCCCCCGCAAATCTAGACCACCTATCATGTCCCCCACTCTCTCACATTCCCTGCGATTATGGGATGGTTTAAAACACTTACCTTCTCTTACATCAGAAACACAGCCACTGGCTCACATCTTCCATAATCCCCTCTTCAGACCAGGTATGAATATCAATTCCTTTCAATGGTGGTTGGATAAGGGGATGTATCGGATCGGACACTTTTTCACTCAATCGGGTCCAATCTCCCTGAAATTCTGTACAGATAAGCTGGACATACCCAATTCGGAGAAATTTAGGTACTACCAAATTTCCCATTTCCCATTTCCTTTCCTCAATTTGGAAAAACAAACCCGCCCCCTCGGCCTTCTCAAATTATGAACACTGGTGCGGCCAGGGAACAGAGCAAAAAGGGGGTATTTCCACAATCTACTTATCCTTATAAGAACCTACCTCCAAATTTTCATATGTGGAAGCCTGGGAGAAAGACTTACAGGAAGCCTGGGACCTGGAGGAATGGCACAGAAGAGGAATAAGAGCGCATAAAGGTATTATGAACATTTCATTGGTAGAGGCTAATTGGAAAGTGATGACTAGATGGTATCTGGTTCCGACAAGACTAGCTAAGATATTCCCCTCTTCCTCCCCTCTATGCTTTAGGGAGTACCAAGCCCAGGGTTCTATGCTGCATATTTGGTGGGATTGCCCGAGGTTTTTGGAATAAAATTTTTAATCTCATTCGTAGAGTCACAAGCCTCCCGATACCTAAGAATCCACAGATTGCTTTACTGAATGGGCATATCCCCAAAATCTCTAAGTATTCCCATCAATTGATAACTTTCATGTTGCTCGGAGCGAAAATCACGATCGCTAAAGCTTGGAAGACACTGAAAATTTCCATTGTAGCAGCTAAAAAAAAATTTCTTGGATTATGTCCCAGGAAAGATTGGTTAGCAATATATTGGACAACACCAAAGCATTTGAAGCAACTTGGGAACCCTGGGCAAGGCATTTAAGTATATCCCTTATACCAGGGATCACTACGGTTTGATAGTTATGTTGGCATCATCCCTCCCAACCCCCCTCCTCTTACTCCTTCTATTTCTTTTCCTCCTTTTTTTTTTAGTTGGTTTTTCGGATAATGTCAGATTTAATCGATTACTAAGCAACCGAAGGATACTGTTCTCCATCCATCTTGTTTTATTTGAGATCATACATGTTATCTCCTCACAACTTTGAAGTGTACAACCACAGGGGGCGGTGCTGTTTCTCCGGATCGTAACGGTAGTTCCGGAGAGGTTGCACAAGTCCCATCCTTTACAGAGCACTCATTTTCTGATTAAATAAGGGCCAGATTTGGACACAGTGTGATCCCATACGGGGTGTCTGGTCGGTTCCAAGTATATAGTGCTTTATTATGCATTAGCTTTGGCGTTGATGCATTTATTTGTTTTGTTCTTTTTTCTTTCATTTTTTATTGCCCTTCTCTAACTAGAAGAACTCAGTTGATGTTGTGTATAATGCAGTATACTGCGATGGATATACTTTGTACTGTAAGATTTCTCATTAAACGACTTAAACTTGAAAAAAATAAAAAAAAATAAAAAAAATAAAAACTGACAACACTATAATATATACAGTACATATGTGTACTATATACAGTGCCTTGCAAAAGTATTCGGCCCCCTTGAACTTTTCAACCTTTTGCCACATTTCAGGCTTCAAACATAAAGATATAGAATTTTTATTTTTTGTGAAGAATCACCAACAAGTGGGACACAATTGTGAAGTGGAACGAAATCTATTGGATTGTTGAAACTTTTTTAACTAATAAAAAAATGAAAAGTGGGGCGTGCAAAATTATTCGGCCCCCTTGCGTTAATACTTTGTAGAGCCACCTTTTGCTGCAAATACAGCTGCAAGTCGCTTGGGGTATGTCTCTATCAGTATCAGCACATCGAGAGATTGAAATTCTTGCCCATTCTTCCTTGCAAAACAGCTCGAGCTCAGTGAGGTTGGATGGAGAGCGTTTGTGAACAGCAGTTTTCAGCTCTTTCCACAGATTCTCGATTGGATTCAGGTCTGGACTTTGACTTGGCCATTCTAACAACTGGATACGTTTATTTGTGAACCATTCCTTTGTAGATTTTGCTGTATGTTTGGGATCATTGTCTTGTTGGAAGATAAATTTCCGTCCCAATTTCAGGTCTTTTGCAGACTCCAACAGGTTTTCATCCAGAATGGTCCTGTATTTGGCTGCATCCATCTTCCCCTCAATTTTAACCATCTTCCCTGTCCCTGCTGAAGAAAAGCAGGCCCAAACCATGATGCTGCCACCACCATGTTTGACAGTGGGGATGGTGTGTTGAGGGTGATGAGCTGTGTTGCTTTTACGCCAAACATATCGTTTTGCATTGTGGCCAAAAAGTTCGATTTTGGTTTCATCGGACCAGAGCACCTTCTTCCAAATGTTTGGTGTGTCTCCCAGGTGGCTTGTGGCAAACTTTAGACGAGACTTTTTATGGATATCTTTGAGAAATGGCTTTCTTCTTGCCACTCTTCCATAAAGGAAGGCCAGATTTGTGCAGTGTACGACTGATTGTTGTCCTATGGACAGACTCTCCCACCTCAGCTGTAGTTCTCTGCAGTTCATCCAGAGTGATCATGGGCCTCTTGGTCAGTCTTCTCCTTGTCTGAGCTGAAAGTTTAGAGGGACAGCCAGGTCTTGGTAGATTTGCAGTGGTCTGATACTCCTTCCATTTCAAAATGATCGCTTGCACAGTGCTCCTTGGGATGTTTAAAGCTTGGGAAATCTTTTTGTATCCAAATCCGGCTTTAAACTTCTCCACAACAGTATTACGGACCTGCCTGGTGTGTTCCTTGGTCTTCATGATGCTCTCTGCGCTTTCAACAGAACCCTGAGACTATCACAGAGCAGGTGCATTTATACAGAGACTTGATTACACACAGGTGGATTCTATTTATCACCATCAGTCATTTAGGACAACATTGGATCATTCAGAGATCCTCGCTGAACTTCTGGAGTGAGTTTGCTGCACTGAAAGTAAAGGGGCCGAATAATTTTGCACTCACCACTTTTCAGTTTTTTATTTGCTAAAAAAGTTTAAAATATCCAATAGATTTCGTTCCACTTCACAATTGTGTCCCACTTGTTGGTGATTCTTCACAAAAAATTAAAATTTTATATCTTTATGTTTGAAGCCTGAAATGTGGCAAAAGGTTGAAAAGTTCAAGGGGGCCGAATACTTTTGCAAGGCACTGTATATTATAGTTCTGTGAGTCGAACACCAGTCATTTCATTCCTACAGATGCTTAATTTTTTTAAACATTATTCCAAAATTCCACAGATGCAAAGTATGTTATTTAGGTTAATTAGGCAAAAAGATTAAAAACTGCTGTTTTCAAGGACATTAAGGAAGATCTGTTACCAACAAAATGGTATGAAATACAGCATAAATGGCTGCTCAATCAAACTTCATATTATTTAAATGCACAACAGATCTTCTACACTTCCCCAGTGTACCATTATTTTATCTCTCTCTGTACGCATGATTAGGATTAGAAAATCAAGCACATCCATATTCATCTTGTGCTACAAGACTTCCTTTATTGTTGTACAAAGATAACTACATCAGATATGATAAACCATGTGTATAAAATATCTACTATGATGAAGTTAGCATTTCATTCAAGATGTGTCATGCTAAAATGGAAAGTCTCCAAAAATCTTAAAATGTTTCTTATATTTACATTGTAAAAATATCCTATTCACTACTAAACTAAAAGAAATACTTCCTCAATCCAGTAATGCAGAGGTTAAATCCCTCACTGGTTGCTGTAATTTTCTCCATGGCTACTTCTGGGTGCCAGGTTTTTGGCCTTTGATTGGCTGGAGGTGGTAGAATGACATCATCCTGCACATGAACTGAAGTCCATCATTCGGGCACAGCCACACTGCCGAGAATGCATGCTGTGCATTCACAGATCAGTGTGCATTCAATAGAATACTACAGGCAGGCAGGTGTTTTTTATTGAATGCAATTATGCCAGCTAGAAAACAATTTCTTCACTGACAATATGATCTAGCAACTAGGAGCATACTTTGAATAATATTCTTCTTATATCTGTAGGAGTGCTGTTTGCCCATAGGGAAATGGATATACACACCCTGTGTAAGCATGCATCAATACATGTCTTGAATGGTTCTAGTGTCAATTCGTCCATTAGAGTTTAACTTGAGCATATGACTGTTTTCTGTTTTGGGGATTAATCTTTGTTAAGGACATTGCTCTTTTTGACTTTACTTGAATTCTGCCTTTTTTGAGCTGGATTAGATTTCTGCAGGGCCAAATTTCCATCACTGGAGTCCATAGCCAAGTGACTTTTGGAAGCCCCCCTCTGCTAGGATCAACTTTTTTTTTTTTTTTTTTTCAGCTTAGAATATTTGGCATGTGAAAATAAAGTTGTAAAAGATGGTTATCTTTCTGCTTATGATGGGGAAAAACAGAAAAAACACCAGTGCTGCCTAGGCTCATGCCCACTGTGTCTAATGTAAATCTGGCCCTGGCTTCCTGAGTGCTTAGTCACTGATCTGTTTTTGATATTTGGCTCTGGTTACCCTTTGCTATACTATACCCTTTTGTCTTCCTTTAGTACTATTTACACCTGGGTGAATGATCTCTGCTAGGTTCTACCTACTCTCTTGCAAAACTGCTTTGTTATCACTGTCTCTGATATCTCTAGATAGCTGATCCATCTACTAACCATAGCTTGCCCTTTGAAGGCTACAGCAAATATATTCAGATTCTCTAATCTACTAAGAATACAAAATCCAAATCTGGGGGCACCCGCAAACCACGGGGACCTGAAACCATCTGTGACTGGCATTTTCAACACCTTGCTCGGGCATCCTCCATCCAACCCTATTAACATTTACAGAGTCCTTAGAACCCCAAGCTTTCACAACTTGAAGAATCCCCAACCAGGGATGTCCTCTTCTGGGTGCATAAAGAGGGCATCCACTTCAAAAGCATGCAAGGAAGGACCCCTGGACTTTAATGGAGCTCAGCTGACCCTCTTCCCAGATCTTTCACGTTGGCTACTTGCTCATAGCTGATCCTATCATCCACTAACATGAGCTCTCCTGGCTACTAACATTCCCTATCACTGGGGGTTCTCTTTCACCTTCTAGCCCACAAGCAAAGCTCATGTCCTTCACACCCCAGAAGACCTTAAGGACTTTTTTGTGGCTTTAGTTCGGAGGCCTGATCTGGCCTGATCTGGTTTTTCCATTGCTGACACCGTTGACCCCTCTTGAACCAAGACAACCTGCATTGTCCCAGAAATGCTGCGGTAGAGACTGTGGGAGTTCAGTTGTATCTACAGCCTCTCAACAGTGACATTCCATGGGGCTTATGTCACCTCTATAAGCTGTGATGATGAGACATAGAGGCTTAGTGTCGATGTAGTTCTTGTCATGAGGCCTTTTCCTTGTCTTCTTTCACCTAATGTTGCAGTTCATTTTGTTTTTGGGTTACACATAATCTGCCTATGGGCTCCTTATCCAATACCAATGTTTGTTTGTGGAATCTACTCCATTTCTTCTCCCAATTTACTAAGTGTTTGTATACGTCATAGTCGCTAGGTCTTAAATATTTTACTTAGGTGGGTGACACAGAGATGCCACATCTTGCTTCTTTTAGTCCTCTCTGAGCAACTCAGCTCACTGTTCTTCACCTTCAATGCATACTCTCCATGTTTCCTCCTCCCCCCAATTTTTTTTTTTTTTTTGTGCCTGGATCTTAGTTTATGCTGTGCCTCTTCTTGGTCATGGTAGTACATATGATCTATATGTAATCGCTTCTGGGGGGAATACCTACCCCTGCTGCCCAGAAGTATCGAGGTCTTTTTCCCCTCAGAAGACATTTGTCAAAGTTTATTCAATCCCAGTTAAACTTTTTTTAGTTGTTTGCATTCAGAGATATAAGGTTCTGGTAGTCATTTGTGTTGTTTTGCCTACCTTTGCTGCAGCCTCTGTATTGCAGGGATAATCAGACAATTTTCTTTCTTTTATCTGTCTTTCGATGAAAGTTTGGTCTGGGGTGTGTCGCAGAGGTTCTCTGGCTTAGAGTGAGTTGCTACCCCCCAATATGACTAGTCCTTGCGTAATCCAGTGGACATGAGGTCAGGAACCGTGTTTAGTTTGGTTAACTCTTTTCACTGTTCTGTTTGCTAACATGATCATTCGACTAGACCTCCATACCTTTGTTATGGAGATACAACTCAACTTATTGCCCAGTCTTTACTTCTTTTATTCCTCTTCCTCTCTGTTCTTCCTTTTTCCTACCCCCTTGGTGTTGACTGGCAGGCCTGCTCTGCCATAAGCACACCATTTTGCTCCCCTTGAATGGAGATCAAGGTAACTTTGGTTCTCTTAGCACAATTGGCACTGTTTTATATGCATAAGCAGCGTGCCCACATCCTGTTCTTACAGAGGACGCACGTTAAAGCTCCCTTCAGTCAGCCACTATTAAAAGATGTGGTATTTCAGCAATTACCACTATATTTAAATCTCTGAGAGTCACAGTGGGCATTCATTCTTCTGTACCTTTTCCTTGTCAAAAGAAGTTTATTGAGTATACAATATTATAAAGATACATAAAGTAAGTTTACAAGGATCTATAAAGTAAGCTCATTGTTTTACAGTAGCTTTTATATAGGTAAATATCATGAAATTTCAAATATTAAACATTGGGTTCACGTAAACCTAAATTAAAGATATATATAATTTCCTTAGTTACTTTTGTAGGTATTTAAATGATTTATACCTACTATACATATTGTTTACAGGTAGAGTGTATATAGGTCAAATAAATTCTGATAATGAAAAAGGGAAGGTTGTCCCGCTCGTCAGTTTATTATTCTTTTTAGTTCTCTTTGAAGCCTTAGAATGGATATCTCTGTAAGTCATTTAATCTGTTACCATGGCAACAGGACAGAGTCATTGAAATTTGACAGGAACTGTTGTTTTATCCAAGGATGCCAAAGTTTTTCAAATTTTGGATTTTGATTTTGATCGATGGCTACCATCTTAGCATGGGACATTGTATTATTCATTCTGTGAATTGTTTCTGCTAGTACCAATGTAGGAGATTCCTATGCCTTGGCCACTGTTTGTTTTGCATCTGTTATTAGTTGGATCATAAGTTTGAATTGAGAGAGTGTTAACCATTCCAGTTTTAGATTAAGTAAAGTTATATATGGATCTGGTTGTATTATTTTTTAAAATATTTTAGATGCAATCACGAAGACTTATATATAAAACACAAAGCGCTGTGATGCAAAATAGCTGATAATTACACATGAAACCAAGTGAGGCTGCTATCAAAAGAAAGTGTTTTCAGAGTCACTTAAAAGGAAGCTCTGTGAAGATCAGCAGTTTCACACAGTGTACTGCACTGAATCTGCTCCTGTCTAAGGCGGCTGACTGCTATAGTAAAACCTGCATATGCCTTATCATTATAAGGCACACGTGAGTGGATTGAAGTTTGCCTGTGTACCTTGGTATCCTAACTATTGCACAATGATTGGTTTTTTTCTCTTATCTGCCTGATTCCCACATTGGTTGTGAATAGAAGCAAAAAACACATTGGTACTATCAATGAGCACCTTAATTAAGCAAGTGTTTTTAAACAGCTTTGCTAGTGATCAAAAGCTCTATACCAATCAGGATTCTACATCTGTATAATTGAACCTTCTGAATACATCCCTATATATTTATTTTTATGTGGATTTTTTATGTGAATTTTTTACACATTTGGTGTCACTAATGTTTTATAATTTTACACTATTTTGATTGCTGTATTTTATAGGAATTTTTACTCACCGCTGGATTTATTTGACTATTTATATTTATTCTTATATATTCATTTTCATGCACATTGTGAAGCGCTTCAAATATCATTATTTAATCACGAAGACTTCCTTCCAGAAGGTTTGGATTACTGGGCACGTCCACCATATGTGTAAATGTGTGCCTATTTCTGGGCATCCTCAAACACAAAGAGCTGAGGTATTAGGTGAATATTTTGCCACTCTATCGGGTACAAGGTACCAGCGAGTTAGGACTTTATAATTTGTCTCCAGTGCTAAGATGTTGGGTGAAGATGACTTAGATGTGAGCCATATGTTAGACCAGTCCGTGTCTTCTAAAGTTCGTCCCAGGTCCTCCTCCCACCTCTGAACATAAGAGGGTCTATTAAGATTTACTACTCCATAAAATTGATTATAAAGTGATGAAATTGTACCTTTAGCAAATGGATCTTTTGTACAGATTGATTCAAAAATGGATAATTGGGATAATGGTGTATCCTCCTTTAGGAATGGTGTATATAAATTTTTAATTTGGAGATATCTAAATATCTCAGAGTTTGGTAGATCATATTTTTCTCTAAGCGATGGGAATGAAAGGAATGATTTAGATGCTATGAAGTCATTTAGTGTCTGAATGCCTGATGTTGTCCAAGCTTTAAAAAAATTTGGGTAGATCCATGCCGGATAAAAGGCCGGATTTCTGATAAAAGAAAGGAGAGGATTGTGTGGAGATTGTAACTGATATTTGGTTTTTAGTTTATCCCAGAGAGATAAGAAGTGTTTAGTTATGGGATTATGAATTTTAAAGCGGTCTTTAGGATCAAGCCATAACAAGTTTGATATTAATAGAGGGTCATTTTCTGAAGCCTCTATAAATACCCATAATGGGATTTCCTGTTTTGCATGGTATTTGGACAGACTGGCCAAATGTGCTGCTCTGTAGTAGTTAGTAAAATTAGGGTATCCCAGGCCTCCTTTATTTTTGGGAAGATGTAGTGTGTGTATAGGTATACGTGGTTTAGAAGAGCCCCATATAAACGAAGTTGCTCTTTTTTGTACTATTCTCAAAAAATAGAAAGGAATTGGAATAGGGAGGACTCTGGATAGATAAAGCAATTTGGGTAGAATAGTCATTTTGATTGCATTAATCTTCCCTATCCAGGATAAAGGAAGTTGCGACCATTGTTTTATTAGATTTGTGATCTGTCTTAATACAGGAGGATAATTGGTTGAGAATAAGTCAGAATGAGATGCTGTTAAATGAATTCCAAGATATGGGATTGATTTTTCTGCCCATGTGAATGGGAGTGCAGCCCTAGCCGGGATCAATTCCATGTTTGTGAGCGAAATATTAAGCACTAGGCATTTCTTAGGATTAATCATAAGGCCGGATAGGGCTGCAAATCCATCAATAGCTGGTATTAAGTTAGGACCAGAGACCTGTGGTGATGATAGAAAAAGTAATATATCGTCTGCAAATATACATAATTTGTGTGTAATACCTCCTACTTCAATGCCAGTTATAGTTTGGTTTGTTCTGATGTATTGGGCCATGGGTTCGAGTATAAGGGCAAATAATAAGGGAGATAATGGACAACCCTGTCGGGTACCTCTTTCGATATTAAAGGCATCAGAATTGTGTGCAGCATATTTTATATAGGCTTTGGGTTTATTATATAATGCTTTGATCCATGTAAAAAAGTGGGGTCCAAAACCCCATTTTTGTAATGAATATTGCATATATTGCCAGGATACTGTGTCAAATGCCCTCTTAATATCGAGAGATAGAAAACATAAAGGGATTTTCCGTTTTTTAGCAATATGTGCCAATAACACTGCCCTGCGTATATTATCGCCTGCCTGTCTATTTGGCATGAAGCCTACTTGATTTCTATGTATTAATTTTCCTATAATGCTATTGAGGCATTTTGCTATTATTTTTGCTAATAATTTAATATCAAGGTTTAACAGAGAGGCCGATAATTCACACAGGAAGTATCATCAGAAAGGGGTTTTGGGATCATACAAACAATTGCCATTAATGTTTCTTGCCGAAAAGAATATCCTTCTAGAAGTTTGTTAAAAGTTTCAGTGAGAATGGGAGAGAGTATTTCTGAGAATGTTTTATAGTATAAAGCCGAGTAGCCGTCTGGGCCTGGTCTTTTGTTAAGTTTCAGGTCTTTTATGGCGTTAGCAACTTCAACTATAGTTATAGGCTCATCCAAACTGCTTTTTTGATTCTGAGACAACTCAGGTAAGGTTATTTTTGAGAAGAAGGTTTCAGCCTCTGTAGGATTAAATTCATTGTTTGTCTTGTATAAAGTTGCGAGGTGTGAGTGAAATTTATGGACTATTTTAACTGGGTTACAAGTATAAACATTTTTTGATAATTTCAAACGTATTGGTTTGAAAGATTTGTTAGTTGAATTTAATGCCCGTGCCAAATATGTGCCTGGTTTGTTTGTATTCATGTAGAAATTGTGTTTGGAGTGTTTGAGGGATTTATCAACTGACTCAGTGAGAAATAGATCGTATTCCAATCTAGATTTTTCCAGATGAGATTTTGTACTCTGAGATGGATTATCTTGGAATGATATGTAGGCTGCATTAAAATTGAGTTCTAGTTTTTTTGCTAGATTTTTGCGTTCCCGTTTAAATAGTGCCATTTGTCTTTGTATTGTACCAGGCAAGACAGGCTTATGAGCTTCCCACAGTGTTATTGGGGAAATGTCTGTTGTATTAATAATTGTTATGTATTCCTTTAAAGCTTGTTCAATGGCCATCTGATGTAGTGGGTGTTTGAGCATTATGTCCGGTAAGTACCACGTTGGGTCATGCGCTTTTGGTATGGCTGAGGCTATAGTAGTGTATACTGCATTATGGTCAGACCACGGAATCGGAATTATATCTGATGCAATAATTTCTGGTATCATTCCTATTGTTAGAAAAATATGATCTATTCTGGTGCTTTGATGAGGGTGCGAGAAATAAGTGCATTTCTTTTTCATTGGGTTACTTTCTCTCCACGAATCTACCAGATTGTATTTGGAAAGAAGTTGAGGAAAAGGTAATCTAGAGGTTATTTTAGATGGTGTAAAAGGTGATTTATCTAGAAATGGGAGGAGGACCTGGTTCGAATCCCCGCACATTATCACTGTTCCTATTTTGTGTGTATTAATCACTTGTAATATATGTGAGAGGAATGGTGTAGGTTGTTTGTTAGGAGCGTAGTAGGAAATCACCGTGATTGCTGTATCCATTATATAACCCATGAGTATCAGGTATCTACCTTCTGGGTCTTTAATTTCTGATGATAAGGTGAATGGTGTGGATCGGTGAAATGCAATTAGAGTACCCTTTTGTTTGGTACAGGCAGAAGCCGTGTAAATTTGTTGATAAAAAGGAGAAATATATTTTGGAGTAGAATCTTTGGTGAAGTGTGTTTCTTGGAGGCATACTATGTGAGCCTTCTTGTTATGGAAAGTACGGAAGGCTTTGGTCCTTTTTTGAGGGACATTTATTCCCTGAACATTCAGGGAAAGTATATTCAGTGGTGCCATGGTAACAGATCAAATAGTTTTGACTTACTTTTTGTTATGCAGAGCTGACTGCGCAGATCAACCTGTGTGGACTGAAGAGATGAAAAGATAGGAAAGAAACCAGTAGATTCTGGAGTAAAGAGTAAACAAAAAACATATGAGATTAGATGATACATTGTATAAATTATTTTTTGCAAGTAATCACAATTTACCCGTGAAAGAGAATAAATATCTCTCTCAGGGGAATAAGTGCCTTCGTCACACTCCCACATAATATGGTTGGGAGAATGAGGAGGGCTAATGGGGGTACACGGATCTTCCGCTTACAGGAGAGAAGTGCTATGTCGAAAGACATCAAAATGATGATTCATTAATTGGAGTGCAGAATATAGTTTTTGTTGAAATTATTTATTCCAGGGTGGTTGTATATGGTTAGTTTTGCCCTAGGCTAAATAATTCAGTTAGAAAGGTACCGTTAATAACTTTGGTATTGATGAAGATGGTTTGAATTATTTTGGGATTTTAACCCTTTTAGAGTAAACAATTACATATTTTATTCATATGTAACTGTTTAGATATGTTAACTCATAAAATTGAGGTTGTATTGCTTCAGATTAGAATAAACAAAAACATAGTTCTAGGAACTAGTTAGGTATATATATATATATATATATATATATATATATATATATATATATATATTTGTTTTAAGAAAAGAAAGAAAAAGCTTCCATTACTTCTGGATTATTGAACATATTTGTCCTAAAAAGTAATAAATCTATTGTTATTACCTGAAAATATATAACTGAACAAGAATTTCCTTGTTTCACTTATATATTCTAAGGCTATATGAATCAGAAGTAATAAGAAATATAACTGGAATGTAACATGATCCCACACAGTGTGTGACTATCAGAATGCAGTTACATTCAGTTATAAATACAGGTTTTTATAGAGAACCATCTCTTAGTATAATAAATTAAGAGATATCAGGAATTAGGATGTCAGTCCATTGAATCTTCTTGGTCCATGGATGATGTGGCATAACGGCCTCTTTTGTGAGAATGATGATTCCCATTTTGTTCTGATATTTTCTGGGTGCTGCCTGAAGGTGAAGATGATGCCATTCTTCTGCGTGTGGGAGAGTTGCTGCCTGTGGGTTCTGTCAGATTTAATTTTAAAAGGGTTTGTTGTAGTTCATCTGCTGATCTGCTTCTGTAAATTGTACCTTGGTAGTTACATCTGACTGAAAAGGGGAAACCCCATTGATACATAATGTTGTGGCGTTGCAGTTCCATTAGTTGGGGTTTCATGGATCGTCTTTTAGTAATAGTAAGTTGGGATAGGTCAGCAAAAATTTGATAATTGTGTCCTTGAAAATTAAGTTCCTTTTTTTCTCTTGCAGCAATTAGTATTTGTTCTTTCGTTCTGTAATAATGACATTTTATGATTATATCACGTGGGGGTCCATCTTTCTTTTTGGCTGTGAGGGCTCTGTGTACTCTGTCCAGTTCTAAACGTTCAATAGGGATATCTGGCTTTAGTTCTTGTAAAAGAGCTGTAATAGTAGATTGCAGGTCTGTCACAGTTTCAGGTATTCCCCTTATGTGCAAGTTTGAACGTCTGGCTCTATTTTCGTAATCTTCGAGCTTAGTTTGAAGTATTATATTCTCTTCTTTTAATTGTTCTAATTCTGTTATATTTTCTTGGGTTATAATTTCAATTTCATCCATTTTTATTTCTAAGGCTGCGGTGCGGTTTCCCAGCTCTCCTATTTCTTTGGTTAGGCTGTTTGTTATTTGGTCTGAGGTTTGTTTTAAAGCCTTATGAAGCATCTTTTCAAATTGTAATAATATTACTGGGGATGCTGAGGAGGCTTGTGGAGAAGTTTGTGAGAGGATTTGTTCTGTATCTGACTCAAATGGAGAGTCTTGCTGTGACATTTTCTGTCTGTGAGAGCGCCCTGATGCTGTATATTGTGAGGTGACTGGAGCTGCTTTAGTTGCAGTGAGTGCCTGTGAGCTCTTTGTGAGGTGATTTTTATTTCTGCCACGGCTTCCTCCCAGTACCATTTTTCCTGCCCAAACTTTCACAGTTTGTTCCCTGGGACAAAAAGGTTCAAATGGATACCTTTTGAGCCTGCAGGCTCCGCTTTGTCCTTTTCTTCTCTCCTCAGCGGTGTGGAGCTCTAACAATGCATGTCTGCCCTGCTACACTCCGCGCATGCACCTCCCTTCTGTACCTTTTCAATATCTGGCCAACTTCACAGATCCCCGCTACCGATTTCTACTCTTAAAGTTCAAACTTTATGATCAAGTATTCACCTTAGTAAATGCTTATCTCCTTAACCAGGATAAAGTTAAATATCTAATTTCACTACTCAATCGCCTCTAATGCCCCGTACACACAGTCGGATTTTCCGACAGAAAATGTTCGATGGGAGCTTATTGTCAGAAATTCTGACCCTGTGTAGGCTCCATCGGACATTTTCCATTGAAATTTCACACAAAATTTGAGAGCCGGTTCTCAAATTTTCCAACAACAAAATCCGTTGTCGTAAATTCCGATCGTGTGCACACAATTTCGACGCACAAAGTTCCCCACATGCTTGGAATCAAGCAGAAGAGCCACACTGGCTATTAAACTTCATTTTTCTTGGCTTGTCGTACGTGTTGTAGGTCACCACATTCTTGACGTTCGGCATTTCGGACAAGATTTGTGTGACCGTGTGTGTGCAAGACAAGTTTGAGCCAACATCCGTCGGAAAAAATCCATGGATTTTGTTGTCAGAATGTCCGATCGTGTGTACGTGGCATAAGAGCTTATGGAAGGTCTGGTGGTCTTTGGGGGAGACCTCAACATGGTTTTCAGTACCCACCTGGACACCTTCTCGGGCAAATCCTCCATCTGTTGGCCCCAATTAAACAAACTAAAATCCTCCCTTGCATTCCACCAACTGATCTGACATTTGGCCCATTCTTTATCCCTGTCAGAAAGATTACACATAATATTTCTCTGCCTGCCACTCTTATAGTTGAATTGACTATTTTCTCACATCTCACCCTCTCCTAGATTGGACATGGTTGGCTCCCAACTTTGGTCCAATTATTCCCAGCTATTTCTCTTGCTCAGAGTCCAATGCACTTCAAAACCATTCTCCACTTGAAGACTCAACCTGATATTACGCTCTAGGGCAGAAGTCTTAAAGACGAATTCCAACTTTTTGGCTGACTTCGCTACGGATGACACCGCCTTCCCAATTAAATGGGAAGCGCTGAGATGTGTGATCAGAGGGACTCTGATAACAAAGGCCCCCCAACCCCTATTTCAGGAAATTCACCAACTAGAACAGACCCACAAATACACCAGGTATCTGTCTGTTTATCAAACCCTTCTTCCCAAACAAACAGCCCTACAAAGCTATTAGACCGATGTCACGCCCGCCACATGGATTGTTTCCTCCGCTCACTCTACGAATCCAGCATTAGATGTGGAAGCCACTGGCACTTTCTATCAGTGATAAACAGGGCCAGACTTACATTTCTAAAATCTCCACATCGAAATGGGATCTCATGCCTCTTTGGACATAGCCACAGCTTTTCAAGCATATTACACCAAGTCATATAATCTTTCCTCCTGGACCGATTCTACATGACTGACAGATCCCACGCCACATTCCTAAGTTACATTAATGCCACTGTGCTTCCCACATTATGCAAAGAAGCCCATTCACACCTGACTCTTCCTTTCACAGCTCCGGAAGTCCAAGCCATTATTGCCTCTCTCCCCTTGGGAAAGAGTTCAAGACTCAATGGGTTCCCTGACATGTTCTACAAATAATTCTAAGAAGCCCTAGCTCCCATCCTCACTCATATTCATACTCCTATTCAACTAGTTTCTCCTAGTAATTATTTTCCTAAGCAATCTCAGAAAGTGCATATCACGTTAATTCCACAATCTGGAAAAGTACCCACCTAGTGTTCAGGCTATCATTCCATATCATTAATTAATGTGGAACTTAAGCTCTTCACTAAACTGATAGCCAAGAGACTCCAGACTTATGTCCTTTCTTTAATACACTGGGAGCAGGTAGGCTTTGTGCCTCATAGAGAGGTTCATGACAACACTATTAAGACTCTTATACACCATGCCACTAAACATAAACTACCACTATGGCTTTTATCTATAGATGCAGAAAAGTAATTTGATCAGTGGTGGCTGTTTTGTTTTTTTTGGGGGGGGGGCAAAAAATCCAATGTCACTGACACCCCCCTGTCAGCCGGGTCACAAAGGCACCCCCCCCAGTTTGGGACCCACACTTACCCCATCTCGCGGGCAGTGTGGCGGGCGGTGTCAGCTTCTCTCTGAGCTGTGGGGTGCTTGTTGGCTCTTCTCCCTCCTCTCCTCTGTGCATCTCCTCCCTCCTCCTCCAGCCCGCCAATCTGATTGGATCTCCTTTCGGCCAATAAGGTGACTGGTCTCAAGACCCACTTCCTGATTGGTCGAGAGGAGAATCAATGTTAGAATAGCGAATATTCATTCGCTATTGTAACACAACTGGGTGAGCTCGGAGTGCAGTGCATTACCAGAGGTGGATCCAATCCCAACCTGCAGCAGCAGAGGTTTTGGTTCTCACCATCCTAAATCAGCAGCTGCAGCATAGTAATGAGGCAGTTATCTCTCTTCTGAGCTTCCTCCAGTGCAGCCACCCGGGATTCAAGGGCGTTCATGGAGGCTTCAACAGAGATGACTCTAGAGTCCACTACTTATATCTGGTTTCAGAATTATCTCATAATGTCTCACAATTGAGGCCGCCATGGCAGAGATGTCCTGATTGGTAGAGAGAAAAGAGGGAAAGTCCTGCCGGTCTCCCTGCAGCAGCTGGTCTGGAGTAGTTGAGGAAAGTGAACCAGAAAGGGAATCTTCCCTAAGAACGTCTGAAGACTGCATCGGGGAGTCTGGGCAACCAGGAAGTTAGAGGGTGGCCGTGGAAGGTGCGGGCTGGGACTTTCTGGCTTTCTTCTGAGCGGTAGAGCCCGATATAGCAGTGTGCAATGGCGCCATGTTGAAATTCAGAGCAGGAACTGGATCTGCCGAATTCCTGAGAAAATACGCTGAGATGTCCAGACCCAGATCATCTGCAGATGTCCCTGAGAGTTATAGTCCGAGGGCATGAGGATGCACTGGGGGCTGAGGTCTGAAGCAGGTGTAGTCCCCTAGGGCTACATGGGGCTCCCTGAACATGCAGCCTCATGGTGCTATTGCCAAATCATGTGGCTCCTTTTTTCACTTTTTTATTCATTGTTATTTATTTTATTTTTTTTTACTGTTACATGAAAGTGCAAAATTGCAAAGTTATTTTCAAATGAAAAAAAAAGTTTTTTTCAATGTCTTGTACCAGAATCATCATTTTTTAATAATTTTAAACAGGATACATTATTTAATATAATTTATACTTTTTATTTACAGTAATCTTTTTTGAAAACTAACACCGATCAAAGCGGAAAAACTTTTTTTTTCTAGTTATGTTAAGTTTTTTGTCTATTGATAACATATAAAATGTAAAAAAAAAAAAAATCTTCACCAAAAATAAAGACTTGTTTATCCTACAAAAGCACAATTTACAGTATATTACTTTTTTTTATCTTAACGGCTAAGTTTACCCTGAGGAGCATGTTTCATGTTACATCCATATTTAGGGTGTAACATGTAACATGCTGCTAGTGATCCACCTCCCACTGCCAGTGCTCCCTGCTCTGTGACAGCGGGTGGGGGCATAGTTACATAGTTACATAGTTAGTAAGGTTGAATAAAGACACCAGTCCATCCAGGTAACGTGAGTGAGTGTAGGTGCGTGTCTACAATTATCCCTATTTATTTAAGGTACCCATATAGTGCCATGAATTTACGCAGCACTCCATACATACACCTCACACTCACATCGGTCCCTACCCTCAAGGAGCCCACAATCCAAGGTCCCCAAGTCACATTCATATACTAGGGCCAATTTTGGACAGAACCTACCAGCATGTCTTTGGAGTGTGGGAGGAAACCGGAGTACTCGGAGGAAACCCACGCAGGCACAGAGAGAACATGCAAACTCCAGGCAGGTAGTGTCGTGGTTGGGATTTGAGCCAGCGACTCTTTTTGCTGCTAGGCGAGAGTGCTACCCACTACACTACTGTGCAGGCAAATCTTCTCCCTGCATCCACTGAATGATTTAGACTACAAGTACCATTATCCATCGGGGCTGATGGTTTTTAGTTCTCAATCAACTGTGAGGGCTCGGGTGAGCGCTCTTTTAGTTGTTTGATCCTTCCTGCCATTCAGTAAATGCCTGCCTGTATTGGAGGAAAGAAAAAGAGAGCGGTCTGGATACTGCCTCTAAATATGACACAACTCATTCCCTGAATACATGTAATGCAAAAAAGTGTAGCCCATGAGGCTGTAAATGAGTTGATCATAGAGGTCATAACAAAGAGTAGAATGGATTAATAAGAATGTATTGAAATTCCAAAAACATAATCATAAATTAGCATAAAACATCATGAAGCATATAGCTTACAGCCTTAACCATGTTGGTTACAATACTAGAGATACATGATACATATACATATTTTGTACTCGACGCATTTTGCGAGCTCTGCTCGCTTCCTCAGGAATATGTGCAAGATATCTAGAAAATAGTAAGTGTTGGTAAGATATAACATTCAATAGTGGTTGAGGTTAGAAAAGAAGCATGTGGCCTATATGAGGCACCCCATACTCACATTGTGGCGAATTGGTCCAAAGGACTGATCCCCAAGGATGACAATGGAAAATGCTCCAACCGGGAGCTGAAGAGGTGTGAGATATACAATTTACTTCCAGTATGGTTGTTTCATATAGGCCACATGCTTCTTTTCTAACCTCAACCACTATTGAATGTTATATCTTACTGATACTATTTTCTAGATATCTTGCACATACATCAACTCTTGAGGACAAAAGATGTATATCTATATCATGTATCTCTAGTATTGTAACCAACATGGTTAAGGCTGTAAGCTATATGCTTCATGGTGTTTTTATGCTCATTTATGATTATGTTTTTGGAATTTCAATAAATTCTTATTAATCAATTCTACTCTTTGTTATGACCTCTATGATCAACTCATTTAAAGTCCCATGGGCAGTGGAGGAAGTGCTTTAAGTACTGATAAATGTAATGTTGAATAATAAGGCCCACTTGCACTGGTCCACAGGGAGTATGTAGCTGAACTGCTTAATATATTTTCTTGGGGGTTTTCTTCAATGCAGTTTTAAAAGTACTGGTTTTGTAAGACATTGATATCTCAGATCAAAGGCCAAATCCATGTAGGTCCAACCTTCATTATTTGGATGTGAGTTTTTGAATGACTTTGCTTATTTCTTTATGAGCTAGTGCAATCAAAATGCATGATGCCCTGTTTTGATGATTGCAGACCTGTGAATATAAGCATAATATATGTATATGAACGAATCCCTGCATGGCAATGTGAAGCAATTTAACTGCATTTTGGCATCCAAAATAGGTATAAATCAGGACTTTAAAAGGATTTGGTGTTGTCACTAATGTGAGCACATACACAATTAAATAACTATAAATAATATTTGAAGCGCTTCACAATGTGCATGAAAATGAATATATAAGAATAAATATAAATACTCAAATAAATCCAGCGGTGAGTAAAAATTCCTAAAAAATCCAGCAATCAAAATAGTGTAAAATTATAAAAAATTAGTGACACCAAATTTGTAAAAAAATTCACATAAAAAATCCACATAAAAATAAATATATAGGGATGTATTCAGAAGGTTCAATTATACAGGTGTAGAATCCTGATTGGTATAGAGCTTTTGATCACTAGCAAAGCTTTTTAAAAACACTTGCTTAATTAAGGTGCTCATTGACCTTCATAGTAACAATGTGTTTTTTGCTTCTGTTCACAACCAATGTGAGAATCATAAACAGGTTTCATTAGACAGGCAGATAAGAGAAAAAATCAATCATTGTGCAATAGTTAGGATACCAAGGTACACAGGCAAACTTCAATCCACTCACGTGTGCCTTATAATGATAAGGCATATGCAGGTTTTACTATAGCAGTCAGCCGCCTTAGACAGGAGCAGATTCAGTGCAGTACACTGTGTGATACTGCTGATCTGCACAGAGCGTCCTCCTCCCACGCGTTACATCACAGTCACGTGACTTTTTGTAACGCGTGGGAGGAGCCAAGGACGCTCTGTGCAGATCAGCAGTATCACACAGTGTACTGCACTGAATCTGCTCCTGTCTAAGGCGGCTGACTGCTATAGTAAAACCTGCATATGCCTTATCATTATAAGGCACACGTGAGTGGATTGAAGTTTGCCTGTGTACCTTGGTATCCTAACTATTGCACAATGATTGTTTTTTTCTCTTATCTGCCTGTCTAATGAAACCTGTTTATGATTCTCACATTGGTTGTGAACAGAAGCAAAAAACACATTGTTACTATGAAGGTCAATGAGCACCTTAATTAAGCAAGTGTTTTTAAACAGCTTTGCTAGTGATCAAAAGCTCTATACCAATCAGGATTCTACACCTGTATAATTGAACCTTCTGAATACATCCCTATATATTTATTTTTATGTGGATTTTTTATGTGAATTTTTTTACACATTTGGTGTCACAAATTTTTTATAATTTTACACTATTTTGATTGCTGGATTTTTTAGGAATTTTTACTCACCGCTGGATTTATTTGAGTATTTATATTTATTCTTATATATTCATTTTCATGCACATTGTGAAGCGCTTCAAATATCATTATTTATTCTTTTTAAGTGACTCTGAAAACACTTTCTTTTGATAGCAGCCTCACTTGGTTTTATGTGTAATTATCAGCTATTTAGCATCACAGCGCTTTGTGTTTTATATATATTTTTTACAATTAAAAAACTATTTTTTATTATACAAAAGGTATAAAAACATGATTTAGATAAAAAACCATCCAACGAGTATACAAACGTATATTCATTGCAATGGTAATTGTTACAATTGTGTCACAAAGCTAATTTCTGCTTCATATTGTCCATATATTCAAACGTGTTTTGCAAAATGTTTTTGCTTCTTTTTTTTTATGCATCTAAAATATCATCAAATATCAAAAGAGCATATTACAATCCATTCAGCAATTTTATGACTTCACATAGTTCATTCTATTGTAACTTCTACATAAATACATATGCTCACCAACTTTATCAACGTGTGTGTATGGATCTCCCACTGTATAGGCAAGGAAGGTAATGAGACAACCACAAGTCACATGGACATCGGACTGCACAGCTGGCAGAACAGGCAAGGAAAGTCTGCAGCACTAACATTTCTAAAATAAAATTGTATCTACATAAGGTCCACATGTAATTAACAAACACCAGCAAGACACTATGGGTAGGTGAAGGTCCTGATCCTGATACCTCTCTCTGTGAGGAGTTTGTTGTTGGTTTGTTTGGGTACGGTATTATATAGGATGTGTATGTGAGTTGTTGTCCCTGGAACACGTAAATATATTTTGACATATAGTTATATATAGGTGGGTGTATAACTCAGATTTTGATATACCATTTCGAGTTTGGGTTGATTTTTTACTATATTATGATCAATGTGATAAATAAGTTTTGTTGTAGTTTTTTTATCATTTGAGTGAAAAAAGGTGACATGGAGCAACTCTTTCGTCCCACATGGAAGACCTTTCTAGACTCAATAGAAAAAACATGTACCCCCCCCCCAATTGCAAACAAATTTGGGACTGGATGTTCACTTTTTGAAACTTAGGAGACTTCTAGAGAGAAATCAAATCTGGATTGGCATGTGAGATATTTTGACAGATATTTGAGAGAAGGAGTAAACCCACAGGAATTACGTGTACAGATCTTTCCATCTTTTGAAATTACAGATACAAGGTTTGGGGAGCAGTGGGAAAGTAATCTGACCCAATGCTCCACTCAAAATGATGGAAATGTTGAAAGAAAAATACAATACAGATGTAGTTGATTTAGATAAAGAGATTGAGCTCCTACGATCCAGTGGTAACCAATTCTCTCAAAACCCAGAGTTTGCTAAAAAAGAGCAGGAATTAATACAATATCTATAAAACTACAATAAAAACCTGATATTGAAAAATCAACAATTCTATAGGGATAAACTAGCATTTATCTAGGTTTTGCCTATAAATGGCAGAGAGGTTTTAGATGTAGAGAAGGTAGACCAGAAATCAAGCACAACAAAGAGGCAAATCCACAAGAGGGTGATCACGTAAATGTGGTAATGGTGGTAGGTATGATTCACAAGGTAACAGTAATAAGAAAAGGATTGTTTCACCTCAACAATCCCAACTAGGATTTACTACT
Source organism: Lithobates clamitans (assembly GCA_037952925.1). Lineage (NCBI taxonomy): Eukaryota > Metazoa > Chordata > Amphibia > Anura > Ranidae > Lithobates > Lithobates clamitans. The sequence goes on along the minus strand of JBBGZY010000135.1, from coordinate 13,169,512 downwards.
AAAAAGTCTTCATCTCAGAACTCATATGGCGAACAGGTGATGGGTTTGACGCACACCTCCATGTTAAAAGATAATACTAACACTTATGCCCCGTACACACGATCGGATTTTCCGACAGAAAATGTGTGATAGGACCTTGTTGTCGGAAATTCCGACCGTGTGTAGGCTCCATCACACATTTTCCATCGGATTTTCCGACACACAAAGTTTGAGAGCAGGCTATAAAATTTTCCAACAACAAAATCCGTTGTCGGAATTTCCGATTGTGTGTACACAAATCCGACGCACAAAATGCCACGCATGCTCAGAATAAATAAAGTGATGAAAGCTATTGGCTACTGCCCTGTTTATAGTCCCGACGTACGTGTTTTACGTCACCGCGTTCAGAATGATCGGATTTTCCAACAACTTTGTGTGACCGTGTGTATGCAAGACAAGTTTGAGCCAACATCCGTCGGAAAAAATCCTAGGATTTTGTTGTCGGAGGGTCCGATCAATGTCCGACCGTGTGTACGGGGCATAGCAATGACACAAGAGATGAGAACACATATTGAGAATTGGGTGCAGTATCTAAATTTACTCAGGGCCAATTACTCACTAGTCCTAAGGTGTCCCCTTTAGGCCCCACACAAATGCCTCAAACTCCACTCACACAGACACCAATGTAGGGGGGGGGGGAGACAAGAACCATGGAGCCCTATATATTCAAGTAAAACATTAAACGCCTCTTCATTTGACGTTATTAACTTGTCTTCTCACCAACTGTCACAGGATGAAATTGATGTTCTCAAACTTGGCCTAAGTTTTTGCCCCCTCCAAGATTTAAATAAGTTTGAATTGGTCAAAGATTTACCCCTTTTCGCCAGAAATCTTACCTTTAAATATATACAGTATCTCACAAAAGTGAGTACAACCCTCACATTTTTGTAAATATTTTATTATATCTTTTCATGTGACAACACTGAAGAAATGTCACTTTGCTACAATGTCAAGTAGTGAGTGTACAGCTTGTATAACAGTGTAAATTTTCTGTCCCCTCAAAATAACTCAACAAACAACACACAACAAAAGTGAGTACACCCCTAAGTGAAAATGTCCAAATTGGGCCCAAAGTGTCAATATTTTGTGGCCATCATTATTTTCCAGCACTGCCTTAACCCTCTTGGGCATGGAGTTCACCAGAGTTTCACAGGTTGCCACTGGAGTCCTCTTCCACTCCTCCATGATGACATCACGGAGCTGGTGGATGTTAAAGACCTTGCACTCCTCCACCTTCTGTTTGAGGATGCCCCACAGATGCACAATAGGGTTTAGGTCTGGAGACATGCTTGGTCAGTCCATCACTTTTACCCTCAGCTTCTTTAGCAAGGCAGTGGTCGTCTTGGACCTGTGTTTGGGGTCATTATCATGTTTTAATACTGCCCTGCTGCCCAGTCTCTGAAGGGAGTGGATAATGCTCTGCTTCAGTATGTCACAGTACATGTTGGCATTCATGGTTCCCTCAATAAACTGTAGCTCCCCAGTGCCGGCAGCACTCATGCAGCCCCAGACCATGACACTCCCACCTAATGCTTGACTGTAGGCAAGACACACTTGTCTTTGTACTTCTCACCTGGTTTCCGCCACACTTGCTTAACACCATCTGAACCAAATAAGTTTATCTTGGTCTCATCAGACCACAAGACATGGTTCCACTAATCCATGTCCTTAATCTGCTTGTCTTCAGCAAACTGTTTGCGGGCTTTGTTGTGCATCATCTTTAGAAGAGGCTTCCTTCTGGGACGAAAGCCATGCAGACCAATTGGATGCAGTGTGTGGCGTATGGTCTGAGCACTGACAGGCTGACCCCCCACCCCTTCAACCTCTGCAGCAATGCTGGCAGCACTCCTATGTCTATTTCCCAAAGACAACCTCTGGATATGATGCTAAGCACGTGCACTCAACTTCTTTGGTCGACCATGGTGAGGCCTGTTCTGAGTGGAACCTGTCATTTTAAACCATTGTATGGTCTTGGCTACCGTGCTGAGCTCAGTTTCAGGGTCTTGGCAATCTTCTTATATCCTCTTTATGTAGAGCAACAATTATTTTTTTCAGATCCTCAGAGAGTTCTTTGTCATGAGGTGCCATGTTGAACTTCCAGTGATCAGTATGAGAGAGTGAGAGTGATGGAAAGTGGCTAGTTGGGCCCAATTTGGATTTTTTCACTTAGGGGTTTACTCATTTTTGTTGTCAGTGGGCTCTCCAAGATAAGGGGGGGGTAACGTAGTCGTTATGGACAGGAGACAATATGTGGATATGTGTGAAAAAATCCTGCACAAATTCGTGAACGGTATAGTAAGGTACCTATGGGATTGATTGATGATCTTGGAACACGGTTTAAATCTATCATTAGGGAAGCCTACTTTCAACGACTAATTGACAAGGATTTACTGGAATATCTGGCTGTGAAATGGCCTATAATGCCTACGTTCTATGCCCTCCCTAAGGTGCATAAATGCATAGCTAGACCCCAGGGATGGCCTATTGTATCAGGGATTGGTTGTTAAACTGAAATGGCAGCAGATTTGTAGATGATAAACCCTCTAATCTAAAGGATACATTAGAACTCCTTAAAATTATCAAGGGTCTGACTATCCCTAAGGGAGCACTGGTAGTTGCTATCGATATAGAAGCCCTCTATTCTAGTATACCACATCGTAGAGGTGTGGAAGTGATTTCCACTTTCCTTTATGAACAGGATCGATCATGCTGGCCGCTGATGGATTTTGTGGTGAAGTTGCTTGACCACATTTTTATAGCTAACATCTTTCTGTTCAATGGGACCGCTTACCTCCAGGTACAGGGGGTTTCGATGGGGACATATTGTGCCCCATCGTATGCCAACCTGTACCTGGGGGGCTGGGAGAGGTCCCTGTTTTCTGATGACACCGCATCGATCTACCTGTGCCACATACTTTTGTGGTGTCGGTATATTGGCGACGTGCTGGTCATCTGGACGGGGCCCCAAGATGAGCTGGTACAATTTATATCATTTATAGCTCATAATAATTTCAATTTTAAATTTACTATGCAATTTGACACACAAATTTCTTGATGTGAATTTAAATTCAGATGGATCACTATATACCACCCTACATCGCAAGGAGACGGCAGGAAACACAATTTTGCACTCTACAAGTGCTCATCCTTGTCCTTTGGTACGGAGTATCCCATATAGCCAATATCTCAAGCTGCAGAGGAACTGTGCCAGGGAGGAGGATTTTGAAATTGAAGCAAAGGCTCTGTGAAACAGACTATTAGCTAGGGGATATAGCAAAATCCTTACAAAGAGAAAAGTTCATCTTTGCACCTAAATTTTGTAAGAAAATGGAAGCTACCAAAATAATTACAAGAAGGAACAGATTTGAGACATACTTAACTGGCATTTCTTAGTTGAAGACAACACTATCTTCAAATATGTGAATTAAGTGGTGTTCCATAGATCTAGGTCTGTTAGGGATAGTTTGGTCCACAGCCATTACCAATCTCCAGTTGAGTCTGAGGGAGCTGTGGGGGGAGTGGTTACCTACCTACCAATGCGGAGGATGTGATCAATGCCCCTGGATTCAGGAGGGTAATACAATTCCACTCCAAAGAGGAGTACATCTTAAATCTAAGTCCTTTGCAGACTGCCAGAAGGAAGGTGTGGTATACATAATGACCTGCATATGCAGATCATTCTATGTTGGGAAAACCAAGAGGATCTTTGGGCGACGTATACAGGATCACCTGTACCATATTGATACAGGTCTCCTGTATAAACTTATTGTAAAACATGTAGGAGTGAAACATAGTTATGATCCCAATGTAATTTCCTGTTTTGTTCTTGAAACGATCCCTCAAAACCCACGAGGTGGGGATTTTGAAAAAAAAAATGGATTTATAATTTGAGGGCGACCTCCCTCCCCCCCCGGGTTTAAACACTTCTCTGTCCTTCAAGCCATTTCTCTAAATTTAAATAAGCATTAAAACCCTTTTACTAACTTGGTGAGGCCGTATGGACATATCTGAGACCTTTTTGTTAATAATGGGGATGCGATCGAGCTGTGGTTATACTATGGAGTCCAGAGAATATAGTTATTTCCCTTCCTAAATAGTTGATCAATTTAGACCCCTGTATTAACTATAATATTATATATAATTTTTTGTCTGCTGTTTTTACTTTTTTTTTTTGCTTTTTTTTTCACCACATCAGTGTTTTCTTTTTGAGAGACTTTTTCAGCTTGTCTTTCAAAACTCATCCATTCTTAGGTTCACATCATTGTGGTTTCTTTTCTTATAGGAATATATAAAAGCCCAGTGGGTTCCTTCTTTAATATTAGCGTATGTATTAAAAAAAAAAAAAAATTCCCCTATTACCCATTATGCCTTTCCCTATACCCACCCAACCACTGTTACCCCCTCCCCCCCGCCCTACTCTAAATGTTTCTACTTTTGTCTCTGGTGTTCCCCTTTCCTTTTAATATTTGGTATCTTCTAATACCTTCAGCCAGTATTTTTCCGAGGTCTTGAATTTTTCCCATCTGGCCCAGACAGATTTAGATTTTTCTAATTGTTCTTTGTCTTTGCAACAGAGGAGTTCCATTCTGTGGTAGAAATCAACTTGTTTGATCCAATCTCTTAGGACTGGGCCTTCACTCTTCAACCAATTTTTGGGAATAGCACCCTTTGCTGCATTTAACAATCTTGACGTTATTTTTTCCGTATATTGTTTTTTGGAGGAATTTGTGTCATGGAACAGGCAGGTCATTATGTTGCTCTCAAGTATTTCGTCCGTTATTTCCTTAATGCTTATAATAATTTCTTGCCAATATGAGCTGATTTTCGGACAATCCCACCATATGTGTAACATTGTAGCTTTTTGTCCACAGTTTCTCCAACATAATGGTGATTCAACTTGATTCATTTTATATAATCTGTATGGGGTCATGTACCACCTAGCTAGGAATTTATAATTCATCTCTATAGTTTTTATGTCCCAGGCTTGGTTGTATCCTCCTGCAATCATATTCTTAATCTGTTAATCATCTAGTTTTATGTTTAATTCTTTTTCCCACTTTTCAATGAAGGGTGGCTTATCTTTTCCTTCTAAGTCTGTCAGGAAATCATATACTTTCGAAATACCTCCTTTCAATGGCGTAGGTGTTATACAGAGCTTCTCCAATCTATCGAGTTTTTCTCCATCTCTAAACGGGTATGGTGATGTGTTAATTAAGTGATTTAGTTGTAGGTATTCCCAATTTCTTAGTTTCCCCCCAAGTTTAGTTTCCAATTTTTGTGCCGATTCCAGCTTCCCTCTCCTAGTGATGTCTTTAATTAGTGGGTTTTTTATTTTAAATCTACGGAAAATTTCTTCATCTGGTGGAAAAAATTTTGTTCCCGTGAGGGGTATTAATGGTGAATTATGTGTCCATCTATATTTACGGTGTACTGCATCCCATATTCTGAATACATTTTTAGTCACCTCGTGTGTGTTGGAGTCTAATACTCTGTGTTTGTTTGATATCCAAATGTTTTTGTGAAGCGTTGTTTTACTTAACGTGTTTTCCATTTCTATCCATTTTTTTTTCCTTGTTTAGATAAGATCTTTGGTAGTATTGCCATTTTGATCGTGTTGATTCTGCCGATCCACGAAAGTGCTTGTATGTTGACCTTCTTTGCTTCTGTCGATATCTCATTTAATAGTGGGATGTAATTTGCAGAATAGATTCTATTAATAGATGCTGTTAATTTAATTCCTAGGTAGGAAAGCTCCCCCTTTACCTAGGTAAATGGGAATTCTTTTTGAAGGGACAAAATCTCTTTTTTTTTTTATTTTCAGGTTCAGTATTTCTGTTTTCACCGGGTTGATTTTGAAATTTGCTAGTTCTCCATACTTGTCAATTTCTTTCAAGAGATTTGAGAGAGTTTCTTTAGGCTTATTGATGTATACGAGAATATCGTCGGCATATGCCGCGATTTTATGTCCTTTTTCGCCCAATCTCACCCCCTCTATCTCCCGGTTGTTTCGCAAAGTACTAAGAAACGGTTCCAAAGATAGCACATATAGAAGGGGCGATAGTGGGCATCCCTGCCGTGTTCCGTTGAACATTTCAAATACCGGTGACAATTTGCCATTTACATTTATGCACGCCGTGGGTCCTTTGTAGAGATTCATAATCCACTTCATTATTCTGGGTCCCAGACCAAGATGTTGTAATGTGGTCATCATAAATCCCCAGTCTACCCTGTCGAATGCTTTTTCAGCATCTATAGACAGGAGTAGATCTGGGCAGATGTTGGGATTTTTCTTTCTTAGCATCAAAATTGTTTTTATGCTGTTGTCCCTTCCTTCTCTTCCAGGAACGAATCCAGTCTGGTCCGGATTTATCCATAATGGCATCAAACTTTTTATTCTGGTGGCAAGTATTTTTGCGTAAAACTTTGTGTCTGTATTCAATAGAGCTATGGGTCTGTAGCTTGAACAGTTGACCTTGTCTTTTCCTTCTTTCAGTATTATGGTAATATGTGCTGACAATGACTCCTTTCTGATGTCTTCGTCTTCACCTATTTTGTTTAAATATTCACATAGTCTGGGGATCAATTGGTCTTGAAACTGTTTATAGTATCTGATTGTAAAGCCGCCTGGCCCCGGACTCCTACCGGTAGGAGTTTCTTTTAGTGCCATCTTAATTTCTTCTTGCGTTATCTCTCTTTCTAAATCCATCAGAGCTTCTGGGTCGACTTTTGGCAAGCTTGCTTTTTCTAAATACGTCAGGATCTGTTTCCTTCTCCTATCCAATTGTTGCGTTTGTTTCTTGTTTTTTTATTGAGTACAGGGAGCTGTAGTATTGTGCAAATACTTGTGCTATTTCCATAGTTTTGTTCTTTATTTCACCTTTTTCGTTTTTTATCTTCTCTATATAATTTAAGTTCTTTTTTTTCCTTAGAACGTTCGCCAAGTATTTTCCTGCTTTATTGCCCAACCTGAACTTCTCGCTTACTATTCTATTGATTTCTTTTCTGTCATCCTCTTCCAGCAGTTCCTTTAATTTTTCTCTTTTTGCTAATAGAGCCTGATGAATTTCTTTTTTTGTTTCCTTTTTGTGTCTTAGTTCCAGACTTTGGATTTCATTTCGAAGTTTCAAGATGTTCTTTTCTCTTTTTTTTATTTGATCCTATAGCTATTAGCTTACCCCTTATTACCGATTTATGTGCCTCCCATAAGATTGCTCTTGGGAGATCAGGAGTATAATTTTTCCGGAAGTATTCTTCAATCTCTTTCTTTATGGTTTTTTCGGTATCTTTATCCTCCAAAAGCTTTTCATTGAGTAGCCAGGTGTTTCTTCCTATAGGCTCACCCTGAAGGTTTATCTGCATACCCACTGGGGTGCTGTTTTTACTTTTGATATGTATCTCCCATATTTTGGGCTCCATAGGGGAGGATATGTGGTGACCATTGGTTTTAGATGGGCATTCGGGCGGCCCGGCTATTGAGAAACAATACCATCTTCTCTGTCACTATTCTCTGGTGGAGATCGCTCCTACCATGAGAGGCGCTGCGTGGTCACTCCTCTGGTTTTGGGCGGATGTGTTCCATCGCCGGAATCATCAGAGGCACCGCACGCGCGGTTGCCAGAACACCCATGCAAGATGTGATGATTTGGGCCGCGTCATGGCCTCGTCATATCCGGTGGGACTGCACATTTAAGGAGCAATGGTGGAGAGCAGAGCTATGCTTTGTTTCAGCGGAAACTCCACCGCATTGATTTCACCTGTGCCAAAAGGTAAACCTTAGGATGGATGCATAGGGCTATGTACTGAGATGGGATGCAGTTATTTCTTGTGAATGATGGTGATCTGGAGGAGAAGTCCATTATGGATGGCTGCATGAGAGTATTATGTGAAGGATGGGCTGGTTGGTTGGGGAGCATGTCATTGTGGTGCATTGGCTTGTGTTTTGTGGAGGAGATGCTGGGGCATGGTGAGTTAGTTGCTGGGTGAGATATGCATTTCAGTTATGGGTATGGATAATTTAGTGGATAGTTTGGAGACCCCTGTTCTAGGTGCATAAAAATTCCCTGAAGAAGCAAAAAATATTCTGCAAAACGCATTGGAATATATATATATATATGAAGCGGAAATCAGCTTTGTGACACAATTGTAACAATCAACCACTGTGATGAATATACGTTTGCATATTCTTTGGATGTTTTATATCATCAAATATACTGCGCTACCACTAGAAAATATACCCCCCAAAAAGCAGCAGTTAAACAGTGAGATGTGCACCAAAATACCAAACAGAAAAAAGAAATAACCGCGCTAAATATTAGTGAGACATGTGAAGTAATCTTGAAAACTTCTGTTAGAAAATACATGTGTGTGTGTAGAACATTGCAATAATCAAAGAAATATACATAAGTCCATACATATATCTATAAATCAAAAAGTAATGTCCATGTGTAGTGGATGGGAATCCTTATATAAAATGATTAACCAAAATCAGTCCAAGAGAGAAACCTTTGAGCAGACACAACCAAACTCGGTGGTAAAGATGAGAGAGACACCACACTCAGTGATCTGCCACCACACAAATATTGCGCTTACCACAAGTTACCACTGTTTATGTTTACCTGATCTCCTGTTGTGACCCGGACTGCTCTTACTACGCTGCCTCTCTCCTGGATTGACCCCCGGCCTGATTTATGGACTTCCTCTGCTTAAAACAAGTGTTTGACCCCGGTCTGATTTACGGACTTCCTCTGCTTGATACCAGTGTTTGACCCTCGGCCTGATTAACATAGTTCCTCTGCTTAATACCAGTGTTTGACCCCCGGCCTGATTTACGGACTTCCTCTGCTTGATACCAGTGTTTGACCCCCAGCCTGATTAATGTACTTCCTCTGCTTAATACCAGTGTTTGACCCCCGGCCTGATTAACGGACTTCCTCTGCTTGATTCCAGTGTTTGACCCCCGGCCTAATTAACGGACTTCCTCTGCTTGATACCAGAGTTTGACCCCCGGCCTGTTTTACAGACCTGTCTTGCTTATTGCCTGTGTTTGACCCTCTGCTTGCTTACAGTTTGTCTGCTCCACCCAGCAATGGGACTTCCACCAGTTCCTGGTCTCCTGCATCCCCAAACCCGGCTCTGCAGTTTCCCACAAGGGACCCATACCTGTTGGTGGCCCATGCTCCTTAGTGCCAACCATTCCCTGTTTCATCACCATGGGACGGGGTGCGTGTAGTGGCAAGGGCGAACCGCTCTCGGCATCTCGGCCTCGGTAAGCACTCACCTGACATCTTGCCGGAAGGCAAAATAAAGTTCACAAGAGTTCTTGAACGCACGGAACTTGTGCTGATTGCCTGAGAATCGCTCTGGTGCAGGAACTCGGGGTTAAGGTAGTGATATGACATGTGAGGATACAAAAACAGTCTGTTCAGATGTGGGGCAGTCTGGTGCGATAACAGGTGCAGGAGTTGCTGAAGCAAAAGTTTGGATGCGACTTTCCAGCTGTGCATGGCTCTTTTGCAGAGTGCTGACTGCCCGTGTGAGCGAGGCAAGTTGCTGGCATAGCAGTTCCAAAGGTAAAGCCTCTCTCTCAGTCTCCGACATCTGGCTGAGTGGTACTGTCACGTACATGGTAGAGAATGAGATGTAGAGAGGGCTTCTCTTGCACCTCCTGTTTAGCGCCCCTGATAGAGATGACAGGGAATGAAAGACGCATAGTGGCACGAGGGCCGATGTAGCAGGTGGCTCAAGACAGGTCTTGGCAAGAACCCGATAGCTGCAGATCACCGGATAGGCACTGAGGACTGGAACTCCATGTTGCTGGATCAGCAGGCAGAGTTGTGGTCGAAACATAAGCCAGGAGGTCATCAACAGCCGAGCAGAGCAGGTACTGGAACGTGAGACAGAATCAAAGACAGGATACACGCCAGGTTCGGTATACAGTCGAGCAGCGCAGTACAGGAGCATGGAGCAGGAACAGGGTTAAAACACAGCACCCCAAAAGATCCAGTTTAGAGAAGATCTGGGCTGACCAAAATCGTTGGAACAATTCGGGAATGAGTGGTAGTGGATAACGGTTCTTTACCGTTTTAGTATTTAGTTGCCTGTAATCCACACACTGCCTTAAGGACCCATCTTTCTTCTCTACAAAAAAGATACCAGCTCCGGCTCGGATGAAGCGTTTTTCTAAGTTTTCATCAATATAATCTTTCAGAACCTTCAGCTCGGTTTATGACAGTGGAAAAATGCGGCCAAACGGGACTTCTGAGCCAGGAAGGAGGTCAATGGGGCAGTCGTAAGGCCGGTGAGGTGGTAAGCAGTCCGCCTTCTGTTTGTCAAATACGTCCCGGAACTCAAGATATTCTGAAGGGACGTGTTGGAGATTGTCAGGCACGGGTGAAATGGCTGAGCAAATACCAGGAGCTGGGGTGAAGCAGTGCTGGGAGCAGTATTGAGAGGAGAAGGATACTTCCTTGGTCTTCCAGTTAATTTGAGGTTCATGCGCCTGGAGCCAGGGCAGGCCTAAAATTACAGGAAAGATAGGTGAATGGATAAGGTCAAATCGTAAAAACTCTTGATGGCCTGAGTCGGTAGAGGTAAGGATGGGCTTTCCAGAACGGGGAAGAGACCCATCAGCTAAATGTACCAGGAGACTTTGAGCCTTAGCCTGAAGAGGGATATGTAGATTTTGGGCCAGCAAGATGTCTAGGAAGCAGCTACAAGCTCCGGAATCAATTATTGCTGGCAGACGGGTTTCCTCTTCCGGTAACTGTAGAGAGATAAGGAGAGAAACATAAGTCCAGGTATGACTTACTAGGCCTCACTGGACAGCTGCGGAGGAAATGACCAGAACCTCCACAGTACAGGTACAGATTGGATTGGCGTCTGCGTTGCCTTTCTTCAGGAGTCAGAGGGGCACGGACCAGTCCGAGTTGCATTGGCTTGGCTTCAGGAACCGGGCAGCAGTAGGAGGTGGAGTATGGATAGGCATTGGCCTGAAGGGGGTCCAACTAGGTCCTGGCCCTTGAAAACGTTCTGTGCGCCCCTCACGTAAACGCCTATTCAGCTTGGTGGCTGATTGGATTAGCTCCTCTAGAGAGGCTGGGGTTTCTATCCCAGCCAATTCATCCTTAAGGACCTCAGACAGACCTTGACGGTATTGGTACCTGGACTCCTGCATCCCCAAACCCGGCTCTTTCCAACCTGTGTCGGCTGCCCACTTGCGGAATTCCACTGTGTAATGCTCTATGGGCCTCTTTCCCTGGGAAAGGTTATGCAGGGTTGCTTCAGCTGTAGCAGTGCGTTGCGGATCGTCAAAGTTGAGCCATGCTCTCAAAGAAAGTATCAATAGAATTCAAGACAGGGCTCCTTTGTTCCATCAGACTGTGAGCCCAAGCTTTTGGCTCCTCAGCTAGAAGGGAGATAACAAACCCCACTTTTACTGCGTCAGAAGAAAAAGTCCTGGGCTGGAGGGCCAGATAGAGCGAGCAGGTATTCTTGAAGGCTCTGTATTTTTTACGATCCACTGCGCTCAGGTGTAGGGACCCTGGGCTCAGGGAGTGCCATAACTACTGTTGAGCTTGCAGTGGGCTGAGGGGCGGAGACCCCACTAGTAGGTGCGGAAGCTGCAGCTGCAGGTAGAGGCGGACTGGATAGTTGCTGAAGGCGGCTGTCAATTTGGGTATACCCCTCTTGTAGTTTCTGGACTGCATCGGTGAGGGCTGAGACCTGCTGACACAGGATCTCTAAAGGGGACCGCGCTCTGTCGGCCTCAGACGTCTGGCTGGTTTGTACTGTCAGGTGAGTACTTACCGAGGCCGAGAGTGGTTCGCCCTTGCCACTACGCGCACCCTGTCCCCTAGGAATGAAACAGGGAATGGGTGGCACTAAGGAGCATGGGCCACCAGCAGGTATGGGTCCCTTGTGGGAAACTGCAGAGCCGGGTTTGGAGATGCAGGAGTCCAGGAACCGGTGGAAGTCCCGTTGCTGGGTGGAGCAGACAAACTGTAAGCAAGCAGAGGGTCAAACACAGAGGGTCAAGCAGAGGAAGTCCGTTAATCAGGCCGGGGGTCAAACACTGGTATTAAGCAGAGGAAGTCCGTTATTCAGGCCAGGGGTCAAACACTGGTATCAAGCAGAGGAAGTCCGTTAATCAGGCCGGGGTCAAACACTGGTATCAAGCAGAGGAAGTCCGTAAATCAGGCCGGGGGTCAATCCAGGAGAGAGGCAGCGTGGTAAGAGCAGTCCGGGTCACAACAGGAGATCAGGTAAGCACAAACAGGAAACAGGAAGTAACAGGAGCTGAAGACAAACCAGCAACCAGTCTGGGTGCTGGAGCTGATTTAAATAGCCCCGCCAGAGTGTCACGGTGGGCGTGCATGAGTCACTACACGCACCCGTGTGCTATCGCGCACACGCCGCTCCATCGGGCCACGCGCGCGCATTCACCGAAGCGCCAAACCAGCGCGCACGTGCCCATGGACAGGATGAATGTGACTGGAGAAGACCCTTCTCTGACACAAGAACTTTCTCACTTGAAATCATTAAGGTGAGATTTGTTATTTCCCTACTTCTCAGAGAGTCACAATCTTGGGCCCACCAACTCCTTGAACAAAAAAGCTCAGTCCTGAAATCTTTCTTCATTTCTGAAGAAATGGCCCAGCTATATGATGACCCCCAGTGCACTGCTACGACAGAATCCATACTTTGTGACAGGGTCATCGACCCGTTGAGGACTATGTTGCAGAATTCAGCTTATGGGCCTCAGATTCCGGATGGAACGATGCAGCCTTATGGCATCAATTCCGCCTTGGCTTGTCTCAAGGAGTCAAAGATGAGCTTGCTCAAGTGGAGGTTCCCAGATCCCTCGAGGGCCTCATTAATCTTGCTATCCGGCTTGATCGTCGATTCAGGGAAAGGAGAGCAGAGAGGATTTGCACCATAACCAGACCTATGCAATTGGGACTTTTTCGTTCTCCACTGTCCAGTACTGAGAAGCTGCGACGATGCAGAATGGGCCTGTGTATATACTGTGGGGCAGCGGGTCATTTTCTCCAAAACTGCCCCATGAGACCCACAAGGACTGGGATCACCTCCTCTGCCTACCTAGCCAATTGCTTTGGATCAAAGGGATCTGCTCATGTCACCCTATCCTCGTCACTTCAGCTCCCCGGGAGAAACATTCAGGTACCAGCTATAGTCGACTCCGGGGCCTGCAGCTGTTTTATGGATAAGGACTTTGCTCCTCATCACCAAATTCCTGTGCAAACAAAGACTTACCAGCTGTCCATTCACCTGGCCGATGGATCCCATCTCAGCTCCGGCCCGATAACACACGAGACCTGCCCGCTACTGGCTACGTCTGATACGGGCCATCAGGAACACCTGCGCCTGGATATTATCCCATCACCCTTGTTCCCCGTTATCTTGGGCCTTCCCTGGTTGCAGGCCCACAACCTGCTGATAGACTGGGTTACTGGGAAAATTACCTTTTCTTCTTCCTATTGCCAGCAGTCCTGCCTTCATCCCATGTCCATGACATCTGCATGTCTCCTGGCAGTACATAATGACTCTCCTGTGTCACAGCTCATACCTGCAGTTTATCACAAATTTCTGGATGTTTTTGATAAACAAGGAGCAGACACTCTGCCCCCTCATCGCCCATACGACTGCCCAATTGAACTGTTGCCGGGTTTTGAAATCCCGTTTGGGCGCATTTTTCCCCTCTCTGAACTGGAACTTAAGGTACTATGTCAGTACATTGACGAGAATCTGGAGAAAGGCTTCATCCGGCCTTCCACATCCCCCACAGGCACGGGGATCTTCTTCATGGAGAAAAAGTATCATACTCTGCGTCCTTCGGTAGATTAGAGAGAATTGAATAAAATTACCGTCAAGAACAGATACCCTTTGCCTTTGGTTCCGGAGCTTTTTCAACGTTTTAAGACTTCTGTTGTTTTCACAAAACTTGACTTACGAGGGGCATATAACCTTGTATGAATCTGCAAGGGGGATGAATGGAAAATAGCCTTCCGCACTAGATTTGGACATTATGAGTACCTTGTTATGCCCTTTGGGCTATGTAATGCCCCAGCAACATTCCAGCATTTTGTTAACAATATTTTTAGAGACTTCCTTGATCTGTTCCTTATCGTATATCTAGATGATATCCTCATCTTTTCCAATTCTCTCTCAGCACACCATGAGCATGTGAAAAAGGTTCTCAGTCGGTTAAGAAACCATGGACTATATGCAAAGCCTGAGAAGTGCGAATTTGAGAAAGACACCATCCAATTCCTGGGACTGATCATCTCCACCTCAGGCATCTCCATGGATCTACCTCAGCTCCCATCTTACGACATCCAGACCCTGCATCACCATATGTTCTTGAGGTGGACGCATCAGAGAATGCTGTGGGTGCCATGCTGTCCCAGCGCCAGGGGGCGAAGTCTTTACTGCACCCCATCGCTTTCTTCTCCAGGAAACTTAGCCCCGCAGAGAGGAACTATGATGTGGGTGATCATGAATTGTTAGCCATAAAGACAGCCCAGGAGGAATGGCGTTATTTGTTGGAAGGAGCAGCCCACTCTATTTTGATCTTTACCGATCATAAAAACCTCGAATACCTTAGAACAGCTAAACGGTTAAGACCTCGGCAGGCCAGGTGGGAGCTATTCTTCTCCTGTTTCTCCTTCCACATAACTTTTAGGCCAGGCTCCAAGAATGGCAATCCGGACGCTTTATTAAGAAAGTACCTAGAGGAAGGAGAATCCCACCAGGCAGACACATTCTTGCCGGCATAGTTTTCTACTACTACAAGAAGACCTGATTACCCAGCTCAAGCAGGCATCCACAAAGGACATTTTGCCATCGGGCATCTGTTTTCAGGAACAAGAAGGTCTATTTTTACATAATCGAAAAGTGTTCGTACCCCCGAGTCTGTGCCCCAAAATCCTGAGTCTCTGTTATGACCACTCTCTAGCAGGACATTTCGGGGTAACCAAGACAGTGGAACTTGTGCAATGGTCCTTTTGGTGGCCGGGCTTAAGACTCAACTGTAAGAGCTATGTGAACACCTGTGGAGTCTGTGCCCGTAACAAGAATGATAAAGTCAAATCCTGGGGTCTGCTAAGACCACTGCCCATTCCCAAGAGGCCCTGGGAGATGATTAATATGGATTTCATCATGGAACTTCCGCCATCTAAAAAATTTACCACCATTTTTGTGATTGTGGACAGACTGACCAAGATGGCCCATTTTATTCCTTTAATGAGAACACCTTTAGCAACAGAGACTGCCTGCACCTTCATCAGGGAGGTAGTCAGACTCCATGGGGTACCCAGCAGCATCACCCTGGATCGGGGGGGTGCAATTTACTTCCAGATTTTGGAAAGAGCTCTGTAAGATGTTGAAATTTGAAACTTATTTCTCCTCGGCATACCACCCCCAGACCAATGGCCAGACTGAACGTACAAACCAGACTCTGTAACAATATCTCTGGTGTTTCTCATCCTTTGCCCAGGGTGACTGGGCATCACTGTTACCTCTGGCAGAGTTTGCATACAACAATGTGGTTCACTCAGCTACGGGACAAGCCCTGTTTTTTGCAAACTATGGATACTTTCCAACTTTCCTACCTGACATCTTACCCGATTCCTGGGTTCCGGCAGTCCAAGAAAGATTAAACTTCCTTCAATTGAACAATAAAGTTTTACAACGGAACATCTCCAAGGCACAGCAGGACAATAAAACATTTTTTGACAGGAAAATTAGAGGGGACCTAAAACTTCAAATCAGAGACAAGGTCTGGTTATCCATTGCCAACTTAAAATTATCCTGTCCATCTAAAAAACTCAGACCAAGATTTATTGGTCCCTTTCCTGTCAAAAGGTAGATCAATCCTGCAGCCTACGAACTGTCACTCCTGGAGAATTACAAGATCCATCCAGTCTTCCATGTCTCGTTACTGAAGAATGCAAGGTTAGATCCTTTTCCTGGTCATGAGTCAGATCCACCTGCACCTACCTTAGTATGAGGTTGAAGCCATTATGGACTGTAGAAATAAGAAATGTAATCCAGTTTTTGATTAAATGGAAAGGCTACGGACCTGAAGACAACTCTTGGGAACCAGAGTCCAATTTACATGCCAAGAGGTTGATACAGGCTTTTTTCCAGGCTCACCATGAAAAGAAATTACAGATGGGCATCCAGAGGTTGCCCATTGGGGGGGCAATGTAAGAGAAGTCTGTGTGTGTGTGTAAAAAGGACTTGTATTGGTGCATGCGCAGGCACGCAATGGCGCACACACAGATGCGCGCCAATGCACACGCGCACGTGCACGTCTGGGCACCAAGTACTTTATTTAAACTGAACACTGACACATGAGCCTTGCTAAGTGGTCTTTCAGCTAGTACCTCTTACCTGAATCTGATCTGTTCCAGTGTTCCTGTGTTTCACCCGGCTTGTACCTGAACCTCCTCTTGGACTTCTGCCTGCCTTCCTGTGACCCCGGCTTGTGTTTTGACCCTGTTCCTGCTCCATGCTCCTGTACTGCACTGCCCGACTGTTTACCGAATCTGGCCTGTATCCTGTCTTTGATTCTGTCTCACGTTTCAGTACCTGCTCTGCTCGGCTGTTGATGACCTCCTGGCTTATGTTCCAACCATGACTCTGCCTGCTGATCCAGCAACAAGAAAGCCCGCAAACAGTTTGCTGAAGACAAGCAGACTAAGGACACAGATTACTGGAACCATGTCTTGTGGTCTGATGAGACTAAGATAAACATATTTGGTTCAGATGGTGTCAAGTGTGTGTGGGGGAAACCAAGTGAGGAGCACAAAGACAAGTGTGTCTTGCCTACAGTCAAGCATGTTGATTGGAGTGTCATGGTCTGGGGCTGCATGAGTGCTGCCGGCACTGGGGAGCTACAGTTCATTGAGGGAACCATGAATGCCAACATGTACTGTGACATACTGAAGCAGAGCATGATCCCCTCCCTTCGGAGACTGGGCTGCAGGGCAGTATTCAACATGATAATGACCCCAAACACACCTCCAATATGACCACTGCCTTGCTAAAGAAGCTGAGGGTAAAGGTGATGGACTGGCCAAGCAGGTTTCCAGACCTCCATACTAAAGGAGAGTTGGGATTGCATCAGGCAGGTGCTGGCAGGGGCCAGCACAGAGGCGGGTGGAGATAAAGAGGGGGAGGCACCAAAGCAGAGTAGATAGGTGACAGTCAGGAAGGATAGAGGGTAAGGAGTCAGGGAGGCCGGTCCTGGGATGGAAAATCCCAATAAGTAGGCCCCATTGAGTGACATTGGTGAGACCAGTCAGGGACCAGCATTGTTGGAGCTGAGTGACTCCCCTAGCTGCCAGGGGAACAACTCCTCCAGTGAGGTCGGGTAAAGCCAACGGAAAGAAAGGACAGATTCTGGTGGTAGGGGGCTCAATTCTTAGAAGGACAGAGAGGGCAATCTGTCACAAAGACCTGAAGTGCCAAACTGTATGTTGTCTATCGGGCGCTCGGGTTCGCCACATCACGGATCTGGTGACCAATGGCAAAGTCATTGGCACCAATGGCATAGTCAGAGGTAGATGGAGTGTCCTAAAAAAACATTTTAGGGACTTAGGAGCTAAATTGAGGAAAATGACCTCCAAGGTAGTATTCTCAGAAATACTACCGGTACCTCGAGCCACATCAGAAAGGCAGAGGAGATTAGGGAAGTAAACATGTGGCTGAGGAGCTAGTGTAGAATGGAGGGGTTTGGGTTCCTGGAGAACTGGGGCGACTTCTCAGTTGGTTACCAGCTCTATAGAAGGGACGGACTGCACCTAAATGGGGAAGGTGCAGATCTGCTGGGAGTGGAGATGGCTGAAAAGTTAGAGTGGCTTTTAAACTAGGCGACGGGGGGTAGCGTCCAGAGGTAGAGATAGCCAGTGAGGAACATATTCCAGAGGGTAGTATTGGGGGCATTAGTGGTAGGTTGACTAAAGCACCTAAACCCGAGGTAAGTATAGTAACAAGTCTTATTTGCAACCATAGAGTACCCAATAAGGAGATAATATGCAACCGTCTAAACTACGTGGCATGTTCACCAATGCCAGGAGTCTGCCGGACAAGATGGGAGAACTAGAACTACTGTTGTACGAGGAGGATTTAGATTTTGTAGGAATTACAGAGACTTGGTTCGACAGCTCTCATGATTGGCTGGCAACCACTCAAGGGTTATTCCCTATATCGCAGGGATAAAAAGGGAAAAAAGGCGGACGGGTATGCCTGTTTATTAAAAATGATGTACAAGTGAATGTGAGAGATGACATCACTAAGGGATCAAGGGAGGTGGTGGAATCCTTATGGGTAGAGCTACAAAGGGAGGAAACTAAGGGGAAAGTAATACTGGGAGTATGCTACAGGCCCCCTAACCAGAGGGAGGAGGAGGAGGCAGACCTCCTATCACAATTTGGATTAGCGACAAAAAAGGGAAGTGTCATTATAATGGGGGATTTTAATTATCCAGACATAGACTGGGTGGAAGGAACCGCGCATTCATCTAAGGCTCGCCAGTTCCTAAATGTCTTGCAGGACAATTTCATGGGTCAGATTGTAAATGCACCAACTAGAAACAAAGCGTTACTAGACCTACTGATTACCAACAATACAGACCTGATCACAGATGTGGAAATATGGGGCAATTTAGAAAACAGCGATCATAGGTCAATTAGTTTTAGTATTAATCACACAAATAGGAAACATAAGGGGAATACAAAGACACTGAATTTTAAAAGAGCCAACTTCTCTAATCTACGATCCTTGCTAGAAGATAATAATTGGGATAAAACCTTAGGAACAAAGAACACAGAGGAAAAATGGGTATGCTTTAAGAGCATATTAAATAACAGCATTAGCCAGTGCATCCCAATGGGAAATAAATTTAAAAGAGCTAATAAAAGTCCTGGGTGGCTTAACTTCAATGTAAAAATGCATATAAAAGCAAAAATACAAGGCTGAAGGATCATCATCAGCATTCTATCTTTACAAAGAAGGCAACAAAAAATGTAAGGGTGCAATTAAGGCAGCTAAGATAGAACACGAAAGGCACATAGCAGAGAGTAAAAAAAATCCCAAGAAATCTTTTAAGTACATAAATAGTAAGAAACGGAGGTCAGATCATATTGGTCCCATAAAGAATGATGAAGGGAATCTGGTTACTAAGGTTAGAGAGATGACGAATGTATTGAATTTATTCTTCTCTGTCTTCACAAGGGAATCAGGGGGGCTTCGGTAACCAAAACTGCAATGTTTATCCTCATGACATGTCACATCAAGCACCCTCATGGCTAACAGAGGACAGAATTAGAATTAGACTTGAAAAACTCAACATTAATAAGTCACCGAGACCAGATGGCTTGCACCCGAGGTCCTTAAGGAACTCAGTCAAGTAATTGCCAGACCATTGTTCCTAATTTTTACAAACAGTCTACTGACTGGAATGGTACCAGCTGATTGGAGAAAAGCCAATGTAGCACCAATATTTAAAAAAGGGCCAATATACATCCGTGGGAATTACAGACCAGTTAGCCTAACATCAATTGTATGCAAGCTCTTGGAGGGGATGATAAGGGACCATATACAAGATTTTAGTAATGACAACAGTATCATTAGCACTGCAGTAATCAGCATGGATTATTGAAGAATCGTTCTTGCCAAACCAATCTATTAATCTTCTATGAGGAGGTGAGTTGCCATCTAGCTAGGATTTTACAAAAGCATTTGATACAGTTACCCATAAACATTAATTGTACAAAGTAAGGTCAGTTGGCATGGACCATAGGGTGAGTACATGGATTGAAAACTGGCTACAGGGGTGAGTTCAGAGGGTAGTGATAAATGGGGAGTACTCGGAATGGTTCGGGTGGAAATTGGGTTCCCCCAGGGTTCTGTCCTGGGACCAATCCTATTTAATTTATTCATAAACGACCTGGAGGATGGAATAAACAGCTCAATCTCTGTATTTGTGGACAATACTAAGCTAAGCAGGACAACAACTTCTCCGCAGGATGTGGAAACCTTGCAAGAAGATCTGAACAAATTAATAGGGTGGGCAACTACATGGCAAATGAGGTTAAATGTAGAAAAATTTAAAATAATGCATTTGGGTGTCAAAAATATGAATGCAATCTACTCACTAGGGGGAGAACCTCTGGGGGAATCTAGGATGGAAAAGAACCTGGGGGTCCTAGTAAATGACAGGCTCAGCAATGGCATGGGATGCCAAGCTGCTGCAAGCAAAGCAAACAGAATGTTGACATGCATTAAAAAGGGGATTAACTCCAGAGTTCAAACAATAATTCTCTCACTCCACTCTTATAGACTCTGGTCCAATTTTGGGCACCAATCCTCAGGAAGGATGTGCTGGAACTGGAGAGAGTCCAAAAAAGGGCAACAAAACTAATAAAGGGGCTGGAGGATCTTAGTTATGAGGAAAGGTTACAAGCACTGAACTTGTTCTCTCTGGAGAGGAGACACGTGAGAGGGGATATGATTTCAATGCACAAATACTGTACTGGTGACCCCACAATAGGGATAAAACTTTTTTGTGAAAGGGAATTTAATAAGACACGTAGGTTGGACTTGATTGACTTGTGTCATTTTTTTAACCTTGCCTACTATGTAAGTATGATCTAAACCCTATTGAGCATTTGTGGGGCATTCTCAAACGGAGCACAAGGTCTCTAACATCCACTAGCTCCGTGATGTCCTCATGGAGGAGTGGAAGAGGACTTCAGTGGCAACGTGTGAAGCTCTTGTGAATTCCATTCCCAAGTGGGTTAAGGCAGTGTGGGAAAATAATGGTGGCCACACAAAATATTGACACTTTAGGTACAATTTGGACATTTTCACTTAGGGGCGTACCTACTTTTGTTGCCAGCGGTTTAGACATTAATGGCTGAGTTATTTTGAGGGGACAGCAAATTTACACTGTTATACAAGCTGCTCACTCACTACTTTACATTGTAGCAAAGTGTCATTTCTTCAGTGAAGTCACATGAAAAGATAAAAAAATAAAATATTTGCAAAAATGTGAGGGGTGTACTCACTTTTGTAAGATACTGTATACTATAAATATATAGTAAAGGATTAGCATCAAATGTAGAGCTTTAGGAACACTGCCACTCGCTGGTTCTTCTTTTTAAGGGCTTGGTTTGCCCATTTTTATTAAAAGCAAGTTCAGCAAACAAACATAGGTTTCCTTCTCAGGGGTTTTCAGCATTCCTTTTTCCATCAACAAAATTACATTCAGCCTAGTTGGCTCTCATTTGCAACACTGCTGCTCTGGCCTTACACTCCAGGCCCTTGTCTGTCTCGTACGGACTGTTTCACCAACCACCTTGGTGCATATAGCTAGCAGTCTCTTGCTGCACTGGCTCCCACGTGGAGCCCTCCTGACTCCTGGTACTCAGACTTCCTATCTGCCGGGGTAGAGCCCAGAACCATGGTCAGGTTACTACTAAAAGTCCAGCACACCTGACCAATCAGTATGCTGGCTGTTCTCAAAATCAGGACACAGGACTAGGGAATTCATCCCACCCGGATCTCTCAGAAATCCCCCGAGCTCCAGGTCCTAAAGTGGCCTTTGCAAAACACTGAGGAAACTGAAAGGCCAGTTTCCTCTTCATGTTACAAGCTTCCTGGAGCCCCTCAATCCGTTGAGAATTCTGGGTCACAACCTCCTTCTAGACCCTGGCTGGGCAACGCTCTGCCACAATATATATAATTTTTATTTTTTATTACTGCTTCCAGTAAAAAACTGTGGATTGTTGTATATTATGGTTATTATATTAAGCTAAGGGGAAAATAATACTGGGAGTATGCTATAGGCCCCCTAACCTGAGGGAGGAAGTGGAGACAGATCTCCTATCCAAATTTGGATTAGCAGCAAGGATGGGAAATGTTATCATAATGGGGGATTTTAATTATCCAGACATAGACTGGGCGTAGGGAACCGCACATTCATTTAAGGCTCGCCAGTTCCTTAATGTCTTGCAGGACAATTTTATGGGTCAGATGGTAGACGCACCAACTAGAAATAAAGCATTACTGGATCTGCTGATTACCAACAATACAGACCTGATCACAGATGTGGAAATACGGGGCACTTTGGGTAACAGCAATCACAGGTCAATTAGATTCAGTATAAATCGCACAAATAGGAAACATAAAGGGAATACAAAGACACTGAATTTCAAAAGAGCCAAATTCCCTAAACTACAAACCTTGCTAAAAGGCATAAATTGGGATAAAATATTAGGAACAAAGAACACGGAGGAGAGATGGGTTTGCTTTAAGAGCATATTAAATAAGGGCATTAGCCAATGCATCCCATTAGGTAATACATTTAAAAGAGCGAACAAAAGTCCTGGATGGCTTAACTCGAATGTAAAAATGCATATAAAAGCAAAGGAGAAGGCCTTCAAAAAATACAAGGTTGAGGGATCATCATCAGCATTCAGACTTTATAAAGAATGCAACAAGAAATGTAAGGGTGCAATTAGGACGGCTAAGATAGAGCATGAAAGACACATAGTGGAGGAGAGCAAAAAAAATCCCAAGAAATTCTTTAAGTATGTAAACAGTAAAAAAGGGAGGACAGACCATATTGGCCCCATAAAGAAAGAGGAAGGACATCTGGTTACAAAGGATGGGGAGATAGCGAAGGGATTGAATTTATTCTTCTCCTCAGTTATCACCAGGGAATCGGGGGGCTTCAGTAACCAAAACTGCAGTGTTTATCCTCATGACACATCACAGGAAGCACCTCTATGGTTAACAGAGGACAGAATTAAAATTAGACTTGAGAAACGTAACATTAATAAATCACCGTGACCAGATGGCTTGCATCCGAGGGTACTTAGGGAACTCAGTCAAGTGATTGCCAGACCGTTATTCCTAATTTTTACAGACAGTCTACTGACTGGAATGGTACCAGCTGATTGGAGAAAAGCCAATGTAGCACCAATATTTAAAAAGGGCCCAAAATACATCCCTGGGAATTACAGACCAGTTAGCCTAACATCAATAGTATGTAAACTCTTGGAGGGGATGATAAGGGACTATATACAAGATTTTAGTAATGAGAACGGTATCATTAGCAGTAATCAGCATGGATTCATGAAGAATCGTCCTTGCCAAACCAATCTACTAACCTTCTATGAGGAGGTGAGTTGCCAGCTGGATAAAGGAAGGCCCGTAGACGTGGTGTATCTGGATTTTGCAAAAGCATTTGACACAGTTCCCCATAAACGTTTACTGTACAAAATAAGGTCCATTGGCATGGACCATAGGGTGAGTACATGGATTGAAAACTGGCTACAAGGGCGAGTCCAGAGGGTGGTGATAAATGGGGAATACTCAGAATGGTCAGGGGTGGGTAGTGGGGTCCCCCAGGGTTCTGTGCTGGGACCAATCCTATTTAATTTGTTCATAAACGACCTGGAGGATGGGATAAACAGTTCAGTCTCTGTATTTGCAGACAATACTAAGCTAAGCAGGGCAATAACTTCTCCGCAGGATGTGGAAACCTTGCAAAAAGATCTGAACAAATTAATGGGGTGGACGACTACATGGCAAATGAGGTTTAATGTAGAAAAATGTAAAATAATGCATTTGGGTGGCAAAAATATGAATGCAATCTATACACTGGGGTGGGGGTGGGGAGAACCTCTGGGGGAATCTAGGATGGAAAAGGACCTGGGGGTCCTAGTAGATGATAGGCTCAGCAATGGCATGCAATGCCAAGCTGCTGCTAACAAAGCAAACAGAATATTGGCATGCATTAAAAAGGGGATCAACTCCACAGATAAAACAATAATTCTCCCGCTCTACAAGACTCTGGTCCGGCTGCACCTAGAGTATGCTGTCCAGTTCTGGGCACCAGTCCTCAGGAAGGATGTACTGGAAATGGAGCGGGTACAAAGAAGGGCAAAAAAGCTAATAAAGGGTCTGGAGGATCTTAGTTATGAGGAAAGGTTGCGTGCACTGAACTTATTCTCTCTGGAGAAGAGACGCTTGAGAGGGGATATGATTTTAATATACAAATAGCGTACTGGTGACCCCACACAAGGAATAAAACTTTTTCACAGAAGAGAGTTTAACAAAACTTATGACCACTCATTAAAATTAGAAGAGAAGAGGTTTAACCTTAAACTACGTAGAGGGTTCTTTACTGTAATGCCCACGGTCGGACTTTGTTCGGACATTCCGACAACAAAATCCTAGGATTTTTTCCAACGGATGTTGGCTCAAACTTGTCTTGCATACACACGGTCACACAAAGTTGTCGGAAAATCTGATCGTTCTAAACGTGGTGACGTAAAACACGTACCTCGGGACTATAAACAGGGCAGTGGCCAATAGCTTTCATCTCTTTATTTATTCTGAGCATGCGTGGCACTTTGTCCGTCGGATTTGTGTACACACGATCGGAATTTCCGACAACGGATTTTGTTGTCGGAAAATTTTATAGCCTGCTCTCAAACTTTGTGTGTCTGAAAATCCGATGGAAAGTGTGTGATGGAGCCTACACACGGTCGGAATTTCCGACAACAAGGTTCTATCACACATTTTCCGTCGGAAAATCCGACCGTGTGTACGGGGCATAAGAGCGGCAAGGATGTGGAATTCCCTTCCACAGGTGGTGGTCTCAGCGGGGAGCATCGATAGCTTCAAGAAACTATTAGATAAGCACCTGAATGACCGCAACATACAGGGATATATAATGTAATACTGACACGTAATCACACATAGGTTGGACTTGATGGACTTGTGTCTTTTTTCAACCTCACCTACTATATTTAACTATGAAAAATTTAAAGGGGTCTGAATACTTTCCAATAGTGCTCTACTATATATGGTTGACAACCACCCTTCTAAAAAGCTGAAATTCATCCAGATTCACTAGCTTTTACAAAAGTGCCAAAGAGAACAGCATAAATGTCCATTTGTACCCAGTATTGCTCTATTTCTGTTGCCTGTTTAATAAATAATTACAAAAAGAATCACATTGTTGACCAGGTTTCCTATGCATGGTACTAAAACAGATATTTATAAATTATAAAGAAAAGAAATTACCACAAAGTCCTATAAATTACAAAAAGGCAACTAACTCAATCCTTCACAATCCTTCACTGGCAGGATATTTATTAGAAATTATATACCCTGGAGAGTTTGATATATATATATATATATATATATATATATATATATATATATATATATATATATATATATATATATATATATATATATATATATATATAGCTTATAAATGACTTAATGTATTTCCATGGAATAATTGAAGAAAAATAAACAAATAGTTTTCCAGATGCAACTAATTCATTTTTCCGCCGTGTTTGCTCAATGTAATACTTTTTTTTAACAAACATAATTTGTTTTGTTTTTTTATAACATGGCATCATTACCATATCTTCATAGAAGCCAGCAATATTGAAAGTGAGATTTTAGCATTTTTGATTGTTAAAAATGACAAAAAAAAGTTTACCGAATGACAAAAGGATACATTGCATGTAGGAGATGTAAGAATGTACATTTGTTTGGGTAAGGACTGTTGATATTTGTTTTCCTTGGGGGGTTCGCCTTGGGCACCCAGAGAAGTAGGCTATTTAGGAAAATTATTGTACTGTGAAGGGATTAAAACCTGAGCATTTTCACTGTGTGCATGGTAACATATGCCACAGTCTTTGTACTGAGAAAATCTGTTTAATCACTGAGCCACAAGTGAGAATCTTACCAGCATGTACAAACATCAGGACAATCATTTGTACAAAATGAAGCTCTACCATTACATATGTGTTCCTGCACACAGCTTACCTTGAGGAAGAGCTTCACTAAGTGACTACTTTGCAACCAGCAACCACTTTATAATATAGCAGTGGACAGGAGTATGTAGTCAGAAATATGTATTATAGCATAAATAGTGCAGTGGTCAGTAATATGTCATAAAGCATAGAGAAAGAGAGGCCCAGAGAAAAAACAGAAAGCCATAGACAAAGGGCCAGCATTACAAGGCTTAAAGGGGCTTATGTGAAGAGGGATAATAAAGTTTGGGGTAAGTTGAAGGGGCAAGAAAGTTTATTTTGATTGGGGCAAGGGCAAGGAAAGGGGGGAGCCTCAAGGGAAGGTGAGGCTGTACTGAGGTGTTGGTATTCAGGAGGTGGTCAGCAAGCTAGGAACAACTTCATACCCTCCAGCCCTGCATTTAGTAGTATTTAGTTCAGGTTATTGGCAACTGTGGGGAGCCTGATTTGGCGAATGGCGGGGCGCAAGGATCTTTTAAGTTCATATGGGCACAAAAGGTACGGTGTAGGGTATGGTGTAGGGACCCGTCTGAGGTACGGCTCCCAGTTGGTGTATGTGGTACCTGCGAGTTGTCTCTGAGTCGATGGTTTGTGGCTGGAAGTCTGAGAAGTGACTCACAGGTATGGTATTGGTTTTGATGCCTAGTAGGACCTTGTGGCTCCAATTTTCTCTGATGCACTATATGTTCAGGTTATTACTTTAACTGTGATTTATTTGTTATCGGTATTATATTTTGGTTAATAAAAAGGCTGTTATAGCCATTTAACTCCAGTCCTGGTGTTGTGTGATTATTATAAAGAAAGGGTGGGGTTTTTGGTATAGCAGTGCAGAACATGCCACATTTAATGCCTTAGTCATGCAATGGTCAGAAGCATGTCATATACAGCCCAGCGTACAGAGTACACACACACACACACACGCTTCTTAAAAATAGCAGTTTACTTTTTGAGAGTGTGCCTCTGTACTTTTGTGACTAAAGCCTCTTAGCTTTGTATCTGCAGTGTGGGTGATTGCTAGTCAGAGGAAATTGAAGTTAGGTTTGATCATGTCACTACTGTACTGCTCCTGAGGACATGAAACATGAGGAAGCAAAGCCTGGCCTCTACCAAAATGGCTGCCTCTACACAGAGGGGGTGATCTACTAAGAGGAAGGCACTGCACCAGTTCATGCATTAATTGGTGCTCCAGGAAATGTCATTAATTGAACGCGCGAACCGCCGCACATTGAAGCGCAAACAACGATAATAAATACCCGCATATGTAAACTGCAACTGGCGCTAGGGTAACTGTGGTTTTCTCATTGATAATGGCACACTCCCAATACAATTGGTTAATTTCATCTCATTGGATGTGTCTTGTTAGACAATTAGTAGCTGTACTCAGTTAATTAACCCTTTTGATGCTAATCTCATTCCTATCACTTCTAATATATCTTTGAAATGTGTTTTTTTCTCTTTTTTTACCCAAATCTTTCAATACATTACAAAGAACAGAGAAGTGTTTCTAAACCCAAAAAATATTTTCAGAGCTTGATCCTTTTTTGGAAAATTCTTTTTATTCACATTTTTTAAACAATAACAGTACATAAAATATCCCTTAAAACATGTTTATAGGTTGCTGACAGCGTCTTTTGCACGGATTCGTCACAGAGCAACTGCTTCAGGGGTGAAGACTGAAGAGACAATGTGCCTGCGCCGAATTGTGTGACAAATGCATGCCTCAGCTGCAGATAACGGAAAAAGTACCAGTTTGGGAGGCCATGTCTATCTTTTAATTGATCAAAGGTGAGTAGCTTCTCCCCCCACTATGTTCTTAAGTTGCTTAATGCCAACTCTTGCCCATATAATTGGATCCGGAATTTAACTAAAATGGGGTAGTCTAGGATTAAACCATAATGGTGTGCCTGGTGACCACACTCCTGCATTAGCACCCTTGAGTAGCGCGCATGGAGCCGGTCAAGGGCGCCGCCACCTGTGGCCCTCTATATTCCAAGAGGCTAAGACCTTCATAAGATCCCATTACAGCAGCATCCAATACTGTTGCTGCGTCACTGTCATCTCTCAGTAGCCAACGCCTGACAAACACCATCTGCCCTGCAAGAAAATACTTAAACAAGTAAGGTAGAGCCAATCCTCCCTGTCCATAGGGTTCTTGTAGTGTACGGGGGCCTACTCTAGGATGTCCTGAGCCCCCCAAAAATGAGCTAAACAGGCTGTTCACCCGCCTAAAGAAAGAGCGGAGTACCCAGACAGGAGAATTGCGCAGAAGATATAGAAACACTGGTAAAATCTTCATTTTAAGGAGATTTGTCCTACCAATTAGGGAGAGGGCCAAATGTTTCCATGCCTCTAATTGTATTTTAACCTTTGTAAGCAGTCAAGAAATTTGTAACTTTAGGGGATACTCGTATACCCAAATATTTAATTTCGGGGACCCAAATAATAGGAACCAAGGGTGATGCCCGGGCCTGAGCACCGTCATCAATAGCCATGATATTGGACTTTTCCCAATTTACCCGCAGACCTGAAAAGTTTGCAAATGTGCCTAGAATTTAAAATACTGCTTCTAGTGATGGTTCTGGATCCTCTAAAAAAAAGGAGCATATCATCTGCATATAAGGCCGTGCATTCACGAATGCCACCCACCTGAAGGGCCTTTACTTCTGTGGACGCTCTCAATGCAATAGCTATGGGTTTGATGGCCAAGGCAAATAAGGCCGGTGAAAGTGGGCATCCCTGCCATGTTCCTCTCCCCACCGAAAACTGTGTGGAGACTGAATTGCCTATCTTGATTGCTGTTTTGGGTGAGCTATATAGCAGCGATATCCAGGTAAGGAACATCTCTCCAAACCCCATATGCTGCAGTACCAAGGACATGTAGTGCCAGTCCACCGAATCGAAGGCCTTGGCCATGTCCAAGGACACAATTACCCTGGCCCCGGGATTGGAATGATTGATCTGTAGATGCGCAAATCGTCTATGGTGGTTTGCATCAGTGGATTTCTGGGGAATGAAACCAGTTTGGTCTATGTTCAACAGTGTGGTTATTACCTTTGATAGTCGTGTGGAAAGTATTTTTGTAAGGATCTTAAGATCCTGGTTGAGGAGAGCTATGGGTCGATAAGAGGAGCAGCTCAAGGGGTAACAAGACCATCTGAGCCTCCAAAAGGGAGTCTGGCAATGTCCTATGCTCCAAATAGAAATAAAATAATGCCTTTAGTCTTGGTACCAGAGTCTCCAAATGTGATCTGTACCATTCAATGCAAATACCATCTGGCCCTGGGGATTTATGTGGTGGGAAAGATCTAATGGCAGACTCTATTTCCTTTTCAGTAATCTCCACTTCTAGACTATTTTGGTCTGCCTCT
Organism: Lithobates clamitans; assembly: GCA_037952925.1. Lineage (NCBI taxonomy): Eukaryota > Metazoa > Chordata > Amphibia > Anura > Ranidae > Lithobates > Lithobates clamitans. Next base: position 13,140,237 of record JBBGZY010000135.1, on the reverse strand, counting down.
GATAGTTGTGGTAAACGGATGGAGGACAGCAGAGATTCAAGATCCTGTTTGTTATATGTCGGGATAGGCCTGTAAAGCGTGCTGTAGTATTCTACAAAGGTGTCAAGAATTTCACCGGGCTCTGATACCAGAATTCCCTGTGAGTTAGTGACACAAGGTATGCTGGTTTAAACTCTCTGCTCTGCAACTAGCATGGCCAGAAGCTTCCCATTCTTGTCCCCCTGTTCGAAGAGGGACTCAGCCCTCCTCGCCCAGGAGGTGTGTGTTAGTAAAGTAAAATGCAATGCCAAAAGATGGCGTGCCTCAAGTAGTTCAGTATAAGTAACATCTGATTGATCGACTGCATGGACCGCCTCACATCTTCTCTCCTTATCCTGTAGTTCCTGTAATTTAATATTGAATTGTTTACATGCGTGCTTGATTGCCGAAATATACTGCTCTCGCATACATGCCTTAAAAGCATCCCAAACTATTGGTAAGAAGGCTGATTGTAAGTTATCTTCCCAGTAGCTGGAAATAGTTGGCGCCACCGGGGAGGAAACTGATTCTACCTCCAACCATCCCGGACTCAATCGCCACACGCTTCCTCTAACCTGCGAGGGTATGCTAATATGAACCCATAGGGGAGTGTGATCTGATAGACCCCCCGCAATATAGTTGGCTCTCCTCACCAGCTGCAACATAGTGGCATTAGCAAACGCTAGATCAATTCTGGAAGAGGACTTATGTGTTTTGGACAGGTGTGAGAAGCTTTTCGTAGTGGGGTTTTTCCATCTCCATAACTCCGTAAGAACAGCTGTCTCCACCCACGCTGCCAGTTCCACCGACGCCACTGGAGTTAGAGGAGTCCAGAACATTATTCAAAATGGCATTAAAATCGCCCGCCACAATGAGAGGCAGATGCATGAAGGGAGCCAACCTACCCAGTAGATCATATAATACCTGTATTTGAAATGGTGGGGGAACATATACATTGACCAGTACCATTCTATGCTCATGTACGTCTGCCACCACTATGCCATACCGGCCCCCTGGATCTGTGATAACCTGGTGCACGATACATGGAACCGTTTTACTAATCAGAATAGCCACCCCCCTGCCGTAGGTAGAGTACTTAGCGTGGATAGCACATTGGATCCAGGAGCGCCTCACTGTAAGAATCCTATTAACATCCAAGTGTGTCTCCTGTAAGAAGACTATATGTGGTCTAAGTGCTTTCAAGTATTGGAACATTAGGGCATGTCGGAACTTGTCGTTCAGGCCTCTAACATTCCAAGACAATATATCAAATACAATTCCTGCCATAGAAATACCTTAAAAATAAAACAATAAATGATACATCCATATTACAGTCATTAGTAAGGAATGAGTACTGATTTTTTTACTTATAATATAGGGCCCTAGTAGCCCCTGGTGGATTTTGGAACATTGCACACATGAAATCAAACCCCCCTACCCCCGCGAAAACATGTAACTTCCTGCTGCTATGTAAAAAATTCACTGATACACGCAGCATAATCTCAACTTTCAATGTGACCTAGAAAAGGAAACAAATTAGAAAGTCCAGATCATTACAATCCGTCCATAAAAGGGGAAAAAAAGAAAAAGAAAAAACTGTGTGATAAAAGTGTCTGTTCTTGCAGTCCGTGCCTCTGAGTGGGAGTAACAAGCCCACCTGTCTCCCTATAAGAATATTCAGGAGTATCAACTGCATTACCCATCCAATGTAAGAACGCCAACAGTATGGGCAGGGGCGTCGGGAGGGGGTGGCTAGGGGGGGCTGAAGCCCCGAATTGGTCCCCGAAAAGCCCCGAGTGTCAAGAAGGTACCGTTTAATTAGTAGCCCCGAGTGCCGCCGGCCGCTGACGAGCGGGGACCGATCTGATCCGAGTGCGGCCGAGTGTGGCCGAATGACATACAGGTCCCGCCTTCTGGAGCTATGATGGACATCCCACTGGTCCAATGCTGGGACTGCGGGACGTGTGACATCCATCAATGGCGCTGCACGCTCCAGAAGGCGGGAATTACAATCCGCCGCGCCACATCACTGAGATCCCCGCTCCCCGCTCCTCGCTCCCCGCTCAGATAGATCAGGGCAGCGGAGGAGCGATCTGGCGAGATGTGCCACTGCCAGTGACTGCACCGATTATTGTAGAGGAGGCGGGGATGAGGATAACCTGAAGAGGAGCTGTGCTGGGGGCGGATGGCAGAGTGAAGAGCTCCGGATCTCGGTGTATCTGATCATGGGCACCGGAGTGTGCAGCAGGAGGCAGAAGAGTCTTCTCCATACCGCCTTGTGCCTGCTGGCCGTGCTGGGACTGGGAGGCAAGCTCTACTTTGTATATCTACGTGCAGGACAAAGCCTGGAGCTCCAAGGTCCAGGCGATGAAATTCAAGCAGTCTCCTCTCCTCTCCTCTGGCTGCCTGCTGTGCCACATGATCCGAGGGCTGCACACCACACACTACGGCTGAACTGAACTGCAGGACACCTGGACACATGAAGTCTGTCTCCTGGTCAGGTAGGTGAGGTCAGTGTATGTATGTCACGGTATGTTAGGTAGGTCAGTGTATGTCAGGTCAGTGTATGTATGTCAGGTCAGTGTATGTTAGGTAGGTGTATGTATGTCAGGTCAGTGTATGTTAGGTAGGTCAGTGTATGTTAGGTAGGTGTATGTATGTATGTCAGGTCAGTGTATGTTAGGTAGGTGTATGTATGTCAGGTCAGTGTATGTTAGGTAGGTCAGTGTATGTTAGGTAGGTGTATGTATGTATGTCAGGTCAGTGTATGTATGTCAGGTCAGTGTATGTTAGGTAGGTGTATGTATGTATGTATGTCAGGTCAGTGTATGTATGTCAGGTCAGTGTATGTTAGGTAGGTGTATGTATGTATGTCAGGTCAGTGTATGTTAGGTAGGTGTATGTATGTATGTCAGGTCAGTGTATGTTAGGTAGGTGTATGTATGTATGTCAGGTCAGTGTATGTATGTCAGGTCAGTGTATGTTAGGTAGGTGTATGTATGTATGTCAGGTCAGTGTATGTATGTCAGGTCAGTGTATGTTAGGTAGGTGTATGTATGTATGTCAGGTCAGTGTATGTTAGGTAGGTGTATGTATGTATGTATGTCAGGTCAGTGTATGTTAGGTAGGTGTATGTATGTATGTATGTCAGGTCAGTGTATGTATGTCAGGTCAGTGTATGTTAGGTAGGTGTATGTATGTATGTATGTCAGGTCAGTGTATGTATGTCAGGTCAGTGTATGTTAGGTAGGTGTATGTATGTCAGGTCAGTGTATGCTAGGTAAGTGTATGTATGTATGTATGTCAGGTCAGTGTATGTTAGGTAGGTGTATGTATGTATGTCAGGTCAGTGTATGCTAGGTAGGTGTATGTATGTATGTATGTCAGGTCAGTGTATGTATGTCAGGTCAGTGTATGTTAGGTAGGTGTATGTATGTCAGGTCAGTGTATGCTAGGTAGGTGTATGTATGTATGTATGTCAGGTCAGTGTATGTTAGGTAGGTGTATGTATGTCAGGTCAGTGTATGTTAGGTAGGTGTATGTATGTCAGGTCAGTGTATATTAGGTAGGTGTATGTATGTATGTATGTCAGGTCAGTGTATGTTAGGTAGGTCAGTGTGTCAGGTAGCTGCGATGAGATTAGTGGTCAAAATTGATGGGCACTGCTAAGCCCCAGGCAGCAACCAGCAAGTAAGCTTACCCCCCGCCACACAACCCCAGCGCTCAGCCAAAAAACCCCGTGCCATGACCACTCACAACCCCCCCCCCCCCCCATCGGTGCCAACATCGGACTTCGGGCTGAAGCCCCTGGTCTTTTTGCCACCTAGCAACGCCCCTGAGTATGGGTATAAGGATGGTAAACATATCACAGGAAGTCTCAGTCCTATCCGCGCATTGTTATGAAGTCAGGGTATTCAGCATTCCAGCTGTGGGGGTGTATATATAAGTCCCCTAATGCAGGCTCCCCCCCGGGTAAGAATGACAAGGTCCCCAAAAACTGAACGAGGAAGTGGAACTTCATTTACCTTTCCTCACAAGGTGTCAATCCAATCATTTGCGTCTTCAGGCGTATCGAAAAATCTGACAGTGACCTTGTGTTGAATCCGCAGCCAGCTACAGTACAGCATACCATACTTGATATTCTTTTCCCGGAGTCGACGTCTCACCTCGTTAAGGGATCTGCAACGTTTCTGTACCTCAGCTGAGAAATCCGGGAACAGCATCAATTTAGTGTTTTCGCATGGCAGCTCAGGATGTTTTCTTGCTTCCCCCAGGATCATATCCCTATCTCAGTAGTTCAACAGTTGTACCAAGAATGGTCTTGGAGGTGCACCTTCTGGACATTTCCCTGTAGGTACTCTATGCGCCCTCTCTACTACATAAGTAGGCGGCATATCATGCAACTTCAGTATTTGTTTAAATAGAGTCTCAGCAAAAATGGCAGGCCTCTGGCCCTCTGCGCCTTCCGGCCAGCTGACCACGCGGACGTTGTTTCGTCTCTGCCTATTTTTGGCGTCGTCCACTTTTTGGGCAAGGGAACTCACCTGCGATTGAAGCTCCGTGATTTGTGCAAAGTGTGAGCCCTGCTGAGCCTCCACTGCACCGATCCTGTCCTCAGCTTCAGTTATCCTCCCCCTCATTTTGTCCAAATCATGGCGAATCAGAGTGCGCTCTGATGCCAGGTGATCCATGCGAACCATCAGCATGGATTTGAAGCCTTCTATGGCAGCCAGGATAGGTTTCATGATCACCTCTGGTACTGTCTCCAGGGAAGCAGAGGGGAGATCAGTCTCTTGCGCATCCGACAGAGCTGACATGTTTGCAGGAGATGTGAAAGTTCCCGGGCTCCGCACCACTCCCAGCCCGCTCCGTATAGCGGAAGTGGAGGCTGTCATGGTGCCTGGTGAACTCGCGCCCCGCCCCTTCCCAGAGCGCGGCAGCTTCGGGTCCCTGCCAAGCTTACCATCACAGGGGGGTCCTGGATGCCCGCGGGAGTTGCCGTGTCGTTAGTGGGTAGAATAGTGCCTTGGTACAGGGTTAAGTCTGCGGATCAGCACGGAGCTCCTGAGCCACACGTCCGTCTGGCTTCACATCCCCACCATGCCCCCACAGATCTTGATCTTTAAAGGTGACCATACACTGCAATCAGAGTAAGTAAATTAGATTTAGTGCAAGAGCCTGTTTTGTTTCCTATATTTTGAATCAATTGTTCAAGTACGTTTTCCTATTACCTATTTGCCTAAATATCGAGTTGTACTGAGATTGACCAAAAGGATTGCATAGTGCATGACCATCTTAAGTGCCAAATTTAGAATGTAGATGTGCCATGACCCACTTGTATTTTCCTAATGATATTTCTTGTGCATTATACAAGGCACATGAAAAAACAGCTTTTTTCAAGACATGCTAGAGTGATCAGGAATTTTGAAACTACGACTCTCCGGCTGTTGCGGAACTACACATCCCATGAGGCATTCTAAAACTCTGACATTCACAGACATGACTAGGCATGATGGGAATTGTAGTTCCTGAACAGTTGGAGGGCCATAGTTTGAAGACCCCTGTGCTAGACCGTTATTATGCCTCCAGAATTGGGAGTGTGGCATCTACCCAACTTCTCTCTGCTGGTGGACACAAGAACCTACATCTATAGATAAAGCTATATATAAAGACACACACTGAAGCAGGAAGCAATATACATTGGCCCAGAAGTGAATCTATACACAGGAAGTAGGTGTTTGTTTTGAGGCCAAATCATTTAGACATACACACATGACCCACACAAACACCACCCCATGTAAAAATAAATAAAAATAATCTTCATTTCCAAATAAGGATCATCTCTTCCTCAGAGAACAGTGAGCGGGGCATTGTGGTGGGAAGAAATTTGTAGCAGTACAAGCAACTTCCTGGAGGGACATGATGTCATTCCTGTGTGGCGGCCACCGTTTCCGGGAACCAGATATGCGCCACGGATACATACCTCTGTGCACACAGTAGTTGCGCATCTCACATACACAGTGGTCGCTCATCTAGATGCAGGAACCCAATTTTTATGGAAATAATTAGTAAAGCAGATTTCCAGGACTGGACTAACAAATGTTTACAGTGAAAGGCAACTGGTGTTTTCTATTAAACAAGGTCTAAATGGGCCATTGACATGCATCACAGTTGAACTTAGGAATGTGTCTTTGCAAAGTTAAACTAAATGAAATTCTTATTTTTGCTTGGGGATAGAGTGCAGAGGGATTAGAAGCTTGTCAGTTTTTGGGGATGTCTGCACCCTTGATAGGGTGAAGACACCTTCCAATTTTTGCCAGTTTCTCCTTCAAATGTATTCACTTTCTGTCACATAGCCAAACAGAAAGTGAGGGTAAAACCCTACCAATGTCTTTCCTTGGGGACACACAGGTCAATCTAAATAGTTTGCCCATTAGGGAAATTGCACTCTAGCATTTTGCTGTGTACACCCCAAATTTTTAGTTATCTTGGACTTTGGGGTTTATTTACTAAAGGCAAATCCACTTTGCACTACAAGTGCACTTGGAAGTGCAGTTGCTGGGGACATGCAAGGAAAATAAAAAAAAAGCATCTTTCTTCTACATGATTGGATGATAAAATCACCAGTGCTTCCCCTCAGGTTTACAGTGAGTACACTTGTATTGCAGAGTGGATTTGCCTTTAATAAACCCCAAGATACCTAATAATTTGGAGTGTACACAACAAAGTGCTAGAGTACAATTTGCCTAATGGGGACACTAGTTAGATTGACTTATGTGTCCCCAAGGAAAGACATTGGTAGGGTTTTACCCTCACTTCCTGTTTGGCTATGTGACAGGAAGTGAAGCCAATATTCCGAAAAGGGACACAAAGCCCAACCTAAAAAAGACAAGCAGGGGTTCTAACACTTACTTGGTTTCCCTCAAATGTCCACAATTAGAATAGGATTGTCTTGAGCTAGATTTTAGCTCAGTGCTCTAAATCAGTGGTTCTCAACCCTGTCCTCAAATACCCCCATTAGGAAACGTTTGCAGGTTTACCTTCATCTTGCACAGGTGCTTTAAATCATAGTCAATGGATTGGTATTTTGGACAGCTATTTAGCCAAGATAAGTTCCCAAAACATGCCCTGTCGGGGGTACTTGAGGACTGAGGCTGAGAACCACTGCGCTAAAATGGAAAATTGAATGCTTACCTATCTGTAATTTTCCTTTCCTGGTTTCTATCCATGACAGCATACGCACATTTTGCAGAGGAAATTAACAGTTAATTAAGGAGTTAAAAGGACTCCGCCCACAAATGGACAGTCTCTTAAGGATTTAAGCATTTATGCCCCGTAAACACGGTCGGATTTTCCAACGGAAAATGTTCGATGGGAGCCTTTTGCTGGAAATTCCAACCATGTGTAGGCTCCATCGGACAGTTTCCATCAAAACAAAATCCGTTCGCATAAATTCCGATCGTGTGTACACAATTCCGAAGCACAAAGTGCCAAGTATGCTCGGAATAAATTACGAGACGGAAGCGCTCAGTCTGGTAAAACTACCATTCGTAATGGAGATAGCACATTCGTCACGCTGCAATTTTTTAAATGGTTTAATGCAGCGCATTCTCTTCTTCTTTATAATGCTAGAATAATGAAGTTGTTTTGCTGCTGATATTCACACAGAGTTCTCACAAACTGATTTCTCTATTATTTCTCGTGATCTCATGAATAATATTATTAATTGTTTTCGTCAGATCCTCCATAATAATGTATATAATTAATTTTTTTGTTTTTTTGTTTTTTTATCAATATCTACTATTTTTTTTTTATAGTGATCGCCCTAATATTTTTTCTCGGTTTGTGTGTCAAGTTACCACAACACCATTATTATCTTGTATTTTTTAATCTTAAGGAGGTTGGTTTGTGTTGGTGTCACTTGTTAATTTCACATTGTATTTAGGGAATTTACAGTACCTGCCCGCGAGAATGTGTTTCCAGCGCGATCCCATCGCGCTGGTTCTCGGCGACAGGGTACTGTACATCTCGCGCTGGCTGCATTAGGAAAAGCACATTTTCCTATTGCAGCGAGCGCGAGAAAGAATTCCCCTCCAAGAGCATACCAGGCCCTTAGGTCTGGTATAGATTTTAAGGGGAACCCCCTATGCCAAAAAAACGGTGTGGGGGTCCCCCCAAAATCCATACCAGACCCTTATCCGAGCATGCAGCCTGGCCGGTCAGGAGGGGGGGTGGGGACAAGCGAGCGCCCCCCCTCCTGAAACGTACCAGCCCGCATGCCCTCAACATGGGGGGGTGGGTGCTTTGGGGAAGGGGGGCGCCCTGCGCCCCCCCACCCCGAAGCACCTTGTCCCCATGTTGATGAGGACAAGGGCCTCTTCCCGACAACCCTGGCCGTTGGTTGTCGGGGTCTGCGGGCGGAGGGCTTATCTAAATCCGGGAGCCCCTTTTAATAAGGGGGACCCCAGATCCCAGCCCCCACCCTATGTGAATGAGTATGGGGCACATTCCACGTCCTCCTCCTGGCTGAGGCTTTCCTGTGTATGAAAAAGGAACATAGTTTTAGTTTTTGGTTCATCAATCACACACAATTTTCAGCTCATGACTGTTGCAAATTGAATGTTAATAAATAGAAAAGACTATCATTCTGACCCAAGCATTTTTCATTCTTGTCCCAATCATTTGTGGCCACTACTGTCTATTGATATTAAATCAATAAAACACTTTATTAAATCAGCAATTAGTGATCAATAATAACATCTAGTTACCATCAGTTATTTTACGACAAGAAATATGTTGAACAATGCTATACCTGGCTCAAGCTGGGCTCCTCCAGATCTGCCTGGCTGGAAGGCCCAGGGTGGGCGTCGGAAGCCTCAGCTGGGGTGGAGGGAAGCGTGGAAGGTAGGGTTAAGAGGGATTCTGTGACTTCAGTCTGGTCTGCCAGAAAATGAAGTCTCTCATAGTACCACAGCCTGGGGACATAAATGTCATCTGCTGCTTCTCCTGATCTCATGGATTTCTGGACCTTAGTACGCTCACGATTATATGTGCTCCTCAGGCCACCAATTTTTTTTTTAAATAGTTGATGTCTGCTGTGGGAATCTGCGGCTTCACCAACTCCAGCAGTTTCTCCATCGCTGCCTGCCTCTTTATTTTGTTATTATAAATGCGGATGTTTGACCTGCCACAGACAGGGCAGCTCCCTGTACTTGTCTATTAAGATTGGGAGAAAGCTGTGGTCTTTGAACCCATTCATTTTCTCTGCAAGACACAACACAAGACAAACCCTAATGTCAGGCTAAACTCTCCTAATTGTGTCCCCATATAGGCCTCAATCTAGAAGCAGTATAGGCTACTGATGCACCAAGTTCAAATTGTACCTTCGTTATAACGATCATCACTTCCGATACTCCATCCTCCGCTCACAGATTGTACGTACGATGCACGCGTGTTACGTTTTATATACACTGCGCATGCCCCTTCTCTTTCAGCGCAGTGGGCAGAGAACATGCGGGTGGAGACACAGCAGGTGCATGCAGAGGAGAGCAGCAACAATGAAAGCCCGGAGCCATGAACGTCCCGATCCCAAAGGAGATTTAAGGCCTCAAATATGTCCTTTGTAGAGATGGTGGAGATGGTGGACATCTTGAAAAGGGCCGACTATGATGGGAAGTATGGACCTTACCCCAACCCAAATGTGAGAAAGGCCAAGATCATGGCTAAAGTTGTGAAGAGTCTGCACCGGAATTTTAGAGTACGGCTATCCAAGGATCAACTGAGGAAACGATGGTCAGACCTCAAATTGAGGGAGCACGATCAGTACAGAAGACCAGGGTCGATCCTGGGTGGGTGCATAGGGTGCACCGCGCCACCAGCGCTGTAATGTGCCTGCAGAAGAGGGGCGCCACCGGCCCGCCGCCGCCGAAGCTGACTGTGCTGGTTGCTCACTTGGCTTGCTAGAATCGCCGGCCGCCCAGCCGGCATCTAGCTAGTGACCAGTGACATCAGTGAGAGACCGCGGCTGCCCCAGCATTCATTGCATGCCGCCTCCGCGGCTAGTGAGCAAGCTTCGCCCACCTCTGCTATGTTCTTCAGACAGCGTGGCTAAGAGAGAGCGAAGCGGACGGAGCCGGAGAGTGTCTGAAGAGAGAGAGCTGCTGCTGCTGTGCCTTGCTGTAAGTGTCTCCAGTCTCCAGTCCCTGCACTGCACCAGGCTGGTCAAGGAAGTAGGTGACAAAGTTGTGCCCATTAAAAGCAGCCATTGTGCCTATCAAATGCCCACTCTGCCCATCAAAAGCATCCACTGTTCCCATCAAACGCCCACTGTGTCCATAAAATGCCCACTGTGCCCATCAAAAGCTGCAACTGTGCCCATCAAAAGCTGCCACTGTGCCCATCTAATGCCCACTGTGCCCATCAAAAGCTGCCACTGTTCCAATCAAAAGCTGCCACTGTGCCCATCAAATGCCCACGGTGCCCATCAAACGCACACTGTGCCCATCAAAAGCAATGCTGCTGTTCCCATCAAACGCCCATTGTGCCCATCAAAAGCTGCCACTGTGCCCATCCAACACAGCCACTGTGCCCATCAAAAGCTGCCACTGTGCCCATCAACCACAGCCACTGTGCCCATCAAAAGCTGCCACTGTGCCCATCAACCACAGCCACTGTGCCATAAAACGCAGCCACTGTGACATCAAACGCTGCCACTGTGCCCATCTAACGCAGCCACTGTGCCCATCAAACGCAGCCACTGTGCCCATCAAACACTGTCACTGTGCCATAAAACGCAGCCACTGTGCCCATCAAACGCAGTCACTGTGCCATCAAACGCAGCCACTGTGCCCATCAAACGCAGCCACTGTGCCATAAAACGCAGCCACTGTGCCCATCAAACCCAGCCACTGTGTCCTCAAACACTGCCACTGTGCCCATCAAATGCAGCCACTGTGCCATTAAACGCTGCCACTGTGCCCATCTAACGCAGCCACTGTGACATCAAACGCAGCCACTGTGCCCATCAAACACTGTCACTGTGCCATAAAACGCAGCCACGGTGCCCATCAAACGCAGTCACTGTGCCATCAAACGCAGCCACTGTGCCCATCAAACGCTGCCGCTGTGCCCATCAAACGCAGCCACTGTGCCATCAAACACTGCCACTGTGCCCATCAAACGCAGCCACTGTGCCATCAAACGCAGCCACTGTGCTATAAAACGCAGCCACTGTGCCCATCAAACCCAGTCAATGTGCCATCAAACGCAGCCACTGTGCTATAAAATGCAGCCACTGTGTCATCAAACACTGCCACTGTGCCCATCAAATGCAGCCACTGTGCCATTAAACGCTGCCACTGTGCCCATCAACCACAGCCACTGTGCCATCAAACGCTGCCGCTGTGCCCATCTAACGCAGCCACTGTGCCCATCAAACGCAGCCACTGTGCCCATCAAACACTGTCACTGTGCAATAAAACGCAGCCACTGTGCCCATCAAACGCAGTCAATGTGCCATCAAACGCAGCCACTGTGCCCATCAAACGCTGCCGCTGTGCCCATCAAACGCAGCCACTGTGCCATAAAACGCAGCCACTGTGCCCATCAAACCCAGTCAATGTGCCATCAAATGCAGCCACTGTGCTATCAAATGCAGCCACTGTGTCATCAAACACTACCACTGTGCCCATCAAATGCAGCCACTGTGCCATTAAACGCTGCCACTGTGCCCATCTAACGCAGCCACTGTGCCCATCAAAAGCAGCCACTGTGCCCGTCAAACACTGTCACTGTGCCATAAAACGCAGCCACTGTGCCCATCAAACGCAGTCACTGTGCCCATCAAACGCTGCCGCTGTGCCCATCAAACGCAGCCACTGTGCCATCAAACACTGCCACTGTGCCCATCAAACGCAGCCACTGTGCCATAAAACGCAGCCACTGTGCCCATCAAACCCAGTCAATGTGCCATCAAACGCAGCCACTGTGCTATAAAATGCAGCCACTGTGTCATCAAACACTGGCACTGTGCCCATCAAATGCAGCCACTGTGCCATTAAACGCTGCCACTGTGCCCATCAAACGCAGCCACTGTGCCCATCAAACGTAACCACTGTGCCCATCAAACGCAGCCACTGTGCCCATCAAACGCAGCCAGTCTCTGACCATCTCTTGTATCATAACTGCAGCCTATGACCATCTTCTGTAGCATGTTTGCAGTCCCTGACCATTTCTTGTATCATGTCTGCAGTCCCTGACCATCTTATGTATCATGTCTGCAGCCTCTGACCATCTTATGTATCATGTCTGCAGTCTCTGACCATTTCTTGTATCATGTCTGCAGTTTCTGACCATCTCCTGTACTATGTCTGCAGTCTCTGATCATCTCTTGTACTATGTCTGCAGCCTCTGACCATCTTCTGTAGTATGTCTGCAGTCTCTGACCATTTCTTGTATCATGTCTGCAGTCTATGGCAATCTTCTGTAGTATGTCTGAAGTCTCTGGCCAGCTCTTGTATCATCTCTGCAGTCTCTGACCATCTCTTGTGTCATGTCTACAGTCTCTGACCATCTCTTGTATCTTGTCTGCAGTCTTTGACCATCTTCTGTAGTATGTCTGCAGTCTTTGACCATCTTCTGTAGTATGTCTGCTGTCTCTTGTACTATTTATGCAGTCTCTGACCATTTCTTGTACTAGGTCTGCAGTTTCTGACCATCTCTTGTACTATGTTTGCAGTCTCTGACCATCTCTTGTATCATAATTGCAGCATCTGACCATCTTATGTAGCATGTTTGCAGTCCCTGACCATTTCTTGTATCATGTTTTCAGTCTCTGACCATTTCTTGTATTATGTCTGCAGCCTCTAAACATCTTATGTATCATGTCTGCAGTCTCTGATCATCTCATGTATCATGTCTGCAGTCTCTGACCATTTCTTGGATCATATCTGCAGCCTCTGACCATTTTCTGTAGTATGTCTGCAGTCTCTGACCATCTCTTGTATCATGTCTGCAGTCTCTGACCATCTCCTGTATCATGTCTGCAGTCTTTGACTATCTTCTGTAGTATGTCTGCAGTCTCAGGTCATCTGTTGTACTATTTATGCAGTCTCTGACCATCTCTTGTACTATGTCTGCAGTCTCTGACCATCTCTTGTATTATGTCTGCAGTCTATGACCATTTCTTGTATCATGTCTGCAGTCTCTGACCATCTCTTGTACTATGTCTGCAGTCTCTGACCATTTCTTGTATCATGTCTGCAGTCTCTGACCATCCTATGTATCATGTCTGCAGTCTCTGACCATTTCTTGTATCATGTCTGCAATCTCTGACCATTACTTGTACTATGTCTGCAGTCTCTGACCATTTCTTGTATCATATCTGCAGTATCTGACCATCTTATGTAGTATGTTTGCAGTCTCTGACCATTTTTTGTATCATATCTGCAGCCTCTGACCATTTTCTGTAGTATGTCTGCAGTCTCTGACCATCTCTTGTATCATGTCTGCAGTCTCTGACCATCTCTTGTATCATGTCTGCAGTCTCTGACCATCTCTTGTACTATGTCTGCAGTCTCTGACCATCTTTTGTAGTATGTCTGTAGTCTATGACCATCTCTTGTATCATGTCTGCAGTTTCCCACCATCTCTTGTATCATAACTGCAGCCTCTGACCATCTTCTGTAGCATTTTTGCAGTCCCTGACCATTTCTTGTATCATGTCTGCAGTACCTGACCATTTCTTGTATCATATCTGCAGTATCTGACAATCTTATGTAGTATGTTTGCAGTCTCTGATCATCTCTTGTACTATGTCTGCAGTCTCTGACCATCTTTTGTATCATGTCTGCAGTCTCTGACCATTTCTTGTATCATGTTTGCAGTCTCTGACCATTTCTTGTATCATGTCTGCAGTCTCTAACCATCTTATGTATCATGTCTGCAGATTCTGGCCATCTTATGTATCCTGTCTGCAGTCTCTGATCATTTCTTGTATCATATCTGCAGTATCTGACCATGTTATGTAGTATGTTTGCAGTCTCTGACCATTTCTTGTATCATATCTGCAGCCTCTGACCATTTTCTGTAGTATGTCTGCAGTCTCTGACCATCTCTTGTATCATGTCTGCAGTCTATGACCATCTTCTGTAGTATGTCTGCAGTCTCTGACCATCTCTTGTACTATGTTTGCAGTCTCTGACCATCTCTTGTACTATGTCTGCAGTCTCTGACCATCTCTTGCATTATGTCTGCCGTCTCTGACCATCTTTTGTTTTATGTCTGCAGTCTCTGACCATCTCTTGTATTATTTCTGCAGTCTCTGACCATTTCTTGTATCATGTCTGCAGTCTCTGACCATTTCTTGTATTATAACTGCAGCCTCTGACCATCTTCTGTAGCATGTTTGCAGTCCCTGACCATTTCTTGTATCATGTTTGCAGTCTCTGACCATTTCTTGTATCATGTCTGCAGTCTCTAACCATCTTATGTATCATATCTGCAGTCTCTGACCATCTTATGTATCATGTTTGCAGTCTCTGACCATTTCTTGTATCATATCTGCAGCCTCTGACCATTTTCTGTAGTATGTCTGCAGTCTCTGACCATCTCTTGTGTCATGTCTGCAATCTATGACCATCTTCTGTAGTATGTTTGCAGTCTCTGACCATCTCTTGTACTATGTTTGCAGTCTCTGACCATCTCTTGTACTATGTTTGCAGTCTCTGACCATCTCTTGTACTATGTCTGCAGTCTCTGACCATCTCTTGCATTATGTCTGCCGTCTCTGACCATCTTTTGTTTTTTGTCTGCAGTCTCTGACCATTTCTTGTATCATGTCTGCAGTCTCTGACCATTTCTTGTATTATAAGTGCAGCCTCTGACCATCTTCTGTAGCATGTTTGCAGTCCCTGACCATTTCTTGTATCATGTCTGCAGTCTCTGACCATCTTATGTATCATGTCTGCTGTCTCTGACCATCTCTTGTATCATGTTTGCAGTCTCTGACCATCTCTTGTACTATGTCTGCAGTCTCTGACCATCTTTTGTAGTATGTCTGTAGTCTCTGACCATCTTTTGTTGTATGTCTGCAGTCTCTGACCATCTCTTATACTATGTCTGCAGTCTCTGATCATCTCTTGTATCATGTCTGCAGTTTCCCACCATCTCTTGTATCATAACTGCAGCCTCTGACCATCTTCTGTAGCATTTTTGCAGTCCCTGACCATTTCTTGTATCATGTCTGCAGTCTCTGACCATTTCTTGTATCATATCTGCAGTATCTGACAATCTTATGTAGTATGTTTGCAGTCTCTGACCATTTTTTGTATCATATCTGCAGCCTCTGACCATTTTCTGTAGTATGTCTGCAGTCTCTGACCATCTCTTGTATCATGTCTGCAGTCTCTGACCATCTCTTGTACTATGTCTGCAGTCTCTGACCATCTTTTGTAGTATGTCTGTAGTCTCTGACCATCTTATGTATTATGTCTGCAGTATCTGCCATCTCTTGTACCATATCTGCAGTCTCTGACCATCTCTTGTACTATGTCTGCAGTCTCTGATCATCTCTTGTACTATGTCTGCAGTCTCTGACCATCTTTTGTATCATGTCTGCAGTCTCTGACCATCTTTTGTATCATGTCTGCAGTCTCTGACCATTTCTTGTATCATGTTTGCAGTCTCTGACCATTTCTTGTATCATGTCTGCAGTCTCTAACCATCTTATGTATCATGTCTGCAGTCTCTGACCATCTTATGTATCATGTCTGAAGTCTCTGATCATTTCTTGTATCATATCTGCAGTATCTGACCATGTTATGTAGTATGTTTGCAGTCTCTGACCATTTCTTTTATCATATGTGCAGCCTCTGACCATTTTCTGTAGTATGTCTGCAGTCTCTGACCATCTCTTGTATCATGTCTGCAGTCTATGACCATCTTCTGTAGTATGTCTGCAGTCTCTGACCATCTCTTGTACTATGTTTGCAGTCTCTGACCATCTCTTGTACTATGTCTGCAGTCTCTGACCATCTCTTGCATTATGTCTGCCGTCTCTGACCATCTTTTGTTTTATGTCTGCAGTCTCTGACCATCTCTTGTATTATTTCTGCAGTCTCTGACCATTTCTTGTATCATGTCTGCAGTCTCTGACCATTTCTTGTATTATAACTGCAGCCTCTGACCATCTTCTGTAGCATGTTTGCAGTCCCTGACCATTTCTTGTATCATGTTTGCAGTCTCTGACCATTTCTTGTATCATGTCTGCAGTCTCTAACCATCTTATGTATCATGTCTGCAGTCTCTGACCATCTTATGTATAATGTTTGCAGTCTCTGACCATTTCTTGTATCATATCTGCAGCCTCTGACCATTTTCTGTAGTATGTCTGCAGTCTCTGACCATCTCTTGTGTCATGTCTGCAGTCTATGACCATCTTCTGTAGTATGTTTGCAGTCTCTGACCATCTCTTGTACTATGTTTGCAGTCTCTGACCATCTCTTGTACTATGTTTGCAGTCTCTGACCATCTCTTGTACTATGTCTGCAGTCTCTGACCATCTCTTGCATTATGTCTGCCGTCTCTGACCATCTTTTGTTTTTTGTCTGCAGTCTTTGACCATTTCTTGTATCATGTCTGTAGTCTCTGACCATTTCTTGTATTATAAGTGCAGCCTCTGACCATCTTCTGTAGCATGTTTGCAGTCCCTGACCATTTCTTGTATCATGTCTGCAGTCTCTGACCATCTTATGTATCATGTCTGCAGTCTCTGACCATCTCTTGTATCATGTCTGCAGTCTCTGACCATCTCTTGTATCATGTCTGCAGTCTCTGACCATCTCTTGTACTATGTCTGCAGTCTTTGACCATCTTTTGTAGTATGTCTGTAGTCTCTGACCATCTTTTGTTGTATGTCTGCAGTCTCTGACCATCTCTTATACTATGTCTGCAGTCTCTGACCATCTCTTGTATCATGTCTGCAGTTTCCCACCATCTCTTGTATCATAACGGCAGCCTCTGACCATCTTCTGTAGCATTTTTGCAGTCCCTGACCATTTCTTGTATCATGTCTGCAGTCTCTGACCATCTTATGTATTAGGTCTGCAGTCTCTGACCATCTCTTGTATCATGTCTGCAGTCTCTAACCATCTTCTGTAGTATGTTTGCAGTCTCTGACCATCTCTTGTATCATGTCTGCAGTCTCTAACCATCTCTTGTATTGTGTCTGCAGTCTCTGACCATCTCTTGTACCATATCTGCAGTCTCTGACCATCTCTTGTACTATGTCTGCAGTCTCTGATCATCTCTTGTACTAGGTCTGCAGTCTCTGATCACCTCTTGTACTATGTCTGCAGTCTCTGACCATCTCCTGTATCATGTCTGTAGTCTCTGACCATCTTATGTATTATGTCTGCAGTCTCTGACCATCTCTTGTACCATATCTGCAGTCTCTGACCATCTGTTGTACTATGTCTGCAGTCTCTGATCATCTCTTGTACTATGTCTGCAGTCTCTGACCATCTTTTGTATCATGTCTGCAGTCTCTGACCATCTCTTGTATCATGTCTGCAGTCTCTGACCATCTCTTGTATTATGTCTGCAGTCTTTGACTATCTCCTGTAGTATGTCTGCAGTCTCAGATCATCTGTTGTACTATTTATGCAGTCTCTGACCATCTCTTGTACCATATCTGCAGTCTATGACCATCTCTTGTACTATGTCTGCAGTCTCTGATCATCTCTTGTACTATGTCTGCAGTCTCTGACCATCTTTTGTATCATGTCTGCAGTCTCTGACCATCTCTTGTATCATGTCTGCAGTCTCTGACCATCTCTTGTATCATGTCTGCAGTCTCTGACCATCTCTTGTACTATGTCTGCAGTCTCTGACCATTTCTTGTATCATGTCTGCAGTCTCTCACCATCCTATGTATCATGTCTGCAGTCTCTGACCATTTCTTGTATCATGTCTGCAGTCTCTGACCATCTCTTGTACTATGTCTGCAGTCTCTGACCATTTCTTGTATCATATCTGCAGTATCTGACCATCTTATGTAGTATGTTTAAAGTCTCTGACCATTTTTTGTATCATATTTGCAGCCTCTGACCATTTTCTGTAGTATGTCTGCAGTCTCTGACCATCTCTTGTGTCATGTCTGCAGTCTCTAATCATCTTCTGTAGTATGTCTGCAGTCTCTGACCATCTCTTGTATCATGTCTGCAGTCTCTGACCATCTCTTGTACTATGTCTGCAGTCTCTGACCATCTTTTGTAGTATGTCTGTAGTCTCTGACCATCTCTTGTACTATGTCTGCAGTCTCTGATCATCTCTTGTACTATGTCTGCAGTCTCTGACCATTTCTTGTATCATGTTTGGAGTCTCTGACCATTTCTTGTATCATGTCTGCAGTCTCTAACCATCTTATGTATCATGTCTGCAGTTTTCGACCATCTTATGTATCATGTCTGCAGTCTCTGATCATTTCTTGTATCATATCTGCAGTATCTGACCATGTTATGTAGTATGTTTGCAGTCTCTGACCATTTCTTGTATCATATCTGCAGCCTCTGACCATTTTCTGTAGTATGTCTGCAGTCTCTGACTATCTCTTGTATCATGTCTGCAGTCTATGACCATCTTTTGTAGTATGTCTGCAGTCTCTGACCATCTCTTGTACTATGTTTGCAGTCTCTGACCATCTCTTGTACTATGTCTGCAGTCTCTGACCATCATTTGCATTATGTCTGCCGTCTCTGACCATCTTTTGTTTTATGTCTGCAGTCTCTGACCATCTCTTGTATTATTTCTGCAGTCTCTGACCATTTCTTGTATCATGTCTGCAGTCTCTGACCATTTCTTGTATTATAACTGCAGCCTCTGACCATCTTCTGTAGCATGTTTGCAGTCCCTGACCATTTCTTGTATCATGTTTGCAGTCTCTGACCATTTCTTGTATCATGTCTGCAGTCTCTAACCATCTTATGTATCATGTCTGCAGTCTCTGACCATCTTATGTATCATGTCTGCAGTCTCTGATCATTTCTTGTATCATATCTGCAGTATCTGACCAGGTTATGTAGTATGTTTGCAGTCTCTGACCATTTCTTGTATCATATCTGCAGCCTCTGACCATTTTCTGTAGTATGTCTGCAGTCTCTGACCATCTCTTGTATCATGTCTGCAGTCTATGACCATCTTCTGTAGTATGTTTGCAGTCTCTGACCATCTCTTGTACTATGTTTGCAGTCTCTGACCATCTCTTGTACTATGTTTGCAGTCTCTGTCCATCTCTTGTATCATGTCTGCAGTCTCTGACCATCTCTTGTATTATGTCCGCAGTCTTTGACTATCTCCTGTAGTATGTCTGCAGTCTCAGATCATCTGTTGTACTATTTATGCAGTCTCTGACCATCTCTTGTACTATGTCTGCAGTCTCTGACCATTTCTTGTATCATGTCTGCAGTCTCTTACCATCTTATGTATCATGTCTGCAGTCTTTGACCATCTCCTGTATAATGTCTGTAGTCTCTGACCATCTTATGTATTATGTCTGCAGTCTCTGACCATCTCTTGTACCATATCTGCAGTCTATGACCATCTCTTGTACTATGTCTGCAGTCTCTGATCATCTCTTGTACTATGTCTGCAGTCTTTGACCATCTTTTGTATCATGTCTGCAGTCTCTGACCATCTCTTGTATCATGTCTGCAGTCTCTGACCATCTCTTGTATCATGTCTGCAGTCTCTGACCATCTCTTGTATCATGTCTGCAGTCTTTGACTATCTTCTGTAGTATGTCTGCAGTCTCAGATCATCTGTTGTACTATTTATGTAGTCTCTGACCATCTCTTGTACTATGTCTGCAGTCTCTGACCATTTCTTGTATCATGTCTGCAGTCTCTCACCATCCTATGTATCATGTCTGCAGTCTCTGACCCTTTCTTGTATCATGTCTGCAGTCTCTGACCATCTCTTGTACTATGTCTTCAGTCTCTGACCATTTCTTGTATCATATCTGCAGTATCTGACCATCTTATGTAGTATGTTTAAAGTCTCTGACCATTTTTTGTATCATATCTGCAGCCTCTGACCATTTTCTGTAGTATGTCTGCAGTCTCTGACCATCTCTTGTGTCATGTCTGCAGTCTCTAACCATCTTCTGTAGTATGTCTGCAGTCTCTGACCATCTCTTGTATCATGTCTGCAGTCTCTGACCATCTCTTGTACTATGTCTGCAGTCTCTGACCATCTTTTGTAGTATGTCTGTAGTCTCTGACCATCTTATGTATTATGTCTGCAGTCTCTGACCATCTCTTGTACCATATCTGCAGTCTCTGATCATCTCTTGTACTATGTCTGCAGTCTCTGATCATCTCTTGTACTATGTCTGCAGTCTCTGACCATCTTTTGTATCATGTCTGCAGTCTCTGACCATTTCTTGTATCATGTTTGGAGTCTCTGACCATTTCTTGTATCATGTCTGCAGTCTCTAACCATCTTATGTATCATGTCTGCAGTCTCTGACCATCTTATGTATCATGTCTGCAGTCTCTGATCATTTCTTGTATCATATCTGCAGTATCTGACCATGTTATGTAGTATGTTTGCAGTCTCTGACCATTTCTTGTATCATATCTGCAGCCTCTGACCATTTTCTGTAGTATGTCTGCAGTCTATGACCATCTTTTGTAGTATGTCTGCAGTCTCTGACCATCTCTTGTACTATGTTTGCAGTCTCTGACCATCTCTTGTACTATGTCTTCAGTCTCTGACCAACATTTGCATTATGTCTGCCGTCTCTGACCATCTTTTGTTTTATGTCTGCAGTCTCTGACCATCTCTTGTATTATTTCTGCAGTCTCTGACTATTTCTTGTATCATGTCTGCAGTCTCTGACCATTTCTTGTATTATAACTGCAGCCTCTGACCATCTTCTCTAGCATGTTTGCAGTCCCTGACCATTTCTTGTATCATGTTTGCAGTCTCTGACCATTTCTTGTTTCATGTCTGCAGTCTCTAACCATCTTATGTATCATGTCTGCAGTCTCTGACCATCTTATGTATCATGTCTGCAGTCTCTGATCATTTCTTGTATCATATCTGCAGTATCTGACCAGGTTATGTAGTATGTTTGCAGTCTCTGACCATTTCTTGTATCATATCTGCAGCCTCTGACCATTTTCTGTAGTGTGTCTGCAGTCTCTGACCATCTCTTGTATCATGTCTGCAGTCTATGACCAACTTCTGTAGTATTTTTGCAGTCTCTGACCATCTCTTGTACTATGTTTGCAGTCTCTGACCATCTCTTGTACTATGTCTGCAGTCTCTGACCATCTCTTGCATTATGTCTGCCGTCTCTGACCAACTCTTGTATCATGTCTGCAGTCTCTGACCATTTCTTGTATTATAACTGCAGCCTCTGACCATCTTCTGTAGCATGTTTGCAGTCCCTGACCATTTCTTGTATCATGTCTGCAGTCTCTGACCATCTTATGTATCATGTCTGCAGTCTCTGACCATCTCTTGTATCATGTCTGCAGTCTCTGACCATCTCTTGTACTATGTCTGCAGTCTCTGACCATCTTTTGTAGTATGTCTGTAGTCTCTGACCATCTTTTGTTGTATGTCTGCAGTCTCTCACCATCTCTTGTATCATGTCTGCAGTTTCCCACCATCTCTTGTAGCATAACTGCAGCCTCTGACCATCTTCTGTAGCATGTTTGCAGTCCCTGACCATTTCTTGTATCATGTCTGCAGTCTCTGACCATTTTATGTATTATGTCTGCAGTCTCTGACCATCTCTTGTATCATGTCTGCAGTCTCTAACCATCTCCTGTAGTATGTCTGCAGTCTCAGATCATCTGTTGTACTATTTATGCAGTCTCTGACCATCTCTTGTACTATGTCTGCAGTCTCTGACCATCTCTTGTATTATGTCTGCAGTCCCTGACCATTTCTTGTATCATGTCTGCAGTCTATGACCATTTATTGTATCATGTCTGCAGTCTCTGACCACCTTATGTATTATGTCTGCAGCCTCTAACCATCTTATGTATCATGTCTGCAGTCTCTGACCATCTTATGTATCATGTCTGCAGTCTCTGATCATTTCTTGTATCATATCTGCAGTATCTGACCAGGTTATGTAGTATGTTTGCAGTCTCTGACCATTTCTTGTATCATATCTGCAGCCTCTGACCATTTTCTGTAGTGTGTCTGCAGTCTCTGACCATCTCTTGTATCATGTCTGCAGTCTATGACCAACTTCTGTAGTATTTTTGCAGTCTCTGACCATCTCTTGTACTATGTTTGCAGTCTCTGACCATCTCTTGTACTATGTCTGCAGTCTCTGACCATCTCTTGCATTATGTCTGCCGTCTCTGACCAACTCTTGTATCATGTCTGCAGTCTCTGACCATTTCTTGTATTATAACTGCAGCCTCTGACCATCTTCTGTAGCATGTTTGCAGTCCCTGACCATTTCTTGTATCATGTCTGCAGTCTCTGACCATCTTATGTATCATGTCTGCAGTCTCTGACCATCTCTTGTATCATGTCTGCAGTCTCTGACCATCTCTTGTACTATGTCTGCAGTCTCTGACCATCTTTTGTAGTATGTCTGTAGTCTCTGACCATCTTTTGTTGTATGTCTGCAGTCTCTCACCATCTCTTGTATCATGTCTGCAGTTTCCCACCATCTCTTGTAGCATAACTGCAGCCTCTGACCATCTTCTGTAGCATGTTTGCAGTCCCTGACCATTTCTTGTATCATGTCTGCAGTCTCTGACCATTTTATGTATTATGTCTGCAGTCTCTGACCATCTCTTGTATCATGTCTGCAGTCTCTAACCATCTTCTGTAGTATGTCTGCAGTCTCAGATCATCTGTTGTACTATTTATGCAGTCTCTGACCATCTCTTGTACTATGTCTGCAGTCTCTGACCATCTCTTGTATTATGTCTGCAGTCCCTGACCATTTCTTGTATCATGTCTGCAGTCTATGACCATTTATTGTATCATGTCTGCAGTCTCTGACCACCTTATGTATTATGTCTGCAGCCTCTGACCATCTCTTGTATCATGTCTGCAGTCTCTAACCATCTTTTGTAGTATGTTTGCAGTCTCTGACCATCTCTTGTATCATGTCTGCAGTCTCTGACCATCTCTTGTATTATGTCTGCAGTCTCTGACCATCTCTTGTACCATATCTGCAGTCTCTGACCATCTCTTGTACTATGTCTGCAGTCTCTGATCATCTCTTGTACTATGTCTGCAGTCTCTGACCATCTCCTGTATCATGTCTGTAGTCTCTGACCATCTTATGTATTATGTCTGCAGTCTCTGACCATCTCTTGTACCATATCTGCAGTCTCTGACCATCTCTTGTACTATGTCTGCAGTCTCTGATCATCTCTTGTACTATGTCTGCAGTCTCTGATCATCTCTTGTACTATGTCTGCAGTCTCTGACCATCTTTTGTATCATGTCTGCAGTCTCTGACCATCTCTTGTATCATGTCTGCAGTCTCTGACCATCTCTTGTATCATGTCTGCAGTCTTTGACTATCTTCTGTAGTATGTCTGCAGTCTCAGATCATCTGTTGTACTATTTATGCAGTCTCTGACCATCTCTTGTACTATGTCTGCAGTCTCTGACCATTTCTTGTATCATGTCTGCAGTCTATGACCATTTCTTGTATCATGTCTGCAGTCTCGGACCATCTCTTGTACTATGTCTGCAGTCTCTGACCATTTCTTGTATCATGTCTGCAGTCTCTGACCATCCTATGTATCATGTCTGCAGTCTCTGACCATTTCTTGTATCATGTCTGCAGTCTCTGACCATCTTATGTATCATGTCTGCAGTCTCTGACCATTTCTTGTATCATATCTGCAGTATCTGACTATCTTATGTAGTATGTTTGCAGTCTCTGACCATTTTTTGTATCATATCTGCAGCCTCTGACCATCTCCTGTAGTATGTTTGCAGTCTCTGACCATCTTGTTCTATTTATTGTTAAGAGATCATGGGAGGACCCCAGGTTAACAAAGACTCCTTAGGGGAGCATATCTGTGTTTGAGTCGTTGCCATAGAAACATTTGCAAAGGGGAGGAGTTAGTAAGGTGGGGGCGCCCAAAATATTTCTTCACCCAGGCATCTGTGATCGTAGGATCGGCCCTGCATAAGACTCAAGAGAGTTCTTCAAAAAAGTAAGTAGTTGTTGTGTGTTCATATTCTTCTTCTTACGCTTGTGCTGCTCCATGTGCTTTTCTTTACTTTTGTACAGTTTAAAATGGTAACTTTCATGTTCATGGGCACAGTAATCGGTCGTAGAAAACATTGTTCGCCTACTTATAACATGTTTTGGGCAGATACAGGTTAACTACATTTGTTCAGGCCTATTTGTATTAAAAGAAGTTTGTTGTCTAGATGGGTTTGTACTAGAATGAAATGCAAACTTGATTCAGTGTAAGGAGAGGACATTCAGCAGCTGTTTACACATCTGAACGCAGGAGCACTAGTGTGGGACACCAGAACAAACTTTTTAGAGTGTCACACACAGGTGCTCCAGTGGATACTAGGGGTGTCTCCATGTGTGATACTTTAACAAAAAAAGGTTAGCATTCCAGCTTTAGAAGGAAAATAAACATTTCTTCAACTTGGAACTTTGCCAAAACAGACAATTGTACGACACTTCCAAGCAATATTTCATTTTCCTATTTCTGCCCTCAGATATCTGTGTGCTAAGACTATTTTATTCACAGGGGAGAAAAGACTCCGGACATCTGAGGGCACCAGGAACCCCACACCTCGTAAAGAAGGGGAAATCCCAAAACCACGAGCAGAGGATGTGGAGGGAGAGGTTTATGAAGTGGGCGAAATTGTCACCACGTGAGTGTCTGAGACTACAGCTTCAGGTAATAGATGTATGCCTGCATATTTATAATTCATGGTATGTTTTTTTTTTTTTTAGGTGATGTGGATGTTGTGGAAGAAGAATCTCATTTCACCAGTGAAAGTGCCCAGATCCTCATTGGGGAGATAATGGGGTGCAATCGTGATTTAGAAAAGATAAAGGAAAACATCAATGATGTTAAACAAAAAATGAATAACATCATTGATGTTTTGCCAGAATATAAAACACATAAAAAATATACCGTTTTATTGTGTATTTTTTATTTTAAAAACAAGTTTTAAAGTATTTTAAAAGCCAAATTTTGAAGATGCACACGGTGTTATGTGCCATCACAGGATATCAAGGTATGCATTTTGTGGGTGCAACCCCTTCCTCGCAACTGAAGTAGGCGAAAAGAAGGGGTTGCACCCCAAAAACACGTCCATTGGTCCATTGATCCCCCATGATGGGAGCTAGCTAGATGTCGACATAAGGCATGGGATCAAGAGGGAAATCCCATTTTGAATCCCAATTTGTGTGCATCTTCAAAATTTGGCTTATAAAGGGGTGACATCACCCCATCTGATGAAGGCAATATCAACACAGTTTGGACATACTAATGTCTGATATTGCCTTCACTTTGTCAAAGTTGAACTTTGTAAGTTCCTGAGTTGTGTATGTTCTGTTTGGAAACATGCTTGTTGAACCAAAAAAAGGCTATTTCTAATGTGACTAAAAAAAATGTTATATAACAAAGATGTTGGTTTGTTCAAAAATCCTTTTCTAAAGCACATGTTAATGTGCTTTTGAATAAAATGTTTTCTACTCAGCAATGTGTGGCTTCTTATTTCAATGCTCAAAAGTAGGGATGAGCCGAACACCCCCCCCGATTCGGTTCGCACCAGAACCTGCGAACGGACCGAAAATTTGCACGAACTTTAGAACCCCATTGCGTCTATGGGACTCGAACGCTCAAAATAAAAAATGCTAATTTTAAAGGCTAATTTGCATGGTATTGTCCTAAAAAGGGTTTGGGGACCCGGGTCCTGCCCCAGGGGACATGTATCAATGCAAAAAAACTTTTAAAAACGGCCAATTTTTCGGGAGCAGTAATTTTAATGATGCTTAAAGTAAAAAAAAAAAGTGAAATATTCCTTTAAAGGGGTTGTAAAGGTATACATTTTTTCACCTTAATTTCAATAGTTTTTATTAAATTTTCATCAAAAATACAAAAGAGAAACAAAAATACAGACAGAATTTGAGAAGAAATAAAAAGGAACAATACATTTCAACACCGGAAATTACAATTATCTCCATTGTATCAACCAAGTGCGTTTATTATTTGGCATTATATAGATTATAATCTTTTGTACCATAAGTACACTGAGGGCACTTGGAGTTTCCATGGCACTAAATAATCTCGTAGTTGTTATTGGCATGTATAATCACCGTAATGAGAAAAATATAACTCAGAAGAGTCCACCCCCTTCTACACCCCTACTGGGTACTCACTGTGCCATGAAGGAGGTGGCTCCACCAGTTTGGAAAAAAGGCTAGTGAACAGTATACATTGTGCGTGGGTCGCTATGGTTTGGGATCATATGTGGTGTTAATTACATGAACAAACGAGGTGAAAGTAACATAAAAACAAAATTAAATACTGTAGGATAGTAAATGGAGTCATCTAGCTTGGTATAACTTGACTTAAAGCTCATCTAATGATTGAACATGTATCAGTAACAGTCCTTAAGTTTTCCTTGAATTGTACCAGTCAGCCCACGGTTTCCACTGAGTGTATGAAACCTGAAAATTACCTTGGGATGACGCAAACATTTTTTCGTACGTAATATATATGTTAGTGGTTGTAATTATTTCAGTAGTTGTAGGGATTTCCTGAGCTTTCCAGTGTCTGGTAATCATTAATCTGGTGCTTAATAGAACGTGGGATACTATCTTCCTATAAACTCTAGGGATCAAGTCTATGTCTAAAGATAGAATAGCTAGGCCATTGTTAGGTTGAATCTGTTGATTTATTATTTGTGCTATTATATCGAATATCTTTTCCCATAGTGTACGTATTCTTGGACAATCCCAAAATATATGGTATAGAGTACCTATATGATTGCAATTTCTCCAACACATTGGAGAGGTATTATGGTCGAACTTAGATATCTTATGTGGTGTTAAGTACCAACGCATTAGTATTTTTTGTGTTAGTTCCCATAAGTTAATACACTTAGAGGAGGAGTATGTAATCTGAAGTGTTTTTTGCCACTGTGCCGGGGTGAAACATTGTTTTAATTCTCGTTCCCAAGCTTCGATATAAGAGTGTTTAACAAATGTCAGCTTATCGTTTAGGGCATTATAGAAGAGTGATATTCCTTTGATAGAGGTGGATTGCTTCGTGAGGAATAATTTTATTCTCCAAGGGAGTTGGATGGAAAGAGGAGGGGTAGTTTTAATAAAATGACAAATCTGCATGTATCTATAGTACTCAGACTGTTCTAAGTTGTATTCAATTTGTAGTGTTCTGAATGTTTTCATCGTGGGGCCTATTCTAAGATCTTCAATGTGTGTTATGCCTTGGTCTGCCCAATGATTTATGCGAAGGTCTGGTATAACGCCAGACAGGCTAGTGATAGGGATCTGTAACGGGGATACGAGGGAGTTAGATGAATGATTTTTTATAAGTGTATTCCAGGCTTGAAGTGAAGCTTTCATGGAGGGGGCTAAAGATTGGTTGCAAGATACATTAGTGGGCTGTATCATTAAGTAATTGTAGAGATTTTTATTAGGAATTTGGTTCTCTTCTAGTTCCTGCCATCTAGGGTTCGGTGATTCAGTAAACCATGATCTTAATTGTGCAAGGATGGATGCGAGGTAGTAATCTTTGATCACAATATTGCCCACTCCCCCCACTTTCCTAGACATCACTGAGTTTTTAAAAGCCCATCTAGCCTTTTTTCCTTTCCATAAGAACCTATTAAGCAAAGATTGTAGTTTGGAAAAATACCAATTGGGAACCAGGATAGGGAGCGATCTGAATAGGTATATTAATTGAGGAAGAATTACCATTTTGAAAGCCGCTAGGCGTCCTGACCATAAAAGTTCCGATTTGGATAAATTTTGTAGTTTAGTCGGTAGGGAGCTGAGAAAGGGGGTATAATTGGCCCTAAAAAGGTTATCCGTAGAAGCGGTAAAGTGATTCCTAGATAGTTTATCCCCTCTTTGCACCATGTATATGGAAACCGTGAGCTGAGCGTATTTTTCAGTTGAGGATCTATACCATAACCTAATATGTAAGATTTATTTTCATTTACCTTATAGTAAGATATCTTGGTAAACATTTGCAATGTATCGTGAACCGAAGCCAGGGAAATAGTCGGATTCGTGAGCATCAGAATGATGTCATCAGCGAATAGGCTAACGACATGTTCCGATTTGTGTGTTATGAAACCTGTTATGGATTGGTGTTTCCTAATAAATGTTGCCAAAGGTTCTAAGATTAGATTGAAGATTAGTGGGGAGAGAGGACAACCCTGACGGGTACCATTGGTTATGCTGAACGGCTTAGAGAGTACTCCCGAGGTATATACTTGCGCTGAGGGATTCGAGTATAACGCCATTATTGCCGATAAAATAGAACCTGAGAATCCAAACCTCCCCAAGGCCGCTTCTAGGTATCCCCAATGCACTCTATCAAAGGCCTTCTCTGCATCCAGTGCTAGAAGCAGAGAAGGCCTTCGCTGGGTCTCAGCAATGTGGATAATATTTATCAGCCTCCTAGTAGCATCAGAGGTCTGACGTCCTCTTGTGAACCCAGTCTGGTCTGGATGGATTAAATGGGGCAAAATATCTATTAGGCGGTTAGCTATGATTTTGGCGTAAATTTTTAAATCGGCATTTAGTAGCGATATAGGTCGAAAATTTGCTGGGGTGTCTGGGTTTTTCCCTGGCTTAGGCAAAGTCACTATTAAAGCTCTCAGCATTTCGGGAGGGAAGGAGGAGGAGGCAGCAGCGGCATTAAAAACCCTACCCAGGTGAGGAGATAAGATAGTTTTAAATGCTTGATAATAATCTCCTGTGAAGCCATCTGGGCCTGGGGATTTATTGGCGGGGAGTGATTCAATCGTTTTATGTATTTCTTCAATAGTAAATGGCGCACTTAGCTGTTCTTTTTCCTGTTGGGACAAAGTTGGCAATGTGATTTGTTCTAAAAAATCATTTATCATTTTAGTGGTTGGTTAAAATGTGGTTGCGTCCTCTTTAAGATTGTAGAGGGAACCGTAATAATTGCTGAAGGCGTCTGCTATGTCTTGTGGGTGTTGCATTTTGGATTTGTTCATGGGGTGTACTATGTATGGTATTTTGGTTTTACTTCTGTGTCCCTTAAGTTGATGCGCTAACAATTTACCTGCCCTATTTCCGTATGCATAGTAAGTCATTTTAAGTCGTTTTGTTTTTTTTTCAAAGTCCTCTAATAAGAGGAGTCTGAGATCGTTTCTCAACTGGTGAAGTCTTTTAGAGACCAAGGGGGAAGATTGTTGTTTATTTTTGGTTTCTAAACAAAAGATCTCATCTGTGATATTTTGCAGTTTCTTTTGCCGCTGCCTCCTCGCCCGGGCCCCCAATTGTATAAAAATCCCCCTAATGAATGCCTTGTGGGCATTCCACAGAGTGAAATGGTTCTGAACAGAAGGTTCGTTGATAGTAAAAAATTCTAGTAACTGCTCTTCAATAACTTTTTTTGACTCTGGTTGTTGCAAGAGGAAAGAGTTAACTCTCCAGATCGGAGTAGTAGTAATTACAGAGGTATCTTTTATAGATAAAGTAATGGATGCATGGTCCGACCATGTAATATTATTAATGGTTGAGGAGGCCGATTTGGTCAAGGTATGTTGGTCCACCAAAAAGAAATCTATTCTAGTATATGTATGGTGTGGGGCGGAGAAGAACGTAAAGTCTCTCTCACCTGCATGCAGACACCGCCACACATCATACAAACCTTCTTTATGTATGGAATCTTGGAGAGATGTCAATATACGTTTCTTCGATGAAGTTGTGTCTATAGAGGGGTCAGGGATTATATTGAAGTCCCCACAGAGCACCAAGAGTCCCCTTTTGAGGGTGTTAACTTTAGGCATAAGCTTATGAAAAAAGCGAACCTGGTGCCTGTTCGGGGCGTATACATTCACTATAGTATATGTTACCTGGTTGATATCACACACCAACACCAAATATCGACCCTGGGTATCCACAAACTTTGTATGCAGTACAAAGGTTACAGTATCTCTTATGGCAGTCATTACTCCTTTGGTTTTTGAATCTGCGTTGGCAAAAAAAATGTGTGGAAAATGCTTGTTTTGACATATTGGGGCGGATGTGCCACAAAAATGCGTTTCTTGTGCGCAGAGTATGTCAGATTTATTTGTCAATGCTTCCTTCCAGAGGGATTTCCTCTTAGCTGGATGATTAAGCCCTTTGGAGTTAATGGAAATAAATTGGATGGCCATGGGGTTGGTTACTTAGGTGTGATGATTGTGATTCGCATGTAGTCTGAGGTAAGGTAAGGGATCCTGCATGTGAGAGTCCTCGTATGTGGTCTTTCATGTTCTTAGGATTAGTACTCACTGTGACCCTGGTAGAGACTTTATCACGTTGATCCTTACGTTGAGAGAGTTCGGTGGGTTGAGTAGATCTTGTCGCGTCAAGCTGGATGTTTAATAGTCGGCTGTAATGCTCCAAATATAAAGAAAAAAAAAATAAAGCAAAAAAAGAGAAGAAAACATACTTGTAAGGTGTAACAAGTGAAGCAACAATGCAACTTTTCATAACTTATTTAAAGTCAACTGTGTGCAGCTAACTGCTGCTCAAGTAACTGAGGGGAAGAGTTCTAGCCCAACGGTTATTGGTTACTCCGGCTTTTGTAACCTGGACATAAGATTACCTCGGATTTGCAGGTGCTGTTATTTATGCGATTTGGCGTTTTTGTTCGTTACAGTTTTCCAGTCAGGATTAGGTGAGCGTCGGTTGGTCATAGGACTTCCTTCATCTTCTGGGTTGGGGAGAATGTTCCATTCTTTTAGTAAGGAGATGCCTTTGTCCAGGGAGTCCACAACGAATGTTTTGTCTTGTTTGATGATTGAGATTTTAGTAGGATACCCCCATCTGTAGGGTATGTTGTGGTTCCTGAGCACTTTTGTTATAGTGTTCAAGTTGCGCCTTTTTTGCAGTGTGTGCTGAGACAGATCAGCATAGAATTGTAATTTTTGGAAGCGGGATGGAACACTTTCCTGTTTGCGCATTGTTTGCATTAACTGTTCTTTTACATGAAAGAAGTGCAGGCGCAGGATCACATCTCTGGGGACCACATCTGGGAGATATGTGGGTTTTGGCAGACGGTGTATTCTGTCAATGGTAATATCCATTGCAGTGAGGTCAGGCAGGAGAGCAGTAAATAAATCTGTCACATATGCACGTAGGTCTGATGATTGGACTGATTCGGGGATCCCCCTAATCTTGAGGTTGTTCCTCCTGGATCTGTCTTCGATATCTGCTATTTTGTTTTTAATCCAGGCAGATTCCTCTTCTCTATCTTCGTTCGCATCTACCAGATCGTTTATAGTGGAGGCGAAATCCCCCATCTTGTTTTCAACATGCTCAATTCTAGCCTCTACTGCATGAAGCTCACCACTAAATCTGTGCATACAGTTCATCATATCTGCTTGTATGGTGCTTCTTAAAGATACCAGTATGTCCTTTAACACAGTGTCCAGGACAGGTTGATTTGTAGTAGGGAAAGTGTTAATGGATTCCGGGAGCTCCCTGGTATCATCCCCTGAGTCTGTTACAGGGCTCAATGCGGGGCTGCATCCGCCTCCATCCAGCTTCAATTTGGCTTTTGCTGGACTCCCTGATGGTGAGGAGGAGGGGGGAGATTGTTGACTGCCGTGTAATATATTAGTTTTGGGGGATGAGGTGGCGGTGTGTGTAGCGAGGTCGCCTTTGTGAGGTAATGTGGGTGAATGGCCGGGGCCATCTTGCCTACCTCCATCGAGCGGCTGTGAGAAGTAATCCGTTAGCCGTTGAGGCCTTGATGTGCCTTTTCTCCTGCCCATCATGCCTTCCTGGTATGCCCGGATCGGACCGCTAACAAGGGGAAGAAGAATCCGCGGTTTATTGTGCCGATTTTAGCCGCTTTGTCCGCCGGAGAACCGGAGCTCTGAGTTCAAGCAGCCATTCAGCTCCGTCGCAGGCCACGCCCCCCCACATTTTTTCACCTTAATGGATTCTATGCATTAACCACTTGAGCCCCGGACCATTATGCTGCCTAAGGACCAGAGGTCTTTTTCCAATTTGGCACTGCGTCGCTTTAACTGCTAATTGCGCGGTCATGCAATGCTGTACCCAAACGAAATTTGCGTCCTTTTCTTCCCACAAATAGAGCTTTCTTTTGATGGTATTTGATCACCTCTGCGGTTTTTATTTTTTGCGCTATAAATGGAAAAAGACCGAAAATTTTGAAAAAAAATGATATTTTCTACTTTTTGTTATAAAAAAAATCCAATAAACTCAATTTTAGTCATACATTTAGGCCAAAATGTATTCGGCCACATGTCTTTGGTAAAAAAAATGTCAATAAGCGTATATTTATTGGTTTGCACAAAAGTTATAGCATCTACAAACTAGGGTACATTTTCTGTAATTTACACAGCTTTTAGTTTATGACTGCCTATGTCATTTCTTGAGGTGCTAAAATGGCAGGGCAGTAAAAAACCCCCCAAATGACCCCATTTTGGAAAGTAGACACCCCAAGGAAATTGCTGAGAGGCATGTTGAACCCATTGAATATTTATTTTTTTTGTCCCAAGTGATTGAATAATGACAAAAAAAAAAAAAAAATATTTACAAAAAGTTGTCACTAAATGATATATTGCTCACACAGGCCATGGGCCTATGTGGAATTGCACCCCAAAATACATTCAGCTGCTTCTCCTGAGTATGGGGATACCACATGTGTGGGACTTTTTGGGAGCCTAGCCGGGTACGGGGCCCCGAAAACCAATCACCGCCTTCAGGATTTCTAAGGGTGTAAATTTTTGATTTCACTCTTCACTGCCTATCACAGTTTCGGAGGCCATGGAATGCCCAGGTGGCACAAAACCCCCCAAAATGACCCCATTTTGGAAAGTAGACACCCCAAGCTATTTGCTGAGAGGCATGGTGAGTATTTTGCAGCTCTCATTTGTTTTTGAAAATGAAGAAAGACAAGAAAAAACATTTTTTTTTTCTTTTTTCAATTTTCAAAACTTTGTGACAAAAAGTTAGGTCTGCAAAATACTCACTATACCTCTCAGCAAATAGCTTGGGGTGTCTACTTTCCAAAATGGGGTCATTTGGGGGGGTTTTGTGCCACCTGGGCATTCCATGGCCTCCGAAACTGTGATAGGCAGTGAAGAGTGAAATCAAAAATTCACGCCCTTAGAAAGCCTGAAGGCGGTGCTTGGTTTTCGGGGTCCCGTACGCGGCTAGGCTCCCAAAAAGTCTCACACATGTGGTATCCCCGTACTCAGGAGAAGCAGCAGAATGTATTTTGGCATGTAATTTCACATATTTCCATGGCATGTTTGAGCAATATATCATTTAGTGACAACTTTGTGCAAAAAAAAAATAAAAATTTGTCTCTTTCCCGCAACTTGTGTCGCAATATAAAATATTCCATGGACTCGACATGCCTCTCAGCAAATAGCTTGGGGTGTCTACTTTCCAAAATGGGGTCATTTGGGGGGGTTTTGAAC
This sequence comes from Lithobates clamitans, assembly GCA_037952925.1. Classification (NCBI taxonomy): domain Eukaryota; kingdom Metazoa; phylum Chordata; class Amphibia; order Anura; family Ranidae; genus Lithobates; species Lithobates clamitans. Next base: position 13,106,526 of record JBBGZY010000135.1, on the reverse strand, counting down.
TGTCTTGGCATTTTATGCACAACATTTAGAAGCTTATGTCACACATCACCCACTCTTCTAACCACTTGAAGACAAAGCCCTTTCTGACACTTATTGTTTACATGAAAAAGTTATTTTTTTTTGCAAAAAAATTACTTTGACCCCCAAACATTATATATTTTTTTAAAGCAAATGCCCTACTGATTAAAATGGTGGGTGTTTCATTTTTTTTTTCACACAGTATTTGCGCAGCGATTTTTCAAACGCATTTTTTGGGGAAAAAACACACTTTTTAAAATTTTAATGCACTAAAACACACTATATTCCCCAAATGTTTGATGAAATAAAAAAGATGATCTTAGGCCGAGTACATGGATACCAAACATGACATGCTTTAAAATTGCGCACAAACGTGCAGTGGCAACAAAATAAATACATTTTTAAAAGCCTTTAAAAGCCTTTACAGGTTACCACTTTAGATTTACAGAGTAGGTCTACTGCAAAAATTACTGTCCTCGATCTGGCGTTCGCGGTGATACCTCACATGCATGGTGCAATTGCTGTTTACATTTGACGACAGACCGCCGCTTGTGTTTGTCTTAGCGCGAGAGCAGGGGGCGACAGGGGTGCTTTTTTTTTTTTTTTTCTTTATTATTTTTTTGCTTTTTTTATCTTATTTTTAAACTGTTCCTTTCATATTTTTTTTTTAATCATTTTTATTGTTATCTCGGGGAATGTAAATATCCCCTATGATAGCAATAGGTAGTGACAGGTACTCTTTTTTGAAAAAATTGGGGTCTATTAGACCCTAGATCTCTCCTCTGCCCTCAAAGCATCTGACCACACCAAGATCGGTGTGATAAAATGCTTCCCCAATTTCCCAATGGCGCTATTTACATCCGGCGAAATCTAAGTCATGAAATGCTTGTAGCTTCCGTTTTCTTAGGCCATAGAGATGTTTGGAGCCACTCTGGTCTCTGATCAGCTCTATGGTCAGCTGGCTGAATCACCGGCTGCATTCTCAGGTTCCCTGTTGAGACAGGAGAGCCAGAGAAAAACACGGAAGACGGTGGGGGGGGCATTCCCTCCCACGGCTTGTAAAAGCAGTCTAGAGGCTAATTAGCCACTAGGATTGCTTTTACATGAAAGCCGACCGCTGGCTGAAAAAAAATGATACCAAGATGATACCTGAACCTGCAGGCATCATTCTGGTATAACCACTCAAAGTTGTGAATGGCGTACCTGAAGACAAAAAAATGGTTAACAATAAAGCACAGTAAACGGTAAAGTATAAAAAATTGCATACCTGAAAAGCAAACATGATAAAACATAACAACAATAAAACATTGCAGAATAGAATAAAGTAAAAAAGAGCAGAACAATAGAGAGAGAATAGAGAGAGAGAGAGAACAATAAAACGACAACTTTTTTTTTTATTTTATATATATTTTTTTTTTTTTACACTTTTTTTGTAACTAACTTTTATAACTGTAACCGGTTCCAGGTTCGGGTCTCTCAAAATGCGATGGCATCTTGGGAGACCCTGTGAAAGTGTGTCCTAGTCTGTGCAATGCTGTACCCTACGCTAATACTCAACTAGTGAATGGTAGCGTTCAAAACATTCACCAATGCAAAGACCAGGATTGTCAGGACAGGAGGGACAATAATAGCGGGTGTCACGCCTATATCTGCGCTTGCTGCAGACACAACATCTTTTTTGGGGGGGTTCGCTGGGTAGGGGTACTCGGGAGGACATAAAAATGCCTCTCATGCAGCCGACTGCATTTGGTTGGGGATGTGAATGGGGGAAGTACGGGCGCTGCAGAAGCGGTGGGTTCCCAATTAGGATTGGCGAATGCAGCAGGAAGGGCATTATGGGCACGACGGGTCTGTGTTTGTCTTTTTGGTGGCAGCGGGACACTACTTGTGCTTGCCACCTCACCAGCTTGAACTGCACTTATGGGACTTGCCACGTCACCAAGTGTTACTGCAGTGCTGGTTTGACTATGACCGGGGTGTACTACGCCACTGGTGCTTGCCAGTTCCCCAAAACGCTACCAAAAAAACTGTTAGCGATCGCAGGGATCAGGCCTGACTCTGCGAACGCTGCAGTTATGCGTTAAGTGTTTTGTAAGTGACAGTGATCGATCGATACTGCACTTGGGTGGGCTGGGCCGGGCGGAGGGGCAAAATGCAGGTGCTAGCAGGTATCTGGGCTGATCCCGCTAACACTGCGTTTTTGGGAACCCTAAACTGCTGGGGACGCTAGTATAGATCTGATCGGATCAGATATTGATCCGTTCAGATACTATACCACTAAGGGAGGTGTACGGTGCGTGCGTGGGTGTTAGCGGTACTGGCGCTAACCTGACGCTGCCTGGGGCCGGTGCTTGCCAGTTCACCAAAACGCTACCAAAAAAACTGTTAGCGATCGCAGGGATCAGGCCTGACTCTGCGAACGCTGCAGTTATGCGTTTAGAGTTTTGTAAGTGACAGTGATCGATCGATACTGCACTTGGGTGGGCTGGGCCGGGCCGGGCGGAGGGGCAAAACGCAGGTGCTAGCAGGTATATGGGCTGATCCCGCTAACACTGCGTTTTTGGGAACCCTAAACTGCTGGTGACGCTAGTATAGATCTGATCGGATCAGATATTGATGCGATCAGATACTATACCACTAAGGGAGGTGTACGGTGCGTGCGTGGGTGTTAGCGGTACTGGCGCTAACCTGACGCTGCCTGGGGCTGGTGCTTGCTTGCCAGTTCACCAAAATGCTACCAAAAAAACTGTTAGCGATCGCAGGGATCAGGCCTGACTCTGCGAACGCTGCAGTTATGCGTTTAGTGTTTTTTGTTAGTGACAGTGATCGATCAATACTGCACTTGGGTGGGCTGGGCGGAGGCGCAAAACGCAGGTGCTAGCGGGTATCTGGGCTGATCCCGCTAACACTGCGTTTTTGGGAACCCTAAACTGCTGGGGACGCTAGTATAGATCTGATCGGATCAGATATTGATCCGATCAGATACTATACCACTAAGGGAGGCGCATGCTGCGTGCGTGGGTGTTAGCTGTACTGGCGCTAATCTGACGCTGCCTGGGGCGACGCATATCACCGCCGGGCGATCGGGGGGCTAAACCTTTATTCGGTAATAAACGGCGGGTTCCCTGACACTATAAAAAATAAACAAACTAACCAGCGTCAACCGTAACGGTTATACGGTGATCAGTGGTGAAAGGGTTAACTAGGGGGCAATCAAGGGGTTAAAACATTTATCAGATAGTATATGGGGGTCCCTGACGCTATAAAACGCTGACGGTGAACCTAAATATTTACCTCCCTAACTAGCGTCACCAGCGACACTAATACAGCGATCAGAAAAATGATCGCTTAGCGACACTGGTGACGGGGGGTGATCAAGGGGTTAAAACTTTATTAGGGGGGTTAGGGGGGAACCCTAGACCTACAGGGGGTAACAGTAACTGTGCTAACACTGTAACTGTCACAAACTGACACCTAGCAGTAATCAGAAAAAAAAAAAAACTGCTGGTGTCAGTTTGTGACAGGGGGGGGGTGATTGGGGGGGGATCGGGGGGCGATCGGGGGGGGATCGGGGTGTTTTGTATGCCTGGCATGTTCTACTGTGTGTCTGTGTGTTGGTGCACTCACATACCTGTCTTCTCTCCTCGGGCCGGAACGGAAACTACCGAGCCGAGGAGAGATATCACTTCCTTTGCTGCTGTTTAGCATACAGCAGCAAAGGAGTGTTCCCATTGGCCGCGGCGATTGCGAGGGGGGGCCACGAACGGATGGCCTCCCCCTCCACTCCGATCGCCGGGGAACAAAACGGGACCGCCTCGGGCACCGGGGGGGGTCCGATCGGACCCCCCACCCGCGGGAGGCAAATCACGTACATGTACGTGATTTTGCCTGCCCGTGCCGCCTTGCCGACGTACATCGGCGTGAGGCGGTCCTTAAGTGGTTAAGGTGAAAAAACTTTTGACAATACCGCCGCCTCCAGCCCCCCTGTTTTACTTACCTGACACCTCGAAACTCAGCCGCTTGCTCCCGATCTCCATTTCGCCGCTTAGCCTGGTCACTGATTGGCTATAGTGGATGGATTGAAAGCAGCGCAGCCATTGGCTCGCACTGCTGTCAATCACATCCAATGACGCAGCGCGCCGGGGGGCGGGGCCGAGTGATACAGCCAGCGGCTATAGCCGCTGGCTGTATCACGGGAGCGCGCCCTCAATAACTAACCACCATGCGAGGGAGCTCGCATTAAGGTGGTTAGTTCTTGCGGGGGGGGAGCTGAAACAGCCGCCAAGGGACCCCAGAAGAGCAGGTTCCGGGCCACTCTGTGCAGAACGAGCTGCACAGTGAAGGTAAGTATAACAAGTTTGTTATTTAAAAAAAAAAAATGACCTTTACAACCCCTTTAAATATCATACCTGGGGGGTGTCTATAGTATGCCTGTAAAGTGGCGCGTGTTTCCCGTGCTTAGAACAGTCCCTGCACAAAATGACATTTTTAAAGAAAAAAAAGTCATTTAAAACTGCTTTCGGCTTTAATGTAATGTCGGGTCCTGGCAATATGGATGAAAATCAGTGAGACAAACGGCATGGGTACCCTCCAGTCCATTACCAGGCCCTTTGGGTCCTGTATAAATATTAAGGGGAACCCGGCACCCAAATTAAAAAAAGGAAAGGCGTGGGGCCCCCAGGCCCTATATACACTCTGAACAGCAGTATACAGGTGGTGCAAACAAGACAGGGGCTGTAGGTTTGTTGTTAAGTAGAATCTGTTTATAATGTTGAACTGGTACATTTTTAAAGTGTAGCTCCAGCCAAAAAATCTGTTTTTAAGCTTTTTGGAAAACATAGTGAAGGGTTATCACCCCTGTGACATTTGTTTTGCTGTCTGTGCTCCTCTTCAGAAGATTTCACCTCACTTTTTGTCCCAATGACAAATGTTTTTTGAAAATTTGGGGGTTTTAGTGAAACAAGGATTGGTGATAAAGCATCAGTGGAAAGGAGAAACGTTTTTCCCATATTAACTCTTACAGAAGAGAATTTCCCTTCCTATGGGGTAGATTTCATCTCACTTCCTGTTGTCTCCTTCCGTTTGCAAGTAAGAGTCGTTTGTAAGTTGGATGTTTGAAAGTAGGGGCCTGCCCTACATACTCAGCAGAAATTTGGGCCTTAGGTGTTGTGGCCTCAACACTGTAAGCCCTCACAGGGCCCTGCTGTGAAATATTCAAGAATCAAGAAAGATCAAGAATTGTAATTACATGCCCCTGTTGAACAGGGCCAGAAAAATTGGGCCTTTGGTGATGGTGGTGGTGGTGCCACAACACTGTAACTCCTCACAGTTACTCTTGGTGGGTGCTGGAATGGGCCCTGCTGTGAAATATTAGATCAAGAATTGTAATTACATGCCCCTGTTGAACAGGGGCTGAAAAATTGGGCCTTTGGTGGTGGTGCTGGTGCTGGTGCCACAACACTGTAAGTCCTCACAGTTAATCTTGGTGGGCGCAGAAATGTGCCCTGCTGTGAAATATTCAATCAAGAATTGTAATTACATGCCCCTGTTGAACAGGGCCAGAAAAATTGGGCCTTTGGTGGTGGTGGTGCTGGTGGCACAACACTGTAAGTCCTCACAGTTAATCTTGGTGGGCGCAGAAACGCGCCCTGCTGTGAAATATTCGATCAAGAATTGTAATTACATACCCCTGTTGAACAGGGGCTGAAAAATTGGGCCTTTGGTGGTGGTGGTGGTGGTGTTGGTGCCACAACACTGTAAGTCCTCACAGTTAATCTTGGTGGGCGCAGAAACGGGCCCTGCTGTGAAAAATTAGATCAAGAATTCTAATTACATGTCCCTGTGGAACAGGGGATGAAAAATTGGGCCTTAGGCACTGGTGCTGGTGCCACAACACTGCAACCCCTCACAGTTACTCTAGTTGGAACGCAGGAACGAGCCCTGCTGCAAAAGAATTGCATCAAAAATTGTAATTACACGCCCCTGTTAAACAGGGGCTGAGAAATTGGACCTTAGGCACTGGTGCTGGTGCCACAACACTGCAACCCCTCACAGATACTCTAGTTGGAACGCAGGAACGAGCCCTGCTGCAAAGTATTGCATCAAAAATTGTAATTACACGCCCCTGTTAAACAGGGGCTGAAAAATTGGGCCTTAGTCACTGGTGCTGGTGCCACAACACTGCAACCCCTCACAGATACTCTAGTTGGAGCAGAGGAACTAGCCCTGCTGCAAAGAATTGCATCAAAAATTGTAATTACATGCCCTTGTTAAACAGGGGCTTAAAAATTGGGCCTTAGGCACTGGTGGCAGTGCCCAGAACCAAAAATGTTGTTACAAGCCATCAGCATGATCATTGAGGAGGAAGAGGATAATTACTCAGCATAACAGGATAGTCACTCAGCATCAGCATAGGCAGTCTTTGAAGGGATCTGACATTTCAAAAAAAATTATTCGGTCAGGTGTTTGGTAGCTGGTGGTGATCCAAGACTGATTCATTTTTATGAAGGTCAGTCGATCGACCGAGTCGGTGGACAGACGCACCCTGTGGTCGGTTACAAAGCATCCAGCAGCACTGAATGTGCATTCTGAAAGAACGCTGGATGCGGGACAGGCCAGTAGCTCAATTGCATACTGTGCAAGCTCTGGCCAGTGACCCATCCTCAAGACCCAGTAACCCAGAGTATTGTCGGTGGGAAAGGTGTCCAAGTCAGATCTTGCCCCTAGGTATTCCTGCACCATGTAAAACAGACGCTGGCGATGGTTGCTGGAACCGATCATACCTTGGCGCTGCGGACTAAAAAATTGTCTGAACGCATCGGTCAGACGGCCACCTTCTCCACCGCTCCTTCTTTGACTGATGGAAGCCTCAGCAACACGTTGTCCAGAAACAGGAGTTTGTAACCTCCCAGTCTCTGGGAACGCGTTGCACAGACCTTTCTGCAAGGCCTCCCGAAGATGTTTCATCCTCTGCTCCCTCTGTAATGGCAAGATAAGGTCCGCAACCTTACTCTTGTAACGTGGATCAAGGAGGGTTGCCAGCCAGTATTGGTCCTTCTCCTTGATACCACAAATACGAGGATCCTTACGCAGGCTTTGCAGGATCAGGGAGGCCATGCAGCGTAGGTTTGCTGAGGCATTCGGTCCAGAGTCCTCTGGGTCACTAAGGACGACATGGTCCGCAGCCACCTCCTCCCAGCCATGTACAAGTCCATGTGTTTCTTGGGACTGATCCCTTAAAGACTGCTGCTGATGCTGAGTGCCAGGCTCCACCTCCATACTGACACAATCCTCCTCCTCTTCCTCCTCCTCCTCGTCCTCTTCCTGTGTGATCGGCGGGCATGCAGGAACACTATCTGGATAAAGGGGGCCTTGAGAGCTAAGGAAGTCCTCCTCTTCCTGCCTCTGTTCTGCCTCAAGTGCCCTGTCCATTATTCCACGCAGCGTATGCTCCAACAGGTGGACAAGGGGGACAGTGTCACTGATGCATGCACTGTCACTGCTCATTATCCTCGTGGCCTCCTCAAATGGTGACAGGACAGTGCATGTCTCCCTGATCATGGCCCACTGGCGTGGGGAAAAAAAACCAAGCTCCCTTGACCCTGTCCTGGTGCCATAGTCGCACAGGTACTCATTGATGGGCCTCTGCTGCGTGTGCAGCCGCTGCAGCATGGCCACCGTTGAGTTCCACCTGGTGGGCATGTCACAGATTAAGCAGTTCTTGGGCAGATTAAACTCCTTTTGGAGGTCTGCCAGCTGAGCACTGGCATTATATGACCGGCGGAAATGCATACAGACTTTCATGGCCTGCCTCAGGACATCCTGTAAGCCCAGGTACCTGCCAAAGAACCACTGCACCACCAAGTTAAGGACGTGAGCCAAACAGGGCACATGGGTCAGTTGTCCCTGTCGGAGGGCGGAGAGGAGGTTGGTACCATTGTCGCAAACCACCATTTCTGCCCTAAGTTGGCGTGGCATCAACCACCTCTGAACCTGCCCCTGCAGAGCTGACAGAACCTCTGCCCCAGTGTGGCTCCTGTCCCCCAAGCACACCAGCTCAAGCACTGCATGGCATCTTTTGGCCTGCGTACTTGCGTAGCCCCTTGAATGCCTACGGAGCACTGCTGGTTCCGAGGACAAAGCACAGGAAGAGGCCATGGAGGAAGAAGAAGAAGAGGGGGTGGAGCAGAGAGGTGTGTCACAATCAGTAGTGGCATTTTGGAGGCGTGGTGGTGGAACAACCTCCAACACTACTGCTCCTTGTTCTGCATCCTTCCCAGCTGCCAGCAGAGTGACCCAATGCGCCGTGAAACTTAGGTAACGCCCCTGTCCATGCCTGCTTGACCATGAGTCAGCGGTAATATGCACCTTACCACTGACCGCCCTGTCCAGTGAGGCCAAGACATTGCCTTCCACATGCCGGTAGAGGGCCGGAATCGCCTTCCGTGAGAAAAAGTGGCGTTTGGGTACCTGCCACTGAGGAACCGCACATTCCACAAACTCACGGAAGGGGGCAGAGTCTACCAACTGAAAAGGTAGCAGTTGAAGTGCTAGCAATTTTGCCAAGCTAGCATTCAACTGCTGGGCATGTGGATGACTGGGAGTGAACTTCTTTCAGCGGTGAAGCAGCTGGGGCAGGGAAATTTGCCTGGTACAATCTGACGTCGGTGTACTGAAAGCAGATTGCCCACAAGTACTTGGCTGTGACACACCTAATTCTACACCTTCATTACTCTCAGTGCAGGTCTCAGAGAGGACTGAAGGTATAGTGGGGTTGGAGATCTCAGCTGATGAGGAGCAAGGAGAGGTCCTCTTTGTTCTTTGGTGTGGGACTTTTAGATATGCTTGCCAATGAACTGCATGGCAGATCAACATATGTGTGGTCAAGCACGTGGTGCCCAAGTGGGAGATGTTTTGGCCACGCGAGATACGCTTGAGACATATGTTGCAAATAGCAGCGGTGCGATCTGATGCACTCGTCTCAAAAAAGGCCCACACCAAAGAACTTTTGGAATAACACGCAGAGACAGCAGCGCCCTGCACATGCGGAGCTTTGTGGTGTGATGCAGTCAGTGTGCTGCCCTTAGGCTGGCCCCTGGAGGGCATCCTGCCTCGTTGGTGATGTGCCTCCTCCTCTCTCCTATCAGGCACCCACGTTTAGTCAGTGACCTCATCATCCCCTCCCTCCTCATCACTGGAGCAAACCTGGCAGTAGGCTGCAGCAGGGGGAGCATGAATGCCAGATTGCTGTCCTTCTTGGGCACCCCCTCTGTCTGTGCTCACGTTACTGCCTTCATCTAGCTCAGTATCATCATCAGAGTCTTCTAAACGCTGGGCATCCTCCTGGAGCATGTACCCAACATTGTGGTCAAACAGTTCGAGGGACTCCTCAAGAGGACATGGTGGGGCTAGGGAAGGAGTCACTGATGCCATTGAGCCAAGGGAAGAGGCCGCGTTGGCAGCTGCTTTGCCAGACAAAGTACCCTGAGCATGGGTGAGGGAGGATGAGGAGGATGAGGACGGCTTGGTCATCCACTCTACCAAGTCTTCCGCATGTTGCGGCTCAACACGGCCAGCTGCCGAAAAAAGGCCAAGCGTGTCCCACGGCCACGTGCTGATGAGTATGCACCGTCTCTACGACCAGCACCGTTACCTCTAGACACAGAGCCTGCTTGCCCTCTTTTATTGGCTTGTGACTGTCTGCCTCTCCTTGTTGGCCTTCCAGACATACGAATGGCCTGTAGCTGCACTAAGCTGGGATATATACATATATATATATATATATATATATACTGATACTGCAGCTAGCAAAATCAACTGCCTGCCTACAGTATGAGAACACCACCAATCTTCTACAGGTAGCTTTAGCTGAACACTGTGCAGAGGTCGCACTACACTAACGTGTAAATAATTTAGCTGCCTGCGGTAGTGATAGGATCAGGAAAACACCACCAACCGTCTAAAGGTAGCTTTAGCTGAACAGTGCAGAGGTCACACTACACTAACGTGTAAATACTTTAGCTGCCTGCGGTAGTGATAGGATCAGGAAAACACTACCAACCTTCTACAGGTAGCTTTAGCTGAACACTGTGCAGAGCTCGCAAAAAACGAACTTGTAGCTTATTTAGCTGCCTGCGGTAGTGATAGGATCAGGAAAACACCACCAACCTTCTACAGGTAGCTTTAGGTGAACACTGCGCAGAGCTTGCAAAAAACTAACTTGTAGCTTATTTAGCTGCCTGCGGTAGTGATAGGATCAGGAAAACACCACCAACCTTCTACAGGTAGCTTTAGCTGAACACTGTGCAGAGCTCGCAAAAAAATAACTTGCAGCTTATTTAGCTGCCTGCGGTAGTGATATGCTGGCCATACACTATACGAAAATTGGCTGAAAAATCGTTCATATGGACACTTCGTTCGTTTTTCGGCAAGTTAATGGGCACAAATCGATAATCGTTTGTGATGTTTTTGTGGAAAAAAAACGAATGGGAAGTTTGGAAAATTTCTGCCGAACGTACGATAAATTGCAAGGTTAATGTGTTTCCCGCCCGAACTGTCTGCACTAGGTATAAGTAAAAAAAATAACAAAAAAATATTTATTCATGTCCACTGAACAATTTATCGGTCATTACATGATGGCACGATCGTTTGCGGTCACGGTCGAATGTTCGTTTTTCAAAAATGTGTTCGGCCGCTTTTTCGTATAGTGTATGGCCAGCAATAGGATCAGGAAAACGCCACCAACCTTCTAGAGGTAGCTTTAGGTGAACACTGTGCAGAGCTCGCCAAAAAATAACTTGCAGCTTATTTAGCTGCCTGTGGTAGTGATAGGATCAGGTAAACACCACCAACCTTCTACAGGTAGCTTTACACTAACTTGTAGCTTTATCTGAACACTGTTCAGAGGTTGCACTACACTAACTTGTAGCTTTAGCTGAACACTGTGCAGAGGTTGCACTACACTAACTTGTAGCTTTAGCTGAACACTGTGAGGAGGATGCACTACACTAACTTGTAGATTTAGATGAACACTGTTCAGAGGACACACTACACTAACTTGTAGCTTTAGCTGAACACTGTGCAGAGGTCGCACTACACTAACTTGTAGTTTTAGCTGAACACTGTGAGGAGGATGCACTACACTAACTTGTAGCTTTAGCTGAACACTGTGCAGAGGTCACACTAAACTAACCTGTAGCTTTAGCTGAACGAAAAAAAAAGGAGAAGAGGGGGACCACCTGGAAAATAAATGCCTAGTCTGCACAATGTAACTCTTACCCAGTGTCTCTCCTCTAATTAGGAGGTCATATCCGTAACTAAAACAAATATTGCTCCTATGGGGACGTGGTGGATAGCAGTCCATTCCTATTGTAGACCCAGACTACAGCTGCTACTAATGGAGACTTGTTTGGCGGTTCCTTTAGGAGGGATGTTATTTCTCCTGTCGGCAGCGTCCCTCAACTCCCATGCCGAGGGGGAGATAGCAGAGTCGGCATCTGCACAGAGTGGTTACGTCAAATCTTTTTTTTTTTTTAACACTACTCTCCCATGAATGTCTATTATATCCATAGTAACTGTCTCTGGGCCTAAGGGAGTCACTTCTTTGTGCCTTCCTTTGACCCTTCCCTCCTTTTTGAGTAGCTTTAGCTGAACACTGTGCAGAGCTCGCAAAAAAATAACTTGCAGCTTATTTAGCTGCCTGCGATAGTGATAGGATCAGGAAAACACCACCAACCTTCTACAGGTACAGTAGCTTTACACTAACTTGTAGCTTTATATGAACACTGTTCAGAGCTTGCACTACACTAACTTGTAGCTTTAGCTGAACACTGTACAGAGGTTGCACTACACTAACTTGTAGCTTTAGCTGAACACTGTGAGGAGGATGCACTACACTAACTTGTAGATTTAGATGAACACTGTGCAGAGGTCACACTAAACTAACCTGTAGCTTTAGCTGAACACTGTGAGGAGGTCGCACTAAAATAACTTGTAGCTTTAACTGAACACTGTGCAGAGGTCGCACTACACTAACTTGTAGTTTTAGCTGAACACTGTGAGGAGGATGCACTACACTAACTTGTAGTTTTGGCTGAACACTGTGAGGAGGACGCACTTGTCATGAGCAGGTGTGACCAGAACCGTGTGATCTGCGACAGAGGACACCAAACGTATATAAGTGAAAATATATATATTTATTAAGGAAAGTGAGTAATAAATAACAACCAACTCCACTATGACACAGTGCAATAACCAACCACAGACAGAGACCCACAAATAACAACAGACAGAAAAGTGCAATAAATGGGAAATACCAGGTTCATAAACAATAGCCAGGCCAGGGTCATACACAGCAGATCAGCAGATGGACAGGGGATGTTCCAGAGACATAAACGTAAGCCAGGCCAAGGTCATACACAGGGAAGTCAGCAGATGGGGTATGGAACACAGGACAGGGAGAGGGATGGATGGGTCAGACTGCAGGCAGGGATGCAAGGTAACAGGTGGGACAGGAAAGGGTCCGAGACAGGGAGACAGGATCAGGTTTAGGGCACAGGATCAGATTGCTAGCAGGTCAGGAGGCAATGAAGAAATCAAGGCAAACATGTGAATGTTTGCCGGGTATTTATAGGCCTGTGATTGGCCTCAAGTGACACCTGATTGTAGGAGGTACTGTCTGCTCCACACTGCCAGGATCCATCCACTGGTGGACGCCAGTACTGCGGCCCAAAGATGATATACTATTTTTTTTTTTTTTTTTTTTTTTTTTTCTTCTTTTTTTTTTTTTTTTTTTTTCTTTTGTCACATTCAGTCGACCATATAGAGAGGCGTTAAATCAACTTTGCAGTTCATTTATCTTCCGGCCCTCTCTCCTTTGTCTCATCATCGTGACTATTGCCATATAAAAGAAAAAAAGGATCACAGCAAAACCAGGCCCCTTAAGACCCCTATGTAATTCCTCCCCCCTCTTACCTCTATCGTCAACAGAGGTCCCCTAGAAAACCACTTCTATCCAGTAACCTTCTTCTCTGTTTACCCCATCCCCCCTCCCCACCCCTCCCTCCCTGCCCCCCCTATCTCTCCAAGGTCTAATTTTCTCTAGTCACATTCTATGAACCAGGTTTTAAATCTTATATACTGCACCAATTTTTTTTAAATTCCACCCAGCATTCCCACTCCCCTGAGCTCATATTTCTAGTTTCCTCTTCCAGGGCTATCCTAGTTTCCAAGTGATAAGTTTCTTCTACGGCATCTATCCATTCCCATATCTCAGGGCTCTCCTTCCTCTGCCAGTTTTTTGGGATAATTCGCTTTGCAGCATTCAGGAGGTGGGGGACCAGAGTTTGCTTATACTTTTTAACATCTCCAGCTCCCCCATGGAACAATACCTCCCATGGGTCTCCTGGGACTTCTATTCCTGTTATTTCCTTGACCAGGTCCAGTACCCTGCTCCAGAAGCATTTTATTTTAGGGCAGGTCCACCAGAGATGCGCCATCGTTCCGGTTTCCTTACAACCTCGCCAGCACAAAGCCGAGCTATTTTGAAATTTGCTTGTTATCTCTGGAGTAAGGTAACTCCTACTAATCAGCTTGTAGTTCATTTCTGCTGTCCGTACATCTGCTGCTGAGTTGCAAATCATTTTAAGAATTCTTTTAATTGTGATTTCCCCTTTCTTTGTGCCAAAATCCCTCTCCCATTTACTTATAAATGGGGGTATCTCCAGTCGGTCCACCCTCATCAAAGCTTTGTAGATTTTTGAGACAATATTTCTCGCATCTTCCATGTCGCATAGCCTTTCAAAGTCCGTCAAATTGTCCCCCCCTCTTATCGGGGCGGGGAGTTTATTCACGAAGTGGCTCAACTGGAGGTACCTCCACTCATCCAGCCTACGTGTCTCCCTCCCGTTCCTAATTTCTTGTAGTGACAAAATTTTACCCTCCTTTATAATGTGTCTTAGTTGTGTCTTTCCCCATACTGCTTCTTTTCCCCCCATGGTTTCTAGGCCTGGTGTAAAGAAGTTGTTATCTATCAGTGCTAATAATGGTGAGTTATAGTCCCCATTTAAATTCTTATATACCCCGTCCCATATTTTAAGTGCGTTACGTGTTATTATATGTGTGTTTTCCCCTAATATTCTAGCATGAGGGGGGTTCCATATCAAACTTCCTAGTGCTGCTTTACTAAAGTGCTCTTCTATTTTTACCCAGCGTTTTTCATTTGTTCTCTTTGCCCATTCTACTAATCTGGCCAACACTGCCGCCTTGTAATAATTCTGGATATCTGGTACAGCCAAACCCCCATGTATTTTCTTTTGTTTTAGGATCCTAAAAGAAACTCTTGGTTTTTTGTTTTTCCAAATGAAGCTCATTATTATGTTTTTTAATTTTCTTAAGTAATATAGGGGTAGTGGTATCGGTAACATCTGGAAAAGGAATGTGATCTTGGGAAGTAGCATCATTTTAAAGGCATTGATACGCCCTATCCATGTGATGGCTTTTTTTGCATAGATTTTACACTCAGCTCTAATTGTATCCAGAAGGGGTATATAGTTTATTGTGAATAATTTTTTAGTTGAGTTGGCTAGCTTAATACCCAGGTACTTCAATTCTTTGGTCCATCTAAAACTGTAGCTTTTTTTTAATATACTAATTTCTTTTTTCTTTAAATTTATGTTAAGTATTTCTGATTTTGCCATATTTATTTGAAAATTAGACAGTTCCCCATACTCTTTTAGGGCTTCAACTAACTTGGGCATGGTAGTTTCAGGTTCCGATACGTAGATTAGTACGTCATCGGCATAAGCTGCGACTTTGTGTTCGTCTTCGCCTATCTTGATACCCCTAATGCCCGGATCCGTGCGAATCGTTGCCAGGAGGGGCTCCATAATAAGGATGAATAACAACGGGGACAAGGGGCACCCCTGTCTTGTACCATTCCCCATTTCAAATGGCTGGGACATGCATCCGTTCACCCCCACCATTGCCGTCGGGTGGTGGTACAAGTTTTTAATCCTCTGGTACATATGGGGACCTAGACCCATGGTCTCCAGGGTCTGGAACATGAACCCCCAGTCTACCCTGTCGAAGGCCTTTTCGGCATCAACCGACAGCAGTAGCCCTGGGGGTTCGCTCTCCTTTATTTCTTGTAACAGAAGTAATGTCCTGACCCCATTGTCCTTCCCCTCTCTCCCGGCAACGAAGCCCACCTGATCCGGATTGACCAGGGCACTCAATGATCCCTTTAACCTCTCGGCCAATATTTTAGCGTAAATTTTTGTATCGATGTTGAGCAGGGAGATAGGGCGATAGCTTGAGCAGAGTGTTTTTTCTTTTCCCTCCTTCAGGATAACCGTAATCGAGGCCTTTAAGGCCTCCTGGCTCATGTCATAGTCCCCTCCTAACCCATTAAAATACTGGCACATCCTAGGAATCAGTACTTCCTTAAATTTCCTGTAATAGGTTAATGTAAAACCGTCCGGGCCAGGGCTTTTCCCGGATGCCATGCCTGCTATTGCTTTCCTTATTTCCTCTTCGGTGATTGGGGCTTCCATGTCCTCACTTTCAGTTTCTGGGATTTTAGGTAATCCTGCCTTCTCTAAGTAATTTTTTATTCTCTCCCTCTTATTTTTGATCAAGGTGTCCTGTTTGTGTACTGCATATAGTTCTTGATAATAGTTTTTGAAAACCTCCGCTACTTCTTTGGAAGAGTACTTGATTTGTCCTTCTTTGGTCTGGATTTTTTCTATAAAATTCCTCGCTTTCCTTTTCTGCACTGTGTTCGCTAAAAGCTTTCCCGGCTTATTGGCCCAGCGATACCTGTCACCCATTATCTTTCTGCTCTTTGCTCTTACTTCTTGTTCCATTAGAGTTTTTAGCTCCGCTCTTTTAATGACTAAGTGTTTATGTAGTGCAGAAGTAGATTGTCCTATTTGTGCCTTGTGTTTCTGTTCTAGTATGGCCAGTTCCTCTCTTAGTTTTTGGGTTTTCTCTCCTCTCTCTTTCTTCTTCCTTGCCCCTGTCTCGATTAATACACCCCTTATATAGGCTTTATGGGCCTGCCACAAAGTGGACCCAGATACTTCTCCCGTGTCATTGCGCGCAAAGTAGTCCCTTAGCTCTTTACTAATTCTATTGAACCCATCGTCCTCACATATCAGGTCTTCATTTAAGCGCCATTGCCCCAGAGGTCTACTTTTTTCACCTATTTTTATTTCTATAGTCAGTGGTGCGTGGTCTGAGTATGTTATATTGCCTATCCAGGAATCTACCATCCTTCCTATTTCTCTATGGTCTATCAGTCCATAATCGATCCGGGAGTACGACTCGTGCACAGGCGAATAGAACGTGTAATCCCTTCCCCTTGGATGTTGCACTCTCCATATATCCACCAGCTGTAGGCTGGTGATCTTTTGCTTAATCTTACTTACTTGTACACTGTTCCGCGCCTGTGCCCGAGCCGTACTATCCAATCGCGGGTCCATGCAAAAGTTAAAGTCTCCCATTAATATCAAGTGCCCTTGTCTAAACTTCATTAATTTCTCCAAGATTTTTGTTACATAATCTATCGGGTTCTTATTAGGCGCGTAGATGTTGGCTAATGTATATTCTTTTTCATATAGTCTACCTCTTAGAAATATATATCTACCTTCTGTATCGACGAATCTCTCTTCTAACACAAACCTGGTATTCTTTGCAAATCCAATGGCCACCCCCCTTGATCTACTTGAGATAGTATCTCCTTGGTACCAGACCGGGTATTCACTTGAGAATAATCTCAATTTAGATTGATGTGAAATATGTGTTTCCTGGAGGAACACCACCTCTGGTCCCAGTAGTCTAAGCTCATTAAAGATACTTCTTCTTTTGTTGGCCATATTTAGACCCTTGACGTTATACGTTATACATTTTATTGTATTTGGTGTCATTTCACTACCTCCAATTCCCCCCGTTCTAACTTAGACCTTGGAGAGATACCCAAATCCCCCCCCCTTTCACCCCGTCCCTTCCCCTCCCCCCAGTCCACCCCCCCTTCCCCCTTTCTGGTCATCTTTAGACCCTCAGGCCAAAGTGGATCGCGTATATCGTGATCCTTCCTTTGGTGTCCATCTCCTAAGGTGGGGCTGTCAGCGTGCCCGCTACTCGGTCATCGCTGTCTCGGCGGCGGGATGTTATAGTCAGCTCCTTTTACAATCTAGGATTGCTCCTTCTTTTGTAATTGATTTTACCCCATTCCGCCCCCCTCCCTCCGACCCCCCCCCCCCCCCGCTCACACCACCCCCATCCCCAGCTCCATCCAGCTTTCAATGGACCAATTTAACGTCTCGGGCACCCGCAAGCCCAATCTCCCACAGAAATCTTCCAGCTCATCGGGGAATCTTAGCCTAGCTGTTCTACCCTCTTTACTACCAATTAGGCAGGCCGGGAATCCCCATGAGTATTTTATATTCTGGGTTATCATTTGCTCCAAGAGGGGTTTCAACAGACGTCTTCTCAATAGTGTATCTTTAGCCAAATCTGCGAAAACTAGAATATTAGCCTCTTCGTATTGAAGTGGGGTTTGCCCCCTCAATTTTCTCCATAGTTTCTCTTTATCTGTGTAGAATCTAAACCTGACAATTATGTCGCGGCTTCTTTCTGTTCGGCTAGTGTCTAGTCTGCCTATTCGATGCACCCGTTCTAATTTTGGAAAGTCCTCTCCTCTCAGCTCCAAAAGTGGGGAGAAGATATCCTCCACTGTTTTCTTCAGATCCTCCCCTCTTTTTTCCGGCACTCCTCGGATTCTTAGGTTTTGTCTGCGGCTTCTATTCTCCTGGTCCTCAATTCTATAACAGATTTTTATCTGATTTTGTTGCGTTGTTTTAATTTGATTTTTTAAATCCAAGATCTCGCGCTCCTGATGGTCCATTGTATCTTCTACTTTCTCCACTCTAGCCAACAGGTTTCCTAGATCTATCCTCAGGTTACTAATTTCAGTTTTAATCAGTTCTTCTAGTGCTTTAAACATCTCCGCCATTTCTTTTTTTGAGGGGGGTTCTAGTTCCTGTCGGGGTTCCGTCATTCTAGATGACTCTAGTGGGTTTTCAACTAATGATGACTCTCTAGATTGGTTGGGCGTCAGGTCCCTCTTTTCAGTCTGGCCTTTCTTCTTCTTGTCTATCGCGGTAGACGATTGAGCTTCTTGGTGGGTGCCCCCTGGGCTACCCCCGGTGGCTAAGTATTGTTTAATTGAGCTCCCGCTTATACTGCCAGAATTATTGTCCTTTGGTGTCTTCGGTGGGGCCCCTTTTCCTGCTTTGGTTGTATTTCTGCTCATTGTTCCTCACAGGGAGGTCTACAGAATAGATTTAAAGCCCTTGGACTGTCACTGGGGCAAATCTTCCTCCTTCCTCTGTTTCCCCTTTCTTACCCACCTACCTATCCCCTGTTCTCAGGTTTGCAGATATCCTTTCTGGATTTGTAATTTACTCCTCCAGACCCCCGTTGCTTTTAGCTATCACCCTTATCTATGAGTAGAGGTCGGCTGAGTCACCTCTTTCTATACCTAATAACAGAGAAAGGAGAAAAATAATACCAGATGCGACATATGCTGCCTATCTTGTGCGATTCCGTCTGGCTATTACTAGAACAAGGGAGTAAGGGTAGCAGAACCACCAGGAATGTGCGAGATCTCAGTCAGCCTGGTTGAATGTGTTTTATGATCAGTGTCCTGGGGCCTCTTATCATCCCCTTATGGCCTCAATATCACAGTATCCCGTTAAGCAAGCAAGGCACATCTTGGGATTTATACAGGTGGTTCTCTTGGCTCCACAGACCGATATCCAAATAAGTTACCAATATACCAGAGGGCCGACCCCTAATTCGTGAGTGCTTACTCCTGTTTAAGTTGACCCTTCTGTATGGTCCTGGGAATACCTCTTCACAGTTATCTTTATTAATTTAGGGTTATCCAAGGGAAATATTGCTGTGTACTAGGGTGTCTCCGTCAGCGAAATTGTCACCCTATTACATATACCTAAAACACAATATGGATCATTGTTGTTATGCCTTCAGTTTACCACTGATTATAGACCGCCCGCAGAACCAGCTAAAGTCACAATAAACTCATACGGTGTCAAGACCGCTCAGTTTCACTATGGTATATGAAGACTGGGATGATATCTGCGTATGCGTCAGGTGTAGATGTCAATTTGCAATCTTCCATTAGTAGCTGGGTAAACCTCAGATTAAAAAGCAGATGACCCCTTTTGTGCTGATTAGGTGCTTTCAAACCTTAAAGTTCCGCTCTTGGTCAATTTCATACTTTTCAAGCAGTGTTTTCTTACCTCAGGGTTCCATAGGAAGGCGTATCTCTTACCAGTTTACCCCCTTCTGTGTAGCCAATTTAGATGAAGGCTTTCCTGCTGCTTGCTGCTTGCTTTCTTTGTTGCCCGATAAGCCTGTGGGGTGCTCGGAGAGGTGGGTGAGCGGAGCGGGTCAGTCGGATCATCCCCCTCCCGCCGTCACCATCGGGCTCGGAGGGAGAGACAGGGGGACAGAAGGAAGATCGCCAGCGTCCTCCGGGTATGGAACAACCGGCCCCTTCTCAGCGCCGTGCCGCTGCTACCCGACTCACTCTTCCGATGCCGGGCATCAGCTTCTTCGCTGTTCCCGTCCTCGTGGCAGCTCCTCCAGCTGACGCGGCCGCCGAGACGCCGATTCACTGACACACAGACAGCTCCTCCCCTCCCAGCTGACGCCTCACGTCATCTCCCCCGCGAAAAGATGATATACTATTAACAGGGAAAAGCTCTCCTGACAGTTCCAAACTGCCAGGAGACACCTGCTGGTGGACCTCAGTACTGCATGCCAAATAACAGGTCTTACCAGTGGATGGAACATTTCCTGACAGTACCCCCCCTCAAAGGAGCGGCCTCCGGACGCTCCAATTGGTTGTAATTGTCCATAGTTTATGGTATTAAGCAGAACAACAGATGGTGGCACAACAGGCAGAACAGGTGGTGGCACAACAGGCATGGGCACTTCAAGCTGGGCAAAAGGCATGGGCACTTCAAGCTGGGCAGCGGGCTCATCAAGCTGGAGGGCAGTCACCGAGACATCAGGCTGGAGGGCAGACACCGGGCCTGTGATTGGCCTCAAGTGACACCTGATTGTAGGAGGTACTGTCTGCTCCACACTGCCAGGATCCATCCACTGGTGGACGCCAGTACTGCGGCCCAAAGATGATATACTATTAACAGGGAAAAGCTCTCCTGACAGTTCCAAACTGCCAGGAGACACCTGCTGGTGGACCTCAGTACTGCATGCCAAATAACAGGTCTTACCAGCGGATGGAACATTTCCTGACAGTACCCGCCCTCAAAGGAGCGGCCTCCGGACGCTCCAATTGGTTGTAATTGTCCATAGTCTATGGTATTAAGCAGAACAACAGATGGTGGCACAACAGGCAGAACAGGTGGTGGCACAACAGGCATGGGCACTTCAAGCTGGGCAAAAGGCATGGGCACTTCAAGCTGGGCAGCAGGCTCATCAAGCTGGAGGGCAGTCACCGAGACATCAGGCTGGAGGGCAGACACCGGGACATCAGGCTGGAGGGCAGACACCGGGACATCAGGCTGGAGGGCAGACACCGGGACATCAGGCTGGAGGGCAGACACCGGGACATCAGGCTGGAGGGCAGACACCGGGACATCAGGCTGGAGGGCAGACACCGGGACATCAGGCTCCGGGTCATCGAGCTGGGCAGCAGGCTCCGGGTCATCGAGCTGGGCAGCAGGCTCCGGGTCATCGAGCTGGGCAGCAGGCTCCGGGTCATCGAGCTGGGCAGCAGGCTCCGGGTCATCGAGCTGGGCAGCAGGCTCATCGAGCTGGGCAGCAGGCTCCGGGTCATCGAGCTGGGCAGCAGGCTCCGGGTCATCGGGCTGGGCAGCAGGCTCCGGGTCATCGGGCTGGGCAGCAGGCTCCGGGTCATCGGGCTGGGCAGCAGGTTCCGGGTCATCGGGCTGGGCAGCAGGTTCCGGGTCATCGGGCTGGGCAGCAGGTTCCGGGTCATCGGGCTGGGCAGCAGGCTCCGGGTCATCGGGCTGGGCAGCAGGCTCCGGGTCATCGGGCTGGGCAGCAGGCTCCGGGTCATCGGGCTGGGCAGCAGGCTCCGGGTCATCGGGCTGGGCAGCAGGCTCCGGGTCATCGGGCTGGGCAGCAGGCTCCGGGTCATCGGGCTGGGCAGCAGGCTCCGGGTCATCGAGCTGGGCAGCAGGCTCCGGGTCATCGAGCTGGGCAGCAGGCTCCGGAACATTGGGCCGAACAGCGAGCACCGTAAGGGCAGGCCGGATTACAGGCACCGGCTCAGCAAGCTGGGTAACGGACCCCGGCCCAGTGGGCTGGGTAACAGGCCCTGACTCAGCGAGCTGGACACCGGGCACCGGTTCGGCAAGCCGGATAACGGATACTGGCTTGACAGGCAAAGTGATGGACTTCGGTTTAGCAGACTGGGTAACGGGCACCAGTTCAGCAGACCGGGTAACGGGCACCGATTCAACAGACTGGGTAACGGGCACCGATTCAGCAGGCCGAGACACGGGCACCGAAACTCCAGGCTGAAACACGGGCACCGAAACTTCAGGCTGAGACACGGGCACCGAAACCTCAGGCTGGGATACCAACATCACGACATCAGGCTGGAAGACAGATACCAGGATATCAGGCTGGAGGATGGACACAACAAACCGGAAAGCAGGCTCATCAGGCTGAACAGTGGGCACATCAGGCAGAACAGCAGGTACATCGGACTGGTCAATAGTCGCTGGAGCGTCAGACTGGAACATGGACACTGGGGTTTCGGGCTGGAAGGCAAGCTTCAAGACATCCGGCTGGAAGGCAGGCATATCAGACTGGATAGTAGGTGCATTAGACTGGAGAGCGGGTGCATCAGACTGGAAGGTGGGCACACCAGACTGGAAGGTGGGCACACCAGACTGGAAGGTGGGCACACCAGACTGGAAGGCTGGAACATCAAGTTGGAAGGCTGGAACGTCAGACTGGAAAGCTGGAACGTCAGACTGGAAAGCTGGAACGTCAGACTGGAAAGCTGGAACGTCAGACTGGAAGGCTGGAACGTCAGACTGGAAGGCTGGAACGTCAGACTGGAAGGCTGGAACATCAGACTGGAAATTGGGAGCAGGTTGGGTTACTGGCAGGATTGTGTGAGTGGGGAAGAACTTCCGTTTCTTCTTGGGCTTAACTACTGAAGATCTGTAGGTGAGGGGTGCAGCAGAAGAACAACACAGAAGAACACGCGGAAACGATCGGAGAGCGGCTCTCATACACAGAGCCGCTCACACAGAGATCTTGATTTGACATAAAAGGTACAGCATTTTGTTACAGTACGCTAGCCTGCTATCTACAATGATTATTTCCCCTGTTAAAGGTGCACCTCCCCCGTGCCATTCTGGACACTATGCCGCTATTACTGTATGCAATGTATACTGCTGTGGTTGGTTGACATTGACATTTTCAACCACATTGACACCCGTCTTTATTATAGATTATACATTTATACATTTATATCCTACATCATTCTCAATTTTTTACTTACAGTCATCCACTATGTATTTGTTATTCTTCATTTATTATTTAACCTTCTATATTTAATTTAATTTTATTATACTTTATTTATCACCATCTATTCACTTGTCAAAGTGAGCTGCCCTTGAGGGAGGGATTCTTCAAGGGGGAGGGGCCCCACAAGTCCGCCCCACTCTATTGATTGGGCTTTCTGGTACATACACTATATATATATACAGGGAGTGTTGAAGGAGGGCTCACTGCTGAGCTCTGATGAAGAAGGGACGTGCCCTTCGAAACGCGTCAGCTAGTAGTGAAGCTTACATATTCCTCTAAGACCTTTGGTAGGCTTCGCTCATCATCCTCACCAAGCTGCTTGTTGTCGTTCGAGTTTATGACACCAGATTTTACTACTGCTTGTGAGTAACTTCTTTTATCATTTTATTTCAATAAATGTTTTACAAAAGATAATGCACATGGCTGGTGCGCCCCTCTTTCTTTTTATTTCCTTGTCTGGTAGGATTCCCCATCCTTGAGGGCAGCAAGGCCTGTGTTGTTCTTCTATCTATCTGGTCGACCACTTGTGCGCAGGAGTCAATTTTTTCTTCTGTAACGTCTTACTGTGTTGGGGTCTCCAGCAGCAGAGTGGATCGCAACCAGTCCCCCCGTTTTGACTCAGACTCATTGACAATGGTTAAATCAATTGATGAAAGGCAGCTAAGAAGATCCTCATTGGCTAAAGGTTTCACCACAAGTATTGACTCATTTGAAGTTGAGAATCCTAACAATGAAGGAAATATATTATGTGTCACTGATGAGCGGTCACCATCAAGAGAGGACAAAATGATATCTTTATTCTATGAGCTAAAAGATCTATTGGAGAAGGAGATGCTACAATGGTGGGACATTCTGCTCCTACAGAAATATGTAGAATTCAAACGAGTCCCCAGGGGCCTAAGAATCACTAAACTATGTTCTTTTCTTGATGACGATCTCAAAGGCAAATGGATATCTTGCTTGCGCGATTGCAATCAATTATGGTTGCAATACATTATTGTTCAGAGGGAACGTAATCTAGTTAAAATTCGTGCTGACATTAATACCTTGCAAGAGAACCTGTCTACATTTTCGGATGTGACTACTTTTGAGAGTTGGGATCTCAAGATCAATGAACAGATGATGGCCTATGAAACTAACCTTATCAGCAAAAAGTCAGGGAAGTTTGAGCGAGACAGGTTGGACTACCTCAACAATAGGGAGTTCAGCTGGAAGAAACCCAGGCTTCCTGCCGATAAGGTTAAAGGTCCAATTCACTCCAAGAATAGGCCCGACACGAGTAACAACACCAATACCAACAAAAATAGAAATAAAAACAACAATAAAAATTATAAAATCAATAGAAATAATCACACTAATAATGGGCCCGTACATCCCACCATTCCATCTCAGGCTGTACATCCATCCCAGCCCCAGCGTACTGGGTACACTGATGACCCTAGTCACACCAAGAATGGTAAACTACACAGTAAGATTAATAAGCATTCGCTCACTAAAAGCAATCTAAATGTACACAACAGACGTCAACCGCCCACTAGGGATTGCACTAATGGGAATAATATCTCCCATTTAGCCTCATTTTCCAACCCAGCTGGCCCTTCGACAGCGAAAGGTCCAGACATTGGTTATACCAATCCCTCATCTCTTGGGAGAGAGTGTCCTGGTATTTGTGCAGTCGCACAACCGCCCCCTACTAGTAGGCCTGGGGTCACCCCTTTGGATATTGGTTGTGAGATAGTGTTTGATCCGTCCTTAACCACTCATAATCCCTTCACTATTCTAGAAAACCTAGAATCTGACCTCAATAGTGGTAGCATAGCAAATGTTACACCCCCATTGACTTTTTTAGAAATGGAAGTTGCAAGAATGGAGGGGCCTGCAACGGAGAACGAGATCTTGCACCCTCCGCCACATGTTCCGTCAGCAACAAAAAAGTCAAGGAAACGGGAGGAGGAACAAGAAGGGGTGGAAGAGGAGGAAAGGGGCATAAAAAGAGGCAGAGTTTAAAGTGTGCTCATGCCACTATTAAAATCTATAATCTGTCTAGTTCCGTGTTTACTGATGCTGAGCTAGATTTGCTTAGAAAAGGTCTCAACTATGCTCCCCCCAGCGCTCCCAATCTATTTGAGCTATTTGTCGATCTCAATAAGTACATACGTAAACTCACCCTCCAACGGTATTACCTATTGAAGGACAATGGTAAGACCCCTGCTACTATGAATAGGACTGCTGAGTCATCACCCTGTCCCTCTACGAGCAGGGATATAGAAGATGACTCTGCCCTGGATATCTTAGAGGAACTATATGCAGAGGCAGAGCATAACGAGTTACCACCATCCCTTCAAACGCACCCTAGCGACACAGCCATTGTCCACACCTCCTTTGCACCTAAATCCTCATTCTTCCCACATTGGGCCAAAGGCAAATACATATCGACCTTTTATGATGTGGTTTTTGAATCTTTTAAAACAAGATTCCATAACACCAATACTAAAGGTAATAAATCCAATAAACATCTTGATCCGCTGGGGCTATCTGTTAATAGCCTTAAACAGAATCAGGATGTCATCATTCGGAAAGCCGACAAGGGCGGCAGCCTGGTTATTCAGAATAGAGAGGACTACATTGCCGAAGCAATGAGACTATTGGGGGACACGGATACCTATGTCAGACTCAATAGAGATCCCATTATTGAATACACGAAAGATTTGAAACTACTTTTGGACAAGGCCCTACTGGATGGGGTTCTTACCAAAAGCGAGTATCACTTCCTCTACAACAGACATGCTTTAACCCCACATTTCTATCATATACCTAAGGTGCATAAGAATGAGGCCAATCCTCCGGGTAGGCCTATCATTGCAGGTATTGATAGTATTACAAGCAATGTGGGTTGCTATGTAGATCATTTTTTGCAGGGTATAGTGATCAGCCTTCCATCTTTCGTCAGGGACTCGAGCCATATGTTGGAAATACTGTCCCACTATGTTTGGCAACCTAGGTACAAATGGCTTTCCCTAGATGTAGCCTCACTCTATACATCTATTGACCACATCTATGGCCTTAGGGCGACCAACCACTACCTGTCCAAAGAAGGTGCACTCAATTCAGTGCAGGCTAAATTTGTACTCGACTGTGTTGAATACTCTCTCACACACAACCACTTTTCTTTTCTTGGAGAGCACTATCTGCAGAAGAAGGGCACTGCTATGGGGGCCAGGTTTGCCCCAAGCTATGCCAACATCTTCATGGGATATTGGGAAGATCTGTTCATTTGGAATAATAACCCATATGGGGCGAACCTGGTCCTCTACGCCAGATACATTGATGACATCCTTATCATTTGGGATGGGTCTGATCAGGAATTAAATCTCTTCCTTGACCACTGCAGAGAAAACCCCTTTGGGATCAGTTTCACTCATGTCATCAGCAGTGAGAGCCTTGTCTTTTTGGATCTTCAACTTAGGAGTGACCTTGATGGTAATATCCTCTCTAGAACACATTTTAAACCCAGTGGTGGTAATTCCTTCTTGCATGCTGATAGCAATCACCATCCTAGATGGATCAGAAATGTCCCGTTTGGACAGTTCTGCCGCCTTAAGCGTACTTGTACTAAGAAAAGTGATTACCTAGAGCAGAGCAAGGTCCTTCGTAATAAGTTCCTAGACAAGGGTTATGATCCCACCCTCATCGAGACTGCCTTCAATAAATATGCCCTTTTGTATGATGAAACTGCGAGATATGATCCACCATCTGATCCCACCATCAACCAGGACACCATACAAACTCGGTTTTCCACACAATACACCAACAAAGCCTTTGAAATACAAAGTATTTTACGGAAAAGCTGGAGTATTTTAAAGGGTGATCCAGTGCTTAGTGAGCACCTCTCTGATGGACCAAATATAGTATATAGGAAACCACGAGACCTGAGAGGCCTTATAGCCCCTAGTATGGTGAGGGAACCCATAAATAGGTCCAAAAACGCATGGTCAACTATTTTTGACCAAAAGGGCAGCTACAAATGCAGTGTCAAGAACTGTGGCACATGTCAATACATGTGGCACAGAAAAAAGACAGTTACTGGCAGAGACGGGAGGATCCACCAGTTGAAGCAGTTTATCAACTGTGGGACGGACCACGTGGTCTACGGCATTCTTTGCCCATGCGGTCGCCTTTATGTTGGCCGCACTTCCCGCCCCATGAGAGTGCGTATTGGCGAACACAAATGTGACATCACGAATACACGGGTCAAGTATCCAGTCCCCCGACATTTTCAGGAAGTCCATCAAGGTGATCCGTCAGGAATGAAAGTGTTTGGGATAGAGTCTATTGGAGGTAGCCTCGATAGGGGTAGAAGACACCAAAGGCTTTGCAAACGCGAAGCCTATTGGATCTTCACCCTCGGGAGTATGACCCCCGGGGGCCTGAATGAGGACCCTGAGGTCCACAAAATCACGTGATCTCGCAGTGCCCACTCATGATGCCACCATATGCCACCACCATTCTCTCCACACACACTCATACATACACACCTTCCCGTGCCCTTTCTGCCTTTAAGACCAGGTCGGCATTGTCTGTTGTTATCGACTAGGTTTGTACCAGTGTATTATATTGCTCATGTTTCAGTGATGTACGACCAGTGTACTACCATTAGTGTGTTCTAGTTCTCAGTTAAATTTCACCATTAATATTACACCATTGTTGTATTACCATTAGTGATATGTGTAGCATAAATAGGATAAAGGTATTCTTTCTTTAGTGACAAGTTTGTCACTCCGCACATGATGCACACAGTGGCGAGGAAGGGACCGCTTGATACTTTGCTCCCCCCCCCCCTCCCCTTAAACCCCCCCCCCCACCCCCCCTTCCCTGTCCCTGTGGTGATTACTAGCACTATCACCTGCACACTTTCACCAAGCGGTCTTCATGCCAGCCCCTGGTTGTGCCACATGTGTCCACTCCTTCGACACCACCCCTGTGTACATATATACCCATTTCCCCTAATTTACACAACCTCCTCATAAACCCGGGGTTGGTTCACGATATGTCAGTGATATGGGCATGCATGTGTGCTGATTGGCATATGGAATGTGCACCTACAGCAACTAATATTTAATATTTGATCTATCTATGCACATTACATGTGTGCGTTTTTTATTTGCGTTTTTTATTAGCGTTTTTTTATTAGCGTTTTTTATTTATTAATTGTGTTTTTAAATATGGATGTACACTTACATGTGTATAATATCGACTATGCTATGTGTGATACAATCTAGCTTTTATTCACTTTTCTACTCCCCTTCAGGTGCATAATCTGCACTACACAAGAGAATGAACTATGCACAGTGGATTCTTTTGTCATCTCTGTATGATAGTAGCGTCTTCCATCTCACGAGTATCTCTAGAGTTTGTATGTTACACTTTTAGCAGTGGGTAGCGCAGTTACAGCCAGCGGGGCGGACCTATGGTTGCGCTGGTGTTGGGTCAACTTCACGCTGTGTCAGCCCCCCTTTTTCCACTGAGCGTTTGCCCCCAGTGACATGGCGCCGAACGACTCACTGCCGCTTACGTCACTGGCAGGCGACAGCAGGCGCGGAGGAAGTGACGCGCACTGCCTCTTCCTCCCGTCTGGAACACAAGCACACTGGCGTGCGTTCCAACACAGAAGAACACGCGGAAACGATCGGAGAGCGGCTCTCATACACAGAGCCGCTCACACAGAGATCTTGATTTGACATAAAAGGTACAGCATTTTGTTACAGTACGCTAGCCTGCTATCTACAATGATTATTTCCCCTGTTAAAGGTGCACCTCCCCCGTGCCATTCTGGACACTATGCCGCTATTACTGTATGCAATGTATACTGCTGTGGTTGGTTGACATTGACATTTTCAACCACATTGACACCCGTCTTTATTATAGATTATACATTTATACATTTATATCCTACATCATTCTCAATTTTTTACTTACAGTCATCCACTATGTATTTGTTATTCTTCATTTATTATTTAACCTTCTATATTTAATTTAATTTTATTATACTTTATTTATCACCATCTATTCACTTGTCAAAGTGAGCTGCCCTTGAGGGAGGGATTCTTCAAGGGGGAGGGGCCCCACAAGTCCGCCCCACTCTATTGATTGGGCTTTCTGGTACATACACTATATATATATACAGGGAGTGTTGAAGGAGGGCTCACTGCTGAGCTCTGATGAAGAAGGGACGTGCCCTTCGAAACGCGTCAGCTAGTAGTGAAGCTTACATATTCCTCTAAGACCTTTGGTAGGCTTCGCTCATCATCCTCACCAAGCTGCTTGTTGTCGTTCGAGTTTATGACACCAGATTTTACTACTGCTTGTGAGTAACTTCTTTTATCATTTTATTTCAATAAATGTTTTACAAAAGATAATGCACATGGCTGGTGCGCCCCTCTTTCTTTTTATTTCCTGGAGAGGAGGATTGGGATATGGCAGAGAAGAGGTAACAGTGGCTGAGGAAGTTCGTGTGGGTTTGCAGGCAGCAGGGAAGAGACAGGTGGGTTAAATGCAGGATAGGTACAGGGAGCAGAGACTGGATATGAGTATTTGTTTGGCAGCAGCGTATACTGAGCTGCAACTGCGGTTGACATGAGTGATGGGGAAACATACACTTGGGTAGGTTGGTGTTTGGTGGCAGAGGTGGGTTGTTGTGGCTTGGCTAAATTAAGGAGATCTGACCATGCCTGTAGCACAGGATGAACAAACATTGATTCACACACAGCCTGACTAACCAGCGATTGCACTGAATGGATGCAATCAGACAACACCTGCTGTGAACAAGAGGTATAACGTTCCATGAAAAAGGCTGGGTCATCCTCTAATAACCACACCAGAGACTCGACCTGATCAAAACTGAAGGGGGGAGAAAAATCATCCCTGCCCTCTGGAGTACTAGACAAGGCTAGCTCTGCACACAGCTGGATCAGAGGCTGAACATTTTCAAATGGCAATCTACCCTGATCAACCAGAGAATGGGCCAGACGGATACACTCCAGGAGCTGATCCCTGGCCCACTCTTTCAATACCAGACGACAGTAATTGTTATCCTCCAACACCAGTGAGGCAAGGAGAACAACTGTTTCTGATTGCATTTTAATAGCACTACAATGGTTCCTCTGCGCAGTCACTTCTGGTCAGGGATGGCCTTGATTTACTGTCATGAGCAGGTGTGACCAGAACCGTGTGATCTGCGACAGAGGACACCAAACGTATATAAGTGAAAATATATATATTTATTAAGGAAAGTGAGTAATAAATAACAACCAACTCCAATATGACACAGTGCAATAACCAACCACAGACAGAGACCCACAAATAACAACAGACAGAAAAGTGCAATAAATGGGAAATACCAGGTTCATAAACAATAGCCAGGCCAGGGTCATACACAGCAGATCAGCAGATGGACAGGGGATGTTCCAGAGACATAAACGTAAGCCAGGCCAAGGTCATACACAGGGAAGTCAGCAGATGGGGTATGGAACACAGGACAGGGAGAGGGATGGATGGGTCAGACTGCAGGCAGGGATGCAAGGTAACAGGTGGGACAGGAAAGGGTCCGAGACAGGGAGACAGGATCAGGTTTAGGGCACAGGATCAGATTGCTAGCAGGTCAGGAGGCAATGAAGAAATCAAGGCAAACATGTGAATGTTTGCCGGGTATTTATAGGCCTGTGATTGGCCTCAAGTGACACCTGATTGTAGGAGGTACTGTCTGCTCCACACTGCCAGGAACCATCCGCTGGTGGACGCCAGTACTGCGGCCCAAAGATGATATACTATTAACAGGGAAAAGCTCTCCTGACAGTTCCAAACTGCCAGGAGACACCTGCTGGTGGACCTCAGTACTGCATGCCAAATAACAGGTCTTACCAGCGGATGGAACATTTCCTGACAGCACTACACTAACTTGTAGCTTTAGCTGAACACTGTGCAGAGGTCACACTAAACTAACCTGTAGCTTTAGCTGAACACTGTGAGGAGGACGCACTACACTAACTTGTAGCTTTAGCTGAACACTGTGAGGAGGACGCACTACACTAACTTGTAGCTTTAGCTGAACACTGTGAGGAGGACGCACTACACTAACTTGTAGCTTTAGCTGAACACTGTGAGGAGGACGCACTACACTAACTTGTAGCTTTAGATGAACACTGTGCAGAGGTCACACTAAACTAACCTGTAGCTTTAGCTGAACACTGTGAGGTGGACGCACTACACTAACTTGTAGCTTTAGATGTACACTGTTCAGAGGATGCACTACACTAACTTGTAGCTTTAGCTGAACACTGTGCAGATGTTGCACTACACTAACTTGTAGTTTTAGCTGAACACTGTTCAGAGCACGCACTACACTAACCTGTAGCTTTAGCTTAACACTGTGCAGAGGTCGCACTAAAATAACTTGTAGCTTTAACTGAACACTGTGCAGATGTCACACTACACTAACTTGTAGTTTTAGCTGAACACTGTGAGGAGGATGCACTACACTAACTTGTAGCTTTAGCTGAAAACTGTGAGGAGGACGCACTACACTAACTTGTAGCTTTAGCTGAACACTGTGTAGAGGTCACACTAAACTAACCTGTAGCTTTAGCTGAACACTGTGAGGAGGACGCACTACACTAACTTGTAGCTTTAGCTGAACAATGTGCAAAGGTCACACTAAACTAACTTGTAGCTTTAGCTGAACACTGTGAGGAGGACGCACTACACTAACTGTAAATAGTCTAGCTGCCTGACTGTGGTACTAATAGGATCAAAAGAACACCAGCTATTTTCTTCAGGTAGCTGTAAATACTGTAACAAGGCTAGCCTGCCTGTCAGTAGGAAGATAACAGGAACGGATCTAGCTAAACTGAATACAGTATATATATATATATATATATATATATATATATATATATATATACAACACCTGGGGTGCATATATACACAATACACTGTAAGTGCAGATAACTGACTGACTGTCCTGCTTAATCTATCTAACTCAAATGAAATGACACTGTCTCTCTCTCTCTCTATCTCTCAGTATGCCGGAACACACTACACAAGGCCACCGTGCAGGCGGCCTTATATAGTGTGGGGCGTGTTCTAACCCCCCTGAGCCATAATTGGCCAAAGCCACACAGAGGTAGGTATAGTGTGTATGGGTTTGGCAAAGTCAGCAGATAGAGGATTGGTATAGGTTGACTTAGCAGTTGGGGGGGAGGGAGGGTTCCAAATGATTTTGGGACCCCAAAAAAAGCCTCTGGCACTCTGCCTTAATTTAAGCACACAAATAACATTTCAACACTTTTTAGTGGGTGTTTAGGGTAAAGCAGTACTATGTAGCTGACAAAATACATTGTTAAGTGACTAGGCTAGGTGGGTATGGGCCCAGGATAGCATGGTGGGGAGGTTAGTGAAGGAAAATATGCATGAAGGACAAAAAAGGAAGTTTCAAAACTTCCAGCATGCATGAGGACAAAGGGGACATTCACGGCATATTACAATCATGGTAATTAGGGAATGATGAAAGAAATACAATACATTAGCAAACATTAAATACATAGAATGTGATGTTAAAGGAGAAATCTTACCTTAATATAGTCCTTCTGCAGGACCTGTATAATGGCAGAACAGGTCTCTGGAATAATGATCCCCAGAGCCTGGGGGGAGATGCCTGTCGAGAACTTGATGTCCTGCAGACTTCTCCCCGTCGCCAAGTAACGCAAGGTGGCAACTAGCCTCTGTTCAGTAGTGATGGCTTGCCGCATGCAGGTGTCTTGCCTGCTAATAAAAGGGGACAGCAAATCAAACAGACTGTGAAAAACGAGGTCCATCATCCTGAGATAATTCCTGAAATCATCAGGATTATTCTTACGGAGCTCCCGCAACAAAGGCATGTGCGAGAATTGGTCACGCTGGAGCAACCAATTCTTCATCCATGAACTCCTCCCCACCCTGTTCATGGACTGGGCTTGGGTCAAGGCAAGAACCCCAACACCAAGCCCCTGCATAGCATGAACTCTACCACGAGTATGTAACCGCAACATGGCTTCAAAACGGTCGGCTGGTCAGAACGAACTAACAGAACGCACTGAAAATCAGAAAGGCCTGAGAAGAGCGAGCCGACAAGAATGCACTGCAAATTCAAACACGTATTATAAAATACGCACTGATAAAACAAATGCGAACTGACTACACCCACTAAAAACCAGATACAAACCCACAAGCACAAACTGAAGAGCAGTAACGATTGAAAAAGCGCAAATCGTCTCTCACCAAACTTCTACTAACACGAGACTAGCAGAAGGAGCCCAAAGTGTAGCGCACTTGGTATTGAACTTCCTCTTTCTAGTCCCGTCGTACGTGTTGTACGTCACCGCGTTCTTGGCGTTCGCTGTTTTTTTACCAACTTTGTGTGACCGTGTGTATGCAAGACAAGTTTGAGCCTTGGATTTTGAGCCATGGATTTTGTTGTCGGAATGTGTGATTGTGTGTACGCGGCATTAGTAGTCACAACAGCTTGAGAAAGATTTTGCAAAAAAATGCAGCACAGACAATTACATTAAAGTGAAACCAACAACCTACAAACAACACAGATTGACAACATCAAAAATATTTCACTGAAAAATATCCCCCCCCCCCAAAAAAAAAAATACTTACTCTAAAACACATCTGTTTTGCAAAGACATAACAAAATACAAAGAGAAAATGCATGTGTTACAAACTCTATAAGGACACCCAAATGTACTCTCTTGAACACACACACATGCACACTCACACACCACAAAAAAAACCCCAAAACCTGAGCATGCCAAGACCAAAACAAATGCATTTCACACACCAAAAGCCACAACAAAAAACCAAAGTCCCTGAGCATGTCCAGAACAACCCAAATGCAATCTGCCCCTCCCCCATGCATACAAGGCCATTTGGGTCTGTTGAGGCTTAAAATGAGAACCCCCACGTGAAAATTACCACCCTCAACTTAAAATAATGTTGGGCCTCAAACACAAAACAAACCCCATGCAAACACACAGCAAGCCAGCCCATGAAAGGGGGGTTTGATGCTTGAGTGCAGGAGGGGCTGGGACACCCCAAAAGTCAACCACTTTGTTCCCATATTCATGGGGGACAAGGGCCTCTTCCACACAACCCTAAGGTGGGGTTGTGGGGGGGCTGCAGACAGGGGCCTTTACGGAATGTGGAAAACCCCTTTAAACTAGTGGGTACAAGGTGCTCTGTGGTTGGTATTGGGCTGAGCCCAACATGCCCCGAAGGCAGCCAGCTATGTTGAGTGCATGTGGCCTTGTATGGTTCAGGAGGGGGTTGGGCGATTGCTCTTCTCGCCCCTTTCCTAGCCGGCCCTGTTGTATGCTCTGAAAAAGGATGTGGTTTGGATTGGTGAAGGCAGCTCACAGCCTTTTGAGAATAGAGTGGAGTGTGGAGTTCCCCTTTAAAAGCAAAAGTTAGCCCATGGAAATCCAAGGGGTTAGAGGGGGGAAACAATAGCATTGGATAATGGAGTGTGGAGTTCCTCTTTAAAAGCAAAAGCTAACCCAAGGAAATCATATGCATTAGAGGGGGGAGGTTAAATGCCCTTTTAGGAGGAGCTAGAGGAGTGAGAGTATTTTTACATAATTTTAACAAGGTGCATATCACATGTTGGCAACATAACATGCTAACATGACCTGTGTGCAAATCTCCTTAAAAAAAATAGATAAAGGTGAACCAGCATAAAAAAAAAAAATTGTCAAGTTTAGAGGTTCGCCCATTCAGCCCGTGCAATTGCATGCATGTTGCTTAACATTTACTAAGATTTCGGCTGCGCAGTGAACAAACGCATGTGAATGGGCACAACAGCCGCACTTACATTAATCTCACGCAGTTCTAAACGTACTTGCGGGCACAGCAGGCTTGCTCAGAAAAAGTTACTTTCTCATTCTATTTTGGGCATATTTGTTACTTGGGCAGTTGTTACAAAACTTCCTCACATCACCCCATAATATTGGCACCTCCATCTTCTGTTAATATTGAATTGGAGATGCCGTGTACCACATCCATAGCAGCACACAGATTGCATTCTCCCGTGCGCCGAGATCACTATAGTAAATGGGGGGTTCGAGCTCTGTTACCGGTGCACCATTTAGTAAATATGAAAATGTGCATTGCGCCTCGCCATGCGCCTCTACTGAGTTGCAGAGAGACCACAGGCAACACTGGTGCTGTACGACAGCAGTATAACTTTTCCAAAAAAACTCTACATTCTATATTTTAAAAGCAATCCTTGGTATCCAGTCAATTAACTTTGCCTAAACTGAGATAATTTTATCAGTGTACTGCAGGCAGGAGGAGGTTTTTCTGCAGTCTTCTCTCTCCCAATCATCAGACTGCAACACTTTGTAGATAGTCACAAGGTGAACAGTTAAAGCTAGGAGCTGATCTGTGCCCGACATTTACGAACAAAGTCAAGAACTGCACAGACACTGGGATTGGCATGATTGTGACTTCTGTGAGTCAGCATCTCAGTACAGAAAATAAATTCTGACAATGGATTATGCTTGAACAAAGATGGTTCTATCATTGTTGAGAGAAGAGTAGGTAAATCTCTGTCAAAGGTAATAAATAGCTGTAAGTGTACAGCGTACACATTACTTTTAGGGCCATTCACACCTAAATCACACAGGAACATTGTGTGCATTTCTGTGCAAGTATTGTGTGTTCCTGTGCAGTGCAATTTTACAGCCAAATCATTTGAATGGGCTGTAAGTCGCACTGGACCACACAAAAAAATAATGCATGCACTACTTTTAAAAAATGTGCCGCGCCAAATCACATGTTACTTTGGTACCATGCGATTTGGTGGTCGCAAACACACTACACAGAGTCAGATCGTTCAGGTGCAAGGAATACTTGCAAACAACAGTTCAGGTGAAATATACAACATGAGATGCTGTAATAGTCTTTTAAGTCTTTTTATACAGACTGTATACTGGTAGGGGCATATATGTGAGGCACCGGAGGCTGCTGTTCACAGACTTGAGCCAGCTCTGTAAAGAAGACAAGAAGGAATAAAAAAGGGAAGCACCACCTAAGTGCAGCATCACAATGAGAGGTTTATTGCCAATGGATTAAAAACACTTACAAGATAAAGCTCATGAAAACGCTTATCGTCTTAATAGGGCATCCGCCACTGTCCTCTGTCCTGCAGGTGCTGCCAGGGTCCGATCCACTGAAGGCAGATGGAGTAGGAATGGACGCTCTGTAGATGACAGGGAATCCACGCCAACCAGAGTGGGAAAATGTCTACTTAGGGTGTCATTAGGAATAAATTGGCAATCACGGTAGATTACAAAGGCAGTGCATTTTGAGCACACGAGGGAAACATGCATGGAACATGTCTTTCCTGCACTGTGCTCTGGTGTGCACTGGCCCATAATACATGCATATAATATGAACTGAGGGGTGAAACTTGCACCCTGATATGGTGGTTGACAAAGCACTGATGTATTTCCAAGAACATATAAAACTAATTTTGAATAGCATATTTAGTAGTGAGATTTTTTGAGTTTAAATGACACTTACTCAATGGAAATATTATTGATTATGTAGCACCCTCTACCAGAAGGTAGGTGCTAGTAAGGGTTGTTTTACTAGGTTTGTTCAGCACAGGCAAATTTCAGCAGGCCTATGCTGCAAGCTAGGCCTGTCTGTTTTGATCTGGGGGCTGGGAGTGGTCAGAGTAGCAGTGGGTGTGATCACCTGCATTTCAGTTCTGAGGCGCCTCCCCTGCTTCCAGGGAGAATGTTCTGGAAGAGGAGGCAGGGCCTAGAGCTGGAGTGGCAGGCAGCACATTTGGGAGCCCTGACCAATCCCTAACTGGCATTGGCAGGCCTCCTATATATGCTGAGGTCACATGCTGCTGGGGAGGAGTAGTCGACTGGGTGACATGAGGAATGGAGTGCTAGATAGCCGCAGGAGCACACCCCTATCTAGGGGGGGTGTGGGATTGCAGGAGGAGGCCCGGGGAGAACTGTGAGGGAACATTGCCTTTACACGGTCACTGGCCATGTCTCTGTCACCACATGGTCGGTGGCAGGGAACTTCTGGAGCAGAGGGGCAGGAGAAGCTGTCCGAATGCATGGTCTTGGAAAGTTCCTCATCAAGGACTCAGGCAGTGAAGGCTGGTGAAGTTTTAGGATGGGGGGGCACCCTTTAACCCCTCCCAATTGGTGAAAATGGGCGTGGTTTCAGCAAAATAGTGGGCTTGGCTCTAAGGTGGTGAGGTTACCGTCTGAGATGAACGAGGGATGGAGGGAGAGAGGGATGGAGGGACAGCAGACTCAGATCCTACACAACAATAGAAATATGTATATTCCAGAACGTTTAACAATCAGCAGATAAAGATACTCCAAACATCTGGTGTTAGCACTTCAATCATCCCGCCACCATGGTTGTTATGGTATCAGGATGACTGAAGCACATTATTTCTATTATTACATTGTAATATAAAATTAAATCATTCAACTCACCATAATGCAGAATCAGCCCTGAATGTGTCACTAGCCACGTCGTCTGCCACCAGATGCCATCAGGTGTCTCCAGCAGAGTCCGTCCTTACATCAGGTGCCCCCAGCAGAGTCCCTCCTTACATGCAGCCTGTGTCCCATCAAATGCAGCCTGTGTCATATAAGCCTGTGTCACATAAATTGCAGCCTGTGTCCAATCAAATGCAGCCTGTGACCCATCAAATGCAGCCTGTGTCACATAAAATACAGCTTGTGTCCCATCAAATGCAGCCTGTGTCACATAAAATGCCGCTTGTGTCCCATCAAATGCAGCCTGTGTCACATAAAACGCAGCCTGTGTCCCATCAAATGCAGCCTGTGTCCCATTAAATGCAGCCTGTGTCACATAAAATGCAGCCTGTGTCCCATTAAATGCAGCCTGTGTCACATCAAACCCCACCCTTCTCCACGGGAGCACAGCGGTACTTACCTTGCTGTGTTGTCCTCTCCTGTGGTGTCTCCTTCCACTGGCAGAGGCGATGGAGGAGTCCGCTCCTCATACTTCCAGTTTTCTCTCTCTTGGGCGCAATGGGAGAGAGAAAACAGGAAGTGACATCTACTCAGATGTCAATCAAACCTCCCGACCATAGTAATAGATACTACGAGCGCCGGGTGGAAGCTACTCGGCGCTTCAGAAAGTGACGCAAGGTGGGACAAAAGCTTGCAAATGAAGCGCCGCGTCTGCAATCTCGTGATTGCATAGACGTGGCACTTCCCATAGTGCACTGTGTCCGGCGTCTGAACACAGTACACTTAAGGACCTTTTTTGTATTTTTTTTTTTAAAGGGCCAGTTTTAAAGATTTAAAAAAAAAAAAAAAATTTTGGGACGTGCGCCCTCTGTGGACGGGCCGCCACTAGACTCAGGGCTGGAAAGTTGGAAGGTCAGTGAGTGTTACCACAGTGGATGGCTGAAGGATGTGCCAGGGATTTTGTAAGGGAACTCTGCTTCTACATGGTCACTAGCAGAGTCTTTATTATACACACGCTGGATGGTGAAGAGTCCTGGATCAGAGAAGAGACTGTGGGGATGTTTGTGTCAAATCAGTGTGGCCGGGGAACATATGATTTGCAAGTTGGACAGGCTGGGAGCAGTAGTCCATTTCCTAAAACATAGACTTTAACCTACTAGGCCTCCGGGGAGAGGTTTTGCCGGCCTCAGGCCTAGTAGCAGCGAGTCACCAGAGTCAGTAGAGGGGCTTATTCAGAGTGAGTTCTTCATACCCATTAGAAGAGGATGTGTTATACCTTAAATGTAATTACAAGTTGTGCAGGAGGAAACAAAGTGTGCAAGGAGAAGCAAGTTTGGGCAGGTGGTGAAGAGAACTAAGACCATTACTTTTACACGGTCAAAAGTGATGTTTCTGTTCCTCACACGGTGATGGATGGAGAACTCCTAGCAACAGCAGTCTGCATGGAGATGCAGGGAGCAATAGTCTGCATAGGAGATGCAGAGGGAGTAACAGTCTGCACAGAGCTGCAGGAGAAGATTTCGACTTAGTCAAGTGTTCACATTCAATCTTCAGGCTCTAAATAAGATTAAGTATATTGAAACCTGTAAATATGATGGCAAGGATTAATTCTATGGGCATCCCATATCCCAATCCCTATCCAAGTTGTACCCCCCCCCCAATAAAACAACAAAAACAAAGCTCGCAAATGACTGTTCATTGTCTCTGGAAAGGATGCATGAAGTCTGGCAGTGGGGTGATTTGGCGGATTGTTTGTCAGTAGTGCTAACACCATGGCTACAATTACAACATACAAAACAAGAATTTCATTGAATCTTCATTCTCACTTACTAGGCAGAGTATTATAGAGTTTGGCACATTTCAAGAAATATGTGTTAAAAATATAGGACCATTGTGTTTCCAGGTTATGAAGCATGCTGTACTACTTGGGTAAGAATTAGGCTTTCTTCAACACTATGCTACTCACAATTGATCAGACACAGAAGTTAAATGTAATAGATGGAAAAATTTGGGAATTGGAAGATCAACTAAAGCAGCTGGCCACTGTCCAGTATTAAAACATACAATATGTAGCTTTTTAATCAGAATTGAAGAAGATCCTTGATGTTCACTGGAGCACTAGAGATGCCTCTAGGGAAGAACATTTATGGGATATAACATATTATGCTACTATCATATATTTTGCATGGACTGATGGGTGCTCAAGGCACTAAATCCCCATGATATTAAATTATATCAATTCAGAAATTACAATGTGGAGCATTTATGGGTGCTAAAGAAACCAAACTAAATAATATTTATTTAAAACACAATATTTTGTTGTATAATGATTTTTTAAAAAGAACACAAAGCATTCTCCAGTCGACAATAAAAATACAATTTTTATGCCCAGTATGTTGGCCATGTGGCATCCAGACTGTCACGCTATTTCACATTTTTTGGGACTGTCCAAAGATTTGCCCCTTCTGGCATTAGGTATTACAAATCGTACACACAAACTCACAGATCACTCTCTTTTTGACAACCTTTCTGCAGTGCTTCTTAATTTGACTCATATGCAGGGTTGCCAACCGCCAGTAAATTTACTGACAGTTTGTAAAAATTTGTGATTTTTTTTTTACAATTGCCAGTAAATATCAGGGGCTGATAATTTCATGCTGTGTTGACTTTTTAAGTGTAAATCGAGAAAATTACTTTGTTATAGGTATTGTCAGTGTTTCCATATCATCTTTATACTGTTCAAATATTCACTGTGTGTAAAAAATGTCCGCCAGTAAATTTTCCATATTTTGTCAGTAAAAAATGCTGCGGGAGGTTGGCAACCCTGCTCCTATGTCGAGTAAGAGATACCGTAAATCCTTACTAAAGCATCTTCTGAATGCTGCTAGGTCATGTATTACCAGTATGTGTAAACAACAAGCCCCACCCCTTATATTGCAATGGTTTGCCAGCGTGAATGATATTCAGCAGATGGAACAGTTCACTGCAGTCCTCAGGGACAAGACAGAGGAACACAATACGCGCTGGCTATATTGGAACATGTTTCATTTCTTGGATGAATACTTAACATATTTCCAACCAAGTGAGGATATGCAACTCTGAGAGCTTGGTTTCCTATGCGTTCAGCCTCCCCTTTCTTTCCCTTAATCCCCCCCCCCACCGCCCTTTTTTCCTCGCTCTTACATTTTTTCTTCTCTTTTTTTTCTCCTCTTTTTTAGACACCTAGCGTGTCCACTTTTCTTTTAAAAATAATATACACCTAGAAATGCCTTTTGGTATGCACTGACCGTATGGTATGATGGTTTTTTAAGCTGAGCGGGGTACTCCCTTTTTGAAGAGGGTAATCGCTTTCCATTACAAATTATGTGTGCCTGTAAGTGATCTGATCCTCTCAGTATGTACATGCGAGCTATGTTCCTACAAATATTTTGCTACACATGGTTATGTTTATGGGGCCATATACAGAACAATAAATATAATAATTAATTAAATAAATAAAAGACAACACTTTTTTATAATGGTTTGAAATGGCTGCGGACCTTTATTATTGGTATTTAATATATTTACCAACGATAAGAATGTCTTTATTTATATATAACATGACACTCACTTATTATACCATAACCAACACTTTTAACTCAGCCTTAACAACTCGAGTTAATACAAAAAACATGTTAAAAAGACTGTATAACAGGCCTATACGCCAGGTTCATCAAAGATGAGCCTGTCACCCCACCCGCACCGCGGCCAATTCAATACAATACAATACAATACAATTCTGAATGCCCACATTAAAAACGTCTAAAGCGATATCAAATAAATGAACAGCGTCAGAACATTAAAAACCTTCTAAACCACCTTCCAAGTCAATATGTCGGTAAGACAGACCATTAATAGAAGGCATACATTTTGCAATGGCTCTATTGATTTTCTTATGAATTTTTTCACAATGCCGAAGCTCAGGGAGAATCAACCAATTTAAGCGTGGAACAATTTCTGAAAATACAATTACGGAATTAGGTAATACGGCATGTAATTGAAGAAAATCAAGTTTTAACTGCAAAATGATATCTAAAGTATGGCGTTTGCCGATATCATTCCCAGCAATATGAAAAATGACAATATGAGGAGGGGGCCATGAGGAATAAAGTGAAGACAAAGTCTGACGCATATCATTTAGTTTCATACCACGCAAAGCATACCACCATAAATTAAATTTATCTAAAGGAAAACCCAAATTGGTACCATAGATTCTAACTACCGATCTATGAAAAGCCCAAAATATGTATGAATGTCTGATGATCCAGATGTTACATCGATCACCTGAAATTAAACAGAGAAATTAGGACATATGTATGAATGATAGCAATGTGATCTCCATCTACCAATATTTTTATAATATTTTCAGACAAACCTAAGTTAGCTGCAGTAGTAGCTGCACCAATTCTAAAGGAGTGAGATGTAATTGGAAGGTGATCTAAACCTAAATAACGTAGACAGTTCTTTAAAACAGAGCAAAATTGAAATTTAGTGAGGGGCAAGCCAGAGCAGTGAATTAGGTTCAATATGTTTTTATTCTTTGTTTTTCACATTAATAACAGAAAAGTACAGGAGCTAGATCAGGACCCAAACATAGGGTACACCGATCCACAACATAAACATGTAAACATTTATATAGTACAGTTTTACATGCGTGAATGTGAATAGAAAGGATGTTAGTAACAAAAAAGGTTCAGATACTATGCATATTTTATCATACTATCTATCCCTCTGGCTCAGAAGCCCCAATGGGATCCTGCTGCTCCCGAGACCGAGGTGATAGATTTTCCATATGTACCCTTAGAACCGGGGTTGATGGTATTTCAAATTTCTTGGCTGCCTAGATTATATGTTGGCAGTTACAAATATATTTGGCATATAAAGTGATTATCGAAGAAAGAAAGAATACAGGGATAGAGGAGTTAAAGAATAATAGACAGGAGAAAAGGGATGATGAGAAAAGGGGGAACCCCGAGGAGGGGAGTAAGTAGGGGGGGGGGTCGGAGGCAGCGGACCACACCTAACTGTTTGTGTAATAATGACACAAAGGTTAAGAGGGGAAGTAGAAGACCTCCGTGTTTTTTTTTTTAATTATTATTATTTATTTATTTATTTATTATTTTTTATTTATTTATTTATTTATTTATTTTATTTATGTTGTATTTAATGGTGAAAGTCTATTCCTTAACTTGTC
Organism: Lithobates clamitans; assembly: GCA_037952925.1. Classification (NCBI taxonomy): domain Eukaryota; kingdom Metazoa; phylum Chordata; class Amphibia; order Anura; family Ranidae; genus Lithobates; species Lithobates clamitans. The sequence continues at coordinate 13,064,088 of JBBGZY010000135.1, read as the reverse complement.
TGAAGTAGAGTAATGCCTCCAGATACTCCAGATGAACGAAAACTTTGCTTCTTTTTCTATGGATTTAGCCTGCATCTCCTCCATGAGCATAATATCATTTATTTCAGCTACCCATTCGATGAGGGATGGAGGAGAGGCAGTTTTCCAATGCCTAGGAATTAGTTGTCTCGCTGCGCTCAGAAAGAATTTGAGCAGACTGTGTTTTTGGGATTTGAGGGTCCCTGGAAGAACGGAGAGAAGTGCTATGGTGGGGGAAGGTGTGAGAGATTTGTCATAGATCTCATTATAAATTTGAAAAATTTGTGTCCAAAAAGGCCGAATTACCTCACATTCCCACCAGATATGTTTATACGAGCCTGTTGCGGAGTTACATCTCCAGCATACGTCGGATGCAGATGGGAACATAGTCTTGAGAGTAGTTGGGACCCGGTACCACCTTGATATTAATTTATAGTTTTTTTCCTGAGTGTAACTCGAGATAGATGATTTATGGGTAAAAAGGAAAGCTTTACCCCATTCCGCCTCTGTTATGTCTTTTCCCAGCTCCTCTGACCATGCAGTGGTGTATTTAGGAAGGTTGTTATAAATGTAATCTATTGACAACTTATACACCAGTGATAGGGTGTGGCGAGGCGTCTCTGTGTAAGTGGTTAGTTGTTCGAATCCGGTCAGAGGCCTGTGTATGAGATTGGAGGCATGAAGTTTCTTGGCGTAGGAGGTTAGATGTAAACGAGTAAGCCATGTCACTTTAAAGGCGGCTGTGCTATGGGGAGTCACAAAGGTACCCGTCTCTGGATCTACAAATTGTTGTGCTGTAGGCCAGGGATCTCTCAAGTAGCCTCCCAGATTGTGTATAAGGCTAACTTCTGGGAGAGCTGGGTTATCAAATAAGGGAGTGAGGGGACTCGGGTCAGTAGATAGTGAGTATGTCTCTCTTTTCCGGTACCATACCGCTAAGGCGTCTCTGGTGAGGGGGGATAGGCTAGCGATGGATTTATATGTTTTGTCAGCTCCCCAGAGAAGTGCTCTGAGGTCGTCTGATGCCATATCCTGTTCTATCAAGGTTGATGCCTTGATCAGGGGACGAGGGAACCACTCCAGAACTCGAGAGATTACAGCTGAGCTATGGTATACCTCAAAGTCGGGCAGACCAACTCCTCCCTTATGTATAGGAGCACATAGAAGTTTGTGTTTCAGTCTGGGGTGGCTCTCTCCCCATACAAAGCGAATTGCCATGGTACGGAGGGCACGGAAAAAAGCTGATGGGAGAGCAATTGGAAGAGCTTGAAATAAGTATAGTAATTTTGGAAGTATGTCCATTTTCAGTGTACTCATACGTCCAAACCATGACATTGATAAGTCTTTGCGTTCCTCAGAGAGGCGTCGCAGCTTAGATAAAAGAGGGCTAAAATTTAGGGCGTAGATGTCTGATGTACAACTAGGGATAGCAGTACCTAGATATGAAATGGAGCGTGTCTGCCATTGGAATGGAAAGTTGGCTTTAAGAGATGTCAAAGTATTTTGGGATAGTGAAAGGTTCAGTGCTTCTGTTTTGGAGACATTTAATTTGTAGTTGCTAAAGTGGCCGAACCTATTGATTTCAGCTAGTAGTGAGGGGAGGCTAATATGGGGTTGGGTCACATAAAGAAGTAAGTCATCTGCGTATAAAGAAAGTTTACAGTGGGAAGAGGGGGTCTGGATGCCATGTATATTTGGATTTAGCCGAATGGCTTGAGCCAGATGTTCAATCACTAGGGCAAACAATAAAGGGGAAAGTGGACAGCCCTGTCTTGTACCATTGGTAATTGAAAACTTGTCTGATTGTGTACCATTCGACAAGACAGTGGCTGTCGGTTTTGAGTAAAGAGACATGATACGTGTTAGCGTTCTAGGGCCTAATCCAATCTGGGAGAGGGTGGCTTGGAGAAAGGACCAGTTTACCCTATCAAAAGCTTTCTCTGCGTCGCAAGAAAGAAGACAAGTTGGGGTGTGGGTGCGGTGAGCATATGCTATTAGATGGATGGTTTTGGTGGTGTTGTCCCTAGCTTCACGTCCAGGGACAAAGCCCACTTGATCTCTATGTATAATGTTGGGTAGTAATGGTGATATTCGGTTGGCAAGGATCTTGGCGAAAAGCTTCAGGTCAATATTTAATAGGGATATTGGTCTGTAATTAGAGCATGCGGAGGGTTCTTTGTCCGGTTTCGGGATTACCACAATTTGGGCTTGGAGAAGGGTTGCAGAGGGGGATACATTTCCATCTATCGCTGAGAATGCTTTTGCTAAGAGGGGTGATAATAACAGTGGGAATGTCTTATAAAAACGTGGGGAGAATCCGTCTGGACCAGGGCTTTTGCCAGGTTTGAGATTTTTTATGGCCTGTGTAAAATCTGTATCTGAAAGAGCAGATTCCATTTCTTCCGAATCGGAAGAAGGGATGGTGGGGAGGGCTGTTTCTAGGATGTACGAGGGTAGGTCCTGTGGGGGCGCCCCTCCATGGGGCTTAAAGGTCGGTGTCTGTGAAGGAAGATTGTAAAGAGAGGCATAGTATTGGCGGAATTCCTCCGCTATCGCTGAATTGTTCAGTAATTTCCCTTTGGTGGGTGAATTAATAAAGGGAATAGGTTTCCGGAGTTGACGAGGATGAAGTGTGTTTGCTAGGTGTTTACCGCATTTATTAGCTTGGGAGTAATAAACAAAGCGTCCCTTATTTTTTGCTGTCAGGGAGCGTTCTGCAAAAATTTGCAGGAGGTCTCTCCTGGCATTAGTCAGGTCCAAATGAGTGGCCGTGTCAGGGTTTCGTTTATGTGACTCTTCCAACGTATTGATGGAAGCGAGGAGGCGTGAAATGTCTGCTGTACGTGCATGTTTTAGTCTGGAACCGTGTTGGATAAATTTGCCCCTGAGGACACATTTAAGTGCTTCCCATTGTATAAGTGGATTGGTTTCGTCATGTGCGTGGTCTGAGATAAAGTTTTTAATGGTCTGAATGATGTCCTGCACGCACACTGAATCAAATAGTAGGTTATCGTTAAGTCTCCAGGAGGTTCTGGCTTTACCAGACGGGATCCTCCCTAAGCTCAGGTGAATAGGGGCATGGTCAGACCAAAGGGTAAGGCCTATAGAAGTTTCCGGTTTATAGTCCAGTAGTGTTTGTGAGGCAAAAATATAGTCCAACCTACTGTAGGATGTGTGTGCTGGGGAATAGTATGTATAGTCCTTGGTAGAAGGGTGAAGGACTCTCCACACGTCCACCAAGGAGAGCTCCGCAAGGATTGTTCGGATTTTGGTCAGAGAAGCTGGGGAGACAGAGGACTTACCAGTTGAAGTATCCAGACGGGGTATCAAGGCAATATTAAGGTCCCCTCCCAGTATCATGTTGATCGTGCTGAATCGTTTTAGCCGTGATGTAACCGAGGAGAGAAATTGCAGTTGGTCCTGATTGGGAGAATATATGTTAATAACTGTGTATATCACATTCAAGTATGATAATTTGAGAAAAACATATCTCCCATGTGGGTCTATATAAGAGTCTAACACATCTGGTGTGAACGTGGCATGGAATGCAATAGAGACTCCCTTGGACTTAGCTTTTGGATTAGTACTGTGGAACCAGGTGGGATATTGCCTATGTAGGAATTTTGGGATTGTGTCAGATCTAAAATGGGTCTCTTGGAGAAGTAGAATTTGCGTACGGAGTTTGTGAAAGTGGTACAAAATTTGACGTCTCTTCTCCGGAGTATTGAGGCCCCTACAATTCAAGGAGGAGACCTTCAAGGAGGGCGGTGCTGCCATAAGGGGGATATTTTAGTTAAAGTGTCAGGATGGAAGGGAGTGTGGTCCGCTGCCCCAGACCATGGGAGAGAGGGAGGGAGAAGAAGAGGGGAGGTCGCCATCCAGTGGCTAACTTAGGAATCAGAGAAGAAAAGAGAAGAAGAAGAAGAAGAGGAAAAGAGAGAGAAAAAGGTGATTGGAGGTGACGGAAGTGAGGGGAGAGAAAAAAAAAGAGGGATAAGAAGAAGAAGAAGGCCAATAAGGCCTATCTAACTATAGTGTTGTAACCAACAAGTCAGCAAAGCCCACTAGGGGTGCTGATAAAACCTATGAGGGGGTACGTGTCAACGCACAGAGGAGCCCGCACACAACGGGCAACAGAAAACAGTTTTAAATTTAACTTAACTTAGTAGCTCAGGGTCCCCCACTGCTACACATATTCTATGTAACTCACTTCTTGTGGGCCATCCCCGGGGGGAGTCCGGGGTAGTCCCCTGTCTAATGACTGCAGTGAAGGTCTAATGTTTAACTGTAGACAGGTCAAATGAATACAACTAACAATAAGAGGAGGGGGAGAGGGAGGGGGGAGGGGGAGGGGAGTTAGCGCCAACAGGCACAACCATTATGCAGAAACCCATCACATTACTATAGTGCAAATTAGAGTGGTATAAGACCTGTCAGCGCAAACAGTAATGCAGAAATAATATATCAATTTAAAGTCCCAACATAACTAGGAACCGGGATGATATCACTGGTGGAGACCTGTGGAAAAAAAGGTGGTTAATCAAGAAGTGGAGAGAAGGGATTCAGCCCGCAGTCATCTTGGAAGCTTCTGCCTTTGAACGTTTGTTCTTCTTGGATTGTTTCTGCCAGCCTTTATTGGTTTAAAATCCAGGAGTTGCTGGGTGAAGTGGCCAGTCTGGTAACGGGATCTGAGGTAGCTCAAATGTTCCAAGGAACTTTGGTAAATCTCCCAATGTGCGAAATATTGCTGATTTCCCATCATGGGATGCAGAGAGGTTAAATGGGAAGCCCCAGCGATATTTAATGTGTTTTGCCTGAAGAGCTCCAGTAAGGGGCTTCAGAGCTCGACGCATATCCAGGGTCAGCTTAGATATATCTGGAAGCAAAGTTACTTGAGTGTCATTAAAGAAGATGGATTCTTGGGTTCGTGCAGCTTGCATAATGGCGTCTTTGACCACGTAGAAATGTACTCTACAGATGACGTCTCTGGGGTGTTCCAGATTAGGATTTTTAGGGCCCAGAGCTCTGTGCACCCGATCTAGTTCCAGGGGGGCATCTTTGTCTTTTTGCAGGAGCTCGTTGAAAATGGCTATAATCGCAGGGGCCAGGTCTTTGGTTTCCACGGATTCAGGGAGGCCGCGAATGCGTATGTTGTTACGTCTGGCTCTATTTTCTTGGTCATCCTGGTGATATATTAAGTGTTGTATTTGTAGGGTGTGCTCATGCAGAGTCATGGGCTTGCAGGGTGGAAACAGTTTCTTCTACACTGTGTTCAACTTCTTCCAGCCTGTTAGTGACATCTCTGCGCAACTCTGCAATTTCTTGCTTATATGAGCGTTCCATTCTCTGTACGCAGGCTTCAAAATCATGTTTGTTAGGGAGGGCCTTGATGTAGGCCTCCATGTCCCAGCTAGAGAATGATCTGTGGGAATCTGGGGAATGACAAGCCGATCGGACTGACTCATTCTCTGAGTCTGCAGGGGATCTGGCACGCTGTCTGTTCCTGGTGTGGGGTGTGGAGCGCTGTGAAGCAGCTCCCTGTGAGCCTGTGTGTGAGCCCGAGGAGCGGGTCGGCGCCATCTTGGATGAGGGGGGGGCGCGCTGTTTAGAGCCCATGCGGGTGAAAAATCTGTCTATATCCCCCTCTTTTTGTGGATCAGGGGTGTGCTGGGTGTCTCCCCCACCTCTCCTCCCCATTACCGACCTGTCGGTTAAAGATGTGGAACGGTACGAGCTTCGGAACGTCCGGTGTGTGCGGGAGCTCCAGCAGGGCACGTCTGCTCACTCCATGCGCTAGGCCACGCCCCCCCCCCAGAGCAGTGAATTAAAAGACAACCCGACATAGATGGAAGAACTTGCAAATATTTTTGAATCAATAAAATTGGACATATAGAAGAAGAATTAAATTGATGCAAAGTAACCCAGCGACCCTGACCCAATTGATCAGTCTTGCTCCGACGTATCTTAGTTTGGATAACATTGCCACATGAAACCAAACCTGAAAAAGAAATCCCAGAACAACCAGAAACATTGGAAGGAAGAAGCTCATAAATATGAAAGGCTCCGAAAAAAACAGACAAAACGCAACCTTAAATAATAAAGCTTTGTAAACAGAAAAGCAAACAGCACCCGTTGAGGAGCAAATCCTCTCTAAAAGATCAACTGAAATAGGTAAACGGGAATCAATAGATACACTTGACTTACGATAACCCTTTAAAAAAGAAACACAAAGACCAGAAGGAAAACCAATCAATTTAGCAAAAAAGGATATTCCTGCCAATTGTTTTAATATATGCAACTAAGAATAATAGTTTGCCATCAAGTGATTCAAAAAGGATAATATTAATTGCTCAGAAAACAGTGTACCCACCTGACCATTTGCGTCCAAGTAACTACACCATGATTTCCATTATAATCCACCCATGTGGAAGGCGCTAAAGAATTACTGATGGCTGAACCAAAATTTAATAAACTAGATCCCAAAGATGTGAAGGGCATTGCATACCGCATTCGTCCACTTCCAACCAATAATCGAAAACGTTCCAGCTGTAAACGGGATAGAGAATCAGCCACAGAGCTATCATTTGCAGGTACATATTTAGCTTTTAACCAAATATTCAGCACTAAGCATTTAAAAAATAAACGTCTAAGCACTGCCAATACTGGCAAGGATTTGGACGATAAACAGTTGATAGCATATACAACAGCCTTGTTATCAGAATGCAGCAAGATTCTACGGTTAGCAAAAAAAGAACCCCGAAATTCAAGAGAAATTAGAACAGGAAATAATTCCAAAAGGGTAATGTTAGCAGTGAAACCTTTACTGATCCATAAACGTGGCTATTTACCTGCTGACCAATGACCGTGCCAATAAATGCCATAACCAACTGAACCAGCTGCATCCGTTAACAAATCAAGTTCCACTGAAGTACAAAATGGACAACCATTAAAAGAAGACAAAAATTGTTTCCAAACCAATAAATCTGCACGTAAAGAAGTAATGCGTACAAAATAAAATGGACTTTCGGTTCCGGCGCCATATGGAGTAGCTGCATTCTCCCTCAGCTCCCGCAGGACAATCCCTAAATTGGCCTAAAAATACATGCCCGTCCCCCTCTTGCCGCCTCCAGCATCCCCGGGTATCTCTCCACCTCCTGGAAACCGGCCTGTAACCAAAAACCGGCGCGGACCTAGACTCTGCCGCAATGTACCTCCGGGCCTAGCCGCAAATTGAGGCCCCGGCTTCGGTCTGCGCGGATATCGCGATCCGGACTAGGGCCTTGTTACCACCGGCCCGTCTCTCTTCTGCTGCCTGCAGCCCCATCGAGAGCCCCCCCGCTCTCCCACTGTCCGATCTGGGCCCAAGAATCGGTGCCTGATCCCACACGGCCTTCATCCGGCATAGCCGAAAATCGAGGCCCCGGTCGCGGCCTACTCAGAAGCGCGATCCACAACAGGGCTTCCACACACGGGCCTGCCTCCCTCACCCAACAGTCAGTACCCTCCTTGGAGGCCATCTGCTCACCTATGGACCGCTTTGTTGAGAAAACCGGTGCACGCTCACACACGACGGCCACAAGCTCTCCGGCCCAGTCCCAAATTGAGGCCCCGGTCTCGGCCTGCCCAGACGACACAGTGGACAACCCTGACATGGAGGTGAGCGCTCACACTACACTGCCCTCCTCACTCCAGACCGCTCTCTCCCCACACTCTGCCTCCTCCCCCCCGTACCCGGGGGACAGCAACACTGACCGTATGGCCCAGGCTGTAGCAGCTCTCCTGTCCCCCATGATCACCGCCTCAGTGGAAAAGGTGGTAGATGCAGGGATGAGGCAAATCAAAGCACAATTGGGGGAACATTCCACCAGACTCAACGAGGTGGAACACCGCTTATCGAGCCTGGAGGAAGAAGTCTATTAGGCGCAAGCCACCGAACAAGCTCAAGATAAGACCAATCAATACATACTCCAAAAACTAGATGATTTGGAGAACAGATCCCTTCTACACTGCGCTCCTCACTCCAGACCGCTCTCTCCCCACACTCTGCCTCCTCCCCCCGTACCCGGGGGACAGCAACACTGACCGTATAGCCCAGGCTGTAGCAGCTCTCCTGTCCCCCATGATCACTGCCTCAGTGGAAAAGGTGGTAGATGCAGGGATGAGGCAAATCAAAGCACAATTGGGGGAACATTCCACCAGACTCAACGAGGTGGAACACCGCTTATCGAGCCTGGAGGAAGAAGTCTATTAGGCGCAAGCCACCGAACAAGCTCAAGATAAGACCAATCAATACATACTCCAAAAACTAGATGATTTGGAGAACAGATCCCTCCTACACTGCGCTCCTCACTCCAGACCGCTCTCTCCCCACACTCTGCCTCCTCCCCCCGTACCCAAGGGACAGCAACACTGACCATATAGCCCAGGCTGTAGCAGCTCTCCTGTCCCCCATGATCACCGCCTCAGTGGAAAAGATGGTAGATGCAGGGATGAGGCAAATCAAAGCACAATTGGGGGAACATTCCACCAGACTCAACAAGGTGGAACACCACTTATCGAGCCTGGAGGAAGAAGTCTATCAGGCGCAAGCCACCGAACAAGCTCAAGATAAGACCAATCAATACATACTCCAAAAACTAGATGATTTGGAGAACAGATCCCGAAGGAGCAATTTAAGATTTGTGGGGGTACCAGAATAATTACAGTCCTCGGCCCTTGCCAAATTCTGTGCCAGATGTATCCCAGAGGCACTTGTTCTTCCTAGCCCTTGCACGGTCGAGCGGGCCCACCGCATGGGTACCTTCGCCCCTGACCGCAAATCTCCCCGCCCGATCATCGCGAAGTACCTTAATTACACTGACAAGACCACAATCCTACAAAAGTTCAGGCAAAACATATCTCTCCAAATTGATGGTGTCAAAATTCTGATCTTCGCAGACTATTCTCTGGAGGTCTCAAAAAAGAGGAAAGCATTCCAGCACATCTGCACAGCACTGTAACAGAGACAGATGAAGTTCACACTGGCCTTCCCTGCAACCCTCCACCTCCAGGCCCCCAAAGGGGACCAGCTATCCTTCCAGGTCACCTCTGAGGTGGAAGCATTCCTGCGTACTCTGAAGGCTGATGCACACTCTGTCTCTCCGCCCAAAGCTTCCCCAAGCAACCGGCCTCTGGACCAGCGAAGCCCAAGGAAAGACTCCACGAAACGCTTCAGATCATCTGGGTCTGTCCATCGCAACACCCCATGCTGATATGTTTTTTTTTCTCTCCATATGGACACAAGCGATGCTTCTTCAATGCTACCTAAGCCTACGCTCGCTGCCTACTCAGGTATTTAGCTTGTTACCAAGTGACTGTTCTTCTTTTTTTTCTTCAGGTTCTGTCATGTGTTTATTGTTACATCCTTCTGCACCTCCATTATTTTGTCTTTATTACTTTGCAACACCTCTTAAAACCTCACTGTGTAGGCTTTCCTCCTGATCCCACAACTGTGCATGTCACGTAACCACGTTAAGTGGGGCTAAGCCCTAAAGGGCGCTAGTTTACAGCAACGCCTGGATCGTTAAGGAGAGCTGGTCTACACATGGACTCTATGCGGAAAAAAGTGAAGTTCTTTCAATGTTCTGTTATGGTTCTGTTACTTATCCCTACTTTGTTTGGTTCCCCCCCTCCTCTACTCCCTCTCCTTAGAGACATCCTTCAAACACCAGCCACCAAGGCAACACCTCTACCTCATAGTCAGCGCACCCTGTCACACAATGACAGGTCTTCCTTTCTCCTCGGGTCTCTACTTAATGTAAACAGTAGATCTTCCCATTACTCACACATAACCTCACCCACATGAAAGTCACCTCTTGGAACGTGAAAGGGCTTAGGTCCCCCTTTAAGAGACTCAAAATACTTCGCCACTTGAAGAGACTTAAAACTGATATTGCCCTGCTCCAAGAAACTCACTTATCTTCCTCTGACTTCCACCGCATCAAAAAACTCTGGGTGGGGACGGTACTGGGCTACAGCGCAATTGAGCGTAAAGCAGGGGTTCTCATTTTGATCCATAAAAACCTCCCCCACGAGGTGACGTCCGTAGATACCGATAGCCAGGGCCATTTCATATCTGTACGCATAAAATTGGGAAACCGGGAACTACTGATCTCCAATATATATGCCCCGAACAATCCCAGCAAGCAATTCTTCAGTGAGTTATCCACCTGGCTACTACGCACTCCGCCCCTACCACATATAGTTGGGGGAGACTTTAACACTACCATGCACCTGACTGAAGATAGATCTTCCTCCAACCGACTACGATCAGCACCCATGTCCCCTGAAATTACCCAGTTTGCATCCACTATGGATTCTATCCATCTCCACGATGTCTGGCATCTCCATCACCCAGCGGATAAAGACTACACCTTTTATTCCAATCCTCACCACATCTTCACTAGAATCAATTATCTCTTCTGCACTGACGGTCTTATCCCAACGATCTCAGAGGCGACTATCCACGATATCGCCATATAAGACCACGCACCCGTATCGTTATCAATAGACACCCCTGACTTACGTCCCACTCCCCACCTATGGCGCTTTCCTTCATACCTTCAAAATAACTCAGATTTTCAACGCTACATGGAGGAAGCTTGGTCTGAATTCTCTGCAGCCAACTCCCCCCATGCGGACAACCCGAACCTTTTCTGGGAAGCTGGTAAAGCCTTCCTCAGAGGTCGCATCATCTCCTATGCTGCTTCTTTCAAGAGAAACATCTTGGCAAAATATAAAACAGCCAGTGCTAACCTGCGCTTGGTGCAACGTGCTCTTTATACTAGGGATTCCCCCGAGAACAGAGAACACTTATAGGGCGTACACACGGTCGGACTTTGTTCGGACATTCGGACAACAAAATCCTAGGATTTTTTCCGATGGATGTTGGCTCAAACTTGTTTTGCCTACACACGGTCGCACAAAGTTGTCGGAATTTCCGATCGGCAACCACGCGGTCATGTACACCACGTACGACGAGACTAGAAAAGGCCGGTTCAGAACCAAGCGCGGCACCCTTTGGGCTCCTTTTGCTAATCTCGTGTTAGTAAAAGTTTGGTGAGAGACGATTCGCGCTTTTTCAGACTCGTGGCTTTCAGATCGTTTTCTGAAGTTCAGTTTGTGCTTGTGGGTTTGTATCTGCTCTTCAGTGCGTGCAAGCAAGTTCCGCGTGACTTTAGGTAGTCATTGTATTCTTGTTCATTCGTTACTGTTTTTCAGGTCGCTTTCTTCAGTGCGTTCTGTTACTTCATTCTGAGCAGCCGACTGTTTTCTAGCCATGTTTCGTATGCGTACTCCTCGTAGAGTTCGTGCTGTGCGGGGGCTTGGTGTTGGGGTCCTGACCTTGACACAAGTCCAGTCCATGAACAGGGTGGGGAGGAGTTCATGGACCAAGAATTGGTTGCTTCAGCGTGACCAGTTCTCTCATATGCCTTTGCTCCGTGAGATCCGTGAGAATAATCCTGATGATTTCAGGAACTTTCTCAGGATGACGGACCCCGTGTTTCACCGTTTGTTGGCTTCGCTGATCCCTTATATTAGCAGGCAGGATACATGCATGAGGCAAGCCATCACTCCGGAGCAGAGGTTGGTCGCTACCCTGCGGTATTTGGCCACAGGGAGAAGTCTGCAGGACTTAAAGTTCTCGACAGGCATCTCCCCCCAGGCTCTGGGGATCATTATCCCAGAGACCTGTTCTGCCATCATCCAGGTCCTGCAGAAGGAGTATATGAAGGTAAGATTTTTATCCTTTTATATCACATTTTATTGTATTTAATGTTTGCTAATATATTGTATTTCTTTCCTCATTCCCTAATTACCATGATTGTAATATGCTGTGAATGTCCCCTTTGTCCTCATGCATGCTGGATTTTTATGTAATTATTATTTTATGTCCTTCATACATATTTGCCCTTCAATAACCTCCCCAGCATGGTGTCTCCTGCCCTATATTCACCTCATGTAGTCACTTAACAATGTATTTTCTCAGCTCCATAGTAGTGCTTTACCCCAAACACCCCCTAAAATGTTTGTAAATGTAATTTTTTATTTAAATTCATGCAGAGTGCCAGAGGCTTTTTTTTGTGGTGTCCCCAAATAATTTTTACTAACCCTCCCTCCCCCCAACTGCTAAGTCAGCTGATCCCAATTCTCTATCCTCAATCATCTATCTGCTGACTTTGCCAAGCCCATACACACTATACCCATCTCTTTTGTGCTCAGATTTATGGATGAATTCCCCAAAGCATGTAGTGCAAGGGCCTGCCTGAATACTTTACAATGGTACTGTTTAAAGTTTTTGTATCCTATTATTATCTTGATATGTAATAGCAGAATGTCCAAATGTCCTCAAATGTGTACAATGTGTATTTATATCTTTGTATTATGACACTTCTTACCTGTCCAGTGGGCTGCCAATAGTGTAACTAAGGAGGGGCTGTTCCAAGTAATACACATTATTTAGGCATTCATCTCTCAATGAAGTGAAGAGGGTTACCTGTCCAAGATTTCCACACACCCCCTATAATGTTAGAAATGGCCCATGAGAGGGGGGGGAGGGGGAATATGATAGGTCTACCTTACACTTTGGCGTTGTTAAATTCCCCTTAATAAATGCTATCTGGAGGTTGCCCCATAATGTTTGTGTATAATCTGCTTGCCATGTTTCTGAGTAAAAATAGTAATGTTTATTGTTTTTTCCTCAACAGTTTCCTTCCACGCCACAGGAATGGCAGACTGTGGCCTCCCACTTTGCCCAGCGGTGGGACTTTCCTAACTGCGGAGGGGCAATTGATGAGAAACACGACCACATCGTCCCACCACCCAACTCGGGGTCGTACTATTATAATATAAGGGGTTCAATAGTATAGTGATGTTGGCGGTGGTGTCGGCTAATTACGACTTCTTGTATGTGTACGTGGGGAAGAATGGCCGGATGTCCGATGGTGGAGTCATCGCCCAGACGGAGTTTTACAGGCGTCTCCAGAATGGCAGCTTGGACTTGCCAGCTCCAGAGGACAATGTGGAAGGACTCCCATTCGTGTTCGTTGCTGATGAAGCGTTTGCGCTGGGGGACCACCTGATGCGGCCATTCCCAATGAGGACCCTCACCCCAGAACAGAGGGTTTTTAATTACCGGCTGGCTAGAGCCCGAAGAGTGGTGGAGAACACATTTGGAATCCTGGCCAGCCGGTTCCGCCTATTTATGACACCCATCCATATGGCGGAGTATAAACTGAACCATATAATACTTGCGTGCTGTGTTCTCCATAACATTTTAAGGAAACATTCAGCCAACTATGCTGGCTCAGTTGGGCCTGAGGCCGCAATGATACATCAAACCACACTGACGGCGCTTGAAAGCGGCCATCCCTGGCTTGCCCTCCCTGAGTGCCCGTGATGTCCGGTTACAATACCAGGAGTTTTTTGCGGGTAGGGGGGCCATCAATATGCCAGACAATCTGTGAAGCCTTTTTATAATAAAAAAAAAATCTTTGTGGACATTTACTGCTTGTGTTTGTTTTAGCTGACCCTGACAGAAATGTTTGGAGTGCAGAAAATGGCGTGATTGTGTAACCTTATACAAAGCACTGTTGGCTGTTATTTACTAAATGCAAAAACACATTTCACTACAAGTGCACTTGCAACTGCACTGAAACTGCACTTGTAGTGCAAAGTGGATTTGCCCTTAGGAAATAACCCCCATTTTCTCATAAAACAACAATTATATCACCCCAAAAGTGTTGTAGCGTTGAGACAATAATCCACACATTCTTGATTAACAATCTTTTTAATACCTGCACAATCACATGTGCATTTACTAAAGGTTTTTCACACAAACCAACATGTTTGTTGTATACCAATTTTTGTGGTGGCATTATCCAAAATCAAAATGTCCATTTTATAGAAAACAGGTCTGTGTAAAACCAACAAGAAAGACACAAATCTTGATCTTACAAAGTTCACATTTGGTAGAACTTGAAGGCAATATCAGACATGAGTATTTAGGAACTGTGTTTGATATTGCGTTCAGATGGGGGGAAATCACCCCTGGAAAAGCCAAATTTGGAAGATGCACATAAATTTCCCAATGTCAACTTGTGCTACCTGCCATCATGGGGGATCAAGGGATGTGTTTTGGGGGAGCAAGCCCTTCCTCACCGCTACTTTATTATTGAGGAAGGGGTTGCACCCCCAAAACGCATCCATTGATCTCCCGTGATGGCAGATAGCACATGTTGACACACTGTGTGCATCCTCCAAATTTGGCTTTGGGAAAAATCACAAAAACATTTAGCACATTGTAGCACACAAAAGAAGAAAGTGATTTGGAGGGGTTTTAAACTCGCCCCAAAACATCAATGATGTTTTTATATTTTGGAATAACATCATTGATGTTTTTCTTGATGATTTCCAATTGTAAATTACACCCCATGATCTCCCCGATCAGGATCTGGGCACTTTCGGATGTGAAAGGATCTTCATCCACAACCTCACGATCACCTAAAAAGAGAGGAACCCCAAAATAAATTTGGTTTCAAAAAAATGTCGCCATCCATCTCTTATCTGAGCCTGTGGTTGCAGACACTCACCTATTGTGGTGACTAGTTCCACCACGTCTTCATCCTCCTGCTCAGCTTGTGTTGGGGGGATTTCCCCTTCTTCCAGGGGGGGGGGCTCTGGTCTCCTCAGATGAGGGATGTCCTCCGAGTCTTTTCTCCCCTATGTGAAACAAAATGGTATAATTAGCACACAGATATTTAATGTCAGAACTATGAATAGGAAACATTGCTTGGAAGTGGGGTACAATTGTCAATTTTAGCAGAGTTCCAAGTTGTAATTTTTTTAATGCCCTTTGTCAACCTGCAATACTTTACCTGTTTAGTGTGAGCTTCACAGATGGAGACCCCCCTATAGTATACAATGGATCACCTGTGTGGCCCTCCTAATAAAAATGGCGTTTTTGTGTCCCACACTAGTGCTCCAGTGTCCAGATGTGAAAACAGCTGCTCAGTGTCCTCTCCTTACACAGAATCTAGTTTGCATTTCATTCTAGTAACAAAGCCATCTACACAACCCAATTCTTTGAAGACAAGTATAGGGCGTCAAAATGGTGGTCAAATGCATATGGGCTAAACAATGGTATTTTATATTTGGAACGAAAAATGTTTGATCCGAACGAATAATGTGCCCATGAACATGAAAGTTGCCATTTTAAACTGTACAACAGTTCCTAAAAGCACATGGAGCAGCACGAACGTAATAAACACAAAAAGAATAGGAACACAGCACAACTACTTACTTTTTTGCAGCACTCTCCGGATCTTTCTGTACTGCTCATGTTCTCGTAATTTCAGGTCCGACCACCGCTTCCTGAGCTGATCTTTCGATCGTCGTACCCCGAATTTTCGGTGCAGACTCCTGACCACTTTCGCCATGATCTTGGCCTTTCGGACATTGGGGTTGGGGTAAGGCCCATACTTTCCATCATAGTCGGACTTCTTCAGGATGTCCACCATCTCCAACATCTCCCCAAAGGACATATTTGAGTCCTTAAATCTCCTTCTGGATCGGGACGTTTCAGGCTCCCGCCTTTCCTCCTCCTCCTCCTCCTCCTCGCTACAATTAGCACGCACCTGCTGTCTATCCGCCATGTGCTCTTCCCCCACTGCGCCAAACGAAAAGGAGTGGGGAATAGACTAGAAAGAACATCAGGGGCGGGCGGAGTTATACGCATGCGCAGTGTGTATAAAGCGTAACACACGTGCGTCTTACGTACGATCTGTGAGCGGAGGAAGGAGCATCGGAGACGCCGATCGTGATAACGAAGGTAAGATCTAAACTTGGGCCTATACTGCTTCGAAATGGAAGCCTATATTGTAACAAGATTAGGGGATTTTGGCCTTACATTAGGGTTTGTCTTGTGTTGTGTCTTGCAGAGAAAATGGATGGGTTCAACGACCACAATTTTCTGCCCCTGTTCATAGACAAGTACAGGGAGCTGCCCTGTCTGTGGCAAGTGAGACACCCCCACTATAAACACAAAAAGAAGAGGCAGGCAGCGCTGGAGAAACTGCTGGAGTTGGTGAAGCCGGTGGTCCCCACAGCAACCATCCCTTATTTAAAAGCTAAAATTGG
Source organism: Lithobates clamitans (assembly GCA_037952925.1). NCBI lineage: Eukaryota > Metazoa > Chordata > Amphibia > Anura > Ranidae > Lithobates > Lithobates clamitans. The sequence continues at coordinate 13,047,894 of JBBGZY010000135.1, read as the reverse complement.
TGGCCTGAGGAGCACTTATCTAAGGGAGCGCAAGAAGGTCACAGATTCCCAGAGATCCGGAGCTGCAGCAGATGACATTTATGTCCCCAGGCTGTGGTACTATGAGAGACTGCAATTTCTGTCAGACCACACTGAAGTCAGGGAATCCCTCTCCACTCTTCCTTCCACTCTTCCTTCCACCCCAGCTGAGGCTTCCGATGTCCAACCTGGGCCTTCCAGCCAGAAAGAAGTGGAGGAGCCCAGCTGGAGTCAGGTATAGCATTCTTCTACAGATTTCTGGTCAATAAATAAATTATGTTTACTAGATTTTATTATTGATCACTAATTGCTGATTAAAAAAAGTGTTTTACATATCAATAGACAGTAGTGGGCACCCAAAATTGGGACAAGAATGAAAAATGCTGGGCTCAGAATGATAGTCTGTTATATTTGTTAACATTCAATTTGCAGCAGTCAGGAGGTGAAAATTGTGTGTGATTGATGAAAACAATACTAAAACTATGTCCCTTTTTCATACACAGGAAGACCTCAGCCAGGAGGAGGTTGTGGAATGTGGCAGTCAGGAGGAGGCGGGGATTAGTGGCAGCCAGGAGGAGGCGGGGCTAAGTGGCAGCCAAGAGAAGCCTGGGACCAGTCGCAGCCTGACTGAGTCTCAGGTCCCTCCCCTCCGCCTGCCACATAAACGAGCCAGGAAGACGACTCCGAGTCCCGTGCAGGATTCAGCGTACAGGCTGATCCAGGAGGCTTCGGCGTTGAGATGTTTGTGAGAAGTTTGTGAGTAGTGTGTGTGAATATGAGCAGCAAAACTACTTAATTCTTGTCACATTATAAAGAAGAAGAGAGTGCGCTGTATTAAACCATTTTGAACATTGCAGCGTGACGAAAGTGCTGTATCCATTGCGAACGCTAAGTTTACCAGAATGAGCTGTCCCGTCTCGAAATTTCTTCTGAGCATGCGTGGCACTTTGTGCGTCGGAACAGGCCACACACGGTCGGAATTGACGCGATCGGATTTTGTTGTCGGAAAATTTTATCTCCTGCTGTCCAACTTTGTGTGTCGGAAAATCCGATGGAAAATGTCCGATGGAGCGCACACACGGTAGGAATTTCCAACAACGCGCTCCGATCGGACATTTTCCATCGGATAGAGATAGAGAAATTGCCTTCTTCCATCTATCACCTTAACTATCCACCACTGATCAAAAAAATAACTCAAGAATTGGGTAACTGGATGGATCTGCCTCTTTCGCTCCTGGGAAGATGTCACCTAATAAAGATGGTCAGTTTTGCTCGATTACTATATCCACTCCAAACGATCCCCCTGCTTCTGAAGCACAAAGATACCACATCCCTTAACAAAGCCTTCTCCAAATTTCTGTCGCACAACAAGAGGCCGCGTATAGCCTTTAAAAAACTTTATCTTCCCAGACGCGAAGGAGGTATTAGCCTACCGAATATTAGAGCATATAACCTTTCTTGCCTATTGAGGGTAGGTTTAGACTGGATATCGCAATTATCTCGATACTCCAACTATTCCCTGGAATCCTCGATGGTCTACCCCTACTCCTTGGTGGCCCTTCTCCACTGCAGATGGAAATCCACTCCTCCACCCATACAACACAATCTCCTTCTCAGAGATACGGCCATAGCTTGGAGGGAAATCAGAAAAGCGCTAAAACTATCACCCTTTGTGTCCAAGTATCTCCCGATCCAAGAAAACCCTAGCTTCCCACCGGGGCTGGAATACAAACCTTTTTCTATCTGGCGACAAAAAGGCCTCACAAACTTTTCCACCCTATGCAACATGGAAACAGGATGACCTCATAAATTCTCGGTCATTGCAGAAGCATACTCCCTCCCGGTATCCCATGCCTTACACTATGCGCAATGCATCAGTTTCCTACGGGATTCATAAAGAGAAGAACGTAAGAGGTTTCAGACATCCTTCGCAGACCTGCTATTAGAAGGTGACTCTTACAAAATCTCAAACATATATAAGCCTTTCTTGTTAAAATCTACTCCCTCACTTGCTTCCTCGTCGGTTGCCAACTGGGGTAAAGTTTTTCCTGACTCAGACATAGTGGAAAAGATCCTTCAAGGATATAACAAAACTCAACAGCTGATCCCCAACTAAATCTGGAGGGAAACTCAACTAAAGATCTCACACCCCGCTTACATACCTTTCCTCTCAGAAAGGACTGCCCAAGGTGCGGCCTGCTGCGCCATGTGTCACCAGCCGAAACCTTCCCTTTCCCACCGGTTTTGGGCATGCACCTCTATAACCTCGTTCTGGAACCAAATCATCTCCTACATCTTCGATATAACGCTGCTAAAAATACCTAAAGACCCCTTACTCCTCATCTTCGGATACTGGGACGCCCAACTGTTACCGTGGTCCCCAACCACTCACCCCTTCTATAAGGACTGGATTTTGATCAGTCTCTTATTAGCCAGGAGACTAATTCTAAAAAAACTGGACCTCTTCGCTATGCCCTCAGATCCTACAACTTAAACGGGAGCTTCTAAACCTGCTCTACAAGGACAAACTCAACACTGATTTTACACAAGCAAACTCCTACGCAAGCTTCTACTCCAGATGCTGGGCATTCATGTAAACGACCTTATCACAAGGGGAACTGCAGAATTTCGAAAATTCTTCATTCTCCTACCACGAGTCTCCCACGACCACTCCTGAGGAGGACGTTTCTTATACCTTTAGCCCCACACCTGTGGTACCAAATGCTCCCACTGTCACCCAACATGACCACCCCCTCTCACATTTGTCTACTTCAACCAATTCCACTTCTCCCGAGGGCACATAGCCCATGCATGGAACCCAGACCTAGAGTCTTTTTCCCTCTTCTTTTCTCGCTGATTCTCTATCTCTTCTTTGGTCAATGTAATGGTGTTTCCCCCCCCCCCAATTTTCTTCCCCTTCCCTCCTCCCCCTCATCCCTGTACTTTTGTTACCACCAATAGCTCGCTGGAGACCCCCAGTGTTGATCCATCCAGTTATCTCTACATGGTCGTTGGAAGGACAGACTTTTCTTTTGCCAGAGGGACACCAAAAGTACGACAAATAACTTGAAATTCAGTAAACAAATACATGCACTCATCAGAATTGTCAGGACCCATGAAAAGAAAATCGTCTAAGTAATGTAATAAATTAGTAGAACCGGATTGATAAGACACCACCCATTCCAAAAATGAAGAAAACATCTCAAAATAACGACAAGATAACGTGCAGCCCATCCATGGGTAGGCACTTGTTAAAATAATAAGCATTATTAAAATAAAACGAATTAAAAGAATTAAACACCAAAGGATGAATCGGCAAAAGCCTGAAAGTTCTACTGAGGAAGGCCTGTGATTGGCCGATACGCATCTAGAAGGGAGGAGCTGATAGTTACGTTCAGCCAGGCACTGTGTATGTGGACACAGCGGTGCTACTCTGGAGGTTTTTATGTGATTTTAAAAGTTTTTATCTTGTAAGTGCAACTTGTCTGTTTGGGGGCTTTAAATAAATTTGTATACGGAGGACACTATGGTCTCTATACTTATTATTTACATGTCCTGAACTCATGGAATCTTGAGCCAAGCTGGGAGATGATCCGTTTCTTTGGATGTTAATGAGCTGAGTTGCCATTAAGAAAAGAGCCATCTGGATTACCCACCATTGATTGGGAAGAGGAAGTGAGAGCAAAGAGCTCGTGGGGAGATCCACATATGAGTTTTGACTCATCTGCGAGGTGAGCGTGCATTTTTACTAGTGGTGGTGTGCACTCCTTTTGAGGACGAACAATCACCGTGGTGGAATTGTGTGGATACACTGATCACAAGAAGAGTTTTCCATTTTTTATTTCTTCATTTTTTAATTTTATGGACTATTAATTTTTATGTAGGATTTATTTATTTTAGAGATTTGCACTTTATATTTATAATTTTACACATAGCGTTACATTTATTTATTTACTATCCATTTTGAAATTAGTGTGGTGTACCATGTTTAGCAGTTGTGCACGTTTATTATTAGGTTATCTTATTTAAACATCACAATATTTTTTATTTGTGGCGCTGATTGTTTTTTTATCTTATAAAGCCTGAAAGCTGACTTAACATCAGCCTTCGCCAACAAAGCCCTAGGACCCAATTTTCTAATTTTAAGTAAGGCATCATCAAAAGAAGAATAGGAGACACTACATAATGCTGCTTCAATGTCATCATTAAGCGAAGAGCCAACGGGATAAGAAAGATGATGTATCATCCTGAATGAATTAGGCTCTTTTTTGGGAATAATACACAATGGTGAAATCCTAAAATCATCCAATGGGGGAGAAATAAAAGGGCCTGCAGGACTACTGTCGTTCACTTCTTTAAAGATTTTTTCAGCAACAATAGTGACATGACGGTCGACTTTTTTCAGCAACAATAGTGACATGACGGTCGACTGAAGGTAAATTTTTATTGATCAAACAACCTGAACCTTTAAAACCAGGTAAAGGGAAATCATCACGAAAACCTTCAAACAGAAGGACAGCCATGAGTCTGTTTGGCCATATTTGAAGCCAAGGGACCATGAATAGAGTAGAGTAGAATTTTTCTTGAAATATCTGGAAGCTGAATGGTTACCTGCACAAAAAGCACATTTGTGTTTGTATTTACACGAATGTGGCCACTTGCAATGGCCTTCATTGAAACCAAAACAAACTCCTCTACGAAAACCAGAAGGAAGTGGAGGAGCTGCTTTCACATATTGTTTTTGAGTCAACAATAAATTCAGCCATAAACCAATGTCTTTACCCCCCATTTTAAAGACGTATGTACTGAAAGTTTTTGGCGAAAAGCTTTGTCATAAAAGAACCATGCAAGGCCATTCAAATTCCTATATGCCTCCAAAATTATATAAACATGTTGAAAAAGACTGCTGCATAGCTCAGGATGTTTTTCCCCCAAAACGCTGTCATAGATACAAAAGGCATGGAGCCAGTTAGAGAAATTATGTGGAATAGATTTAGTTTTGTCATCTACAAATTTTTCAGAATATTTTCGATCAAATCGATTATCTTTAGCTGAAGGGATCAAAGACATAATGTCTACATATTCCCCATTTTTAATTTTATCTTTCACCGCAAGAGGCAAATGAAAGCCTAATGGGGACAATTCACAAGGTAGTACTTCACGAAAAGTACTTTCAGGAACTGTAGGAGAATTAATCACATTTGAAAGTACCGGTAACACAGGAGGCATAGTAGCTGCGGACTCTGCATTAAAACTGGAACCAGAACTGTTATGCAACCAAACCTGTTCAATTCCTGAATTAGTATTAGCCATAGGCGATTGATTTTGTCCTCATTTTTCAATTAAATTACTAAAATTCCGAGCAAAATCACATAAATCTTGACAATTTTGTAACTCACCAGACGGAGTCGGTGAAACAGGCATTGAACTATGCATAGCATTCTGCAGATCCGCAGCAACAGCAGTCTCGACAGCATTAGAATTAGTAGCAGTGGCAGAAGCAGCTGATGATGACTTCTGAGCTTGTGTAAGGTTAGATGTCTGCAAACAGTCTCAAGCAGAAATGGTTAACGAGGAAGAAAGGACAGATGATATAAAGTCAGAAGTTTTAGAGTTTTTGAAAAGTATATTTCTTTGTTGAGAGCTGCGGGAAAGCCTAGATTTCTTAGAAGATGAAGGTTGCTTACCACCTTGCTTGCGAAGAGGAGATGGTGAGTGGATCCGATGTAAAAAATGGTGCAGCGCTGAGTAAACTGAACTAAACATCAAGGGATATTAATTGCAGTTGAAAGAGTAAATCCTCATACAACATAAAATAGAAGCATTTTTGATGCAAATCAAAAAGTCCAGAAAGTCCGTAAAAATCTTTTAAGAAAAATCTTTTAAGAAATTCCACCAAGTGATCGTGGTCTGCTGAAGAAGTCCCCGCCCACTGGGACGCAACGCGTCCAGAACGAGACGTCGTGACGTCACCCGTGGCCACCGCGCATGCTCTATTGCTTCTGTGTTTACACACCACCGCTTGTTGCTGTTTCACTGGCACTTGAGAAGTGCTAGCTATGTAAGTGTATTTATTAGCATTTTAATAAATTGTTTTGCAAACGGAGAGCACTATATGTTGTTACTCTTTCATTATATATATCATTGGAACTTCTGGAATTTTCCACCCGGTGTGTGACGGAGCTCTTGGTCCCTGATTCTGAATACCATCCACTTATATGACCCGTAAGGGAAGGCTTGCATGACCCTCTGTAATTAAAGGGTCCTGATCGTCAGGTGAGAGGCTATTTCAGATACCGGTGAAGGGCACATCAGTCATCCATATCAGCATGATATCACGATCACTTGGTGGAATTTCTTAAAAGATTTTTCTTAAAAGATTTTTACGGACTTTCTGGACTTTTTGATTTGCATCAAAAATGCTTCTATTTTATGTTGTATGAGGATTTACTCTTTCAACTGCAATTAATATCCCTTGATGTTTAGTTCAGTTTACTCAGTGCTGCACCATTTTTTACATTTTATTTAGGGATTTGATTGATTGACCCTGGTGTTCAGCTGCTTATTGTCATACACGCGCTGATTTCTTTCCTATTCTGTTCTGGAAGACACCGTAGAGGGAAAGGAGCCAGGGCGAGAAGATGGAAGGAAGGAGCGATGAGAGGAATCACTTATATGATCCCAGCAGGTGGATTCAATGCAGCATTGATGCTATCACGAAAGCTGTCCCCAGCGAAGGAATCCTGAATTGCGCAGGCGCCCTGATCAGATACAGACTCCGTTCTGATTAATAATGCAGAGACGTCAGAGGAGGATAGGTCAGAGGGGGGAGGAAACTTCACAGATGAACTGGAAGAGGAAGTGCACAGGTCAATTAGTGGAGGAAACTGCTGTGAATCCTAGGTAGCAGAAGCATTAAGAATGGAAATTGGAGGAGGAAAGAAAGCTGACGGAGGGAGATGAGAAACAGCATTAACATCTGAGGAAAATAATGACAAGCAGCGCTTCATCAATTCATCTCCGTCAGGTGCGCCGCCTCTCCCCATTATCTGACGCAGTAGGGTCTTCATGGTAAGCAACAGGCTCAATTAATAACTGATGCTCCTTCTTCTTTCTTGATCCGCCGCTGACTGCTGCTTCCTATGCACTTTAATTACTTATATATAAGGGCTAGCTCGTGCCACTATAAACATGTGACATGCTTTTAGCCAATAATAATTTTCACTACTAACTGCCAACTTAACCCTTAGTCTGCCCCGTTCCCATAGGTGGGAGGAGAAAATTTCTTTGCTCCTCCCAGGGCCGATCCTAGGGTCACAGACGCCTGGGTGCAGAAATATTTTGGGCGCCCCCACGGGGGCGTGGTCTTCTTACTAACTCCTCCCCTTTGCAACTGTTTCTATGGCAACGACTCAAACACAGATATGCTCCTCTAAGGGGTCTTTGTTAACCTGGGATCCTCCCATGATCTCTTAACTATAAAGAGAACAAGATAGTCAGAGACTGCAAACATACTACAGGGGATGGTCAGAGACTGCAGACATGATACAAGAAATGGTCAGAGACTGTAGACATAGTACAGGAGATGGTCAGAGACTGCATAAATAGTACAAGAGATGGTCAGAGACTGCAGACATGATACAAGAAATGGTCAGAGACTGCAAACATGCTACAGAAGATGGTCAGAGGCTGCAGTTATGATACAAGAGATGGTCAGAGACTGCAGACATGATACATAAGATGGTCAGAGACAGCAGACATAATACATAAGATGGTCAGAGACAGCAGACATAATACAAGAGATGGTAAGAGACTGCAGACATAATACAAAAGATGGTCAGAGACTGCAGACATAATGCAGGAGATGGTCATAGACTGCAGACATGATACAAGAGATGGTCAGAGACTGCAAACATGCTACAGAAGATGGTCAGAGGCTTCAGTTATGATACAAGAGATGGTCAGAGACTGCAAACATGCTACAGAAGATGGTCAGAGGCTTCAGTTATGATACAAGAGATGGTCAGAGACTGCAAACATGCTACAGAAGATGGTCAGAGGCTTCAGTTATGATACAAGAGATGGTCAGAGACTGCAGACATAATACAAAAGATGGTCAGAGATTGCAGACATAATACAAAAGATGGTCAGAGACTGCAGACATAATGCAAGAGATGGTCAGAGACTGCAGACATAGTACAAGAGATGGTCAGAGACTGCAAACATAGTACAAGAGATGGTCAGAGACTGCAAACATAGTACAAGAGGTGGTCAGAGACTTCAGACATACAACAGAAGATGGCCATAGACTGTAGACATGATACAAGAGATGGTCAGAGGCTGCAGATATGATACAAGAAATGGTCAGAGACTGCAGGCATAGTGCAAGAGATGGTCAGAGATTGCAGGCATAGTACAAGAGATGGTCAGAGACTGCAGACATAATGCAAGAGATGGTCAGAGACTGCAGGCATAGTACAAGAGATGGTCAGAGACTGCAGACATAGTACAAGAGATGGTCAGGGACTGCAGACATGATACAAGAGATGGTCAGAGACTGCAGACATGATACATACGATGGTCAGAGACTGCAGACATGATACATACGATGGTCAGAAACTGCAGACATGATACATACGATGGTCAGAAACTGCAGACATGATACAAGAAATGGTCAGAGACTGCAGACATACTACAGAAGATGATCAGAGGCTGCAGTTATGATACAAGAGATGGTCAGAGACTGCAGACATAGTACAAGAGATGGTCAGAGAGTGCAGACATAGTACAAGAGATGGTCAGAGAGTGCAGACATAGTACAAGAGATGGTCAGAGACTGCAGACATAATACAAAAGATGGTCAGAGACTGCAGACATAATGCAAGGGATGGTCAGAGACAGCAGACATAATACAAAAGATGGTCAGAGACTGCAGACATAGTACAAGAGATGGTTAGAGACTGCAAACAGTACAAGAGATGGTCAGAGACTGCAGACATACTACAGAAGATGGTCAAAGACTGCAGACATAATACAAAAGATGGTCAGAGACTGCAGACATAATGCAAGAGAAGGTCAGAGACTGCAGCTCATAGTACAAGAGATGGTCAGAGACTGCAAACATAGTACAAGAGATGGTCAGAGACTGCAGACATACTACAGAAGATGGTCAAAGACTGCAGACATGATACAAGAGATGGTTAGAGACTGCAGACATGATACAAGAGATGGTCGGAGACTGTAGACATGATACAAGAGCTGGTCAGAGACTGCAGACATACTACAGAAGATGGTCATAGACTGCAGACATGATACAAGAGATGGTCAGAGGCTGCAGTTATGATACAAGAGAAGGTTAGAGACTGCAAACATAGTACAAGAGATGGTCAGAGACTGCAGACATAGTACAAGAGATGGTCAGAGACTGCATGAATAGTACAAGAGATGGTCAGAGACTGCAGACATACTACAGAAGATGGTCAAAGACTGGAGACATGATACAAGAGATGGTCGGAGACTGCAGACATGATACAAGAGATGGTCAGAGACTGCAGACATACTACAGAAGATGGTCATAGACTGCAGACATGATACAAGAGATGGTCAGAGACTGCAGACATACTACAGAAGATGGTCATAGACTGCAGACATGATACAAGAGATGGTCAGAGACTGCAGACATACTACAGAAGATGGTCAGAGACTGCAGACATGATACAAGAAATGGTCAGGGACTGCAAACATGCTACAGAAGATGGTCAGGGACTGTAGTTATGATACAAGAGATGGTCAGAGACTGCAGACATAGTATAAGAGATGGTCAAAGACTCCATACATAGTACAAAAGATGGTCAGAGCCTGAATACATTGTACAAGAGATGGTCATAGCCTGAATACATTGTACAAGAGATGGTCAGAGACTGCAGACATACTACAGGAGATGGTCAAAGACTGCAGATATGATACAAGAGGTGGTAAGAGACTGGCTGCGTTTGATGGGCACAGTGGCTGCATTTGATGGGCACAGTGGCAGCGTTTGATGGGCACAGTGGCTGTGTTTGATGGGCACAGTGGCTGCGTTTGATAGGCACAGTAGCTGATTTTAATGGGCACTTTGGCTGTGTTTGATGGGCACAGTGTCTGCTTTTAGGTGGAGCACAGTGTCTGCTTTTAGGTGGAGCACAGTGTCTGCTTTTAGGCAGGGCACAGTGGCTGCGTTTGATGGGCACAGAGGCTACGTTTGATGGGCACAGTAGCTGCTTTTATTGGGCACTTTGGCTGCGTTTTATGGGCACAGTGGCTGCTTTTAATGGGCACAGTGGCTGCTTTTACGTGGGGCACAGTGGCTACGTTTAATGGGCACAGTATCTGCTTTTAATGGGCACTGTGGCTGCTTTTGATGGCACAGTGGCTGCGTTTGATGGTACAGTGGCTGCGTTTGATGGGCACAGTGGCAGCGTTTGATTGGCACAGTGGCAGCGTTTGATGGGCACAGTGGCTGCTTTTAGGTGGGGCACAATGGCTGCGTTTGATGGGCACAGTGGCTGCGTTTGATGGGCACAGTGGCAACGTTTGATGGGCACAGTGGCAGCGTTTGATGGCACAATGGCTGCGTTTGATGGCACAGTGGCAGCGTCAGATGGGCACAACAGTGGCTGTGTCTGATGGGCACAGTGGCTGTGTTTGATGGGCACAGTGTACCCCCCACACACATATCTGTTCCCCCTCTGCACGTCTGTTCCCCCTCCCCCCACACACATAGCTGTTCCCCCTGCACATCTGTCCACCCCCACACACACATATATGTACCCCCTCCCCCCACACACATAGCTGTTCCCCCTGCACATCTGTCCACCCCCACACACACATATATGTACCCCCTCCCCCCACACACATAGCTGTTCCCCCTGCACATCTGTCCACCCCCACACACACATATATGTACCCCCTCCCCCCACACACATAGCTGTTCCCCCTGCACATCTGTCCACCCCCACACACATATATGTACCCCCTCCCCCCACACACATAGCTGTTCCCCCCTGCACATTTGTCCACCCCCACACACACATATCTGTACCCCCCTGCACATCTGTTCCCCCTCCCCCCACACACATATATCTGTGCCCCCCTGCACGTCTGTTCCCTTCTCACACATATATCAGTTCCCCCTCTGTACACAGTGCAATGAACTATAAACTTGACAGCAGAGAATTTTTTTTATTTCTTGTTACTGGGTGCAGGCTGCAGCACTGAGCATGCTGCCTGTGCTTCCACCATACCTGAGCCAGCGGCGGTGATGGCTTTACTCTGGGAGAGCAGCGCTGCTGCCTGCCTGTCCGTTCCACAATAGATCCCTAAACGACCAGGAGGAGGGGGGGATATCGCGGCAAGCCTGGAGATACACTGTACACATGCAGGGCTTCCATCTTTCAACGATCAATGCAGCACTTCCGGCGGGCTGCTCCTTGTCCCGGCTCTCTCCTCTCCTCTAGGTCAGCACTGTAGGCTGGGGACATAGCGTTCCGGGATGTCTTAGGCGCCGCCACCCCCTAGCCTGGCAGCTGGCGCCATAAGGCACCGCAGCCGCCTGACCCGCGATTTCTTCCTCCGCTCCCTCTTAGCCACGCTGTGTGAAGATGGCAGAGGTGGGCGGAGCTTGTTTATTAGCCGCTGAGGCGGCGCGCTCTAAATGCTGGGGCGGCCGAGGCGTCCCTGACTCACAACACTGTTCGGTAGCTAGACGCCGGCCGGGCGGCCGGCGATTCTAGCTCGGCGCCCCTCTTCTGCAAAAATATTACAGCGCTGGGGTGCGGTGCACCCCGTGCACCCCGGCTAGGACCGGCCCTGGCTCCTCCCTTTTCCCTTCTCACAAAGTTGTATATGGCCCTAAACGGTAAGGCACGATTTATTATCGATTATGATAAATTGTGTTATGTTGCATACCCTTAAAGAATTAAAAAAAAATACAATTATTATACATTAATGTGGTTGACCTTCCTGTCTGATTGACTATTAGGTGTATTAATACCTCAGAGCACTACCTCATTACCCAGTTTATATAAAGTATATTTCACCTTATTATTACATAATTTATATATGGCCATCAGCATGTCTATTCCAGCTTTCACATCAATATGAGGTAGAGCTTGCTGGCTTCAATGTATTTTTCATTTTAGCTTCATCAGAAAGACAAGGGTAATTTGCGGTATTGTTGGAGAATATATCTAAAAGTAAGCCTAAGTAGGAAGAAATATATTTATTACAGTACAGCTGGAGGCACTTACAATATGATGAACTTATAGCAAGTCCTGTATTTTTTAGTTGGTATAACAAACATGTTAAACTTACCTGCTCTGTGCAATGGTTTTGCAAAGAGCGGCCCTGAACCTCCTCTTCTTGAGTCCCCTGGCAGCACTTTCCTCTCTTCTTCTTCAGCGTAATATATAATGTGTGGGTGTTCTAAGTAATTTTCTAGCAAAAAATATAAATTTTTACTTGTAAGCAAAAAGTGCTAAAAAGGCCTAGAGCTGAATTATATAGACATACATAGCATGTCTCAGCCCCACTCCTTCCTCACTGGATTCGATTGAGAGCATCAGGAGCCAATGGTTCAGTGCTTGATTTAGTTTAGTGAGTGTAGATGTCATTGTTAGTGTCAGTGTAAAAATCAGTTAGTGTTAGTAAGGGCACGTTCACACTGAGGCTTGGGGGCTTCGGCGGTCAAGCGCCGCTAATTGACCGCTTTACCATCATTTTAGAGGCGCTTTTTGGTCTCTAGCCACTTTTAACCTTTTTTAACCTTTTTTTTAACTTTTAACCCCCCGCTAGTGGCCAAATAAAGGCGTGGCGCTTTGCAGGTGCTTTGGTGGCACTGCCATTGATTTCAATGGGCAGGGGCCCTTTAGGAGCAGTGTATACACGGCTCCTAATGTGCCTCAAAGATGCTGCTTGCAGGACTTTTTTTAACGTCCTGCAAGCGCACCACTCGGACTTTCACACTGGAGTGACCAGAGAGGCGCTTTACAGGCGCTTTACAGGTGCTTTACAGGCGCCTCAGTGTGAAAGTAGCCTAGTGTCATTGTGTCAATTTGTGTCAGTGTAATTGCCAGTTAGTGTCAATTAGTGTCAGTTTCATTTAGTATCAGTTAGTGGCAGTTCAAGTGGCAGTTTGTGGCAGTTACTGACAGTGTTAGGGTCAGTGTGTTTTAGGTAAACTAAAAGGTTTTATATTTAGGCTACTTTCACACTGAGGCATTTTCAGGCGCTAAAGGGCTAAAAATAGCACCTGTAAAGCACATGAAAAATGCCTCCCCTGCAGCCCCAGTGAGAGAGCTTGAGTGCTTTCACACTGGGGTGGTGCGCTTGCAGGATGTTAGAAAAAGTCCTGCAAGCAGGATCTTTCAGGCGGTGCGGGAGCGGTGAATACACCACTCCTCCACCGCCCCTGCCATTGGAATCAATAGGCACCACTGCCGAAGTGCCTGCAAAGCGATTCGGCAGAGGCACTTTTTGGGCTCTATTAACTCTTTGTTTGGCCACTAGCGGGGGTTAAAAGCACCCCACTAGTGCGCGAAAAGTGCCAATATTACAGCGGTAAAGCGCCGCTAAAATTAGCGGCGCTTTACAGCTAACACTCCCGAGCCCCAGTGAGAAAGTAGCCTTAGAGCCCTTGCACACTGGGGCGTTAGAAAAACGCCCTAAAAATATATAGCGCTATTTACGCGTTTTTGCCGCGTTTTTACAGCGTTAGCGCTAAAAATAGCGCCAACGCGCATGCGTTTTTATAGCGTTTTTAAAGCGTTTATAAAGCGTCGGCGTTATATAACAACCACACCCCCTGACATCACATCCTGTGTACTTCCTGGTTAAACAGGACGAAGATGGAGTATTATGAGCTGCTGTTGATGTTTGTGCTACTCTTTTGGGAAGAAATCCTGAAAAAGAGACCACAACGTCGTTTTTGGGTTCACCCTATACATCAAATGCATGATGAAAGAGGACAATTCGTGCTGCTGTATCAGGACCTCAGGGTGCACCCTGATAAATTCCGCAATTATACCAGGATGAGCATCACAACGTAAATATAGTCACAATATACCATACCCAGAAACCCACCCTCTATAGTCCCAAACCCCTAACCCTAACCCTAATCCCACCCCCCGTAGTCCCAAACCCCTAATCCTAACCCTAATCCCACTTACCATAGTCCCAAACCCCTAACCCTAACCCTAATCCCACTTACCATAGTCCCAAACCCCTAATCCCAACCATAATCCCACTTACCATAGTCCCAAACCCCTAACCCTAACCCTAATCCCACTTACCATAGTCCCAAACCCCTAACCCTAACCCTAATCCCACCCCCCTTAGTCCCAAACCCCTAATCCCAACCATAATCCCACTTACCATAGTCCCAAACCCCTAACCCTAATCCCACTTACCATAGTCCCAAACCCCTAACCCCTAACCCTAATCCCACTTACCATAGTCCCAAACCCCTAACACTAACCCTAATCCCACTTACCATAGTCCCAAACCCCTAACCCTAACCCTAATCCCACTTACCATAGTCCCAAACCCCTAACCCTAACCCTAATCCCACCCCCCTTAGTCCCAAACCCCTAATCCCAACCATAATCCCACTTACCATAGTCCCAAACCCCTAACCCTAACCCTAATCCCACTTACCATAGTCCCAAACCCCTAACACTAACCCTAATCCCACTTACCATAGTCCCAAACCCCTAATCCCAACCATAATCCCACTTACCATAGTCCCAAACCCCTAACCCTAACCCTAATCCCACTTACCATAGTCCCAAACCCCTAACCCTAACCCTAATCCCACCCCCCTTAGTCCCAAACCCCTAATCCCAACCATAATCCCACTTACCATAGTCCCAAACCCCTAACCCTAACCCTAATCCCACTTACCATAGTCCCAAACCCCTAACCCCTAACCCTAATCCCACTTACCATAGTCCCAAACCCCTAACACTAACCCTAATCCCACTTACCATAGTCCCAAACCCCTAACCCTAACCCTAATCCCACTTACCATAGTCCCAAACCCCTAACCCTAACCCTAATCCCACCCCCCTTAGTCCCAAACCCCTAATCCCAACCATAATCCCACTTACCATAGTCCCAAACCCCTAACCCTAACCCTAATCCCACTTACCATAGTCCCAAACCCCTAACACTAACCCTAATCCCACTTACCATAGTCCCAAACCCCTAATCCCAACCATAATCCCACTTACCATAGTCCCAAACCCCTAACCCTAACCCTAATCCCACTTACCATAGTCCCAAACCCCTAACCCTAACCCTAATCCCACCCCCCTTAGTCCCAAACCCCTAATCCCAACCATAATCCCACTTACCATAGTCCCAAACCCCTAACCCTAACCCTAATCCCACTTACCATAGTCCCAAACCCCTAACACTAACCCTAATCCCACTTACCATAGTCCCAAACCCCTAATCCCAACCATAATCCCACTTACCATAGTCCCAAACCCCTAACCCTAACCCTAATCCCACTTACCATAGTCCCAAACCCCTAACCCTAACCCTAATCCCACCCCCCTTAGTCCCAAACCCCTAATCCCAACCATAATCCCACTTACCATAGTCCCAAACCCCTAACCCTAACCCTAATCCCACTTACCATAGTCCCAAACCCCTAACACTAACCCTAATCCCACTTACCATAGTCCCAAACCCCTAATCCCAACCATAATCCCACTTACCATAGTCCCAAACCCCTAACCCTAACCCTAATCCCACTTACCATAGTCCCAAACCCCTAACCCTAACCCTAATCCCACCCCCCTTAGTTCCAAACCCCTAATCCTAACCATAATCCCACCCCCCATAGTCCCAAACCCCTAACCCTAATCCCACCCTCCATATTTCAAGAAACCATTTTATAGTTTATTGCAACAATACCATGACCCTGATACCTTCCCACATAGTCACTATTAACTTTTGATGTAATGGCTTATTTATGTACCATTTTTAATATATGACCTATTTTCCTTATCAGATTTGACTTTCTTCTTGAGCTTTTAACACCAGCCTTGGTGAGACAGGATACAAACTGCAGAGATGCCATTATACCATGTGAACGTTTACTTATAACTTTAAGGTAATTGATATGATGATTGAACATGTGCACGTATACTACGCATCAGACAAACACACACACATTGAACCCGAAAAGTATACATTTATTCTTTCAAATATAACAGCACAACATGTGCAAATAAAACACATATATGTCTTATAAAATAATGTATATATATAAAGGTGTATATATATATACATGTGCAAATAATAAACAGATAACCAATACGTATATACACATATATGTACGACCTTTAGTAGCTTATGAACTTTATTAAAATATAAAAACAGTATATAGATATTATCAAAGAATAATTCCAAATGTATGAAAAAACAATTCTTTATTCAATGGAAGTTATAAACAATTTATAAATCTTGATAAGATGGTGGAAGAGGATGAGGATCCTCTCGAGGTGGTGGAAGGGGATGTTGGGATGGTGGTCTATATACAGGTGGATCGAAAGGGCCACCATGAAAACGGGCATTATGGTATTGCGGCATGGGGACCTGACCTTGTGCTATGGGTGGGTAGGACATGTTACGTATGTCATACGATGTACCTGCTGCCACTTGATTGGCATAACCACCATGCTGATTAGGATTATCAAAGGATTGTGAACGCTGAGAAGTTGATGCAGACCTTTGTTGATAAGATTGTATGAGTCTTATCATGTCCACCCTCATATCGCACTGCAATGCAGGGTCTATCTTCTTCATTTGAGGGATGAGACTGCGGAGAAATAAGGAGAGTTCCCCTGATTCATCTCTTTGAGCGTTCATGAGGGTTTTTACGACGTCAATAAAATCTTGAGTTTGATTTTTTACTTTTTTGGGTCTTGATCTTGATACTTGTTTGTCAGTAGCTTCCACTGGCTCTTGTGTAGTTACTATATCTTCATCTTCAAACAGTAACTGTGTCTCATCAATTTGATTATCCTCCAATTGTGTCTGATCAGCGTCCTCCTCTGTATCAGAGCTCATATTGCTTTCAGTTCTAGAAAATATAAATCAGTAAATTAAGTTATATAATTATTGATAGAATTATAAAGATTTCTATCATTACCAGTATTAACATGCAAGAATACATACTGTCTCAGCTGCATTACGGGCTTCAAGAATTGTAGCTCTGTGTAATGACAATACACGCGGCTCGACTTTCCACCTGAACCACTTCTTGTTTTTTGTTGTTTAATGTATTCTCTTCGATAGTTGTCTCTCATAGTCTTCCACCTTATTTTAAGCATATGAACTGAAAGATAAAATGTATATTTCTTTAATTACAGATATCTTGCAACTGGCAATACGTACACATCATTACAATACGAATTTCGTGTGGGAATATCAACTATTGGATATATTGTTAAGCATACATGTGATGCTATTTGGGACCTAAGACATATGTTTATGCCTATTCCAACTAAAGATAAATGGGAAGATGTTGCTCAGCGATTCATGACCAAGACAAATTTTCCTAACTGTCTTGGGGCCATAGATGGAAAACATATAAGGGTGATAAAACCCTGTCATAGTGGTAGTCAGTACTACAATTACAAAAAATATTTCTCTATTGTATTGATGGCTGTAGTGGACGCAGACTATAGATTCATTTTTGTTGATCTCGGAGCATTTGGGAGCTGTGCGGACTCTACCGTCTTTAAAAATTCTAAATTTGGAAAAAAGCTATTTGAAAATCAACTGGATTTGCCTGTTAACAGACCATTACCTGGGACAAATGGTCCAAACATGCCTTATGTCTTCGTGGCCGATGACGCATTTGCAATAAATGAACATCTTATGAAACCTTATTCTCAGAGAAATCTGGACACCAGAAGGAGGATTTTCAATTATCGTCTTTGTCGGGCACGTAGACTGGTCGAATGTTCTTTTGGCATACTTGCCAACAAATGGCAAATATTTCATAAACCCATAAACCTCAAAGTAGAGAATGCCTGCAAAGTCATAAAAGCAGCATGTGTGCTGCACAATCTAGTGAGGGAAAGAGATGGCATAAATTTCGAGGATACCCTGGCACATAATTTAGAACACGCCGCATTCCCACATGTTCGTGGTCCCAGGGTGGGTTTTGATATACGCGATGAATTTGCTGATTATTTCATGAGCCCTGCAGGTGCACTAAATTGGCAAGAGGATATGATTTGATCCAATATTGATGTTTATTAACCATAGTAGTATTGCATTTTATAGATATTCTGCACAGATTAGTTACTTGATGTTTATATGTAATGCATGAAATGTGATAATAAACATTATTTTTTTGTGCGTCTTAATAGTCCATTCATCCTACATAACATCTAAACACATCTATACAATCATTTTGTTATTAACTATAAATTATTTGTACAATCAGCTAGGTAGTATAGATTTAGTGTTTTAGGACTATGGTAAGTGGGATTATGGTTGGGATTAGGGGTTTGGGACTACGGGGGGTGGGATTAGGGTTAGGGTTAGGGGTTTGGGACTATGGTAAGTGGGATTAGGGTTAGGGTTAGGGGTTTGGGACTATGGTAAGTGGGATTAGGGTTAGGGTTAGGGGTTTGGGACTATGGTAAGTGGGATTATGGTTGGGATTAGGGGTTTGGGACTAAGGGGGGTGGGATTAGGGTTAGGGGTTTGGGACTATGGTAAGTGGGATTAGGGTTAGTGTTAGGGGTTTGGGACTATGGTAAGTGGGATTAGGGTTAGGGGTTAGGGGTTTGGGACTATGGTAAGTGGGATTAGGGTTAGGGTTAGGGGTTTGGGACTATGGTAAGTGGGATTATGGTTAGGGTTAGGGGTTTGGGACTATGGTAAGTGGGATTATAGTTGGGATTAGGGGTTTGGGACTATGGTAAATGGGATTAGGGTTAGGGTTAGGGGTTTGGGACTATGGTAAGTGGGATTAGGGTTAGGGTTAGGGGTTTGGGACTATGGTAAGTGGGATTATGGTTGGGATTAGGGGTTTGGGACTAAGGGGGTGGGATTAGGGTTAGGGGTTTGGGACTATGGTAAGTGGGATTAGGGTTAGTGTTAGGGGTTTGGGACTATGGTAAGTGGGATTAGGGTTAGGGGTTAGGGGTTTGGGACTATGGTAAGTGGGATTAGGGTTAGGGTTAGGGGTTTGGGACTATGGTAAGTGGGATTATGGTTAGGGTTAGGGGTTTGGGACTATGGTAAGTGGGATTATAGTTGGGATTAGGGGTTTGGGACTAAGGGGGGTGGGATTAGGGTTAGGGTTAGGGGTTTGGGACTATGGTAAGTGGGATTAGGGTTAGGGTTAGGGGTTTGGGACTATGGTAAGTGGGATTAGGGTTAGGGTTAGGGGTTTGGGACTATGGTAAGTGGGATTATGGTTGGGATTAGGGGTTTGGGACTAAGGGGGGTGGGATTAGGGTTAGGGGTTTGGGACTATGGTAAGTGGGATTAGGGTTAGTGTTAGGGGTTTGGGACTATGGTAAGTGGGATTAGGGTTAGGGGTTAGGGGTTTGGGACTATGGTAAGTGGGATTAGGGTTAGGGTTAGGGGTTTGGGACTATGGGGGGTGGGATTAGGGTTAGGGTTAGGGGTTTGGGACTACGGGGGGTGGGATTAGGGTTAGGGTTAGGGGTTTGGGACTATGGTAAGTGGGATTAGGGTTAGGGTTAGGGGTTTGGGACTATGGTAAGTGGCATTAGGGTTGGGATTAGGGGTTTGGGACTATGGTAAATGGGATTAGGGTTAGGGTTAGGGGTTTGGGACTATGGTAAGTGGGATTAGGGTTAGGGTTAGGGGTTTGGGACTATGGGGGGTGGGATTAGGGTTAGGGTTAGGGGTTTGGGACTATGGTAAGTGGGATTAGGGTTAGGGGTTTGGGACTATGGTAAGTGGGATTATGGTTGGGATTAGGGGTTTGGGACTAAGGGGGGTGGGATTAGGGTTAGGGTTAGGGGTTTGGGACTATGGTAAGTGGGATTAGGGTTAGGGTTAGGGGTTTGGGACTATGGGGGGTGGGGTTAGGGTTAGGGGTTTGGGACTATGGTAAGTGGGATTATGGTTGGGATTAGGGGTTTGGGACTAAGGGGGGTGGGATTAGGGTTAGGGTTAGGGGTTTGGGACTATGGTAAGTGGGATTAGGGTTAGGGTTAGGGGTTTGGGACTATGGGGGGTGGGATTAGGGTTAGGGGTTTGGGACTATGGTAAGTGGGATTATGGTTAGGATTAGGGGTTTGGGACTACGGGGGGTGGGATTAGGGTTAGGATTAGGGGTTTGGGACTATGGTAAGTGGGATTAGGGTTAGGGTTAGGGGTTTGGGACTATGGTAAGTGGGATTATGGTTAGGATTAGGGGTTTGGGACTATGGGGGGTGGGATTAGGGTTAGGGTTAGGGGTTTGGGACTACGGGGGGTGGGATTAGGGTTAGGGTTAGGGGTTTGGGACTATGGGGGGTGGGATTAGGGTTAGGGTTAGGGGTTTGGGACTACGGGGGGTGGGATTAGGGTTAGGGGTTTGGGACTATGGTAAGTGGGATTAGGGTTAGGGTTTTGGGACTATGGTAAGTGGGATTAGGGTTAGGGGTTTGGGACTATGGGGGGTGGGATTAGGGTTAGGGTTAGGGGTTTGGGACTATGGGGGGTGGGATTAGGGTTAGGGTTAGGGGTTTGGGACTATGGGGGGTGGGATTAGGGTTAGGGTTAGGGGTTTGGGACTATGGGGGTGCTTTATGGGAATATTGGGTCCGAGATTGGTACTGGTACAAGGGATTTGTATTTGAACTTACTTTTATTGTTTTGCTGCTTCTTGTTGAGAGACGTCCAGTTTGGAATGTGCAGGGTGGCTACTGTTTCCCATCCTGCTCTCTTCTTGTTTCTGTTGGCATACCAGGGATTTTGTTTGTCCCACAGCTCTGGGTGATCCCTCATTGTTTGGATGAACTCCTCAGGTTCAACTGCTGATGAGGCTCTTTCTGGTCTATTTACATATTCAGCTCTTGGCTGCATGTCCTGGTGTGCTTCAGCATCCATGCTTCTGTCTCTGTCTCCTGTACTCCTCTCCACAGGATATCCTGGTTTCCCAGCATCCTCCACTGCACTGCGGTCATGTGACCTTCACACAGGCTGTGGGCGGTATTGCAGCGCTAATAGGGCGCATTTAAGGCGGTTTACATTCATTTCAATGGGGATGGGCGTTATTACAGCGCTATTTAAACCGCCCAAAATATGCTCCAAAGATGCTGCTTGCAGGAGTTTTGTCAGCGCACAGCCAGCGCAACGCCTCAGTGTGCAAGGTTCCATTGACATGCATGGGCAGTGTTTTGCAGACGTTTTTTAGGCGCTATTTTTAGCGCTAAAACGCCTGTAAAACTCCTCAGTGTGCAAGGGCTCTTAGGGTCAGTATGAGTGTTAGTGTCAGTGTGTTTAGGTAGGGCAAAAAAACAAAACAAAATATGTACTATATTGTTTCTTGGCCCCACTATGGGTACAAAAAAAACAAATAATGTACACATGTCAAATCACCACGATTGCCAGGAGTAGGAGAATTTCTTTTGCAGGTTCTTTTGGTAGTGGGTCATGGTAATGGCATAAAAAAAAAATAAGCCTATGTTTAAGAAAAATATTATTTTAAATATTTTGGGCCAGTTTTCCTTTCATAATAAAAAAAAAATCATGAGATTTACAGTATCTTACAAAAGTGAGTACACCCATCACATTTTTGTAAATATTTTATTATACCTTTTCATGTGACAACACTGAAGAAATGACACTTTGCTACAATGTAAAGTAGTGAGTGTACAGCTTGTATAACAGTGTCAATTTGCTGTCCCCTCAAAATAACTCAACACACAGCCATTAATGTCTAAACCCCTCCCAACAAAAGTGAATACACCCCTAAGCGAAAATGTCCAATATGGGCCCAAAGTGTCAATATTTTGTGTGGCCACCATTATTTTTCAGCACTGCCTTAACCCTCTTGTGCATGGAGTTCACCAGAGCGTCACAGGTTGCCCCTGGAGTCCTCTTCCACTCCTCCACTCCTCCATGACAACATCACGGAGCTGGTGGATGTTAGAGACCTTGCGCTCCTCCACTTTCTGTTTAAGGATGCCCTACAGATGCTCAATAGGGTTTAGGTCTGGAGACATGCTTGGCCAGTCCATCATCTTTACCCTCAGCTTCTTTAACATGGCAGTGGTCGTCTTGGAGGTGTGTTTAGGGTCGTTATGTTGGAATACTGCCCTGCGGCCCAGTCTCCGAAGGGAGGGGATCATGCTCTACTTCAGTATGTCACAGTACATGTTGGCATTGATGGTTCCTTCAATGAACTGAGCCTCCCCAGTGCCGGCAGCACTCATGCAGCCCCAGGCCATGGCACTCCCACCACCATGCTTGACTGTAGGCAAGACACACTTGTTTTTGTACTCCTCACCTGGTTGCCGCCACACTTGCTTGACACCATCTGAACCAAATAGGTTTATCTTGGTCTCATCAGACCACAGGACATGATTCCAGTAATCCATGTCCTTAGTCTGCTTGTCTTCAGCAAACTGTTTGCGGGCTTTCTTGTACATCATCTTTAGAAGAGGCTTTCTTCTGGGATGACAGCCAGGCAGACCAATTTGATGCAGTGTGCGGCGTATAGTCTGAGCACTGACAGACTGACCCTTCACCCCTTCAACCTCTGCAGCAATGCTGGCAGCACTCATATGTCTATTTCCCAAAGACAACCTCTGGATATGATGCTGAGCACGTGCACTCAACTTCTTTGGTCAATCGTGGCGAGGCCTGTTCCTAGTGGAACCTGTCCTGGTGGCCAAGACCACCGCTGTATGGTCTTGGCCACCGTGCTGCAGCTCAGTTTCAGGGTCTTGGCAATCTTCTTATAGCCCAGGCCATCTTTATGTAGAGCAAAAATTATTTTTTTGAGATCCTCAGAGAGTTCTTTGCCATGAGGTGCCATGTTGAACTTCCAGTGACCAGTATGAGAGAGTGAGAGCAATAACACCAAATTTAACACACCTGCTCCCCATTCACACCTGGGACCTTTTAACGCTAACGAGTCACATGATACCAAGGAGGGAAAATGGCTAATTAGGCCCAATTTGGACATTTTCACTTAGGGGTGTACTCACTTTTGTTGCCAGCGTGTTTAGACATTAATGGCTGTGTGTTAAGTTATTTTGAGGGGACAGCACTGTTATACAAGCTGTACAATCACTTGTTTACATTGTAGCAAAGTGTAATTTCTTCAGTGTTGTCACATGAAAAGATATAATAAAATATTTACAAAAATGTGAGGGGTGTACTCACTTTTGTGAGATACCATATATTACTATTTACCACCAAATGAAAGCCCAGTTTTTCCTGAAACAAACTTGATATAATACACTTGAATACACTAAGTGGTTGCGATGATATGTACATTTTTGCTAAAATATATAATTGTATAATTGGGCTGTTATTGTATTTTGATCCTGGTCATGAAGGGGTTAAATAGAAAGTATACGTGATCATTCATACTCTTGTGAAATTGTGTTTTGGTCTTGCCTATAGGCTCCACATACGTAAACCATCAAGCACTACACTTCTATAGTCTGGCAGTCTACACAATGTTTTGGAACCCATACCTGTCCTTTGGAAACCTCTTTTTTTTTTACATAAATCCAGGAACATTGGTTGATTGTTCCAGAGCCAAAAGTGTCTCTCTTTATGTTTGGGGGGGGGGTGTCACCTTTCTTATCTCCTAAATAGTGACTGACTCCATGTAACGTGGCCAAGAAATTATGTGGAACATTTAACCACTTGCCGACCAGCCACCACAGTTTCACTGCGGCAGAATGGCACGGCTGGGTGAAGCGGCGTTATGGTACGTCGCTTCGCCCTATAGCCACTAGGGGCACGCGCGTGCGCCTACTGCTCGCCCCCAGAGCCGATGCGAGCCGATAGCTCATGACACACCGAGAAACGGGATCTGTGTGTGTAAAGGGGAGAGGGGAGAAGAGACTGATCTTGTGTTTATACAAAGTATGAACAGCAATCTCTCATCTCCCCTAAACAGTCCCATTTCCCCTTCAGTTAGAACACAGAGAGGGAACACAGTTAACCCCTTGATCGCCCCCTAGTGTTAACCCCTTCCCCGCCAGTGACATTTTTACAGTAATCAGTGCATTTTTATAGCACCGATTGCTGTATAAATGCCAATGGCCCCAAAAATATGTCAAAAGTGTCCAATGTGTCCGCCATAATGTCGCAGTCCCAATAAAAATCGCAGATCGCAGCCATTACTAGTAAAAAAAAAAAATAATAATAAAAGTACTATAAATCTATCCCCTATTTTGTAGATGCTATAACTTTTGCGCAAACCATCAATATATGCTTATTGCGATTTTTAGTACTAAAAATATGTAAAAGAATACATATCAGCCTAAACTGAGAAAAAAATGTGCTTTTTAAAAAAAAATGGGGAAATTTATTATAGCAAAAAGTACAAAATATTGTGTTTTTTTTTAAATTGACGCTCTTTTTTTGTTTATAGCGCAAAAAATAAAAAGCGCAGAGATGATCAAATACCGCCAAAAGAAAGCTCTATTTGTGGGGAAAAAATGCATGTCAATTTTGTTTGGGTGCAGCGCCGCTCGACCGGGCACTTGTCAGTTAAAGCAACGCAATGCCAAAACGCAAAAAATGGCCTGGTCATTCAGCAGCCAAATCCTCTGGGGCTGAAGCGGTTAAAGACCATTTGGGGTCTGTCCCTCACATGCGTCTTGTTAACATCATCTCTTGTGAGTGGATACCAATATTTAGCCAGTATATTACAAATCTGATGATGCTGTTAAAAACACTTAGTGATTATTTTGACTGTCTGGGAATTTACTTCGGGAGATATTTAAAAAAATTATAGATTCCCTGGTATCAGTTTGCCTACAGATATGCTTTCTTAAAGAGGAGTTCCACCCAGGCGGGCCATTAAAAAAAAAAAAAATTAAAAGTCAGCAGCTACAAATACTGCAGCTGCTGACTTTTAATTGGACACTTACCTGTCCCTGGGTCCAGCGATGCGGGGGATCGAAGCCCCGCTCGTCCCCTCCCTCCGCTCGTCGGCGCCGGCATTTCAACTGTGGGCGCCGGGCTGTGGCTTCACAGCCTGGCACCCACTGCGCATGCGCGAGCGGCGCCGCGCGCCGTGATTGGCCGCTCAATCACCTGGGACCTGTAATGGGTCCCAGATGATTGACAGGAGGGAGGGAGAAGAGCCGAGCCCTTCCTGTGCCAGGGGGAAGTGATGTCACCAGCCCAGGCAGAGGAAGGGGCAGACTACGAGGGACCACCTAGCAACAGGCATTTAGAGGTAAGTAAAAAAAAAAAATATCCAAATGTTTTTTTGGTTTTTTTTTTTAGAATTTTTTAGATATGTTTGTTTTTTTGGGTGGAACCCCACTTTAAGGACCTTTATACTATGACCTCTTATCTTATAACCTCTTATATTCTGTTATATTCTGTTTTGCAGTATTCCCACCTCCCTTTCAAAATATTCCTCCATGGTAAAATTTCATCTAACCCACAAATATTGACTTTACAGAATATTTCTGACCAGAGGGGCAGGATGCCTACTGTTTGTATGTAAAATAGAATTGACTGCAGTTTACTCCCTGTAAAGAGTAGATGTCAGAGAGCCATTCTGCTACACCATGATTTTGATATACAGAAAGGTTATACTTGATTCATTGTAAATATTCTTTTATATCGATTTAGCCCAAGATAGTCACAGATCAATTCTATTCCCAAGATGTGTGATTCATACCATCAGCACATCGCCAGTATATAGTAAATCACCGGAGAAGAGCGTGAATTTCTATTCCCTTAGGTATACGTTGCCATATGAAGGGACACAAAGTGTACCTGTTGCTACCCCCTGCACCTGTGGGTAGTGGGAACCCTGAAACATAAAAACAATGTGGGTAAGAATGTACCTCAAAATATCCACAATAAATGAATTTAATATTCATGATTACTGACCCCGATCTCCTAGAAAACTTTCCACCATGCCCTTTTGATGTGGAATACTACTATAAAGGGCTTCAGTAGCAATGGCTGCAAGCCAAGAATCTGGTAGTATAATTAATCCTTCAAGAATTTAAAAAAAAATTCCAGGTGTTCTTTACATACAAAGAGAGAACAGTGACACGAGGCCTAAGAAGCTTGTCCACTAGGCAACTTGTGTTTTCTTTTAGGGAGCTAATCCTGAGACTATAGGTCATCTGGAAGGGTTGTAGAGATCTCTATAAGTTTTAGGTAGAGTATAAAAAGTTGGTGTATCTGTTTTTTTTTAACATTTCATTGTTAATACTGGCCTACAATTATGCTTGATGTATAATATTACAAATTCCCTATGATATTATCTTTTCACTCGAGATGGGTGTGTACCAATCTCTTTTCCATAATATATTTACACACATTTGTTAATCATCACTACAACTCCCCCCCCTTTCCCCCTTATTGGAGGGTTTGATTAAAAAAAAATTTTGGGGGATTTTTGTATATGTATGGTAGATTAGGTGGTTCTTTATTGGCCAGAGAAAGCTGTTCAGTCTCATAAGTTACTTCTTTGCTGGAAACATTTGAGATTTGCATAGTGTGGGGTGCCTCTAACTGTGTTTGTTCCGAATACAGGTAATCATTTTTGTCCAGATCTTTCACTAATTGAGAGCTCTCATTGTTCTTTTCCCATAATTGCATCAGCCCTAAGATTAATTATTGCAAAATTCCTCCATTGTTCATTGTGAAATGACAGTGACTTGAAGGAATTATAATCTTTGTCATAAAGGGTCTTGAACATTAAGTTATTAGCAAATGAATTGAGATCTTTAATTCTCCAAAATGTATCTATGTTATGAAAGGGACAGAATCTCAGGCCTAGTTGCAAGACCTGAGCTTCTTCTCTGGTCAATTTGTAGGAAAAGAGGTTTTTCTTTTTTTTTTTCGAACCCGTTTTCTCTTGTGGGATTTTCACTTGGAATGGGTCTGTTTCCCATCCTTTTTATTTCTTCTTTAAGTACATTGACTTAAAAAGGAGAGTAGTTATCTTTCTGGATAGCCCTTAATGTGATTTGTGTCAAGTGCAATGAGGTGTCAATCTGTACCAAAGCCGAATGATCTACTCTACCATCAGTTTGTTCAGTAGTTGGATTAAGGTCCAAAACTGACGACCCACCACAAATCACATCCTGAGTGAGCTCTGTCAGGCTGTGTTTAGACCTTATGTGCCTTTTTGGATTTAGGAGAAATATATTTCCTTTTAGTGCGGTCATCACATGCAGTATACCCCTCAATCATAAAATCCTATGTGCATTATCCTCCATCCTGGAGTCTGAGGTGTCTGTGTTCTGTGAGGGGAAGGAAAAAAAAGAGGAAACAGACTCACGGTCATCCTTTTTACATCCACTCATCAAGTTGGCTTTAGTCTTATATATAAAGTTTTCTTGGGAAAGTCAGGTGCCCATTAATATGCTTGACCAATACAAAAGGCCAATTTATCTCACAAAAATGTATTTTCTTTTTTTTGCTCTAATGTTCTAAATATTCTTTTAGTTCCTTTTCTTGGCTAATGAAGGAAAGAAGGCCACATGGAGTAACATTTTGAGTATAATTGAGTCAGATCTTTTTAGTGTTAAGAAAGAATATCCGTCACGTTTAATTAACATTTTGTAAATTTGCCTCCCATGCTTTTTTCATTTCTTGGTCAACATATTTTTCACATTTTAGAAAATGTGGACATGTAGCCCCCATGGGAAGAATTTTTCTTCCATTTATTTCTCAAAGAATTTAAACTGATTGTAAACGTTCACTTTTTTTTTTTTTTTTAAATAACAAACATGACATATTTACCTGCTATGTGCAATGGTTTTGCAAAGAGCAGACCCAATCCTCTTCTTGAGTCCCCCACTGGAGCTCCTGGCTCCTCCCCCCTGCCAAGTGCCCACCATAGCAAGCCATTGGCACACAGAATGTTACTTGGCCCCTCTCCCGCTCCCTCCTCACTGGCTGTGATTAACAGAAGTGGAAACCAATGGTTTCTGCTGCTGTCCCTGAGCCTATATGGAGGGAGAGAGTGAAGAGAGCCACTACTCTCGTGCGCTACGCTGGATAAAGATCATTCCAGAGCTACCCCCAGATTACTATATACTGTACATATAACTAATCTGTAACACAGTTTAAGTTATTATCAATTCCAACTTTCCAACCACAACAGACAGTGTATTTACCTATGGAGTCTTCCGGGCAATCTGCATAAATGATCATAGACTTCAAAGATATTTGGGTGGAAAGAAGTATCCAATTCTGTGTCCATGTCTTACTGGAGACCTGCAGGTTGTGTGAGTATGCAGGTGTGCATGCTTGTTATAAGCCAGACCTGATCATAACTCAGGACTCCTATTTTGGAGATAGAGAGCTGTGTGCCATCCAGCCAAGGATGACATGTGTTTTTGTCAGAGACTGCGCCCCATGTTGGCGGAAATCCTGAAGGACTGGGAAAGTTGAGACAGCTATAAGAGTTTAGGGAGCCTGAGAAAGCTAAGGTGAATTAAGAGTCCAGGGAACTGGATGGAGTCCATAAGTCTCAAGAGAGTGAGAGAGCTTGTGTCAGGGGAACCCCCTATCAAGAGTACAGGAGTGGGCCTATACAGCTGGGGCTGTAACTAAAGGCTGAATGAGCCCGGAAAATCCAGAAAGCCAGGTGTGAGAGACCAATGCCAATAACAGCGGTGACTCTGCAT
This sequence comes from Lithobates clamitans, assembly GCA_037952925.1. NCBI lineage: Eukaryota > Metazoa > Chordata > Amphibia > Anura > Ranidae > Lithobates > Lithobates clamitans. The sequence continues at coordinate 13,018,996 of JBBGZY010000135.1, read as the reverse complement.
TTTTTCATTGTTTTTGCTGTGTGAAACTGAAATCCCAGCATCAGCAATTGTTCGAACTTTCCTTTTAATTTTCAATAAAAGGCGGTCAAAAAGGCTTTAAAAACAGTTCAGACTGGCGTGGACTTCAATAAAAGGCAACGACTACTGAGCTAAGCAATCCCCATATTACAGTACAAACTTAACATGTTGCCCTGTCAGGTTTTGGACTCTTGATGCCATCCTGAGACTTTTTTTTAACATTCAGAGGTCCTATACTAGGGGCACCAAGACTTTTTGGTCCCTAATCGAATAGATGACATCACCACAAGAGTCATGTTTACTAGTTGCTCTTGGCACAGAAAGTTTATATATTTTGAGTTTACACAAGGGTATGTAGCACCCTATAATAAGGTAGATGCTAGAATATGATTTTTTGTGATAGGTAAGGTAAATTTAGGAGGGCCTTCTGGCAGCCAGGCCTGTTTGCTTTGATTTGGGATGGGAGTGGCTCAGAGCAGCAGCTGGTGACTCACAGGCAGCATCACTAAGACCTCCCTCTTCTTTCTAGAGCCTTCTGGAAGGTACTAGAAAGAGAGAAGGAGAGGAGAGGTGGAACTTCCTGAGGTACTCTAAGGAGCCCTGACCAATCCCCAACTTGGATTGGCAGGGGACAGGCCTCATTAAGTACCTCGGGTCAGCCCAGCTGGGGACGAGTTCTTGGAGTTCAGAGTTTGAAGATGGAGTGCTAGGCTGTCGGGGGCCTTTGAGGGAGCTCCCCAGTCTGGGAGGGAGGGAACAGAGCCTTTCAAGAAAGCGAGGAAGGTTCTGGACAAGGGGCACAGGAGGAGCAGAGAGTACAGCAGGAGCTAGTATTGCCGGGCAAATCTTCAAGGAGAGGAACAACTGGTCACAGCCAGGAGGGCTGGTGAGTGACATGCACAGTCGGGAGGACTGGGGAGGCACACCTGAGAGGATTGGGAGCTTGCAGTCTGGGATGGGTGCAGAGACAGTGGACTGTGATGTCATGGGCAGTGGAGTTGGGCAGCTGCAGCCAGGTGGGCTGGCAGGGCCTAAAGAGGGCTGACTGGGAGCAGTAGTCCATCTGTAGGATAGCTAGCACTGGAGACTTTATATTTTCTTGCTGCACCATAGGGGCCCGCTGTCTCTGCCTGCAAAGGGTGGTCGCTAAGGTCAGGCCCAACCATTTTTTGCTAGCTGATCCTGAGTCAAGAGTTGTGCAGGAGGAAGGAAGAGGAATAGTCTGCAAGGAAAGTGCTGGAGGAGACTGAAGTAGTAATGTGTACATAGTTCGTCCCAATTTATTGTTCTACAATTCACCAATTGATTGTTCTACAATTCATCGGGCAGCCCATATTTTCCTTACCCCATCCACGTTAAATTCCCTCAATAAAACAAACCAACACAAGCACATATTATGTTCATTGTCCTAGAGTGACTGAGAATTGAATGCTGGGCTGGGCAGGGTGACAGGTGGGCCACAACACTTAGCAGCCCCTATGGGGGTACCACTACAGGTGGTATAGATTGTGGTACTGATCACAATTTACAGATGTGAATAGATTTTTTTAGCTCAACTGAGCCATTTTCTGGTAAATTATTTAGGGATTACCCTTTAAAGAAATCTGTTATTAACAACTTAGAGGGGTAGTAATGGAGTCAAATGTGACTTAGTACTATGCTAGTTACGGAAATGTAGGGGAAGGCATTTGTTTACATTCCCCTTTTTTTAAACAATATGGACTTGTTTAGCTACATTTTATTAACGTAATTGTGTTTGGGGCCCACATTTTCCCATTAGAGCCGGTTCACACGGGGGCTAGGTCGCCTGACAAGTCGCCTCCCGTTCTGTACAATGGAACCGTTCTAATCGGAGCGATGCAAGTTTCCAAACAATAAAACTTTCTCCTCAAAGAAATGAAGCTTAGTGTTTGAACATGGTTTGGAGGACTAAGAACCAAAACGAAGAAATCCCAAAATACCCATTAATTTATCATTTACTGTATTCACCAATTTTTTTAAATGCTTGGTCATAGACTATTTGATTTTCACTAAACAAGAAAGCAGCTTTTGAAATCACTAAATATTGGAAGCATTTGTTAGGAAACACTGGTGTGACAGAGCAATGTAAATAGGGGCTACTGGGACCATCAAGGACTCTTTCAATGTACTATAGCACATAAATCACAACCATAATAAATGTATAAAAAAGATTGATAAATTATACCCAAAGAGAATATAATGAAATGTATTTCATATTCTGTTAGAACTCAGCAGTGATGTTATTTTTACTGACTCATAAGAAGCTTTACGAAAAATCACCCTGAAGTGCTTTTCATAAAGTATCACTTTTTTTTAACAAGGCAGTCTTTAACAAAAGGTTGACACATGAGAAAAAGGTAATATTCTTACAGACATTTATGTGAATTTAAAATTATAGATCAACATTACCCGGAATGCAAATAGTATGAACTTTGAGTGCCACCATTTATTTTTAAATTGAGCACAAAATTAAACATAATACTATATACAGCAAATCAAAAAAATTTAAATACCTTTATTTCTTTTCTATAACCCAAGACCTCTGCATCTTGGTTTTCAGCTGCACAAGGGGTACAGAGAGTAGGGGGTGGAACAGTAGTACACTGACCTTCCCAGTAAAGAGATATGCAGGGGTCATGTCAGCAGTAGTCTTCCAAGCTTTAGCATGGCCAGTTTGAAATAGGAAAGCAGGGGGGCTGGCAGGATCAGCCAGCCAATTTTCACACAAAGGAAGCAATGCAAAGTGACAGAATACTTTCTAATACAAGTACATGTAACAACAGACACATATCAAGAGTATGAAATGTTGGGGTAACATACATTTTAGATAAAGCCATGACTCTTTTGGCTGATTTAGACTTAAATCGTAATCCTTTAAAATTATTTCTAAGTGCTATAAAACTACAAAGACTTACATAACCAGGTCTTATAATCAACGGTACTTGATTAGCATACAGAAGAAACTGATGAGATTAGGTGTGAGGAGTATCATATCAGCTGGCTTGATTTTGCAGTAAAAATACAGATTTTTGCATTGACAGTTCATTTTGCCATAAGGTGAAATCAAGCATAACAAGTTCACTTGCTAGGAGTGAGCAGTGCCTCTAGCTTTAAGGCCATATAACTGTTTAAGATGACTTTTTTGAATATGTGAGTTACATGGCATAAACAAAGCTAAATCACTCACATAACTTTGTTTAGCAACAAAGCCACTGATCACATTGTCCATGGTGATATGCTGGTCACCTGATTTTGTTGACAAATAAATAAAAACAAAAATATTAGGAATAATGAAATACAATGAAAAGTTTAAACTAATTACATTTCCTTGTCCTTTTCCTTATGATTTTAAATATTATGCTATAATGTTTATGGATTTGTAAGGTAAAATGGCAAAAATTGTAAAATAAATAATGTTGTGTTAATTTCCCTATTTTTTTGTAAATTTGTTTGTTATATATAAATAAAAAAAAATGAAAAAACAAGGAAAAACCACAAATACATTATTTTGTGTTGTTTAATTTGTTACTTTAGTAATGTTATGTTACTCTTTTTGCACCTTTTTTCTTACTGCGAATAAAATCTAAAATAACAACAAGATACATCAAAATTGAGGAAGAAAACCTTCAAAAGCTATTTATGGCCTGTTAAACTTTAACCACTTCAATACAGGGCACTTATACACCTTCCTGCCCAGACCAATTTTCAGCTTTCAGCGCTGTTGCAGTTTGAATGACAATTGCGCAGTCATACAACACTGTACCCAAACTAAATTTTTATCATTTTGTTCCCATAAATAGAGCTTTCTTTTGGTGGTATTTGATCACCTCTGTGGTTTTTATTTTTTGCTAAACAAATAAAAAAGACCGAAAATTTTGAAAAAAATAAAAGTTTTGCTTTTGTTTCTGTTATAAAATTTTGTAAATAAGTAAGTTTTCTCTTTCACTGATGGGCACTGATAAGGCGGCACTGACAGGCACTGATAAGGTGGCACCGATGAGGTGGCACCAATGAGCAGGCACTGATGGGCACTGACGATGGGCACTGGTAGGGGCACTGATGGGTGGCACTGATGGGCATTGATAGGCAGCACTGATGGGCACTCATGGGTGGCACTGGTGGGCACTGCTGGGCACTGATAGGCGGCACTGCTGGGCACTGATAGGCATTCATACGTGGCACTGATGGGCACTGATGGGCATTGATACGTGGCACTGATGGGCCCTGATATGTGGCACTGATATCAGGCACTGATAGTCAATAGGCATCCCTGTTGGCACTGGCAGTGGTAGGCATTGTGAGTGGGCACTGATTGGCAGCTGCGTGGGCATTGATTGGCAGCTGCCTGGGCACAGATTAGCATTTCCCTGGGGGTCTAGGGGGGCATACCTGGTGGTCCAGTGTGGATGGCCATCCTGGTGGTCCTGGGCGGCATGATGGTGGTCCTGGGCGGGATCCGAGGGGGGGCTGTGCTGATAAACAATCACCACAGACCCCCCTGTCAGGAGAGCAGCGGATCATCTCTCTTCTACTCGCGTCTGTCAGACGCGAGTGAGGAAAAGCCGATCACCGGCTCTTCCTATTTACATCGTGATCAGCCATGATTGGACACGGCTGATCATGTGGTGAAGAGTCTTAGTCAGAGACTCTTTACCTAGATCGGAGTTGCGGTGTGTCAGACTGACACACCGCAACAACGATCGCTGCGATGCGCGCCCCCGGGGCCCCCAGTGGCTTAATATCCTGAGGACGTCATATGACGCCCAGTCAGGATATTGAAACCACTTTGCCGCCGTCATTCTGCTATATGGCGGGCGGCAAGTGGTTAACTAGTTCCAGACTAAGGGTATACAGCCTACACCTTTAAAACTGTATATCTTAAAAACATACACAAGATGTACTCTTTATGCCTAAGCAAATAAAAAAATAATAATATAACATTTGCAATTGCTACACAAGCCATTGAATGTTACAAAAAATGACCTTTCCTTTTCAATCTGCACTGTTGTTATCTTCTGTAAAATTCAATGCAATATGGTATACAGAACTTCCACAGGAATGTAATTTCCTGCTTATGTGATTGGTTTACTGATTTTCCCAGAAGTCTGCTCTAAGATACAAGTCAGATTTCACGCATCATTTGCAACAAAAAGGTAATTTTTGGTGAGATACTCCCAATTGGTTAATCACTTCTAAAGGGATGCAGACCCTGCCATTTTCTTCTTTAGAACACTGCAAGTGGATCAACTGATTGATAATGAAAACGTCACTCCTATTTAGATTTGCTTTGCACATTGATATAACCAAACAAACAGCTTTTTCTTCAGAGCAGAAACAGGTAGGAATCTACAACAATGTTTGTTAAAAATCCTTGCAATTTACATATCACCCAGAGGGGATTGGTTTTTTTTTTCTCAACAAAAGTGAAGTTACTCTTTAAATAAAACGCAATTTCAATCCACTGTTATTGAAATTTACTATTAGTAATAACCCATTTTATATTGATATAGTTAAATCCAAGTATCCGCTCCATTAAAGCATTTTAAAGCAAACTAATATATAGGTGTCCATTCTTACTCTTACTTTCCCCAATGAGTACCAATCTGTTGGAATCAAGCTTTTGAGCAATTGAGCAATGCTTGACTGACTGAATGCTGTACTATACAGGAATGAGCAATTGAGCAATGCTTGAGTAACTGAATGCTATACTGTACAGGGGTGCTCTTATCGCTGTGTAATAGTGATTTTCAGGAAGCCAGTATTTGCTTAAGATTTTCAGAGGGCTTCAGCTTTGAAGAAATCTTTATGGCATTGTACAGGGTTAATTGTAGTAAAATTGGTAACGCCCTGGTAAAATGATTTTATACTGGATGGTAGACAAATTCCTGGGTACAGGGTTATGTTTTCTACCTTGTAATGTTTGAGTTTCATTGAAGTAGTAAAAGAACTGAAATTGCTGGTGCCTCTTGATTTGAGGTAAGGTCTTGTACATTGTGTTTATACAGCCTTTGTAAAGTCCATTAATAAGCAAGTGCTTTTGGTGGAGAAAGTTTTGTCATAACTTAGGTTCATTAAAGGGCTTCTGAGAACATTGAATTGATGTGTATGAGAGGGGTAGTATGGAAAAAATGTAGATGACAAAGAGAATAGATAGAAAGATCTGTCATACGGTCTCCAGGTATCCCTCTACATAGAGGTCAGCCAAGATGGAAGGATGACCACAATATTTTAAACTCTTCAATTATTCATATCCATTCCCATGCTGGCTCTTATGGTACAATTTGTAAGAGATGGTATGTGCAAAAGCCAACGGTGACAAGCAGCAGCCAAAACTCCTTACAGTACAAGGGCAATGGATTGGTATAGTGACAGGTTTTCTTGATAGCCCATTCTCCTATCTACTGCTACGTGCATCCTTTGCTCCACCCTGTTGTTCTGTTTGTCTGCTGGAGCCAGTGGCGGAATTACCAGGGTCGCACCAGTCGCACTTGCGACGGGGCCCAGCATTCTGCCACTGTGGGGGGGGGCCCAGCAGGGTTGTTCTTCACAGGGCCCTGAGCGGAGAGCGTGTCTCTCATCTAACAGCAGCGCCGAGACACCGGCATTGACAGTTCTATTTCCCTCTCCGCATGGGATGACACAGGACACACAGCTGATCTCTCTCCCTCTCCTGTGCAAGAATCACGATGTACTGTAGGTGCACAGAGCAGGAGGAAACAACCTCTGTCTAGAGTGGCTAGTCCTCTCAGGTCCCTCCCCCCAACTCTGTCTCCTGCTTCCTATCTCTCTCCATGCGGCTTCTAATCTACATTGCAAGGTAAGAAAGACTCCTAAATGTCAGTATAGTTTGATTAGTGTCAGGAGGGGAGTGAGTGTCTGCCGCTGGTGTCGTGGAGAGGAACACAGAGCCAGCCCCCCCCCCCCCCCCCATTTACAGGTCCCAGCACTCTGTATATCTGTCTTCTTGTATAGAGGAACTACAAGTCCCAGCACTCTGTATATCTGTCTTCTTGTAAAGAGGAACTACAAGTCCCAGCACTCTGTATATCTGTCTTGTATAGAGGAACTACAAGTCCCAGCATTCTGTATATCTGTCTTGTATAGAGGAACTACAAGTCACAGCATTCTGTATATCTGTCTTGTATAGAGGAACTACAAGTCCCAGCACTCTGTATATCTGTCTTCTTGTATAGAGGAACTACAGGTCCCAGCACTCTGTATATCTGTCTTCTTGTATAGAGGAACTACAAGTCCCAGCACTCTGTATATCTGTCTTCTTGTATAGAGGAACGACAAGTCCCAGCACTCTGTAGATCTGTCTTCTTGTATAGAGGAACTACAAGTCCCAGCACTCTGTATATCTGTCTTCTTGTATAGAGGAACTACAAGCCCCAGCACTCTGTATATCTGTCTTGTATAGAGGAACTACAAGTCCCAGCACTCTGTATATCTGTCTTGTATAGAGGAACTACAAGTCCCGGCATTCTGTATATCTGTCTTGTATAGAGGAACTACAAGTCCCGGCATTCTGTATATCTGTCTTGTATAGAGGAACTACAAGTCCCGGCGTTCCAGCATTCTGTATATCTCTCTTGTATAGAGGAACTACAAGTCCCAGCATTCCGTATATCTGTCTTGTATAGAGGAACTACAAGTCCCAGCATTCCGTATATCTGTCTTGTATAGAGGAACTACAAGTCCCAGCATTCCGTATATCTGTCTTGTATAGAGGAACTACAAGTCCCAGCATTTTGTATATCTGTCTTGTATAGAGGAACTACAAGTTCCAGCATTCTGTATATCTGTCTTGTATAGAGGAACTACAAGTTTCAGCATTCTGTATATCTGTCTTGCATACAAAAAAATACTAGGAATACAGGGGGTATAGGGGGTCTGGTGTTATCTAGGAGTACAGGGGGTAACCTGGCACTATTACCTAACCTGACACTACCACCCTACTTGACGCTATTACCTAACCTGACAATACCACCCTACCTGACGCTATTACCTAACCTGGCACTACCACCCTAACTGATAGACACCGATGGACACTGATGGGCACTGATAGACCGATGGACACTGATAGAGGACTCTGATGGGCACTGATAGACACCGATGGACACTGATAGAGGACTCTGATAGACACTGATAGAGGACTCTGATGGGCACTGATAGAGGGCACTGATGGACACTGATAGAGGGCACTGATGGACACTGATAGAGGGCACTGATGGACACTGATAGAGGGCACTGATGGACACTGATAGAGGACTCTGATGGGCACCGATAGAGGACTCTGATAGAGGACTCTGATGGGCACTGATAGGGGGCACTGATAGGATTTACTGATAAGCACTGATAGGGGGCACCGATGGGATTTACTGATGAGCACTGAAGGGAGGCACTGATAGGGGCCACCAAGGAGGCACTAGGGGGCACTGATAGGGGGCACTAAGAAGGCACTGATAGGGGCACTGATAGGAGGCACTGATAAACACTGAAGGGGGGCACTGATAGGCTACACTGATAGGAGGCATTGATGGGCATTGATGAGCACTGATAGGCAGAACTCATAGGCTGCATGGATGGGCACTGAGGAACACTGATAGGCAGAACTAAGGCAGTATTGATGGGCACTGATGGGCAGCATTAAAGAGTACCGATAGGTGGTACGGATGGACGCTGCAATAGTGAGCACTGATAGGTGATGCTGATAGGCAGATTTGATGGGCACTAATAGGCAGCATTATTGAGCACTGATAGGTAACACTTGTAGGCGGCATTAATGGGCACTGATAGGCAGCATTGATGGGCACTGATACATGGCACTGATGATTGGGGCACTGATTATCAGTGTAAACAATTTACTGACATTCTTGACAGTTATTGGCAGTCCTTTCCTAACACAGACACAGTGTGGGAGGAAAGGGCTGTGGATAACTGGCAAGTCTGTTTACATGTGATCAGCTGACATCACATGGTAAAGGGCCACTGTGATTGCGCTGGATGCACGTCCCAGGGGGCATGCGGGAAGCATGGTTTTGGGAGGATATCCATGAACACCCTCCCAAAATTGGAAGCCCGGAGCTCGGATGGAAGGGGGGGCCCATCATGGTTTCTTGCACCGGGGCCCTGAAGGTTCTATTTACGCCTCTGGCTGGAGCCCTTGTAAATACTTAGTGCTTCCAGATTTGTAGTAGCATATTAACTTCATACAACACAGTCCTCTGCAACTGAGCAAGATCACATGGGTTTGGATAGAAGCTTGTGTAAACACTGACTCAATCTGGCTATTTTTTGGCTATTTTTGATACTTTAGGTTCATGTGAATTGTTGCCATGTGGGGGATGTCATAAACTCAGTTATTTAATAGTTTAAGAGAAAAGTAAAACTATTTGGTTCTATTAAACTAATCTAGTAAAGGGTGTTTCAAGTAATTAGCAAACCATCTTGGCACTTTGTGAAAACTGCTTAGCGTGATGAGAAAAAGTCTCAATTAAGTTACATACAAGTAAACGTTATTCAGGTATTCTGAGAAAAACAGAAAGCCTGGTAAAACTGTGAGAACTGCTTATGCTGTCTAAGGTAGGCAAAGATGTAATCAGTTTCTGCCTTCTGTAAATAGAAAAAGTTCTTCCTTCCTCTCACATCTTCAATAAAATTAAGCAAATTCAACATTACATGCTACCTACTCCTCTTATGCAAGAGGTGTCCCCATGTTACTACATACAAATTTAATTTGTTATATATGTCATGTAATCTCTGATCAAGAAGGGAGGTTTGTGGCTGTTACTTTGGAAACCAGTACTCACTTATTGGCATTGGTAAAAGTTTATATCCCTTCTCCCTTTCAGAGCCAAATACTATACATCATCCTGGAAAAACTAGCACCCCTCATGCCCCTTAACCAGTTAACGACTGCGCTATAGCAGATTTACTGCTACAGGGTGGTTGTTTTGTGCAGAATCATGTGTGTATATATATATATATATATATATATATATATATATATATATATATATACCGTATATCACTAAAGTGAATACACCCCTTACGTTTTTGTAAATATTTTATTATATCCTTTTATGTGACAACACTGAAGAAATTACACTTTGCTACAATGTAAAGTGTATAACAGTGTACATTTGCTGTCCCCTCAAAATAACAACACACAGCCATTAATGTCTAAACCGCTGGCAACAAAAGTGAGTACAAATGGGCCCAATTAGACATTTTCCCTCCCTGGTGTCATGTGACTTGTTACAAGGTCTCAGGTGTGAATGGGGTGTGAATAGGGAGCAGTTGTGTTAAATTTGGTTTTATCGCTCTCTCTCATACCGGTCACTGGAAGTTCAACATGGCACCTAATGGCAAAGAACTCTCTGAGGATCTGAAAAAAGAATTGTTGCTCTACATAAAGATGGCCTAGGCTATAAGAAGATTGCCAAGACCCTGATACTGAGCTGCAGCATGGTGGCCAACACAAGCCTCGCCATGGTTGACCAAAGAAGTTGAGTGCACGTGCTCAGCATTCAGAGGTTGTCTTTAGAAAATAAATGTGCTGCCAGCATTGCTGCAGAGGTTGAAAGAGTGGGGGGTCAGCCTGTCAGTGCTCAGACCATACGCTGCACACTGCATCAAGTTGGTTTGCATGGCTGTCATCCAAGAAGGAAGCCTCTTCTAAAGATGATGCACAAGTAAGCCCGCAAACAGTTTGCTGAAGACAAGCAGACTAAGGACATGGATTACTGGAACCCTGTCCTGTGGTCTGATGAGACCAAGATAAACTTATTTGGTTCAGATGGTGTCAAGCGTGTGTGGCGGCAACCAGGTGAGGAGTACAAAGACAAGTGTGTCTTGCCTACAGTGAAGCACGATGGTGGGAGTGTCATGGTTTGGGGCTGCATGAGTGCTACCGGCACTGGGGAGCTACAGTTCATTGAGGGAACCATGAAAGCAAACATGTACTGTGACATACTGAAGCAGAGCATGAGCCCCTCCCTTCAGAGACTGGGCGATAGGGCAGTATAACAACATGATAACAACCCCAAACACACCTCCAAGACAACCACTGCCTTGCTAAAGAAGGTGAGGGTAAAGGTGACGGACTGGCCAAGCATGTCTCTATTGAGTGTCTGTGGGACATCCTCAAACGGAAGGTGGAGTGCAAGGTCTCTAACATCCACCAGCTCTGTTATGTCATCATGGAGGAGTGGAAGAGGACCCCAGTGGCAACCTGTGACGCTCTGGTGAACTCCATGCTCAAGAGGGTTGAAGTAAGTGCTGGAAAATAATGGTGGCCACACAAAATATTGAGACAAAATAGTGCAGCCTAATTTGGACATTTTCACTTAGGGGTGTACTTTTGTTGCCAGCGGTATAAACATTAATGGCTGTATGTTGAGTTATTTTGAGAGGACAGCAAATTTACATTGTTATACAAGCTGTACACTCACTACTTTACATTGTAGCAAAGTTTCATTTCTTCAGTGTTGTCACATGAAAATATATAATAAAATATATACAAAAATGTGAGCGGTGTACTTACTTTTGTGAGATGCTGTACCTGATTCTGCACTTACAGGTGGGGGGGCGTGCACACTGTCGCCGCACCGCTTCCGCTGTACTTAGTCACAACAGAAGACAATCATCGGGTTCCTGCCACTGGATGTCTGCCGGCACCCACTGATTGGCGAGGAGAGAGGCTGGATGGAGCTCTGAATATGCAGAGCTCCGTCCTGACAGTGGGGATGTGATGGATTTGGTTTCCCTGCAAAGCAGGGAATAAAATCCACCACATCCCTTAGTAAAAGCAGCACACAGTGTACACAAAAACACTGGTTAGGCACACATTTCACACATTTAACCCTGTGATCACCATAGATGTGTAACCCCCTCCCAGCCAGTGTCATTAGTACAGTGACATTGCAAATTTTTAGCACTGATCACTGTATTAGTGCCACTGGTTCCCACAAAGTGTGAAAAGTGTCCATTAGTGACAGATTGTCCGCCGCGCAATTCCTATCTCTTCCATGTTTTCACCTCATCATCTAGAAAAGATTTAGAATTCGCCAATAATGCTCTAACCATGTCGGGGGTGTCTGAAAGAACCAGTTGACCTTCCATATATGTTGTGGAAGTGTTCTAAGTTATTCTGTTATTGAAAAGCCATAGTTAATACTATTAATAAACCATAAAGTATCTTTATTACTCTGGACCCTTTAGCGCAGGGGTGCTCAACCCATGGCCCTCTGATGTGCCCTGCGATCTTATGCTCTGGAATGGCTTGTCAACATGCCCAGATTACAATCAATGAGTTGCCAACTAGATCCCAGAGCATCATGGAGTGCATGGAGCTGGCACCGGCACCAGCAGCGCAGGAAGCAAGAGGCTGTGGAGGAAGCGGGAGCCACATACGCCGATGCTTCCTCTGTAGGGCCAGCTCCTGTCCTAGGCAGAGTGAAGCCAAATGTACTATGCCTGGGACCTTTCTAGCAGCCTTGATAGCGACGCCAGCAGAAGCTGGAAGAGGAAAAGGTCAGTGTATTAAACATCCCATACACTGCACTTTTGCAATGGGCATATTAGCACTTATAAAAAAGGGTTATTGGGTTGCTTTCACACTGCGTTGCACCTGCGACTTTCCTGTGGGTTCGCTGCACTGAGCCATAGACTTCTATAATATCCTGTGGGTTTGATGTGCCTTCTGAAAGTGCACCAAAACTCCTGAATGCAGGAGTTTTGGTGCACTTCCAGAAAGTGCACCACATCTAAAAATGTAATAGAAATCTATTGCAAAGCATAACTAACCTGCAGTAAACACACTGGTGCTCTGCACTGCACCCACGGTGAGGGTAAACCGCAGCAAATCAGTGTGAATGCAGCCTTATAGGGGGCTCAGGGCAGTAAGGGCTTGTTTACATTTGTGGTTTGGGGGATTGTAAAACCCCATAGTTCATTGTCACCTATGACTGGTTACCAAATCACGTAAGTAGCCCTAGCTCTTCAAGAGATTGCGCACCCCTGCTTAAGTGTGTTTAGATGTGTTTAGCATTAGATGTGGAGCTCTTCCCTTTGGAGATCATGACTCCTGTCTCCAAGCTGCCATTTCTGGCCCATAAACGCAGATCATTTACATGGATCTCTCCACACCGCCCACATTGGAAAATTCAATTCTCCCGTGAAAAAAATTGAATTATCAACAAAGGGGCTGCCCTCTCAAGTTTAATAAATTCTGGGACCTATAGCTGTCAATTCTTGGTTTAACCCCATTGTTTTTAGTCATGCAACAACCATTACAAGGGTAAAAAATTTAAGTTGGGAACAACTAGAACCATGGTTTATAAAACTGGTATTCTATACAGAGGTGTTTGTAGCTGGGTGGAAAAAGATCTGGAGGAGGAAATGTGGTGCTCTGGAACTATTTTGTGGTAAGCAAGGTTTAATAGTTGAATAAATTAGATTATGCATAAAACAATTGGGAACAATATGTTTAGATGTCCTATTGCGAAAATAAATATTTAATTTGTGTTACATAAGGAACAGATAGGTACAGCTTGAAATAAACAACTCATCTTATGCTTTCAGCAATGACAAATTATATCTGTCTTTGTATTATCTGAGAAAATGCTTATTTTTTGTTCATATTCTTACAGTATGGAGGCAGTGTAAACTGATTGTTTATTATGTACAGTATGTTTAAACTGTAAAATTCAATAAAAATGAATTTGAAAAAATGCTGGACACCAGACCCACTGCTGTGCTTCATCTACTAATCTCCTCAGATCAAATGGGCTTTATGTCATCAAGGGTCTTTACCATAAAAGCAGGAAAGGAGACAGATGATTGGGTACCATTTTCAGTATTGTCTGATGCAGGAAAAGTTACACTGGAAGCACTCTTTACTGACGAAGACATTATGGCAGCAACAGTTGTGCTCATAAGTTTACATACCCTGGCAGAATTTATGATTTCTTTGCCATTTTTCAGAGAATATGAATGATAACACAAAAGCATTTTTCTCACTCATGATTAGTGTTTGGCTGAAGCCATTTATTATCAATCAATTGTGTTTACTCTTTTTAAATCATAATGGCAACAGGAACTACCCAAATGACCCTCATCAAAAGTTTACATATCCTGGTGATTTTGGCCTGATAACATGCACACAAGTTGACACAAAGGGGTTTGAATGGCTATTAAAGATAACCATCCTCCCCGGTGATCTATTTGTTTGTAATTAGTGTGTGTGTATAAAAGGTCAATGCGTTTCTGGACTCCTGACAGACTCTTGCATCTTTAATCCAGTGCTGCACTGAAGTTTCTGGACTCTGAGTCATGGGGAAAGCAAAAGAAAGGATCTGCGGGAAAAGGTAGTTGAACTGTATAAAACAGGAAAGGGATATAAAAAGATATCCAAGGACTTGAAAATGTCAATCAGCAGTGTTCAAACTCTAATCAAGGAGTGAAAAATGAGGGGTTCTGGTGAAACCAAACCACGGTCAGGTAGACCGACTGAAATTTCAGCCACAACTGCCAGGAAAATTGTTCGGGATGCAAAGAAAAACTCACAAATAACTTTAGGTGAAATACAGGACTCTCTGAAAACATGTGGTGTGGCTGTTTCAAGATGCACAATAAGGAGGCACTTGAAGAAAGATGGGCTGCATGGTCGAGTCGCCAGAAGAAAGCCATTACTACGCAAATGCCACAAAGTATCCCACTTACAATATGCCAAACAGCACAGAGACAAGCCTCAAATCTTCTGGCACAAAGTCACTTGGAGTGATGAGACCAAAATTGAGCTTTTTAGCCACAACCATAAACACTACATTTGGAGAGGAGTCAACAAGGCCTACCATGAAAGGTACGGAGGTGGATCGCTAATGTTTTGGGGATGTGTGAGCTACAAAGGCACAGGAAATTTGGTCAAAATTGTTGGCAAAATGAATGCAGTTTATTATCAAAAAATACGGGTGGAACATTTCCATTCATCAGCCAGGAAGCTGCGCATGAGACATACTTGGACATTCCAACATGACAATGATCCAAAACACAAGGCCAAGTCGACCTGTCATTGGCTACAACAGAATAAAGTATAGGTTCTGGAGTGGCCATCTCAATCTCCTGACCTCAATATCATTGAGCCATTCTGAGGAGATCTCAAATGTGCAGTTCATGCAAGACAGCCCAAGAATTTACAGGAACTGGAGGCTTTTTGCCAAGAGGAATGGGCAGCTTTACTATCTGAGACAATAAAGAGCCTCATCCACAAATACTACAAAAGACTTTAAGCTGTCATTGATGTTAAAGGGTGCAATACACGGTATTAAGAACTTAGGTATGTAAACTTTTGATCAGGGTCATTTGGATAGCTTATGTTGCCATTATGATTTAAAAAGAGTAAACACAGTTGATTAATAATAAATGGCTTCAACCAAACACTAACCATGAGTGAAAAAAAAGTTTTGTGTTATCATTCATATTCTCTAAAAAATGGCCAAGAAATCATAAATTCTGCCAGAGTAAGTAAACTTATGAGCACAACTGTATATGCTTCTTTACAAATCATAAATCCCAAGACCAAGTTATATAAGGGACTCTAAAGAACTTGCACTTATTCTACCTAATTTAAATGTGGAATGACTAAAACAGGGACAGCTTCCATCCTCCTTCTATGAGGCTCATATTCTTCTACCTAATAAGCCATATGAAGACCCTTTGCTTTGTGCTTCTAATAAACCCATTACACTTCTAAACATGGACCTTAAAATTCTTACTAACAAGCTAGCCACCAGACTCACTGCTACATTTAAACCTTGGATCAAATGGTCGTATGCCACATGAATACAAACATATGGCAAATGCCCCAACCTATAACTGGCCTTAACAGCAAGGAGCACATGGAAGGGTGATGTATGTCAAACAAAAACAAAGAAAAATTCCCAGCTTAACTTACCAACCAGCCTGCAACAAACTGAATTGTCCTAACAGTTCATGTTAACAACAGGGGTTTATTTTGCACACATTTGGAAATACATGCGTAAGCTGCAGAGGCCACAACAAGGCACCCCAATATTATCTGCAGTCCTAACTCTATAATGTTTTAGAGTCTCCATAGTAGGAGCACTTATATAGCAATGAACAGACTGATGTCTGCCCAGAGGGAGCCCCCCCTTCAGTAAAGGCACAAGGGCTCACTGGACACCCAGCAAATAGTACAAGTACAGCAAAGGTGTCTCCCTCACCAACTAACCAACAGTACGAACAAATGGCAACTGCCCCAACCAATAACTGGCCTTATGCCACATAAATCTATTGATAATAATTTTAGAAGGGTCTTCCCCCACACCCAACTAGCAGGAGAAGACAAATGAAAGGGTCCTGTTTTTTTCCACTTAGAAAAACCCTCTGATTCAGCAGATTGGACATACATGTGAGCAGTTTTACAGAGGATGGGTTTTAGGCCTATATTTCTAAAGTGGATTGACATCCTGTAGGACCATCCTATAGGTGCCATCAAAGTTGATGGTGCTCTGTCACACTCTTTCCTTATGGTCAGGTGCACCAGGCATGGCAGCTCCTTACCCTTGGGGCTTTTTTGCTCCTCTGATGAAACCTATAGCTCTGAGGTTGTGTACGTCCCCCATGGTTAAACATTAAGTTTACTTTTGGAGCATGTTACATGTTGCGCCCGTATCTATGGTGCAACATGTAACATGCTCAAGAAATGTATTTTTCACAAAGTTGTTATGTTTACATATTATATTTCTCACACACAGTGTAAGCATACATACAGTTACACCCCAAAACACATTCTGCTACACCTCCCAAGTACGAGGATGACAAAAATGTGCAACTTTTTCAGAGCTTAGATGCATAGAGAAGCCCGAAATCCAAGAAGCACCTTTGGACTTTCCAGGCACATAAGTTATGGGTCTAATTTCCTAATTATCTATCATATCTTTTGAGTTCATGAAGTGCCAGGACAGGTGAAACACTCACAAAAATTACCACATTTTGGAAAGCAAGTTATTTTCTAAGAGGCATGGTGAGTCTTTTGAAGGCTGCATTTTTTTTTTGCCACAAGTTTTTAGAAAATGTGGAAAGGAAATGAAAATGTATTTTTACACAAAGTTGTC
Organism: Lithobates clamitans; assembly: GCA_037952925.1. Taxonomy (NCBI): domain Eukaryota; kingdom Metazoa; phylum Chordata; class Amphibia; order Anura; family Ranidae; genus Lithobates; species Lithobates clamitans. Next base: position 13,001,816 of record JBBGZY010000135.1, on the reverse strand, counting down.
AATTTATAACATATTTCTACACACACAGCATAGGCATACTTAGAATTACACCCCAAAACACATTCTGATACTCCTTCTTAGTGCAGCGATACCACATTGTGTGAGATTTTTTTTACAGCCTAGCCAAATAGAGAGGCCTTAAGGAGCACCTTAAGGCATTCTAGGGTCATAAATTATGCGTCTAATTTCCTGACAACTCATCACATTTTTGGAAGCCCCGGAGCAAAAGAACAGTAGAAACACCCACAAAATCACCATATTTTGGAGCCTAAACACCCACAGGTAATTTCTAAGAGGCATGGTGAGTCTTTTGAAAATTTGTCAACATTTTTTTTGGCAAAGGTTTTGGAATATAAGTAAAGACAATTTTAATTATTTTTTTTGCACAAAGTTGTCAATTTAATAATATATTTCTCATACATAACATGGGCATATTTGAAATTACACCTCAAAACACATTCTGCCACTTCTTCAGAGTATGGCAATGCCACTAGTGTGAGACTTTTTTGGACTGATTATGTACTGGACATTGTATCTTGTGTATCATACAAATCAACCAATTGGATCACACCCAATGTACTGTAATGGTCGCCTCTGTATGAGTGATCAGGAAATATAGCTTAGTGTAACGTCCACTATAGCAGTCCCTATTCCTATGAGCCAAGTGAGCCTAGTCTACTGGTATGTGGCTGCCCCCAGGAATACCATGTTCACTGACCAGGAGGCTGAAGAAAGGAAGAACAAAAGAGTTCCTGTAGTTTTAGGAGTGCAGTTATCCAGTGGGGATGGCTGTGACTGGTGTCTCGTAAGAACATAGTCAGACATGCAGATGGGTCAGTTCAGGCAGCAGGCAGAGACATGGTCAGCAAACAGGCAAAGGATTGGTCCAGGCAGCAGGCAGAAACGTGGTCAATAAACAGGCCAGGGTCAGTACAGGCAGCAGGCAACACTGCATTGGTGTGGTGGTGATCAGGAGTCTGGGGACACTGGGGACTAGTGTGGCAGCAATCAGGAACACTGCTCCTGACCTACACTGGTCTGGTGACACTGGAACTGGTGTGCTGACAATCAGAAACACCCTTGCTGGCTTACACTTGTCTGGTGACAATGTGGCTGGTGTGGCAGTGATCAGAAAAACTATTGCAGGCTGATATGCTGGCCTGGAAACACAATGACTGGTGTGGTGGTAATTGGAAACACTGACTGGCTACTTGTGAGGTTAGGGTGGCAGTAAAACCTCACAGTTGAGCCACGGTTTACTGTAACTCAACTGCTACCCATTGTAGCTGCAGAGGCAGCGGTCAGGAGTGTACACATGCTGTGCCTCTGATGCTTTGCTTTGCAACTGTGGCAGGAATTAAACCCTCTGTATGCCCTCTGATCGTGACCCATTCAAGTGAATGGGGGTGCTTGCGTGGGGTCCAAGAGTTTAAAGAAGGTGGTGAGGAGGTAATACAGAGCCTGACTGTCTATCAAATGCTCTCTGAAGAGCGATTCAAACACAAGTTGTTCTTCAGAAATCATCGCACATGTGAACTAGGACTGATGTGGTGATGATCAGGAACACTGGGGCTGGTGTGGTGGTAATCAGGGATACTGTGACTAGTGTGGCAGGGATCAGGGATACAGTGACTGGTGTGGCAGTGATCAGGGACACTAGAACTGGTGTGGTGGTGATCATGGACAATTGTGACTTATGTTGAGATGATTAGGGACACAATGGCTGGTGTGGCAATGATTAGGGAGAATATGACTGGTGTGACAATGATCAGGGACACTGTGAGTGGGCGGCTGTGATTAGAGACACTGACTGACAGCACTGGTCTGGTTACATGATTGTACTGCTGTGGCAGTCATCAGAGACGAACGTTGATGGCACTGACATACAGTAATTTTAAAGCAGCCAGCCATTACACATGATCACCATAATGACACTGCACTTGCTCTGATGACAATATGTAAAAAAAAAAAAAAATGTTTTTACAATTTTTTTATATACTGTCACCAGAGCAGTACAGTGTCACCATAGTGACACCACTATACTGCTCTGGGAGGAGATTGAGATTTTGCACTGTTGTGATCACTATGATTGGCCCTGTACCTTGTGATTGCTGTGACCATACACAGAGATCACAGTAGTAAACAATGAGATCAGGAGTAAAAGCTATTGTTCCCTACTGGTACTGTGATTGGTCACAGCAATCGCATGGTACAGGGCCAATCACAGCAGCCATGAACCCTGATTTGTGATCCACTGTGTCCAGCGGACACATCGATCATGGATTGTGTTTCTGCATGACCCTGAGGCCGCGCACAAGCACTTAAAATGAGAGGACATACAGGTACGTCCTCCCAGAATGGCACTAGCCCCACCCAAATGTTTATATATTTTGGCTGGATGGGAAGTGGTTAGAAAATAAATTAATGCCTGGAGAAATCTTCCACTATTTCTCATTGGGAAAATTATCAAGATGAAAATACTCCCTCTTGCTCCCTCCTGTATGTTTTTAGAAATTCCCCTGTGTGTATTTTAACTACTTGCCGACCGCCTCACGCCTATATACGTGAGCAGAATGGCACGGGCAGACAAAATCATGTACCTGGTACGTGATTGCCTTCCCGTGGGCGGGGGGTCCGATCGGACCCCCCCGGTGCCAGCGGCGGTTGGCATTTGTCTGTAAGTGATCAGAGATGAGGGGGAGGCCATCCGATCGTGGCCCCCCCCTCGCGATCGCTCCCAGCCAATGAGAAACATCCCCTGCCTCTGTATAGTACACAGAGGCAGAGGATGTGATGTCATCTCTCCTCGGCTCGGCAATTTCCGTTCCAGCGCCGAGGAGAGAAGACATCTGAATAAGTGTAAAACACACACACACAGTAGAACATGCCAGGCACACTAAACACCCCCGACCCCCCCCCGATCGCCCCCCGACCCCCCCCAATCACCCCCCCCTGTCACAAACTGACACCAAGCAGTTTTTTTTTTTTTTCCTGATTACTGCATGGTGTCAGTTTGTGACAGTTAGAAGTGGTAGGACAGTTAGGGTTAGCCCCCTGTAGGTCTAGGGTACCCCCCTAACCCCCCTAATAAAGTTTTAACCCCTTGATCACCCCCGTCACCAGTGTCGCTAAGCGATAATTTTTCTGATCGCTGTATTAGTGTTGCTGGTGAGGCTAGTTAGGGACGTAAATATTTAGGTTCGCCGTCAGCGTTTTATAGCGACAGGGACCCCCATATACTACCTAATAAATGTTTTAACCCCTTGATTGCCCCCTAGTTAACCCTTTCACCACTGATCACCGTATAACCGTTACGGGTGACGCTGGTTAGTTCGTTTATTTTTTATAGTGTCAGGGCACCCGCCGTTTATTACCGAATAAAGGTTTAGCCCCCTGATCGCCCGACGGTGATATGCGTCGCCCCAGACAGCGTCAGATTAGCGCCAGTAGTGCTAACACCCACGCACGCAGCATATGCCTCCCTTAGTGGTATAGTATCTGAACGCATCAATATCTGATCCGATCAGATCTATACTAGCGTACCCAGCAGTTTAGGGTTCCCAAAAACGCAGTGTTAGCGGGATCAGCCCAGATACCTGCTAGCACCTGCGTTTTGCCCCTCTGCCCGGCCCAACCCAGCCCACCCAAGTGCAGTATCGATCGATCACTGTCACTTACAAAACACTAAACGCATAACTGCAGCGTTCGCAGAGTCAGGCCGGATCCCTTCGATCGCTAACAGTTTTTTTTGGTAGCGTTTTGGTGAACTGGCAAGCACCAGCAAGCCTAGTACACCCCGGTCATAGTCAAACCAGCACTGCAGTAACACTTGGTGACGTGGCGAGTCCCATAAGTGCAGTTCAAGCTGGTGAGGTGGCAAGCACAAGTAGTGTCCCGCTGCCACCAAGAAGACAAACAGGCCCTTCGTGCCCATAATGCCCTTCCTGCTGCATTCGCCAATCCTAATTGGGAACCCACCGCTTCTGCAGCGCCCGTACTTCCCCATTCACATCCCCAACCAAATGCAGTCGGCTGCATGAGAGGCATTTTTATGTCCTCCTGAGTACCCCTACCCAACGAATCCCCCCAAAAAAGAGGTTGTGTCTGCAGCAAGCGCGGATATAGGCGTGACACCCGTTATTATTGTCCCTCCTGTCCTGACAATCCTGGTCTTTGCATTGGTGAATGTTTTACGTTACCATTCACTAGTTGAGTATTAGCGTAAGGTACAGCATTGCACAGACTAGGCGCACTTTCACAGGGTCTCCCAAGATGCCATCGCATTTTGAAAGACCCGAACCTGGAACCGGTTACCGTTATAAAAGTTACAGTTACATAAAAAAGTGTAAAAAAAAAAAAAAAAAAACACAAACAAAAATAAAAATAAATAGTTGTTGTTTTATTGTTCTCTCTTTCTCTATTCTCTCTCTATTGTTCTGCTCTTTTTTACTGTATTCTATTCTGCAATGTTTTATTGTTATTATGTTTTATCATGTTTGCTTTTCAGGTATGCAATTTTTTATACTTTACTGTTTACTGTGCTTTATTGTTAACCATTTTTTTGTCTTCAGGTACGCCATTCATGACTTTGAGTGGTTATACCAGAATGATGCCTGCAGGTTTAGGTATCATCTTGGTATCATTCTTTGCAGCCAGCGGTCGGCTTTCATGTAAAAGCAATCCTAGCAGCTAATTAGCCTCTAGACTGCTTTTACAAGCAGTGGGAGGGAATGCCCCCTCCCACCGTCTTCCGTGTTTTTCTCTGGCTCTCCTGTCTCAACAGGGAACCTGAGAATGCAGCCGGTGATTCAGCCAGCTGACCATAGAGCTGGTCAGAGACCAGAGTGGCTCCAAACATCTCTATGGCCTAAGAAACCGGAAGCTACGAGCATTTTATGACTTAGATTTCGCCGGATGTAAACAGCGCCATTGGGAAATTGGGGAAGCATTTTATCACACCGATCTTGGTGTGGTCAGATGCTTTGAGGGCAGAGAAGAGATCTAGGGTCTAATAGACCCCAATTTTTTCAAAAAAGAGTACCTGTCACTACCTATTGCTATCATAGGGGATATTTACATTCCCTGAGATAACAATAAAAATTATTAAAAAAAAAAAATGAAAGGAACAGTTTGAAAATAAGATAAAAAAGCAAAAAAAAAAGCACCCCTGTCCCCCCTGCTCTCATGCTAAGGCGAACGCAAGCGTCAGTCTGGCGTCAAATGTAAACAGCAATTGCACCATGCATGTGAGGTATCACCGTGAAGGTCAGATCGAGGGCAGTAATTTTAGGAGTAGACCTCCTCTGTAAATCTAAAGTGGTAACCTGTAAAGGCTTTTAAAGGCTTTTAAAAATGTATTAATTTTGTTGCCACTGCACGTTTGTGCGCAATTTTAAAGCATGTCATGTTTGGTATCCATGTACTCGGCCTAAGATCATCTTTTTTATTTCATCAAACATTTGGGCAATATAGTGTGTTTTAGTGCATTAAAATTTTAAAAAGTGTGTTTTTTCCACAAAAAATGCGTTTGAAAAATCACTGCGCAAATACTGTGTGAAAAAAAAAATGAAACACCCACCATTTTAATCTGTAGGGCATTTGCTTTAAAAACATATATAATGTTTGGGGGTTTAAAGTAATTTTCTTGCAAAAAAAAATAATTTTTTCATGTAATCAAAAAGTGTCAGAAAGGGCTTTGTCTTCAAGTGGTTAGAAGAGTGGGTGATGTGTGACATAAGCTTCTAAATGTTGTGCATAAAATGCCAGGACAGTTCAAAACCCCCCCAAATGACCCCATTTTGGGAAGTAGACACCCCAAGCTATTTGCTGAGAGGCATGTCGAGTCCATGGAATATTTTATATTGTGACACAAGTTGCAGGAAAGAGACAAATTTTTTTTTTTTTTTTTGCACAAAGTTGTCACTAAATGATATATTGCTCAAACATGCCATGGGGATATGTGAAATTACACCCCAAAATAAATTCTGTTGCTTCTCCTGAGTATGGGGATACCACATGTGCGGGACTTTTTGGGAGCCTAGCCGCGCACGGGACCCCGAAATCCAAGCACCGCCTTCAGGCTTTCTAAGAGCGTAAATTTTTGATTTCACTCTTCACTGCCTATCACAGTTTCAGAGGCCATGGAATGCCCAGGTGGCACAAAACCCCCCCAAATGACCCCATTTTGGAAAGTAGACACCCCAAGCTGTTTGCTGAGAGGTATAGTGAGTATTTTGCAGACCTCACTTTTTGTCACAAAGTTTTGAAAATTGAAAAAAGAAAAAAAAAAAATTTTCTGGTCTTTCTTCATTTTCAAAAACAAAGAGAGCTGCAAAATACTCACCATGCCTCTCAGCAAATAGCTTGGGGTGTCTACTTTCCAAAATGGGTTCATTTGGGGAGGGGGGTTGTGCCATCTTGGCATTTTATGGCCTTCAAAACTGTGATAGGCAGTGAGGAGTGAAATCAAAAATTTATGCCCTTAGAAATCCTGAAGGTGGTGATTGGTTTTCGGGGCCCCGTACGCATCTAGGCACCCAAAAAGTCCCACACATGTGGTATCCCCGTACTCAGGAGAAGCAGCTGAATGTATTTTGGGGTGCAATTCCACATATGCCCATGGTCTGTGTGAGCAATATATCATTTAGTGACAACTTTTTGTAAATTTTTTTTTTTGTCATTATTCAATCACTTGGGACAAAAAAAATAAATATTCAATGGGCTCAACATGCCTCTCAGCAATTTCCTTGGGGTGTCTACTTTCCAAAATGGGGTCATTTGGGGGGGGGTTTGTACTGTCCTGCCATTTTAGCACCTCAAGAAATGACATAGGCAGTCATAAACTAAAAGCTGTGTAAATTCCAGAAAATGTACCCTAGTTTGTAGACGCTATAACTTTTGCGCAAACCAATAAATATACGCTTATTGACATTTTTTTTACTAAAGACATGTGGCCGAATACATTTTGGCCTAAATGTATGACTAAAATTGAGTGTATTGGATTTTTTTTATAACAAAAAGTAGAAAATATCATTTTTTTTCAAAATTTTCGGTCTTTTTCCATTTATAGCGCAAAAAATAAAAATGGCAGAGGTGATCAAATACCATCAAAAGAAAGCTCTATTTGTGGGAAGAAAAGGACGCAAATTTCGTTTGGGTACAGCATTGCATGACCGCGCAATTAGCAGTTAAAGCGACGCAGTGCCGAATTGTAAAAAGTGCTCTGGTCAGGAAAGGTGTAAAACCTTCCGGGGCTGAGGCAGTTAATACTGATTTCTAAACAAATCGACAAGCTTATAGCTAATTTTCTATGGCAGGGGAGTGTGCTTAGAATTTATCTGGCAATTTTACAACCTTGGAAGGAGGGAGGACTGGTCATGCCAAAAAGTCAAAGAAATATTGTTGTTGTTCAGTCGTTTAGTTGTGTCTAAATCTTCGTGACCTCATGGACCATAGCGCGCCAGGCTTTTTTGTCCTCCACTGCCTCCCGGAGACTTCATGTTCATTGTTGATGTTCATGTAACAACTTGTTACTTGGACTGTGACCGTAGTGTCTACACCTTGGACTTTATTCATCATCACTACATTTCTTTGACTTTTTTCTTTATGTGTAGTTTTTTTGGATTTATACTCATCAGTTTATGCATACAATTCTTTGTTTTATATGAAGCGCTGCACTGTTTTTTTATATGTATTTTGGATCAATTCAGGTCAATTGATTGGCTAGCGGCTGAGTCTTACCTCCATGCACAATTTCTTTCTCCTTTTTTGCAATATTGTACGTAACATAGCTTAGATTCTATTTGATTAAATGAAGAGTCATCAACAGCTCCCTAATTGTAATTTTTTTTCAATGCTTGCAATTTATGCATGCACAATCTGGGGCAGGCCAGTTGTCCCTTCACCCTCACTTATAGCTGGCTATCGCAGTGAGAGGCATTGGAAGGCCACAAACAGGTAACAACAAAACCTGGGGAATGGCCAGGAAAAACTCCAAGCCTACTTACCACCAGCTCGCAGACAACCAATTAACCTGTCTAACAGTACGCGTTAAAAACAGGGGTTCAGTCCACACGCATTTACAAACGCATGCGTAAATGCCTGGGCATTCCCCAGGTTTTGTTGTTATCTGTTTGTGGCCTTCCAATGCCTCTTACTGCGATAGCCAGCTATAAATGAGGGTGGTGACAATGTTTTTGTAATCACGTTGGAGTGTGTATTGGTACCTTTGCAGCCATTGTGCTATTTGCTGGGTGTCTGGTGTGTCCTGTACCCTTAAGAAGAGGTGGGCTCCCTTCAGTCCACCTGCCCTCACTTAACCATCAGAATGCATGTGCCTCCACTGTGGGGACACCTACATTTTTAGTGTTAGGACCACAGATTACAGGGTGCTGTGACGTGGCTCTGTGGCTTACGTATGCGTTTGTAAATGCGTGCGGTCTGAATCCCTGTTTTTAACGCGTACTGTTAGACAGGTTAATTGGTTGTCTGCGAGCTGGTGGTAAATAGGCTTGGAGTTTTTCCTGTGCATTCCCCAGGTTTTGTTGTTACCAGTTATCCCTTCAGTCAACGAGATTTGAATCAGTATTACGAATTGACAATCTTTCTAAATCCTTGTCCACTATTTATAAACAGCTGTTTCCAGAGACAAGCAAACTGTTGCAGGCATGTTGGACAGCGTGGATAGATATTGTCCCAGATTTAGATGATGATGACTGGGAGGAAATGTGGGAGTCCCTTTTTATGAGATGGTTTCGGCCAGAGACCAATTGATATACTAAAAATTTCTGCATCGGGTATACCTTGCTACAGCTAAACTTGCCACGGTATATAGTAACCAGTCATCCTCATGCTGGTGATGTTCTCAATTACACACAAATTTTAGACATATTTTCTGGACATGCTCAGCTATTCAACTGTATTGGCAGGATGTCTTAAATTGTATTTAATCACTTACCATCATTCCTCTTACTTAATTTATAAATGTTTGCCTAGTATGCCTGGTGGATGACTTGGCACCTACTATGACACTGCTCAATCTTTTGTTCTTTTATGCCAGAAAATTCATTATTTTGTCCTGGAAAAAAACATTGCACTTACCATACAACCTGGAAAGCATTAATCAGTGTGGCCTTACCCTTCAACAAAGTCGCTTAGGCCAATAGAGGAATGTCCCCCAAGTTTGACAAAGTCTGTGGTTGTTGGATACATTTCATTGCTACAGTTTCTGAATATAAATATTTGGGAATTATGGCCAAACATGAATTTGTCTACTACTTTTGATGAGAGTGAACTGGGTACCTCGATCCTCATCTACCGAACGTATGTGACTCACAGGATACTTGTCTCCTTCTGGACAACTCTCCCCTGAGTGGAAGGTGTCAGCTTTACCATTGAATGGGATATATACAGCTCTGGGCCACATAACCTGTTCAGACTGGCCCTCATATTACTGTTTTTTTTTTTGGCAGGAGTATGCACTGTATTAGTCACTGGTGTCAAGCTTGTTTATTGTTTAACTTGTCTGTTAAATTAATATCTAAAAACCTTAAAGTATAACTAAAGGCACAACTTTTTTTTTTGTTATAGATAGAGTATAGAGGGATTAGAACACTTGTCAGTTTTTATTGCTGTCTGTGTCCCATTAGGGAGGTCCATCCTATTTGTCCTGTTTGCCATTATCATTGAAAGTGAAAGTAAAATAAACCCAAATTTTCAGTTTTTCCCAGAAAAGTAATAGAGGGGAAAGCTTCCAATGGGGATACTAGTTCTGGTGCAGGTATTTCCTCTCACTTCCTATTTTGGCTATGAGACACGAAGTGAAAGAAAATCTCCACAATGGGACACATATGGTTAAAAAAAATCTGACAGGGGTTATAACCCTCCCTTGCTCTATCCAAAATTAAAAAAAAAAAGTTTTCCCTTTAATTCTACTTTTAGAAAAAACAGTAAAACAAAAGAAATAAAGCAATTTCAGGCTTTTATATTTTGTGAATTAATGTGAGCCAGATATTTTTGTCTTTAGCTGAAGGTGGAAAGGGAAATCTATCCTGTATTCCAGGTTATGTTTAATTAAATTCTGTAGGTTTCAGTGATCTGTGCATTTTGAGAATAGCAGATGATATCTTGCAAATATTTGTAATTTGTGGATCATCATCTGTAGATCATAAATTATGTTGGCTTTTCTCTTATCCTTACCTGCTATGTTGTAATGACCGGATCTATTCTGGAGACTGTTTTGGAGAGCTGTGCCCAGTTAATTGCAAAAAATATGGATCAGTTATTTGTTTCATTCTGGCTGTGGAGACATTAAGCATGGAGTCTAGTGTCTCTATATGAGTGGCCAGAATGATGTTTAAATTCTTGTTTAATTTTACAAGTAATTTGTATGTATACGTTCTGCCTGCTCTGTTCAAGAAACCTAGACAAGTTCTCTGCCAAGTAATTTTAAAAAGAAATTTAGGATAACAAAGTTTGCTGCTTTGTTTGCAATTTGAAAAATTTACTGGTACTGTGCTGCCCCATGTAAGTCTCAGGCACCAATAAAAATGACCCCAAACGCTGTTTTTTTTCAAGCTGAAAAAAATTTAACTTTCAAAATTTTCAGTTTTGCTGCCAAGTTAAAAATTGTAGCCAGTCAGTCTCCTGTGTTAGCAATTATGCAAAACATTTGCACTGGTGGCTAAAATGCTTCTGAATTGCCAAAGTTCTTCTACGTGCAGCCACTAATATAACCAAAATCGTAACTATAGGGGTTGCAGGGGTCGCAATTGCGACCCAGTCCCATGCTTCAGTGAGCCTGTGCAGCTCCCCTGTTATATTTTATTCTACACATGGATAGGAGGAGTGGCAGGGGTGGCATATAGAGAAACCAAAGCATTTTTCTCCTACAGCCACTGAAACCCAGCTTCTCCTCCTGCATTCAGTGGATTCAGGAGGAAAATGGAGGGCATTGGTTCCTCTATACGCTGCCCCTGCAGCCCCTCCTATCCAGGTTACTTGTTTCCTGCTGCTTCCAGGCCCCTGAGTGCTCCCTTGTTCCCCCCTCCCCCCACAGGGCTGCCAGCTTCCCCCCTCCCCTTTGCTGAGGAGGATGCTTTCAGGATGGAGAGCAGGAAAGGGCCAATAAATGTATAATTTTTTAGCCCCTTTCTTTTCTGAATGGACACAGTGAGTGATTGGTGCTGATTGCCCTTGTGTCCATTCATAACCAAAGAATAGTAAACTGTGAATGAACAGGAGGCTTTGTACAGAGCTATCCCTGTCTATTCATTCTGTGCGGCTGAGGCTGAAAAGATGGAAATTGAGGGCTGTGTCCTCAATCTCCTTTCTCTGTCTCAAAGGTGAAGCATCAGAGGCATGTTTAGACCCTTGATATTTCACCAAAGCCCCCCAATGGGGCTCCTAAAAAATTGTAAAAAAAAAAATTGTAAAAGAATGTAAAAATAAAATAAAATAGAAAAAAAAATAAAATAACAAAAATAAAAAACTACTGACCCTGTCCACTGCCCTACCGACAAAGTCCACTGCCATGCTGACACCATCCACTGCCCCACTTACCAGGTCCACTGCATTACTGATAAAGTACACTGCCACACTGACACCTTCCCCTGCTCTACTGACTGATACCATTCACAGTCCTACTGACACCAGTGGTGAATCTACCAGGGTCACAAAGATCACACTTGTGACTGGGCCCTGGTGTTCTGCTATCGTGGGGGGCGCAAAAATGTCAGGAAGGGGGCCCACTGCAGAACATGTGAAAGTATCCTGCTGCGGGACCATAATAAAGGGCCCCGCAATGGGATTAAAGGGCCCTGGGATCAGTGGGAAGGGCCCCGGGTGGGGGTCAGGAGGGCCATTCATGGTTTCTTGCACTGGGGCCCTGAAGGTTCTAGTTACACCTCTGAATATAACCCACCCTTTTCCATCTCCATCCATAAAACTGTTATTTGGTTCAGAAGGGAAGCTTATAGCAAGGTCCGTCAATGTCAAAATGAACATGTGGCAACAAAACTGCACAAATTGTAAGGATGTATATCACTAACAATCATTAAGTATCCACCCCAAGTGAATCATGCCAACCTGCCACTAACTCTGCCTCGCCCAGACTGGTTCTCTAGGTTATGGTACATTGTTGGCACTAATATCTATTAATTATTTATACTAAATAATCCCATTAGCATAAACTATATAAGTCATCTTGCTTATAAGATATATTTAGAGAAATCTTTACTTAAATACTAAAAGGGTAGGCAAGGTTGTCTGTGCAGCTGTTACATGACTTGTATTAATTTACAGTCTTTTACTGTTTTTCTGTTTAATTACCTGACATATTAAAGGCTAATCTCTCAGCACTGCAAGTGTATTCCAAGCTTTCAGTTTACCTAAGGAAAGATAACATAATTAACTGTACAGTACTCCCAGCCAGCAAAATCCCAATTGAACCCTGGCTTTTGTAATTGACATAAAAAACATCAATTTATCTTTTGGTACAGTAAGCAAGCTTAAGCAATTTAGATCTAACAATTTTTGTCATACTAGTGAAATAGCATTATTATTGATGTCAGTCTATCATAAGTAAAATGGATTGTGAACTATGTATGATTTCCCATTTGAAACAGAAACATTTCACCAGGCCCTCAGGCAATTTCACTATTTATAACAAGAAATTCAGACATCAGTTAACTAATAAATTTGACATATTCTAAATGCACAGTGTAATTTCTTACTGTAGACATCTACAGCAGCATGTATTATTTAATGTTAGTAGATCACTGATTGTTTTATTAGTAGAAAAGCTCACTATAATTTTACTAAATGTTACTCCTGTCAAGTAATTCGTTTTCTTGAAAGCTGAACAGCATGATCCCAGCTGTGTCTATTTTTGAAAACACCTGTTCACAGAATAGATTCCCTTACTGCACTGTTCTCTACAGGAGAATATTTCGTGCTCATGGATTTTCTCAAGGGATTTTTACCTTCTTTCACCTTTGATTAATAATACTTTATGCAAATAATGGCATAGTCTGATTTTAATCTCGCTTGATTTCTAAGTGCTAATGCTAGCCTTATTTTATGTTTTATTCATACAACTATTGCTCTTTAGGTTAGATGTCCTTCTGATCTACTATTTTAGATGTAAATGAAATATATATATATATATATATATATAGTAAGTTTACATGAAAAACACTATTTAAAAGGCATATCTGAGTTTGGATTTTTAAAGCGGTATTAAACCCAAAAACCAAAAAAGCTAACCAACCAATCTTTAGATGTGGTGGCTGCATTTGTTTTCTTTTTTAGTTTTTTTTTTCCCTTGTTTTCTCTCTGGCCAGTAACTCCTGTATTAGCGTGCCTCCACTCTGGATGAAGGAGCACAAGAACACCCTTAGATAGAAGCATTGTCAGTCAAGGGGGAGTGGAGTGGGGCTGGTGCTAAACTTTTCTGGAGGGGGCAAACCGGCCCCCCCAGGTCTGCACTCAACCCTCCATGGTCCCCCTGCACTCACCCCTCCATGGTCCCCCTGCACACTCACCCCTCCACGGTCCCCCTGGACTCAGCCCCTCCGCGGCTTCTTTGGCTACTTTTCCCTGCCAACTCAATCCACGTCCTGTCCCGATTGGCCGGGAGGAGAAGCCCTAAGACAATAGCGAATAATAATTCACTAGTGTCACAAGTGGGTGGGTTCTCTGTACCCCGAGCCCAACCTTTTTCAAGCCAATTAGAGCCCCAATTAGAACACTGCAACTTTGCTATTGCTAGAGACTTGTCATGCAAATATGCTACAAATTGGAAAAGTGTCAACTGGAACTTATGCTTCAAGTGCTCTGCAAGTGTACAACTTGCCAGTGAAAATGTGCAGCAACAGAATTACAGTTCAACACTGCCACAAATTTGTGGCAAGTTATCCTTGCTATCTGGGTATGAGTTTGGTGCCCCGTATGCATCCCCGCATGCAAACTAGGGGGGTGGGACACCCCTGCTCCCCTTATGGACCAGCCACTCCTGACAGCCTGTCAGGTTTTTTCTGACTGTTCAGTGCCTGCGGCACTAATCACTGTATTATGATGGTGGGGACCCAGATAGCAAGGATAACTTCCCACAAATTGGTGGCAGTGTTGAATTGCAAGTCTGTTAAATTGCTGCACATCTTCACTGGCAAGTTGTACACTTGCAGAGCACTTGAAGCATGAGTTCTAGTTGACACTTTTCCAATCTGTAGCATATTTGCGTGGCAAGTCTCTAGCAAGAGCAAAGTTGCAGCGGTGAGTCTACAGCAAGAGCTCTGTAAGTCTACAGCATGAAATTTCAGCCACAGTGACCCCTTTGGTGGGATGACTATTGGACAACATAACTGAACCAGAACTTGCAGCAGACTTGCAGAATGTTTGCAATTAAAGTTGATCTGGAGACATGCAGGTCATTTTCAAACTTGCAGCTCAATTGCTTGCTATCTGAGGAAGTCTCCCTGCTGTAAGGACACAATGGCACAGTGGGAATGATTCTCCCATCCACATCAAATGTGTGGATAGGGGAATCGTATCATTTTCTTTTTCATATAGGCTGCCTTAGCAGCCTTTAATTTTAGCAGATTTAGACTAAACAAATGTAATGCAATATTAAACCCAAAACCAAAAATGCAATATATAGCAGTTTACCAATCATTAGATGTAATGGCTGCATTAGATTTCTTTTTTTAAGCTTTTCCCCTCTGTTTTCCCCTGGTGATCTGGCCAGTAATACACCTCCTGTATTATACAAACACCACTCTGAATGAAGGATCATAGGGGGCAAGTTTGGACAGCAGCATTGTCAGTCTGGGGGAGGGGAGTGTTAGAAGTACTAGCAGAGTTAAATACAGTAACAAATTTAAATTGAATTCCAGCTAATACTTTTTTCCTTTTGGGGTAAAGGTTTTACATAAGTAAGTAAAAGCTGACCATTGCAAGCAACCCTGTCAGTATTATATGGTGTGTCTCAACCATCTAACTGCTACATCTGCAAGACAGCTTGTTCTGTGGAAAACAACAGACTCAATGGCAGGGTCATGTGATGAGAATAAAGAAGAGAATGCCTAAAAATGAAAACTGATGCAGCCATCACATCTAAAAATTGGTAAGCTGCCATGTAAAAAAAAAATTGCTTTTGGGTTTAATTCCACTTTAGGGAATAAGTATTATCACAGGTTTCCTTAGTACTGTTTTTTTTTTTCTAATACTATTTTGTTGTAAGTTTTCTACTGTATAGGCTCTGGACAAACATTGCTCTTGACATAGCTAGTGCTGTTTTCTTAATGTTTGAACTATTCTGCAACCGAGACATCTATTTCTAGCCATCTGATACAAAATTCTGGCACATTAATAGAAAATCAAGGGCTGTATACAAAGGATAGTAACCCTTCCCATATAAATCATACTGATTCATAATGTGATTATTACTTTGAGCACCATGCTCACACTTGCACCTCTACACTTGGCACTTCCCTGACAAAGATGCACTTAAGCTGGCCATATTCTAATAGGATTTAATTTGAAGCAATTTCACTTTTGGAATGTTCCTTCAAAATTCCAATCATTACTTGGGTAAAATCAATATTCATTTTCAACCATAGTTACAAGAAAATTTAAAGAAACAGAATGGAAAATTCTCAAGTGATCACAGTGTATGTGGTTTTCGTTCAGGAAATTCCATTCCTATCTAATTTAAATGTTAAAGGATAAGTTCACCTTTAAAAAATAAATAAAAATGCAGATATAAAAAAGTGCATGTATTTTTTTTTACTAGGAGCCTGGACAGCATTGCACCCAAGATCAGAAGATTGCAGGTGCCATGCAGGACTCCTGCAGACTTGTCAGAGTATCTGTCTGCTTGTACTGCGTATGAGCAGGCACTTACACACTGACAGGAAGAGACAATGAACTACCTAGAGCACTCAACAACGCCCTGATAGTTCCTTGAGAACTACAAGCCAACAGCCGCAAAGACTGTCAGTATTTGTAGTTTCCCATTTACAGAACCCGCGAATAAATGATGAGGCCGGGTGGGAGGAGCTCCGCACAGCCACTTTTTTTTCAATCATGACAAGGAGCGGGGGGGAGATCCCCCGTTTGCTGTCACTAGATGCAGCAGGTTTAGGGAGACACTGCAAGAGTGGGAACATGTTACATGTTCCCAAAGGTGAACTTATCCTTTAAAAGCAAACAAAATTTAGAGGTACTTTTGAGCAACATTTGTCAAGTCTTTGTTGACATTACCAATTGTACTCATAAGATTTTTCGTATCTTAGTGTATGGCAAGCTTAAGTATTAAACCATGTTGGCAATGGGGTTTCCCTTTGTTTGGGATCATTTGGTTTTGGAAATACTAGCTGGAAGTGGAAGCTCTCCCTTGAACATTTCTGTGAAATTAAAAGGAAGAGAGAGAGAGAGATTAGGAGCTAGTGGAATATTTAGAGAAAGTAGGATTTAGGGAATGGAGTGAAAGTTATATCATACAGACTATAAGAAAGGAAAAAAAAATAAAAGAAGATAGAAATCTAAATGTACAGTAGTTGAAGAATATCAGATCTAGGCAGAAAAGAGGAAGGCCAATTATGAACATGTAAAATACTGAGAAGTATATAGATTAGTCCAGAAATAGATTGAGAAAGGTATCATGATAGAAGACTGAAAAGGAACACTGTTTGAACAGAATATACACAGAGAACTATAGCAGAAAAAATATACTTAGAAAAATATACTTTTTCCAGGAGGTAGCAAAAAATTATGTGTTAATATAACTGGGAAAAGAAACATTTTTAATACGTTATAAAAAATGGTTTTATTGTCCTTTGGGTGAGATGTGAAGGTTGTGACGTGCATTAACCACTTCCAGACTGCCCACCGTCTTTATACGTCACAATTTTGAAGGAGGATATCGTTGTTATGGTAGCAGCTAGCTGCCATAACCCTGGTATCCTCTTCTTCAGTGAGCGGTCCAGTTTAAGACAAAAGTGGTCTCTCTGGCGGATTCACCACAAGATCACTTTTATCGGCAGCGGGAGAGGCCCCCCCTCCCGCTGCAGTCCGGTGCCCTCTGCCGCTTACCGGAGGGCACCGCAGCGGCGGAGGCGATCGGATCCTTCCTGTGGCCTGACATGGAGACTAGTGAGGGGAAGATGGCCCCCACCCGTCTCCATATCATTGCAGGGCGGAAGTAACCTCAAAACGCCACTTCTGCCCATAGCTCTTAAAGGGACATTTTTTTTTTCATTTTTTTAAATGACAACATTTTTATTTATTTATTTTTTTTTTATTGCATTTTAGTGTAAATATGAGATCTGAGGTCTTTTTGACCCCAGATCCCATATTTAAGAGGTCCTGTCGTGCTTTTTTTCTATTACAAGGGATGTTTACATTCCTTGTAATGGGAATAAAAGTAACACTTTTTTTTTAAAACAGTGTAAAAATAAAAAATAAAAAGGTGAAATAAATATGACGAGCTCGTGTGCAGAAGTGAACGCATACTTGAGTAGCGCCTGCATATGAAAATGGTGTTCAAACCACACATGTGAGGTATCGCCACAATCGGTAGAGTAAGAACAATAACCCTAGACCTCCTCTGTAACTTAAAACATGCAACCTGTAGAATTTTTTAAATGTTGCCTATGGAGATTTTTAAC
The DNA here is from genome assembly GCA_037952925.1 of Lithobates clamitans. Lineage (NCBI taxonomy): Eukaryota > Metazoa > Chordata > Amphibia > Anura > Ranidae > Lithobates > Lithobates clamitans. The sequence continues at coordinate 12,984,150 of JBBGZY010000135.1, read as the reverse complement.
CACCTCCCACCCAGCCACTGCACTTATGCGGCCAGGTGGGAGCTTCCTCCTTTTGAGTGGACGTTCAGGAACAGCTAAAAAAGCTGACATAGGTTTTTATTTACTAAAGCTGGAGAGTGCAAAACCAGGCTCACTTCTGCATAGAAACCAACCAGCTTCCAGGTTTTATTGCAAAGCTTAATTGAAGAAGTTGAGTTTAGAAGCTGATTGGCTGCCATGTACAGCTGCACCAAATTCTGAGTGCATCCGTTTTAGTAAATCGAATCAAAGTGTACATGTCAGTATAGTCTACAATTTTTCTGGCTTTTATCTAAGTATGAATATACTTACTTACACATACAAATGTATTTCTCAATAACACCTGCCTCATATCTCCCTTTTCAATTGTAGCCTAGTAAAATTACTTGCATAATATACAGCAAATCTGTAAGACGTTCTGGCTGCGGTTTCTGAAATAATAGACTCAAATTTTGATCTCATTTTTAAAGCTGTCTAATCTCTCCCTCTTACATTGTAGCCCAATCATGCTGCCTACATACTCTCCAGTCACTGTACTATATGTGTGGCAATTGAAATATGGCACTCTAAAATTTATTTCAGGATAAAAAACTGCCCCATCTTTGAAATCTGAGTTGCAATTTTGATAGGGAAATCACCTTTAAATCAGGTGATAGGCAGTCAAATATGGTGGCAAGTGGAGGTCAGGAGTAGGAATAAGGGAGGCTAAGCAAACTTATGAATTGAGATTAGAGACAGGACTGGGATGTAATAGTGCTAGAACCATGTGGAAGACTATTCAGTCAGCCACAAGTTATGAAAATAGACAAGTTGACATAAAGGATTGTGAGGGCTCTTTACCAGAAGAACTGAATGGCTGGTATGCCCAATTTAAGCATCAAAATAATGATATAATTGCTAAGTTGCCTACACTACCGGGGGACATGCCTTTCAACGTTTCTGCTCAGGATGTGTGTTTGGGTCTGCCAAGGGTTAATGAGAGGAAATCTGCAGTGTCTGATAACATCCCAGGTATTTATTTTTTATGATAAATGTGCCTTCCAAATGCCAACATCATTAATGTTTCTTTGGAGCAGAAGGTGGTGCCTTCTTTCTTGAAATCATCAATAATTGTTCAAACACCAAAGACGCACAATATTTCCTGCCTTATTGATTATTGTCCAGTAGCTCTTACTGCTATTGAATTCAAATGCTTTGAGAAATTAATTTTAAGTCATATTAAACAGTGTATTCCACCAAGGCTGGATAGTTACCTGTTTTCCTTTAAAGAAAAAAGGTCCACAAAGTATGTTATTGCAAAGACCTTACATTTATATTGACTGATTTGGAAAATAAAAATAGATATGCCTGTCTTTTTTTCTTATTGATTTTGGTTCAGCATTCTATACAATTTTACCAATGAAACTCATTGCTTGGGATTCAGCCCAACCCCTTGTAACAGGATTCCCGATTTCCTGGCCGATAAGCAGCAAAGGGGAAAAGCTGATATACACTCATGGCTGTGTCTCTCACTTTGAGGTGGAAAATAAGGGGTGGTGACGAGTCTGTTGTCAGGGCTGGGCTCAGCCCTTCCTTCTCTGAGCTAGCCGCTCAGCTGTCGGTTAATTGCCAGCTCCTATCTCTCCACAGTGACTCACCTGTTGATGATATCCTGTTCATCAGTCCTGCTTACGTAAGCCGTCCAGCTCAGATGATCTCTGCCTTTGCCTGATCACATCACACAGATTCTCTCCTGTGTGCCTGTTAAAGGTACTTCTGTCTCAGTCTGATCCATGGTTTCTGACAGTAGGCAAAGGCCATGAATTCAGAAGATGCAGTCAATCCACTTGCTGGTAATATTTTTCCAGATTGGATCAGCAGGATCACTGCATGGATCAGTTTGCCATGGCCTTACAGACTCAGTCTCACCTGAGTTGCACGGCTCACCTGGAATCTCCCACTGTGGCTGCTCCGGCACAACCTGTGTTGCACACCCACCTTGAGTATTACCTCTATAAGAGGTATGTCTGGTTCCGCTCCGATTCCCCAGTGATCCAGTCCAATGCAGAGGGTTTCTCAACCAGGTTGATATATACTTTGAGATGCTGCCCCAGGCATTTCCCACGGACAGAAGCAAAGTAGGTTTTATGATATCTTTGCTTTCTGAGAGAGCCTTGGCCTAGACAAACCCTCTATGGGAGACGCAAAAACCCATTGTCCTGAGTTACCCAGAGTTTGTGGCTTCTTTTAAAAGGGTATTTGACGTTCCCACGTGCTCCGTTTCTGCTGCCAAGTGCATCAAACAGAGTACGAGAACTGTTGCCGATTACGCCATTGAATTCTGTACTCTGGCAGCAGAGGTTGCTTGGAACAATGAGGCCCTCATGGGTGCTTTTTCTCATGGTCTCATGGATACCATCAAAGATGAGATAGCAGCCCGAGATATACCCACTGAGCTGGAGAAGTTGATCACATTTGCCATCCTCATTGACTCCAGACTCAGAGAAAGACTCTCTTTTAAGAAGCGCTTGCAGAAGCCTCCTGTACATTTGTCTCTGAGCTTTGCAGTCCCACCTTTGCCTCCCTCGCCTCACATGCCTCCTGGTACCGAGTCGGTCAGTGAAGGTGAAACCATGCACTTGGACTTCACGCGCCTCTCTGCGCATGAGGGAACCCTTAGGAGGAAGGAGAGCTTGTGCCTTTTAATGTGGCCAGGCAGGTCACTTTTTGAAGTCTTGTCCTACCCGTCCAGGGAATGCCCGAACCTTGAGGTCCTGTTACAGACAGACCTTAGGTGGCGTTGTTTTGTCCCCAGTTATTCAGAAAGATAAGCCCCTGGTTCAGGTTACCCTTTCTTGGGCTGAGTGGTCTGTCGAGATACAGGCTCTAATCGACTCTGGGGCTGCAGGCTGCCTTTGTATCGAAGCACTCGATTCTGCCGCAGCTGCGTGCCACACTGAGGCTCTTGATGGGAGTCCTCTATAGCCTGCCCATGTGACTCATGAGACTGCTCCATTGTCCATGGCCATAGGGGTTCTTCACCATGAGATAATTCTAATCAAAGTTATTTCCTTACCTAAAATTTCCGCTTGTTATTGATTACCCTTGGTTACAGAGGCACAACCCCACTTTCAATTGGCTTCATGCTGAGGTTCTCTCCTGGTCGCCACAATGCAGTAAGACATGCTTTCAGAAGGTGGCTAAGGTCCTGTGCACCTCTTCACTCTCCTCCCTGCCAGAGGAGTACAGCAATTTTAGCGATGTCTTTGACAAAGGTCAAGCCAGTAGTTTGCCTCCACACCGGTCGTATGATTGCACAATTGACCTTCAACCTGGTGCCATACCCACTTGTGGCCAGGTTTACCCTTTGTCGTGCTTGGAGGATAGGGCCATGAAGGAGTATGTTGCAGATGCACTTTCTCAAGGTTTCATCTACAAATCCTTGTCTCCTGCCGGTGCTGGTTTATTCTTTGTGAAGAAGAGTGGTGAAATGAGACCTTGAATTGATTATAGGGGTCTCAATCGTCTCACGATTAAGAATGCTTATCCAATTCCATTGATTACGGAATTATTTGACCGCCTCAAGGGAGCAATGGTTTTCATAAAGCTTGATTTGAGAGGGGCATAAAATCTCGTGAAGATTAAGGAGGAAAACTGCGTTTAATACCAGAACAGGCCATTATGAGTACCTTGTAATGCCATTTGGCCTTTGCAATGCTCCGGCAGTTTTCCAGGAATTTATCAACGATGTCCTCCGAGATTTGTTGCAGCTATGTGTGGTGGTTTATCTCGATGATATCATCAAATTTTCCAAGTCCCTAGAGAGCCACCACACAGATATCTGTCGTGTGCTTCAGAAGCTGAGAGAAAACAATCTCTATTGTAAGTTGGAGAAGTGCGAGTTCCATCGTGAACAGGTTAAATTCCAGGGTTATGTAATTTCCACTGCTTGTTTTTTGATGGGCCCAGAGAAACTTTCAGCAGTGGCCTGACCTGTAGGTATACGTCCTCTGCAACGTTTTCTTGGCTTTGCCAATTATTATCGAAAGTTTATTCGTAACCTCTCATCCCTGGTCAAACCCTTGACTGATGTGACCAGAAAGGACGGTAACCCACAGAGTTGCTCTCTGGACTCCATTAAGGCCTTTAAGAGTCTCAAGACTGCCTTTGTTTCTGCTCTGCGTTGGCACATCCTGATCCTACGTTACCCTTTATCCTTGAGGTTGATGCTTCAGAGACTGGAGTTGGCGCCCTTCTGTCTCATAGTCCTACCTCTGAGAGCGCTATGCATCCGTGTTGCTACTTTTCAAAGAAATTGTCACCTGCGGAGTGCAATTACGAGATTGGGGACAGAGAGTTGTTAGCAATCATTTTAGTCCTTAAGGAATGGAGGAATCTCCGTGAAGGTACCATTGTGCCGGTTCTCATTCTTACTGACCATAAGAATCTCACATTCTTGTCTGAGTTGCCCACATCTAAGGAACCGGCTTCCATTTTTGCTTGGGAGATCTTTTGCTTACATGGTCTACCCAAGTTGGCTGTATTCTCCGCAGGATTAATTCAGTGGCTTACGCTTTAGACCTTCCTTCTAGACATGTGCATTCGTTTTCGTCCGAATTTCAGGTATTTTCGTTATCGTTTTAACAAACGATAACGAAAGTGCAGAATCCGAAAAATGAAAGATCCAACATAAACAAATGCTTTATTTTAGTTTTTGTTGCTACAACAGTTCGATATAGATAGGAGATTCGACATGATGATGACAATAACAATCTGTGTCCATCAAACCTGTGGTCGAATGTGCCTAGCCTTAACTCTATTAGTCCAAGATTATTCTACATAGAAAGAAAAGATTCGACATAGAGAGAAAAGATTCGACGTAGGGGAGAAAGATTCGACGCAGGGGAGAAAAGATTCCACGTAGGGGAGAAATGATAAATAAAAATAATGATGATGATGAATTTTATTGGCTGATTGTAACCAAAGAGGAGGAGCAGTAAAATAGCTAGAACTAAGTACACATGTACTTTGGCTTATGGTGTCTGTTGAAAGTTCTAAGAAGATTCGACGAAGTAGGTAAACTATATGGAGTCGTACAGTTTAGCTGCTCCGTCGAATCTTCTTTGAACATTCGACAGACACCATAAGCCTTCAATGAGAGATTCAACCTTATTTGGCTTTTCGGACGAATGCAATTTTTAACGAAAAACGAAATAAATAAAAACGAATTTCGGGAGTAACTAAATAAATCTATTTTTCGGACGAAAACGAAATTCTGAAACAAAATATTTCAGTGTGCACATGTCTACTTCTTTCTAATATGCATATCTCAAATGTATTCCCTGTCTCCTTATTAAAATCTTTGGTCTGCAATCGCATGACCACCTCGGTGCCACGTCCTCAACCTATACAGGTTGAGAACCATGAGGAGTATGAAGTACAGTCCATTGTTAACTCCCGTAGGTTCCATGGGCGCATACAATACCTGGTGCATTGTAAAGGGTACGGTCTGGAGGAACGCTCTTGGTTCTCATCCTCAGATGTACATGACCCTGTCCTCCTCCGTGATTTCCATGGTTGTTTTCCCCTCAAGCCTGGTGGTCCTCTGAGGGGGAGGGGTCATTGAGGAGGGAGTACTGTCAGGGCTGGGCTCAACCCTTCCTTCTTTGAGCTGGCCGCTCAGCTGTCGGTTAATTGCCAGCTCCTATCTCTCCACAGTGACTCACCTGTTGATGGTATCCTGCCCGTCAGTCCGGGCAGACTTTCTACCTTGTCTGACTATCTGTTCCGGTTACCGAACTTTGGCTATGTATTGACTACATTTGTTCTTTTTCCTTTTTTCATTAAACAAGTGTGATTTAAATGTACTTCTGTCTGTCTGATTCATTGTTTCTGACATCTGTATATTGTCAGAATATAAAGAACCTTGTGGGTTGGTGCAGAGATTAAAACTTAAAACAAAATGTAGATAAGACTGAGAAAATTCATTTTGATTGATTTTAGGAAAAAAAAAGGATGCTAGTTATGAGCCGGTTGTGATTAGTGAGCTGAAGGTTGAAAGGGTACAGGAGTTCTGCTTTCTAGGAACAATAATAAGGATTGATTGTTGGGCAAGGCTCATCAGAGATTTCATTTTTTGAGGAAGCTGTGGAGGGCAGGTTTTTCAGAGTGGGTCCTCCTCAGTTATTATAAAGCTGCGACTGAAAGTGTGTTAACGTATCATATTTCTCTGTGGCAAGGATTGTGCACAGTACATGACATAAGTACTTTACCAGGTAAAAAAAAAAGCACAGAATTTTATTGTAGGGGTAGGTCTACTAGGTGTTGAAGAATTGGGGGGGGGGGGTGCCTTCAGAAAGTGATTACTATATTGAAAGATATAGAACATCATTGCTACCTGCTATGGAAGCATCTGCTCATGTACCACTAGGTTACAGAATAGTTTCTTTCCTCAATCCATACGGCTCTTGAATCTAGAGGTTTTTGGAATAAACTATTGGGGAGTGGGTGTGGGTGTATTTATTGTGGTTTGTGTGTTGTTTTAGCAGTTGATGTTTATATGTTAGGTGTGGAATTATTTTAATGCAAAGGGGCTACAACTGTGTTTCATTTTTGATTGTTGTAAAATTATAATACATTTTCTGATTCTGAAGTGTTTTTGTGGACTTTGTTTTGGGCATTTTGTTAAACTTTTAGTAAAATACATTGTGTTACTTCAAACAAGAAGATCACAAGCTATACTGAGGTTTGCCACTGGCTATTGCTAATTGATAGTAAGTTGGGGGCTTTAGCTTTTATATCTGTTGTGCTGGCTACTTTCACCAGTCAAGTCAGGTCAAATTTAAATGAATCTGATTTTTTGTTGCTGTATTTAAACATGTAAAGGAGGACCCTATCCCCATCGTATTTAATTCTTTTTTTTTTTTTTTATAGTACATCTCACACAACAGTCCTTTGCCTATTAGCCTCCACAATGGCCAGAGTTGATTTTTAAGAATTTCTATCCATAGACTTCAGAGTAAAGCTCACAATTTTTGGAGCTTATGATGGGTTTTGATGAATAGCCTGCGAATTGAACCCACACTGATTCCCTCACCCCTACTAAACACTAATTTTTGGGTCAGCATTCTCCAAACAGAAATCTAGGGACCATGGTATTGATAACCCATACATATTATGCAGCAGTTGCTGTAGAACATGAAATAATAAGTGCAGAGTGCAAGAAAGTTATAACTGGATAACTGGACCATACATATGGAGAGATAATTTCCACTCCTGCTTTCTCTTAACCCCTAATTTGTTTATTTATCCACTTCTTTAGGTAGGAATACAGACAGCTCTAACAAGAAATATTTTTAGAAATGTCTTTCAGAATGATAAAACTTGAATGTCTTATGTTTATTTTAACTGATGTGATAGCAATAAACAAGGCTGACTATTTAGTTTAACTCTTTCTATTGTTTCCAAGAGCCCAAAAGCGGTCCTTGTGAATCAATGAAAGTGGCGCTAAATGACAGTATGTATACTGTCTAATATAAACTAAAGTGATCTAGTGCTATAGCAAAAAATATATAAATCATACGTGAAACAATCATAAAAAATCTCATAAGTGTACAAGTAAAAGTCGTGACAGTGCCTATGAAGGTGTACCATACACAGAGCAATTTATATCGCAAAATAATAATAACAAAAGTGAGATATGGGTAATTTAGTCCATAAAGAATCCATAGACAGGACACCGTGAAGGAAATGTGCAGTATCTGGAAACAGTCCACCAATTCACTCAGTGTCAGTGATTCCTCTCCCCTTGAATTCAACACTCACCAGCTCAATATGCCTCACACTCTCGTGTTTTGGCAATAAGGCATATAGTCGGTCAATTGAAGGTAAAAAGATCCAGATTCCTTATTTATCCAAGTGTCACCTCATGGACAGAGGACAGAGTGGGGGGTTGTAGTCAGTGGGGGGTCACAGTGGGGTTCAGTGTCTTCTCACTCACAGTGATTGCAGAATCAGGAGAGAAGATTCTGCAATCACTGTGAGTGAGAAGACACTGAACCCCACTGTGACCCCCCACTGACTACAACCCCCCACTCTGTCCTCTGTCCATGAGGTGACACTTGGATAAATAAGGAATCTGGATCTTTTTACCTTCAATTGACCAACTATATGCCCATGCCTTATTGCCAAAACACGAGAGTGTGAGGCATATTGAGCTGGTGAGTGTTGAATTCAAGGGGAGAGGAATCACTGACACTGAGTGAATTGGTGGACTGTTTCCAGATACTGCACATTTCCTTCACGGTGTCCTGTCTATGGATTCTTTATGGACTAAATTACCCATATCTCACTTTTGTTATTATTATTTTGCGATATAAATTGCTCTGTGTATGGTACACCTTCATAGGCACTGTCACGACTTTTACTTGTACACTTATGAGATTTTTTATGATTGTTTCACGTATGATTTATATATTTTTTGCTATAGCACTAGATCACTTTAGTTTATATTAGACAGTATACATACTGTCATTTAGCGCCACTTTCATTGATTCACAAGGACCGCTTTTGGGCTCTTGGAAACAATAGAAAGAGTTGTACAGTTTACTTTTAAAGTGGCAGCTTTGCATTAATTTCATTAGGACGTTTGTTCACATTTTTTTGTAGGGGGTTAGCAACCCTGTGCCTGGCATTTGAGCGCAGTGGTAAAAACTCGAGAAGGGCGTATAGGTTTGAGTTTTCTCATTTGTCACATTGACTATTTAGTTTAATGCTTTAACCATTTTTCTTTCATAAGTGACTTCATTCAGTGCTTACATGAAGGAGCGTGACATGAGTTTTTTATTCATGGATCTTCAAGTGGTTTCTCTATTCACATATTTCAAAATAGGTGTTTTACACTTTTTTATACCTTAAAGTAAATGTCATGTCAGCTGGAGGAGCACAATATAAACAATATATTCCACCAAACAAAGCACCTTGAATAAGGAGGCATTTTTTTCTGCTAAAGTGTGCCTAACAAAACGTGAGCATACTGTCAGATTTTGTCACAATCTGTAGAATCCTTTGATTGAGGGAATAAAATGTGTATAGGCTTAAGCTCAACTGTAGTCAAAACTTAGAAGTCCTGCTGGGTGTCATCATGCAAAAAACTAAAGAAAGTCTCAACAATATAGACCAAGACAGCAAATAAATCTGGTAGGGGTTTTGAACTAGCTAAAACTAAAAAAGTCAGGAGTAGGGCTTTATTCCCCATCTTACAAGATAACAATTTTTTTTGAGGATCAGAGTCCTCTTTGGCTGGATCATGATGTTATGTAGTTGTAGTGCTGTACCTAAATTTAGACAGACTCTTGGTGTAGGATTAAGTAAGTACATAGAAGGGGTTTATTAGTGTTAAGGCTTAGTTAAGGGGGCAGGGTGGAGTTAAGCTTCATTTTTTTTATCACGTATGTGCTTGGGGCAGCTTAGATGTTAAGGGCACACTTTAGGGGTTAATTGTTGGGGGAGGGGGTTAGGAAGGGCCTATTTTCAGAGCTGGGTTAAGGGTTAATGCTCAGTGGGCAGACCAATGGCTTAGTGGTTTGCCTTTCCTCTTTGCTTTACAGGGGTCCTTTAGTTAGAGTCCCAAAAAGGAGACTACCTGTGTGAAGTCTTCATGTCCCCCCTGTGCTTGCATGGGTTTTCTTCCACGCTCCAAAGAAATGCAGGCAGGGTAATTGGCCCTAATATGTACAATGAACATATGCACGTGAGAGATCTTATATTGTAAGCTCCTTGAAGGCAGGGGCTGATGTGAATGTACAATATGTAAAGTATTTTTATCACTATATAAATTAATAAAAAAAGCTAATATAGGAGGGAAGGAGGGGGGGTGGTTGAGGGTAAAGTTATCAGTATTGAAGGTTAAAGGCATTATAAACCTTTCTACCTGCACCTTGTGTTTTTTCACCTGCTTAAGATATGCATTGATCAAGTAGGCTCATGGTGTAATTTGTTGGCCTGTACCCACAACCCTTTCTGTTTGTTTTAATACATGAGGCATGCCACATGACATTGGTTAGTGCAATACCTCTGTCTGTGGCGTGAGAACCAACACTTCCTGTAAGAAAACTATACACTCCACAATACCTGGGTCTCTCAGTCTAGTGCTCTGCAGGTGAGAGCTGAATCCCTAAATTAAATTTGACACAGACACAGCAAACAGGCAAAGCAATTAACATAGAGCTCACTATGCAGTGTATCATATCATTTGCACTCCAATATTTGTGGCAGAACACTCTCTAGAGTTGATCTGATCACTCCCCGATACTTCTAGTGTGCTAAGCACATACGTAGCCACCTGTTAACTTGTTTTACTTGTGCACTTAGATTTATTGTCACATATTTCCTAGAAGCAGTCCCAGTAATCTGTAACATAACTTTTTAAGTCAATCATTCAATTGTGTTACCTGGTTCATCTGTTTGTCATTAATACTGCATTTTTTTCTCTTGCTCCTATCAGTCCCTCAGCTAGAAGCCACTCCCTGGTTTGATAAAGCAAGAGGCATTGATCCCCTTCCGTACCAACACGTGCACTACATCCTTTCCTCCTATAGAATGTTGTCTTTTACTACCATTAATGCCAAGGGTCTTAACCACCCTTTTAAATGCTCACTTGTCTGGGAGGAAGCCATATCCCAAAAGACTGATATTCTCTGTGTCCAGGATACACACTTTACCAAAAACAAAGCTCTAGCTTGTACTCATAAACAGTACCCACACTGATTTTTTGCCAACGCAGATAAAAACAACAAGAGGTGTAATGATAGCAATACGCTCCTCTGTAGCATTTCATCTTCAACAGGTTGAACAAAACCTTCTAGGCAAATTCCTCATCCTTTCTGCGTTCTTTAATAATTGCCCACTTGTCATAGTCAACCTATACTCGCCTAACGTAGGACAAAAATCCTTTTACCAGAGTATACTAAACAAATTATCTACCTACCCTAAAGAATGTATCATTCTCTACGGAGACTTTAATGAAATAGTGGACCACTCCCTAGACTCCTCCAATTCTCGCAGGAAAAGCTCATCCGTATTGTCCTCACTTCTCCTCAGGAAGGACATTTGGAGGTGTGCTCATGATACAGAATGGGATCATACCTATTTCTCACCTACTCAGGGATCATATTCCAGACTTGATCTATTCCTCACATCTAAACTCCTGCTACAATAAGTTACCTCAGCCCACATTGCTCTGACCATGCCCTGGTAACCATCTCTCTAAACACCACACATAGCTCCAAATCGAACACGACATGGAGAATGAATGCCTCTCTACTGACTCATACAGCCTACAAACCACAGATCGGGGCTGGAATAGAATCGTACTTTTCTGTTAATACTGGTTCAGTAACCAATTCCACAACGGTATGGAATGCACATAAATTGGTAATTGGAGGGTTGCTTCTCAAATTCGGTGCCCATGAGAAAGGAAGATGGTCAGATATTACTACCCAGCACTTAAACTGTATCAGGGATCTCAAACGTAGTAAAAAAACCTCTCCTACTGCACAACACTCCAATGAGCTCCGCCAACTTCGACTAGACTTAAGCTCCCACCTGCACAAAAATGTCGACTTCTTCATAAAACGTCTCTGACTATCTTGGTATTCCCAAGGAAATAAGCCAAGCAAAGTTTTAGCCAACCAATACAAACGTAGAGTAACTCAGTCCAAAATATCATATCTAACTGACCACCAAGGTCACAGATGCACCAACCCACTAGGCATAGCCAACAGTTTAAAAACCTTCTACTCAAAGCTATACAACGTCCCCACATCTTCCTCATAGCCACCCCCACAGACGTTACCATCCAGTCTTTCCTATCTTAGTCCAGTTACCATCGGTCACTCCTTCCCAATTGAATGCCCTTTCACAATCATTTACAGAACTGGAACTCAAGACAGCCATTAAATCCCTTCCCCTTCACAAGAGCCTGGGACCAGACGGGTTCTGTAATAAGTACTACAAGACATTTTCTGACTTACTCACCCCCACTTATGTACCTCACTAAACAGATTTGCAGCGACGGGTGACATCCCCAAGGAGTCCCTAGAAGCCTTAATTATCACTATTCCTAAACAAGGTAAACCCTTTCATGACCCGGCCAACTACCGACCTGTCTCCCTACTCAACACTGATCTAAAGCTTTACGCCAAACTATTAGCAACTCGCCTAGCTACTCTCATCCCTTACCTAGTACACTCCAATCAAGTAGGGTTCATCCCACACCATCAAATCTTGGATGGCACACGCAGGTTTATTGACCTCATTCAGTGGACGAAACATCATCGGACGCCCTCTCTGTTCGTCTCACTAGACACGGAGAAGGCGTTCGATAGATTGCATTGGATTCCAACCGTACAACTAGAGTATGGTCAGGAGGGTAGTTATCAGACTCCTTCTCCATCACTAATGGCACCAGGCAAGGATGTCCGTTCTCCCCATAAATTTTTGCCATGATTATCGAGCCCTTAGCTGCAAATTGAAGGTATCACCGTCCTCCCACAAAATATGGCTCTACACAGATGACATCATAGTCTCGCTCTCTAATGCCAAACAATTCCTACAAGCTCTTCAACGGGTACCTAATAATTTTAGACAAGCATCCCTATATAAGCTTAACCACTCCAAATCCTCCATTATGGGTATTCATCTTACTTCTGTTGAAAGGAAAGAATTGTCACAGATAACGCATTTCTCATGGGCATCGAACTCAATGCTGCACTATCTGGGGATTCAGTTAGTTACTCCCTCATTAGCTCTTCTTCACAACAATATTGAGTTATTGATTAACAGACTCCAACAAATAAGCTCTGAACTCCGGGCATTGAAAGCCTCCTGGGCAGGACGCATAGCCCTAGTGAAGATGTTTCTCCTTCCTCATATTTTATACCTCTTAAGAACCCTCACAATTCCAATATTGCCTTGCTATCTTAACAAATTACAAGGTATCCTCAACTCGTTCATTTGGGAGTGCAAACGCCCCCAGGCTACACCACTTAACATTGTATATAGCGACCAAATATGGTGGAATGGGAGCCCCAGAGATCCAAATATACTATAAAGTGGCCAATACTCGACCAAATGAAACATTTGTGGAACCCATCCTCATCGCCTGCCTGGAACAAATTGAACATACTGCGATATCTAAGGATCTTCAACTACTTTTTTGTGCATCATGGTTCAACTACCACTCACCTAGGTCTTTCTTGGGGCATCATGCTGTATATGAGAAAAATCCAATAAAAATTATGTGAGAGAAAAAAAAAGACATGGCAAATAGCATTGAACTGATGCACAAACATTGGTGGAGCCCATCCTCGTCGCCTGCCTGCAACAAATTGAACATACCGCAATATCTAAGGATCTTCAACTACTTTTATGTGCATCATGGTTCAACTACCACCCACCTAGGTCCTTCTTTGGGCATCATGCTGTATATGAGAAAAATCCAATAAAAATTATGTGAGAGAAAAAAAAGACATGGCAAATAGCATTGAACTGATACAGTGCTGATACTAAGCATTTGCACGATAACTTGTACTCGTGCAAATGCTCTGATACTAAAACCGATACCTTCAGCCTAGGTTTACACTGGTGCGGTGCAGGGAAGCACATGTGATTTGGACAGGAATCACACTGCATTTCCTGTTCAAATCCCATGAGATTCATTGCAGTGCGAGTGCAAGCACATTCATTTTGAGAAAATACACAAATCCTTTTAACAACAGGTTTGTGGACTGCCTTAAAGCTGTACATTGTGTTATGGAGCTACCAAAGTTTTCAGAGACAGCACAAGTGACGGCAAACTTTGGCAACCCATATTTTGCTGTGAAACTGATATTTTTTTTATATTTTCTTTTACAGCTTTGCTTAGAGACAGAACATAAACTCACTATTATGTTTTGGGCCTGTTTTGACGGACAGAAGTTATAGTTCCAAATACTCCTAGGCGTCGCCAGGGGGGGGGCTGTCGAGGCTGTAGCCCCGAATATGGATTCCATAGCCATGAGTCTCTTGCCACAGGATCCCTGCCTAACCAGCAGGTTGCGGCTGTGGCGGGCGGGCTGCATTAGAGGTGCAGGAGAGAGACGAGCGGGCGGATGAGCAGAGATGACATCATCTCTCCGCCCACTCCACGTCACCACTCTTCCGCCCTCACAGCCGGGCCACTTCAATGTGGTAGCGATGTGCGGTGGGGAGCAAAGAGATGACATCATTACTCACTGCCCGCCACACATCAACGCTCTTCTGCCTTCACAGCATGGGCCTCTTCAATGTTGGAGGTGCGGTGGGGAGCAGAGAGATAACATCATATCTCACTGCCCGCCCCGCATCTCTGCTCTCCTGCCCTCACTAAATGGACCAGTGCTGCCAGCCTGCCACCAATGCAGCGACAATGCACATTTGGTGGCACTGGCTGGCATGGCAAGTGACAATCCACATCAGTTGGCAAGTGACAACCCACATCTAGTGGCAGGTTGTCACTTGCCACTAGATGTGGGTTGTCACTTGCCAACTGATGTGGATTGTAGTTTGCTATGCCAGCCAGTGCCACCAAGTGACAATCTGCTAATGGTGGCAAGTGACGTGACAAGTGACAATCTGCAAATGGTGGCAAGTGACATGACAAGTGATGTGGCAAATGACAATCTGCAAATGGTGGCAGGTGACGTGGCAAGTGACAATCTGCAAATGGTGGCAAGTGACATGGCAAGTGACAATCTGCAAATGGTGGCAGGTGACGTGGCAATCTGCAAATGGTGGCAGGTGATGTGGCAATCTGCAAATGGTGGCAGGTGAAGTGGCAAGTGACAATCCACATCTGGTGGCAGGTGACGGTGGCAAGTTAAAAAGCTGCATCTGGTGACAGGCGACGGTGGCAGGTGACATGCTGCATCTGGTGGCAGGAAATGTGGCAAGTGACACACCCAGGGCTCCCACTGCATCTGCATTATGGTGAGCTGAACCATTTCATTATATATTAGAATGTAACAATAGAAACAATGCGCTTCGATCACCCTGACACCATATCAACCATGGTGCCATAATGATTGAAACGCCAACACTGGCCTTTGCCCGTGAAAAATAGCTTAACACTCCCCACCCCACAGGCCTGCAAAAAGGTTGGTGTCCCCTGCTATGGGCTCTAGCCCCAGATCTTTTGCAGACCTAGCAACGCCCCTGCAAATACTTATTTTTTTATGTCAGAAAATGATTTTTTCTTGCCGTTTGACCAAAGATAGGTGTGTTTCCAAGAAAGAACCAAAAGGACTACATGCATAGTGGATGCTTCAATGAATGCTCCCTAAAAACAATATGGCTACAGGTGTGGACACACTAGTCACAGAGAGGTGTTTGTCTTCCCATAAAATTACACCTCAGTTTGATGGCACAGTTCACAAGCTCCTATTTTTTGCAGCACTGCATCATTTTAAAGGTGTAAAATATATGTAATAACATAGTTCATTAAAACACTTCACACATTACCCCACATTCCCTGCAACCCCATTCCCAATGACAGGGAATAAAGATTTGCTTGGAGTTCAGTGGTTTCTCCTTTTCTTGCTCTGGCACCAAAAATTTTAAAGGAGCCAGACCAAGGACTGTGAAGAGTAGACTTGAACCTCAGTCCTCACTAACCACCTCTAGCAGCAACTGTTTTCTACCAAGTTTGCTTCCTCAATTACTGGAGTTGAAATAAAAGCTCTCCTCCAACCATCGCCATGCCCATAGGTGTGCGCACAGGGTATGCCAGGTGTGCCTGGGCACACCCTAATCATCCTGTGCAATGCAGCTTCCCCCTGCTTAACCCCAATGGCAGCTGAGGCTACAGAGAAAGGGACTGGGAAATCTCTGTCCTCAGTCCCTTTCTCTGCTATTTCACCAATGCCCCTCAATGGGGCTCCTAACACGTTATAAAAAAAACAAAAATAATATATTTTTTTTATTTTACTTTTTTTTGTTATTTAAAAAAAAAATTATTTTGTTCATAATATTTTTTAAATTATTTATTTAATTATTTTAAAAAAAATTAAAAAATTTAAAAAATAACAAAATAAAATAATAAAAACAAAAAACTACTGACACCAATCTTATCCCTACTAACACCATCCCCTGCTCTACTGCGCATGTGTGTTTACCTTTGGGGTGCACACCCTAATGCAATAGGCTGCGCACACCTACTGTATGTCCATGCCCAGCATCTGAATGCGAGTTTTGGCAAAGCTGCAAATCCTCCAGTGCTATATAGTGAAAACAGTCTTCTTTTTCTTAGCTGTTCCTGGCCATTCCAGCTCCACTGTGCTTTTTTTAAAATTGTTTTTGTTTTTACTTTATTGTTTTAGCTATTTTTAATACTTATTTTTTAAAAAGATTTTTTAGAAAAAATTAGTAGCTTACGAACGCATGGTCAGTAACAAGTGACTGCTGCTCTCTAATCACCCCAAACTTGAAGAAAGGGGACCCTATAACCACAAAATAAAGCTAAAGACCCTCTAAAATATACTCAATTACTAAACTACCAGCCCTCGAAAGAATACCCCACTAAGGGACTGCTGCCTTCAAGCCCAAGCTAATGGAAATGTAAAAAAAGAAGAAAAGAACCCAAACTAAATTAAGAACAGCAACAAAGAAGTTAACAGCTGTAAATAGAACAAGCAATTAGTGCTGCTGACAGATATTAGTCCCTGAAGTAACTCTTGTGTTCAATAATGCTCTGTGAGCACCATCACAGGAATACACAGAACTCAAGCACATTTTAGTAAATTCTTCAACACTAAGCTATCCCTATTGAACAAGCTCTAATTGTCCTGTCACTATCACCAGTAACAACACACTATTGTGAGGGGTTGGTTATCCAGCTTCTGAACATTATTGGCTTCACTAATGCCGCAGACTTTGTCCTGCTGACTTTTCGACGGACTTTACGACGGACTTTCCGAATGAACGGACTTGCCTACACACGATCAACCAAAGTCAGACGGATTTGTACGTGATGACGTACGACTGGACTAAAACAAGGAAGTTCATAGCCAGTAGCCAATAGCTGCCCTAGCGTCTGTTTTTGTCCGTCGGACTAGCATACAGACGAGTGGACTTTTTGACCGGACTCAACTCCGTCGAAAAGATTTGAAACATGTTTCATTTCTAGGTCCGTCAAACTTTTGGGGAAAAAAAGTCCACTGGAGCCCACACACGATCGAATTGTCCGACGGACTTTGGTCCGCCGAACCAAGTATGCCGTGAAGTCCGGTTGTGTGTACGCGGCATAAGGCTCAAACTAGGATCAAAGGCTGAGCACTCAGGATCTGGTGAAGCTGTGCATGGTAGCCAATCAGCTTCTAACTTCAGCTTGTTAAATTAGGCTTTGGCAATAAAACCTGGAAGCTGATTGCTTTCTATGCAAAGTTCCACCAGATTTTGCACTCTCCAGCTCTAGTAAATAACCCTCACTGTGTCACTGTCATGGTTATGCAATAGTGTTGTCTATCAGCTTACCTGTCTCCATGTGTTCATCTCTAAAGACCAGCTGACTCTCACCTGACTGCTTTTATTAACTCTCCTCTAGCATGGCTCCACCCCAGCTCCTATCAGAGAACTCTATATTAACCTCTGCACTGCAGGCCAGCCCTGCTGATCAACCTTTGTGTGTTTGGCTTCCTGTTCCTGCCTGCCGTGTGCTCTATGTTTGTTTCTGTTACCGACCTTGGCGTGTTCTTTACTATTTCTGTCTGCTTGTGACCCTGACCTCTGGTGTGTCCCGACTATTCCTGTTTGCCTGTGACCCTGAACCTTGGCGTGAACTCTGTTGTCCTTGTCTGCTTGTGGCCCTGACCTTGGCTTATTCCTTTACTATCCCTATTCTCCTGTTGCCTACTGTGGGTGTGAGCTGGGGGACCCTGGGGGTCGCGACCTGGAGCCAGTTGCAGCCCAGTCCAACCTCACCACTAGAGGCTCTGGTGAACACCTGCTGGCTCTTAGACTCCACACCCCAGGGAATCCTACGCTCTAACCCCGGTGGGATCCGTGTTGGTGTTCCAGCGGCCCTGCCTTCCTTACCACCCGGACTCCCATCCGCAGCAGTCAGCCGTAGGGTCCACTGCCTTGTGGTGCACTCCTGATCCCAACGGTGTGCATCTGTCACCCAGCCTCTAGGTGACCTGACAGTTTGATCAGCCATGGACCCGGCTGACGTGTCTCTTCCTGCAGCCGATCCATTTCAGGGCATAGTTCGCAGACTCGAGGCCCAGGAATCTAATAAGACTCAGGTGATGCGATTTCTTAAGGATCTGGCTTCCCGCTTCGAGCAGCTCCAGGCCTCCTTGGGAAACCCGAACCTGCAGCCTCAAGTACAATCAGCAGCTGCACCTATCGCACCAGTCGCAGCCACACATTCATATTCACTGACAGCTCCGTCCCCTTTTCTGGGGACTCCAAGGCCTGCAGGGGCTTCCTCAGCCAATGCACCATTCATTTTGAGCTCCAGCCTCAAAACTTTCTGTCTGATCGGGCTAAGGTAGCCTATATAATTTCCCTCCTCTCTGTTGAAGCTTTAGCTTGGGCTGCCCCCCTGTGGGAGAAGAATGACCCGGTGGTTTCCAGCTTGTCCGACTTCTTGAAGCTTTTTCATAATATCTTCGAGGAGCCAGCTCGGGTTTCTTCAGCGGCTAGTGCCCTTTTACGCCAGCTCAGGTTTCTTCAGTGGCTAGTGCCCTTTTACGCCTTCACCAAGAATCTTGTTAAGTGGGACAATATGCGCTTCAGTTCCATACCCTCACAGCTGAATTGAGCTGGAACAATGAGGCCCTGGTCGCAACCTTTTCACATGGCCTCTCTGACCGAGTGAAGGATGAATTAGCAGGAAGAGCCATCCCCGCCGGTCTGGACGATGTAATTTCCCTGTGCAATCAGATTGACATTCGTTTCCAGGAGAGGTCCCTAGAAAAAAGACGCTAGCACCCCCTAGGTCCTAGTCAGCCAGAACTCTTCTCCTGTCGCCCTGTGGAGCATCCTCTGCCTGCTGAGGAACCTATGCAGCTGGGCCGGACCAGACTAACCCCCGAAGAACGTGCTAGACGCAGAACTCTGGGCTTGTGTCTTTGTTGTGGGGGCAAGGATCATTTTCGTGACTCCTGCTCACTTCGTCCGGGAAACGCTCGGTTCTAATACATTTGGAAGGTGGCGTATTGAATCCAGAAACATCACCTTCTCGACTTCTTCTTCCGGTGTTCCTCCATGTAGGCCCCTTCTCCCCAATCGGTCCTAGCATATCTGGACTCCGGGGCTGCCGGCAATTTTATGGAGTGGAGAACTGCTTCTTCTATGAAGCTTACCCTTTCTCCCCTCGCTACACCACTGGTAGTCTCGGCAATTGATGGCACTGTGCTCCCAGGGGGCCCTATCTGTTTCTATTAGGATGTCGGTAGGGATACTTCACCAGGAGTGGATTTCCTTCCTCATTCTACCCAAGGCCTCTACCCCCATTGTATTGGGCCTTCCTTGGCTACAGCTCCACTCTCCACATGTGGACTGGGTCTCTGGGCAGATCCTGGCTTGGGGCCCTTCGTGTTTCTCATCCTGTCTTCTCAAGGTGGTCCCCAAGGAGAGACTTCCCATTGCTACCACATCCGTATCTTCTGATCTTCCCTTGGCATACAGCGATTACCGGGATGTGTTCTGTAAGAAGTCTGCTGAGGTGCTTCCTCCCCACAGATCTTTTGACTGTGCCATTGACCTTGTCCCTGGAGCAACTCTACCCAGGGGTAGTACCTACCCTCTTTCCATTCTAGAGACCCAGGCCATGTCTGAGTATGTCGCCGAGAATTTGGAGAGAGGTTTCATCCAGAAATCCTTGTCGCCTGCAGGAGCAGGGTTCTTTTTCGTTGCCAAAAAGGATGGTACCCTCAGACCCTACATCGACTATCAAGGGTTAAATGCAGTGACTATCAAAAACTGATACCCCTTACCTCTAATATCTGAGATATTTGACAGGTGGAAGGGGGCTTCCATTTTCACCAAGTTGGATCTCAGAGGTGCATACAATCTCATTAGAATACGGGAAGGTGACGAATGGAAGACTGCGTTTAACACTAGGGATGGGCATTACGAATACCTGGTTATGTCTTTTGGTTTGTGTAATGCTCCAGCTGTGTTCCAGAACTTTGTCAATTAAATCTTCAGGGATCTACTATACCAGTTTGTTGTCATCTATCTGGATGACATTCTCATCTTTTCTGAAAATCTGCTTGCTCACAGGAACCATGTCCATACCGTACTTCAGCGCCTTAGAGAGAATAATCTCTATACCAAGCTGGAGAAGTGTTCCTTTGAATGTCCTGAGGTCCTGTTTCTGGGATGTTTTGTTTCTAGTTTGGGTCTTCGCATGGACCCCGGAAAGGTCTCGGTCATTACCAACTGGCCCCTTCCTGCTGGCCTCAAGGCCACACAGCGCTTTCTTGGCTTCACAAATTATTATAGGCAGTTCATAAGGAATTACTCTTCCATTGCCGCACCTATTATCACTTTAACCAAGAAGGGTGCGAATGCCAAAGACTGGCCTCCCGAGGCTGTCTCTGCGTTTCACGATCTGAAACAGGCCTTTGTTTCTGGACCTCTCTTGAGGAGACCAAATCCTGAGGACCCATTTTTTATTGAAGTAGACGCTTCTTCAATGGGGGTGGGAGCTGTGCTTCATCAGTTCTTTGAAAAGAGACGTCAACCATGTGCGTTCTTCTCCAAAAAAAATTCTCAGGCAGAGAGAAATTATGGCATTGGTGATCGGGAACTTCTCGCAATTAAATTGGCGTTGGAAGAGTGGCGTCATCTCTTGGAGGGTTCCCCCCACTCCATTACGATCTTTACTGATCACAAGAATCTACATTACCTACAGAATGCTAAACGTCTGAACCCCAGACAGGCCAGGTGGAGTCTCATCTTTTCTTCTTTTTTAATTCACGATTATGTACAAACCTGGTTCCTGCAACGGTTGGGCTGATGCGCTCTCTAAGTCATTTGACACTTTGGATGAGGAGTCCACCCCTGATCCTGAGCCGATCATTCCAACCTCATGCATTGTTGCCCATTCTACCACCCTGGAATCAAAAATTCCCCCTGGCAAGACCTTTGTTCCCACAGAGCTAAGAGCTAAGATCCTTCGTTGGGGACATGATTCCAAGGTGGCAGGTCATGCTGGGTTCCTCCGATCCTTCCTGCTCATCAGTCGTCTCTACTGGTGGCTGAACTTCCGCTCGGATGTTAAAGATTATGTTAAGGCTTGTCATGTCTGTGCTCAGTCTAAATCTTCCACACAAGCCCCTGCTGGTCTTCTCATGCCCTTGCCTATTCCTAAGGAGCCCTGGTCTCACATCGCCATGGATTTTATCACCAATCTTCCACTGTCGGAGAATAATACAGCCATTTGGGTGGTAATCGATCGGTTCTCCAAGATGGCTCATTTTGTTCCTCTTCCTGGTCTCCCTTCTGCCTCTGCCTTGGTTCCCATTTTTGTATGAGAGATTTTCTGCCTTCATGGTGTTCCTTCCCATGTCGTTTCAGACAGGGGTGTTCAGTTTACGTCCTGTTTTTGGAGAGCCTTTTGCAAATCCCTCAACATTACCTTGGATTTTACCTCTTCTTACCATCCCCAATCCAATGGCCAGACTGAGAGGGTTAATCAGGAGTTGGAGGTCTTTCTCCGTACCTTGGTCTCGGCTCATCACGATGATTGGGCATCATTACTCCCGTGGGCAGAGTTCTCCCACAATAATCATGTCAACGTCAGTTCTCAGAAAACACCCTTTATCACTGTTTATGGAAAACATCCTTAACTCCCTCTTCCTATGACCTGTTCTTCCGACATTCCAGCCTTGGCTACTGTTCAGGAATCATTCAGTTTCATGTGGGCTGACGTTCATGATTCCCTCCAGATAGCTGTCAACAAATTCAAGAATTTTGCTGACAGTCGCAGGCATAAGCCACCTTCTCTTCAGCCAGGAGACAAAGTCTGGCTCTCCACCAGGAACATCAAACTCCGAGTTCCTTCTCTCAAATTTGCCCCAAGATTCATTGGTCCGTACACCATAACTTCTAAACTGAATCAGGTGTGTTTCAAGCTCCAGATTCCCAAAAGCCTCAAAATCTCTAACTCCTTCCATGTTGCCCTTCTGAAGCCTTTAGTCCTCAATAAGTTCTCTCGTCCTCTTTCTACCGCAGCGCCGGTCACTGAGGATGATCAGGAGTATGAGTTTAGCCAAATTTTGGATTCCGGACTCTGTAGAGACATTCTCCAGTACCTCGTACATTGGAAGGGGTTTGGTCCTGAGGAGAGGTCGTGGATCAAGGCTTCTGAGGTCTTTGCACCTCGTCTGTTGAGGAAGTTTCATTTGAAGTTCCCCTCTAAACCTGGTCACAAGCGGGGAAGGGGGAAGCCTCGTAAGAGGGGGGGTACTGTCATGGTTATGCAATAGTGTTGTCTATCAGCTTACCTGTCTCCATGTGTTCATCTCTAAAGACCAGTTGACTCTCACCTGACTGCTTTTATTAACTCTCCTCTAGCATGGCTCCACCCCAGCTCCTATCAGAGAACTCTATATTAACCTCTGCACTGCAGGCCAGCCCTGCTGATCAACCTTTGTGTGTTTGGCTTCTTGTTCCTGCCTGCCGTGTGCTCTACGTTTGTTTCTGTTACCGACCTTGGCGTGTTCTCTACTATTCCTGTCTGCTCGTGACCCTGACCTCTGGCGTGTCCCCGACTATCCCTGTTTGCCTGTGACCCTGAACCTTGGCATGAACTCTGTTGTCCTTGTCTGCTTGTGGTCCTGACCTTTGCTTATTCCTTTACTATCCCTATCCTCCTGTTGCCTACTGTGGGTTTGAGCTGGGGGACCCTGGGGGTCGCGACCTGGAGCCAGTTGCAGCCCAGTCCATCCTCACCACTAGAGGCTCTGCTGAACACCAGCTGGCTCTTAGACTCCGCACCCCAGGGAATCCTACGCTCTAAACCCGGTGGGATCCATGTTGGTGTTCCAGAGGCCCTGCCTTCCTTACCACCCGGACTCCCATCCACAGCAGTTAGCCGTAAGGTCCACGGCCTTTTGGTGCACTCTTGACCCCAACGGTGTGCATCTGTCACCCAGTCTCTAGGTGACCTGACAGTCACACTTTGACATGCAGAGAGAAAAGAGAGCAATAGCTGCCTGAAAAAAAGTTCCAGACCTTCTCTCACACTACTAAAAAAAGGGGTCTATTTCTGTTTGAGTGGTGTGATTGGCAGTTTTCCAAAGTTGTATGTTCATCCAGCAATAAATAAACTGCTCCAGGGGGCATGTCCAAGCTATGGAGGTGTAGAGATTAACAAAGACAGACCTCTGAGCCCTAGGCCCACTTTTTCAGCTTAACAATACCAGAATACTCCTCCAAATGGCCATGCCTGAAAGTAAGAAGACATCCAGAAGTACCCCAGAAATGACAAAGCATATATACTAGAGTTCTTCAATGCTCACAGATTTGACAGAGAAAGGAATGCAATATGGCGACTACTTATATTTTCACCATCTCAGACACCTCTGAAAACGAGTATAATAATTGTGCTTTGTTATAATTTAGTAATATGTGATCAAATAAAGGACATAGCAGTAATAAATTAAACATAACATAACATACATCAAAGTGATGAGGCAATGCATCAAATAGTGAATGAGGTTCAGTTTGTGTCTAAATTTCTTGAAAAGCAACATCAATGTGTTTACAACACTGTGGTGAAAAATAGTGTTCAGTTCACTCAATTCAGCAAATCTTCCAAAATATGTGAACAATGGTGCTCCCAAAGAAGAAAGCCACCACCAACCCCCCAAAGGTGCCTGTTCACCTTCAATATAGGCCTTCACAAGGAAATGAACCTCAGTAGAAGACTACACCCTTGTATTATGTTTCTGCCCCTCTCTATTCTATCTGTTTAAATGCACTGCTAAGTCACTGGATATAGAGATGTATGTGTCAATAGGTTCAATTGTAATTATACCTTTGATTGTCGGTATATATCAATACATGGAGGGGGGGGTTGCCTCTACTAATGATTTTCCCTCTTGAAGGCTGCTGGCCCTGCTC